>CM062846.1:19809129-21059129 GCA_031772225.1 Eubasilissa splendida | reverse complement strand
TGTAACAACAGGTATTATAGCAGCCATTATAATATGTCTTTGAGGGCGGTTAAAGGTTAAAACAAAAGAAAATATAATCAGTACAGTGATAAGACTGGGATCAACTCGTTTGACAGGTGACAGATTTGTTTTTAATATTTTTATATGGGTAATGAGTGAAATCACCGAAGAAAAAAGTTACTCGATACGGTATTTTTTGTCTTATAAATATATACCTACGCCAAAAATAAAATTGTAGAGTAGACGGGTACGGCTGTAAGAGTTTTACTTCGACTGTTTCTAAAAACTATAATATGATAGCTAGATTAAAACTAATTGCTGTTCTATAAAGCGTCTTCATTTAACTAAACACAGGCAATACTTATGTTCTTTGTTACTAAGATTAGGGCATGATTAGGGTAGACAATAGAGGTAAAATATTACAACCGACCCCAGCCTCAAAACGATTTTAACAAAGGCTAATTATTATTAACAGAACCTTCTCTTTCTCTTTGCATCTTGATGATATGATATAAATCGTATTTTATTGCTGTCAACTGTACGAACATTCTATTTTGTCTTTCTACGCCTTTTTACAGTGTATGTCATGTTCTCTTTTCCTTGTTATACGTTTAATTGGTTTATACGAGAAAAAAAAACTATTTGATACACAAATAAGGATCACATGTATGGGGTCGGTTGTAAAGTACAACCGACCACACAGAAAGTGTTACAACCGTCCCCAACCATTGTTTCTTGGTATTATTCCGTTTTTATAAAAAAAAGTGATAAAGGGAGCGGAACGAAACATTTATACGTTAATTTTCGAATGTCCGGCTAATGTTAAAAAGTTATGTACAAAGTAAAAACATAAAATGAAAAAAAAAATTACGATTAAAACTTTTCGTCACAAAAATACAAAAAAATCCTCCTGGGCATCCCCGATACGCGTGCCGCGATGTTGATATAAACGCAATATTTATGGTGGTCACGAGGAGATGGCGGGAGGGTAAATTAAATTGATACGAGTTTCTATATACAAATTTACATATTTATTACAACAAAAGGAAAATTCTTATATCTATCTTATTGAAAATTCTTATATCTAACCTTAATTAAACGCGGGCGAACTAATTGTTTTGTTGTTTCACTCACTTGATTGTCTCCTTCACACTTGTGGCCAGCTGCATGGCCACGTGTGGCCCGCCGCGGGCTCTGCAGCTTCCCTCGCCATGTAGTCTCCGTGGTCGCGACCGGTCGTTTCGTGGTGGGTGGCCTCCGGTCCTCTGTTGTGAGCGGCGGGAATATCCGCCGCTTGCCTCGCGTCGCAGCTTCCTGGCGGCTTCATCTCGAGACAAAATGGCGGTCGGTATGGAGTTGCCTGGAGGCCGGCCGCAAAGCCGGCGGTGCTCTGGAGTAGGTCCGGTGCGTTCGACAGGTATAGAGTGAGCAAAAACCTACCCCGGCCAATGCGCGGGGGAGGAGGTAGCAACCCTTCGTCCGCTGTGGATGTATGTTAGGAGCGGGGTGAGGAGGAGCTTGCATTATATATATATGTAAATGAATATAGCTAAATATTAATTTAAAATTCGCGCCGAAAATAATATTCGTAATACGTGAACATCACACGTGAGATGCAACCGTAACAATGTGACAACTGGTCAGCAAGTTTGTACCTTATGAGGTCCTCCTTCCTTATTTTGAGTGAGTAACCCGTTGAAGAATTTATTATATCCCAACATCGATTTATGACGCGAGTGTCTTGAAATTTAGGGTTAAGCTTATATAATATTGTACACCTGCTCATAACGCGTGTAGAAAAGAAAAATAATTAGATATTTATTTTCATATCTCCTGTCTGTCGTTTTTTTATTTAACCTGTCCCTCCTCTACCGACCATAGGTTTTATTGCACATCAGAGAAATATAACACAAGCCGAAGGCCGCCTTTCTCGTATGACGACAAAACTAAGAATACATCAAGTTATGTATAACCGTTGTACGATGTTACAACCGTACCCAGTCTACTCTACCTACTAAATGTATTTACTTTATTAAGAAAAAAAAATAGATTCAGTAATCGGGAAATTAAAAAAAAAATTATAACAATTTTAAAATATTGTATTGATAAATGATGGATAAATGTAATATTTTATTAAGATATTAAGGGGAATATGTTCTACGGCAAACGGCAACACTTCGTATTTCAGTCAAAAAAAAGTAAAGATGGCCGGGGCGCTTACCAGGTTCACTCATGTTCCTAGGAATCTAGGTAAAATATATTAGATGACCTTTTCAATTATAAATAATATACATGTATCCATTCGCTTTACCCAATTGTCCATAGTATTGAAATGACGGATTCGTCTATCACATCCAAAATACCTGACGCTCTTACATAATTTCGTTGTTTTGATATTTCTTGTACAAAACTTCGACACTGAAAACGTCACTTAACATATTACAATAATTATCGAAGAATTTATATTGTTTTTCAATAATTTTAGGTGCTGTTGGTCCGTTGATCAACAATGTCGCCGTGAGGCATAACCAAACTAAAACAAAATTCGGTCCATTGGCTGATGAAGATAGAGTTTTCACCAATTTATACGGTCGTCATGATTGGCGATTGAAAGGAGCAGTGAAGCGAGGAGATTGGTACAAAACAAAGGAAATCCTTTTGAAAGGGACAGATTGGATCATAAGTAAGTGTTCCGACGTTAGTATTAATTGTTAAATGATACATTTCGCTTTTTGTTGCACATATTTTAATAACATACATTTTGTGTTACATATTTGCAAAGACGAGAGTGGAGCAACACCGAGTGAAAAATTGTACATTTTTAGCAGATGGGCTAAGGACGGTTATAGCAACTCTGCAGATGTAGAGTATAATATGATAGAATGCACAGAAGAAGACATATTGTGTCAAATGTTGAACCCCCTTCATTAGATGAAGTAAAACCAGTGATCAAATAACTGAAAAATAACAAATCCCCAGAATCAGATAGGCTGATACCTGTCAAATCAGCAGGTGGAGAATTTACCCAATATCTACACAGCCTTACTGACAAAGTATGGAAAGAAATGTGATGCCTGAAGAGTGGCAATTAGGAATTGTGTATCCACTGTATAATAAGAGTGACCAGTACAAATGCTGTAAATACTACACTGTGTTTACAGTGTAATTCCCCTGTCTTTACAGCACTCTGTGTCTCTCCATTGCTGGGTTAACAGCATTTTGCCTCTCCCGAGGATCGCCAATCATCTCTGTCTTCAGCCTTATCCTTCTGATGTCGACTCTCCCCAGAGTTTGAGGATGGGCAACACTTCTTGTACCAGTGCGAGGCCTCCATTCCAGGATCTTCCTTCCCCACCATCCATTGTCTCTGACAAATATGTCCAGCCTGTTGCCACTTGCGCTTGCAGATTTTTTGGGTAACATCTGTTACCTTGATTCGCTGGCAAATTGTACATTAGATACTACATCCAAGCATGATCCTTTCCATTGCTTTTTGGACAACTTTTAATTTGTGTATGACATTGATGGTGGGGGCACATCTCGGCTCTGTATGTAAGCACAGGGAGCATGCACTGGTTGTATACTCGATTGCGGTATTTTGGCTTTAATTTTCTAAATGCTGCCCAGCCCAGTTGAATATGTTTCTTTATTCTGTCCCATTAGTTGTATTGTTTGACCTAAGTCTCCTGCTATCCTTATCGGTTCTGTTATTTTGTCCAATTTTCATAATTTTGGTCTTATTAAAATTCATTTTTAGACCAGTATGTTGTGATACATCATTGAGATCTTGATTTGTTCTCTATTTATATTCATTCCATATAAATCTCAGTTCACAAGCTTGAATACAACTGGAACAATGTTTCTCAAACGTTTTCAATTTTGTACCACATAATTAAAAATTAAAACGTATATGTACCACCACAAAAGTATTTCGCAATTAAATGGAGTGTTTATAATGAAAGGATAAAAAATTTTCAATGTCTATTATTTAATTATATTCTTAAATCTAAATGAAACCTTTACATTAAAATAAAAAAAGTAAATGGTAGGTAATATTACCGACTGGCTATTCATTGTTATTAATTTCATACATACCTACCAGTCATAATAAAGATGAAATAGGAACGACGAACCAAGTTCAAGATTACCCCTTTGAACACATTTAACAAAGAACATTTATTCAAATAATATTTTGTGTACCACCAAAAATAACTTAATATACCACTAGTGGTATATGTACCATAGTTTGAATATCACCAATTTTGGTGACATCACATTTTCTTGACTTTTGTAACTGGAATATATATATATGTTGTGCTACAGAGACTTTTTAATACAGTAAGACCCCACTTAGTGTGGGGATACATTCCAACAGCGTTAAACTAGGTCATCTTAACACGTAAATAATGGGAATAATTGAAACAGAACAGGAAATAAGAAAATTTATCAGTTTTTTTTGTTTTATTTTATAACATTTGTTGTTAAATACTTTTTTATTACATTAATTATAGACTTTTTTATTGCTAATATCAATTTTTATTCATAAACACTCATGAAAATCAAATAAAGTTTGAATAAAAAAGTTACGTTTGTGATGAGGAAGGTTCTTCTTCATTTGACATTTTTTTGTTTTTTTGTGAAGAAATCATCTAACGTCGTTTGCTTTTTCTTGATTTGTTCAGCAAGCAGTTGTCTATAACAAAACATTGCATCAATGACACTTCGTCTTGCCTTTGAACTTCTATGAAAATTTAAATCATATTGTATAAACTGATCCATAATTTCCGTTATAGTGGCTAAACTTTTTTTAGAAAATCCGTGTTCATACTCAAACGCACCGCAAGATTGCACGATAATAAATCAACTATGACACAGCAAAACTGCATGCAAGTATCAAAGCAACAAAATCGTGCACGATTTCGGGGAATACCAATACCACGTGCGATTTTGGGGAATCCCAATTTTATCACGTTATACTGAAACAGCATTAAGCAGGGTCTTACTGTATATCGATAGTCGATATTGCGTTAGGTTTCTATAGAGTCAAAAGTCTTTTCGTAGGCCAAATAAAGAGGCAAATTATACTCTTCAATTTTTTTGCATTACTTGCCTATTTGTGTGGACATGGTTGATTGTACTGAAGGCTTGTCTGAAGCCTGCTTGCTCAGGAAGTTGGTTTCTCCAATCAGACTAGACCAGACTGTTAACCACGAGATACAAAATTATCTCTAATATTTGGTTTAAAAGATTTCCCCCTTTGACCGAAGAAATCATTTGTAACTTCCAGTATGGTTTTAGGCCAAGCAAGCCTTGTATTGATCAAATGTTCACAGATCTTGGAAAAAATGCTGGAGTACAATCACGAAACTTGAAAATAGCGTCAAGATCTGACCGAGCCTTTTGAAGCTCTCCACAGGGTGAAACAAGAGAATGGATTGGCGTGCCTATTATCAATATAACATTTAGAAAAAGTTATTTGAGACTCGGGTAATAGGAATTATATTTGATATTACCATGCATTTGTTGGATGGTGCGGATGCCATCAACATTATAGCAAAAACACCCAAGATTTTAAGAAATGCATTTGTAAATTTTGAAAACTAAAAATATGGGTTTGGTAGTAAATCAGCAAATGACCAAATATATGGCGGTTGGCTATATATTTATAAATATAAATGACCATACTCGGATGTGGAAGATGTGTACTTTGGATTCTTAATAATAAGTAACAATAATAATAAACTAGAATCGCTGTTATTTCCACCCCCAAAATTAAATTATTAATTATTATTAACAATATTATTTTCAGAAAATAATTTTACTTTTCTTTATAGATGAAATCAAAGTATCCGGATTGCGTGGAAGAGGCGGAGCCGGTTTTCCTTCGGGTATGAAATGGTCCTTCATGAACAAACCATCTGACGGCCGCCCTAAGTACCTGGTGGTGAATGCTGATGAGGGCGAACCGGGGACTTGCAAGGATAGGGAGATCATGCGACATGACCCGCATAAGCTGGTAGAAGGCTGCCTCATCGCGGGCCGGGCTATGGGGGCCAAGGCTGCTTACATCTATATCCGTGGAGAATTCTATAATGAGGCCAGTAATATGCAAGTCGCCATTGCTGAGGTAAGAGTTTATTATGTGTGATTGATTACGATTTGTGTATTAATCACAGTGGGGTGCAGTAGGTATAGATTTAGGTTATGCTGTTACCAATGATATTATAAAATCATATATTATATATGTACTACAATATATGTTGTACATAGGATTATGAACTTTCGTTTAACCAATGTCTTTAGACAAAATGAATCTGTCGTTTATACAACCCTACCATGTATTTATTTGTAATTTTAGAGTACTATTAATAGTGTTTTTAAAGTTTAAGTTTTATCATAAAATAATACCTTCTTGCCCATATAAAAATCAATATAAAAAATGTAAGAATGTTTTTAAGAACATGACTGAACATGATTCTTTTATTGTTTGAAATCCTTCACATAATAACGAAACGAAATTTTCAATGTTTTATAAATGATTTAATTTGTATTCATTTTAATAGTCATTTCTTTCTATTTAAGTTTAGTGTCAAGGCATTTTGAGACAATTACAAACAAGGCAATTATTTATTGTATAATCTCTAATATTTACGTATTAGACATTTTGATATTTGCGAATGCGTGTTTTCCATTCCTTAGACTTTTCCGTATTTCATTAAATTTAAATTAAAACATTTTTATGATTTTGACTGATGGCACCAATGCAAAATTCGTATTGGATACCAACAGTTGCTAAAACATCGAATTAATACAAGAGATTGACAAAAATATTATCCAAAATAAAATTAACAGAAGAATACGTGGTTGACAATATTAAACATGATGACAGATAGAACTTAAGCGTTGAAAGGCGAGAAATGTCACGGAGGGAGAAAGAGTACGGAAGCGAAGAGTTAAGAAGAAAAAGTCACAGGCGAGTACGAAATACCCCCGCGACCACTACTAAACAAAATTTTAAAAGCGCTGGGAATTTTTGTTGCTAACTTCATTACAATGGAGAAATAGCGGTGTTGACGATTATTGGTTATTAAAAATGGTGCGAAAAGATAGTCCATTATAATTAGATTTTTAAAAATAATATTGTGAATTGTGTACGCTGTATTTTGGCAACTTGTTTGTTATTTTAAAATGTATGTATATAGGTATATATAATTACTTCGAGTTGTAATGAAAATGTAAAGTTAGTATGTAAAAAAATCGAATTTTTGAATTTTTTATTTTCATTATCGTAAATTGTTATTCAAACTTTTTTCTTGATTTTCGGTCCCCTCAACTCAGAATTACCGGAATTTTACTGTATGAATTGGCGTATGAAACATACTTAATTGTTATGATAGCTTGATAAATTGTTATTTTTTACTTTACTCCAACGTAATTAATCATTTCATACAACCATAATAACAGAATTAACGCTAAGTAACCCCTCTCTTCGTTTACTTTTTTTTTTGCCATTTCCGGGCGTTTCTCCGCTATTGCCACCTTTAATCGGTCCAAAAGTGATTAGTCAATTAGAAGAATTTCTTTTGTGCTCCAAAAAACTGACGCCATCACCTTTCCAACGTATCAAATGCATTTTGCCTTTTTCAAAGCCGGTTCGCCATGTCTTAACTGTTGTTTCGTTTCCTGAATATAATGGTGTATCCAGGTTTCGTCCATTGTCATAAAACCCGATTGGATTCTTCTCATACACATGCAAATTCATTTTTACTCTGGAGTAAACGCAGCACCTATCTTGCGCAAAGTTCTTTCATATGCAATTCATTATGCAAAATGAAGTGAACCCGCTCAGTTGAGATGTCTGTGGCTTCTGCTAACTCGCGCACTCGCAGCCATCTGTCGGCTAAAATCAAATCACGTACTTTATCAATAATTTCAGATGTCGCAGCTGATTTCGGGGCTCCAGGACATGGTGCATCTTTAATACTTGTTCTGTTACGCTTAAATTCATTTGCCCAAAGTTAAACAGTTTCATAGGAAGGACATGAATCACCCAATGTAGATAAAATCCTCTCGTGAATTTCCTTCGCTGTTTTCCCTTCCAGAAAAAGTATTGAATCACACCACGAATTTCAATTTTATCCATTTTTCACTGTTACTCGAAACACTCCTGTTTAAGCAACTGCCAAACAATGAATTACTGTCAGAATGACTTGAGACCATAGATTATTTATTCATAAGAAGGAAACTTTATGACTACATATACAGATGACGTTAGCGCCATCAAACCACCCTCGTATATAGTAGAAAATTTAAATAGTTAGTAGTAAATTTTAATGTATACTTGTGATATCCATATGGGTATAAAGGTGTGTCTAAGTATATTACATTTAATAATGTTTGTAAATAAATATATTATAATGTAATTGAAATTAATTTTATTAATCAAACTGTTTGTGATTTCAGGCTTATCAAGCCGGACTATTAGGAAAGAATGCCTGTGGATCAGGTTATGATTTCGATGTATTTATGCACCGAGGTGCCGGGGCCTACATCTGTGGCGAGGAGACTGCCCTGATTGAATCCATAGAAGGAAAGCAGGGCAAGCCACGCTTGAAGCCCCCATTCCCCGCTGATGTTGGAGTGTTTGGCTGCCCGACAACTGTTACCAACGTTGAGACGGTTGCTGTGGCACCAGTAAGTCTAAATTTATAATCATTTTTTTTCATTTCACTCTGTCAATTATGTGCAGTTTTATTCACTTTTATCTACAATTTAATTATTGCAGTAGTATGTACACATGTTATTGTAGTCTAATCAGTATTATTTAAATAAAACCTCCCTTTCAGAAAAAATGTTTCTGCATCATTTAATTACTTTTATTCTCCCACCCAGCATCTTAACAAATGAAGTAAATCTTTTCCCTTCATTGGTAACATCTTCTCTTTACCTTCTTTAATTATTATGCCCTGTTTCCTATGTCAAAATGCTTAGGGCCTGTTATGTGATCAATAGTAACTTTTTACTATAGTAAAAAAGTTATTAAAGTTAAAAAAATTGCAAAAACAGGTTGTTTAATCGTTAGTAATAGAATAATTACTTTTCAAAAGTACATCCCGTAGTAAACTCATTTTACTCTATGATATCCGATAGTAAAAACGAGAATCGGCAGTTAAATATGGCAGACTTTTCACAACTGTTCCAAAAGTCAACTGACACGTTGATACTTTGAAAGTTGCGACGATTAATTATTCAATATCCTGCTATTTTAGTGATGAGAGTTCGTTCGATTATGATCTTGTTTAATATTCATTATTACACATAATACAAAAAAAATTACCACCAAAGTGACAGATATAGAATGCCTAGGCGAAAAATTCCATAGATAATCCATAAAATAAAGCACAATTTCATGATTATTTGTCACACCTATAGACATCTCCATCTATGCTTTGATAATAGTAAATTTGACATTCAAACAACCCGCAAACGATTTTAACCACGGGTGTTAGTAAAAAGTTACCATAGTACATATAAGATACTAATGATCACACAACCGGCCCCTAATAGATGTTTTTTTCACTCAGAATAAAGTTCATTATAATTCCTTTCCATATTGCATATGTAATACCTACTTGTCTCTATGCGTACATAAAACAAAAGAATATCTCTGCCTCAACATAAGTGAGCATAAAATATACACATTTAAAATGTTCATAATATCATTGCATGTGAGAATTTCTACTTCATAAAGAAATTAAAATTAAAGTTCAGATTCCTCATATTGAGCCAACTGGACTTTTGAGTGCAATAATATTATGGATTGTACTTTTAGACCATCTGTCGGCGTGGAGGAGAATGGTTTGTGTCATTTGGCCGCACTCGTAACTCTGGTACCAAGCTGTTTAACATCTCTGGACATGTCAACACTCCCTGCACCGTCGAGGAGGAGATGAGCATCCCTCTGAAGGAGTTGATCGAGCGACACGCCGGCGGCGTCATTGGAGGCTGGGATAACCTGCTGGCCATCATTCCCGGTGGCTCTTCTACACCACTCATCCCCAAAAGGTATTGAAATGTTTAATTTTCTTTATGATCATTCTGACATCTGGATTCTCTGTATTATGTACAGATTTTTATTTTTATTCAACTTTTTTATATTTATTATTTTAGTGTGTGTGAAGATGTTCTCATGGACTTTGATGGTTTGGTTGCGGCGCAGACTTCTCTGGGTACAGCTGCTGTGATTGTAATGAACGCGCAGACTGACATAGTGAAAGCTATAGCTCGCCTCATTATGTTCTACAAACACGAGTCATGCGGACAGTGCACTCCGTGCAGGGAGGGCATTTCCTGGATGAACAAGATCATTTACAGGTAAGTTTTTTGTTTTCATCCATACTGTTCAAAAAGTATTTTCAATACAATTTCTATTTACAGTAGCATCTCGTTTATTCACCTGTTGTTTCCATTTCAGGATGGTGGATGGAAATGCGCAGCCGAGTGAAATCGACATGCTGTGGGAATTGTCTAAACAAATAGAAGGTATGGTTAATTACAACTGGATTTTTATTAGATCCTAACAATTTTCAACTGTCTCAGAACGGTCATTTCTGAAGTATTTTTAAAGTTATTTCTGTAATATTATGCATTAAAAATAAACAATTTCAATTTTTGAAAGATGTCATTCTTAGAAGAAAACTCACATTAATATAATGATTCGAGGGTGGGTATCAAGAGGGCTCAGTGAAGGGCAGTGGAAAAATGACAGAAAAATTTATTTAAAAAAGTCTTCAGGAAAAATAATCCAATATACAGCAGGGTAGAACAATATAGAATGAAGCGGTGATGCGACGATAGCCGCACTCGACGCCGTGAATGGTGGAGGCTTGTGGGCGGCCAAGAGCAGCGGGGGCGATGAATACAGCTACTGGGTGGCTCTGAAAATGACCTCTTCATCAATCAGTCCTGGGGTGGCGGTGGTGGCAGCTAGCAGCACGCTCGGGCAGAGTCACTGGATTCACTGTCCAGAATCGACTTGTGCAGTCCTCGTCGCCAACAAAACTGGTAGCCTCTTGTGTAGCGCTGGCAATCTTATTTATAGTTGCCGCGCGTGGTCTGTTAGCCCGTCTCGCGGCGGTATATTGGGGAAGGCGCGCACCCTTCCGCTTGTAAGTCACCCCTTCGTATCGGTTATTGATACGCAGAATAACGGCTACCGGAATTTACCAAAGCAGGGTCGGGTCAATTTCATGGAATTGTGTCGCCTGTGCATGGTTCCGGTAACTCCAATCGCTGGGTCATTTCCTGAAATGATATTTTTGAAATGAACTTAAAGGAGCGGCGACGGCAGTGTTTCTTACCATGATGTTCTACATGTATCAATGATATTAAAATAAATTAGATGAAGTACTTAGAAAGATACACAAAAAAATATATAGTTACCACCGGGATTCTAATCTAGAATTTTATCTTGCCGGGAGAATTACATTTGCTTTATGTTGAATTTTCGACTTGTGTTTCTAATTTTTTGGTGGGACATTTATTAATTCCTAATAAAAGCTATTGATTAAGTGTTCAGAAGATTTTTGAGATCCATTATTAATAAAAGATAAAAATCTTTTCGATAGTTTAGTCGATGTTTTAATTATCAAAGAACCATATTCTAAAATTGCAAATTCACAATAAAAATGTGATTTCATTAAAAATCTATTAACATTGCTGGGTATGTACATGGTTTGCAATATAAAATTCCTAATAAATAAATGATTTTTATTATCCAGGGCACACAATCTGCGCTCTAGGTGACGGCGCGGCCTGGCCCGTGCAAGGACTTATTCGACACTTCAAACCAGAACTGGAGCGCCGTATGAAAGCCTTTGAAGAACAACAGCTAAAACAGAGCCAAGCTGCTTCTAATTAACTTTTGTCATCTTTATCAGATAGGAATTTAGTGAAATTTGACAGAAACATACATTATAAACCTACTTTTTCTGTATTTATTTCTGACTCCATTTTGGAATTCTTATTTGCTTTACAAGCTAAACATTTTCACAAAGATTCCTGTCGAGAAGTTTTATTGTGGTTGTATACTAAAAGAAAATTAATATGTAGATATATAAAAGTGAGATTAAAAAAAAATAATTTAAACCCAGGCTTTCAAAACAAATGTTTTTACCTTATTATTTTAAAACGTTTTAATTTTTATTTTACATCTAATAATTTATTTTGATATTTACTCTTTTGAAAGATATTTAAAACTAAGTTTTTTGTGCATCATCATAATAATAGTTCCTAGAGCTTCATTCTCAATTTGAATCAATACACGGTTTGTAAGATTGAGATTTAGATGAACTGCGCACTATGTTGGTACTACTATTATATAATCAGCTGGATTCTAAAGAATTGTATATTAGCGTTTGTTTTCACTATACGTATATCTAATAACTTGTACTACCGAAGGTATTTTGCAAATCTTTTAGATATGTCTCAGATTTTCACAGCCGTTCAAAATTTTCTGTCAACCTTTCGGATCTTATGTAATTCAGATCCATTGCAGGGCCCATCATCAGGGCTGATTTATTTTTAGTTCAATCTTGGTTTCTTAATTTTAAAGAAGTATAAAAAATGATTTTATCTATTTATGTAAATAATAATTTGTAAATAAATGCAATTATTTCACACATGGTGTTGTATGTAGAGAACTTTATTAAAAAGCAAGTCATTACTAGATGTATTTATTTGATTTTTTAGTCCTCCAGCATGCTGACGCAGCATAACTACACCGTCCACTTCACAGCCCAATTTTCGACCATATATTTCAAATGTTCCTTCTGATATTTCTGTATACTCCAATACTCACCTGTCCCATCACTTCCTAATTCACCTTCTTCATATATTACTACGTATTCTACTTATTCTTGCCAAATCCAATACACATTTACTCTGTTTCAAAAAAAAAAATGCATTAACCAAAGTTTTAAATATTATAGATATGTTAATATTTGACACTTCTCTTAGGGTCGGTTGTGTGATCAATAGTAACTTTTTACTAACGCGCATGGTTAAAATCGTTTGCGGGTTGTTCGAACGTCAAATTTACTATTGTCAAAGCATAGATGGAGGTGTCTATGTGTGTGACAAATAATCATGTAATTGTGCTTTATTTTATGGATTATCTATGGATTTTTTCGCCTAGGCATTCTATATCTGTCACTTTGGTGGTGGAATTTTTTTTGCATTATGTGTAATAATGTATATTAAACAAGATCATAATCGGACGAACTCTCATCACTAAAATAGCAGGATATTGAATGATTAATTGTTGTATACTGCAACTTTCAAAGTATCAATGTGTTAGATAACTTTTGGAACAGCTGTGATGCCATATTTAACTATCGATTCTCATTTTTACTATCGGATATCACAGAGTAAAATTAATTTACTACGGGATGTACTTTCGAGAAGTAAATATTTTTTTACTAACGATCAAACAATCCGTTTTCACAAAAATTTTTACTATACTAAAAGTTACTACTGATCACACAACCGACCCTTAATATGTTGCCCTCCCGGAACAAACGATTTTAATTCATCACAAAGCCAAAACTTTTTGGAAGAAAAAGTCCAGAAAAATCAAAAAATAACATTTACATCCTTAGGCGCTCAACTGGTAACTATTCATGTTTGCAGAATTGTTATAATATTTGCAACTTAAACAATGTAAAAGTAATACTTTTTTACCACGACCAGTGATTCTAAAAATAATAAAACTGATAAGATTATTTTATAAACATCAGTACTAAGAATCTACAATAATTATTTTCAAATTAATGTAAAGTAAGCTTCATTATTTTTTATGATATTGTTGGGCCAGCTCGGTTGGCCATAACAGCTAGGTCGCCCTTCGGGCAGCATTGCACATGTACACTGAATATTGCTTCTAATTATTACCTTGTTTCCAATGGCATAATCACTAGAACCTATTTATCAATGTTAAAACAGTTATTTATTATCAAACAATGGGAAATGATGGTACACCCTAACCTAACTTATTAAAACACACAAATATGCAATTACATCTGTACACATGTTTCAAACAATAATTTGAATTACAATATTTTTAAAATTAATAATCGCGGCACTCGCTGGCACCGTAGCATATAACATTCACCTTACTTACTTACTTACCATCACGCCGTTTCTCCGCGGGGGTAGGCAGAGAGGGTAGAGTGACACACACTTCTCGCCTTATCCACATCTTCTCATACAAGCTCGCCGATTGTTGAGGCATCTAACAGAACCATCCTCCATTAACTGGTTTACCCGGTCGTGCCAAGTCTTCCGCAGACGTCCTCTATTTCTGGTGCCATCAACACTTGCGTCATATATCTTTCTTACCATTCTCTCATTCATCCGTTCCAAATGACCATATGAGATAATGTTGATATAATTTTTTTTAATCTAAGAGCAAGCGCATACCGATGACTTTCTTTCATGATGGCGAGGGTTATGATAATGTATGGCAGTGTGCACACTGACTAAATTTTCAAATGATAGATCAGTCGATGGTGCACCTGAATAGGCCCCCGACGCACAAAAGAGTATTTGTATGCAACGTGGTCGTAATTTAGATTCGTTTTTTTAGGATACAAAATAAAAAATTTTATATTGTAACTTCAAAAAATAAAGAATTTAAAACTTTTTTCACTAATAAAAGTATGGTAATATCTAGGAAAGAAACTGATGCTGAAAAATATCCAGAGAACGCCGTCCAATTGGAGTGATGATGTGAAGGCCTATCACTAAATCCCCCATTCCCAATGCACTCCGTTTAGCTCAGAATCGCTTCAGGTGGAGTGGGATCACCAAGGATATGTGGTGTAACCACCATTACCAATCATAAAGATAATGATGGAACCCACCACTAACCCTAGACTGTTTTATAAGCAAAAGCTCCCATATTAGTCTCATTCACTGCCAGGTTGGCATTTTTTATGCTAAACAGATGACTGTACAACACGTATGTCAGCACAAAAAAAAGAACGTGAAGTTGATTCTCTACCCGAGCACCACTGAGTCACAAAGATACACGGAAGAGTATGAGATAGACAAAGAAGGCAATATTTAAAAATTCTGATTTTCTGGTATTTGTATTCATTATTATTGGATTGGGTCATAGATCAGCCAGGAGCGGAGCTTTTAGTATTATTAGATAACTTAAAATCATTTCTGAATACATATTATTTAGATTAAACTTACAGTATTATTGGATGGGGAAGAGCATATAAAACTTCAATATCACAATTAGAAATTCCTCAAAAAATGATGATAAAAATAATTCTAAAAAAAAAATGACTCAAGTGCCCCCAACTCTTTACAGAATTGAAAGTATTAAAAATAATAGACATATCCAAAAATATTCAATAATCTGCAATTTAAAAATTAAATATTAAAAGCGATTTGCAATCTACAAGATTTGATTTAGATAGACAATTTTACATATTTTCCTGAATTTAAAAAAATATTCCATCGACTGAAACAAATAATTGTCAGAAGGATCTAGGTCCAGGGGATATGGGAGGTGCAATAAAATAATACAATAATAAATAAAACTTTCCAACAAAAGTTACTGATATTTTCCCAAGTCAATTTAACAGTATGTGGACAAGCGTTGTTGCCCAATTCATGGGGGACCTAAACACCTCGTTGCCAATATTTATCAAGTAAGATTAGAAGTAAGTTAGATAATTCCTTGCCAATTATTAGAACTCTGTGTCACCCAGTTCGAGGCTCATCATTTGAATCAATATCGCCAAATAATAATTTTTGTTAACAACCTTTGGCATTTTATTCACCTAAATATCACAAAAAAAAAAATTGGAAATCCTGTGCCATTTGAACAAAAATCTCCCTTCCGAAGGACAAGTCTCTCCCATTATTCCTAGATCAGGAAAAAGATCAAATAGTCCCACAACACAGGTGATTCCTTCTCAACAGTCAGATGATAACCATTTTCAAAAATAACAAATTCCTGTAACGTCTTTTGAGAGTCTGCTTATCATTGACAAAGAAATTATAAAAATAGGATCAATAATTATTTAGAAAATGTAAGATTTCTATGCATTTGTTTCAGGGAGTAAGTTAAAAAAAAACAGGTTTTGCACCTGGCAATCGAGAATTATAAGTAGGTACTTATAGATCAGAATATGATCAAAAACAGTTTTTTCAAAATATGTCTACTCAAACTCACTCTTGATTAGTTGAAAAATTAATAACATACATTAGCTAGGTATTTATGAACAACTTATCTATATTTTTTAATAGTAACATGATTTAAAAATTATTAAGCGTATATACCATCATCATCATGGCACCACAACCAAGGGTGGACATTGACTGCTTCAAGGAAACTCAGCTCTGTTCTGCACCTTTGTTTGCCAGTCGTAATTTGATGATATCATGCATCGTCACAAATGTTGTAATTCAATAAATCATCACTTTGAGATTGTAATACAGGTGAGTTATGTTCCAGGCCGATTTTGTTTGGCAGACATTTGTCAGTTTGTATTTGGTAGTCGTAGAGAGTAGTTGATTACAATTTATTATGGAGCCTCGAACGCCTCAACAATGTGTTAAAGTTATTAAAACATTTTATCTAAATAATAATGGCAATGCTGTAACCATTCATGGTGATCGCTATCCTCACATATTGTAAAACTTCTTGGTAGCCAAATTGGGTCGATCGGGCTTGCAACATATGTGGTTTCAACAAGACGGTGCCACCTCACATACAGCCCGAGCTACGCTTGAAATTTTTCCCAGCCGCATAATGTCAAAAGTGATGATATCAACTGGCCTCCTCAAATCACCTGATTTAACGACTATTTTCTGTAGAGGTACTTGAAAGGAAAGGTCTACGCTAATAAGCCAACGACAATTCCGATACTACAGGACAATATTCAAAATGGAATTGCTGAAATAACATGCAAAGTGTGCGAGCATATTATGAAAAATATGGTTAAAAGAGCACGTATTTGTGCCGCTACCAGAGGCTGCTACTTGGCCGATGTCATATTCCATATATAACCAAATTAAAATAGCTTCGTCTCTATGAGGTATCTGATATTTGTTTAATAACAGTGCCTCTGTAGGAAAAAATCCAGTAATTGTGTGTTCTTAGACATATTCAAATATTACTAAAAAAAATATATGGTTGCTTCAGGGATACGAACCCAAACTTTTCATATCTCGGACATTTTCCACTGCAAATGCCCTGTCATGAATACGTTTACGAATACATATTATTGACTTATATATTTTTACCATAGAATATATTTATTCAGCAAGTATCCCGGTAATATTTGTCATGAAAACTGACAGAAAATTTCATGACATTTTTATATACATACTCTCACTTTTACTTTGTTTCTTTTTCACCTTTATCGGTACTAGGATCGATACCAGGCGGCTGCAAAACCTTTTAGAGGCGCCGAGTATCAATCACGAGTGATGTCAATCATGATCATCAATGTGGTGTCAAATTATTTATAGTTAATAATTATTAATAGTCACAGCTTAATTATTAAATAGCTCAAGATTAAATATCTATTTTCACATCTCGTTTGTATATGTCGGCATTGCAGTGGTTAATATCCCTGTCCGTCACGTGGGTGACCAGGCGCTCCGGTTGTCCGTTGGGGAAATTTTTATATTATTTATTTAACAGGATTTATAATAACTTTCTATGTAGGGATAAGTACGATGCAAGTGGCTAAGACACTTAACATATTTCTACAGCAGATCTCAATCTAGGTAAAATAAAATTATTCTCATTAAGAAAAGTGGGACCAAATAAAAGATATAAATCTCAATTTAAATATGTTTATTTTCATTGGTTTTTTTTTAAACAATAACTTGTTTGAAATTTACATTCTCGCAAGGAAAATAAGGCTATGTACAACTTAAATTGCCTTAACTATGTAATATACAGAATATCGGTTAGGAAACAATCAACTTCTTACAGTCAACGTATTACACTGGTAAAATCAAAATCTAAAGACAGCCAAGTAAATTGCAAATAAATTATTGATGTGCTATTATTTTCTTATAACAAATGGGTTGACGGTTCAGACACCTAGACTTGTAAATACAAACAACGAGTTGTTTTCATTTATCGCTTACAACGCGTCCGCGTCCATCATAACTTTATGACTATTTTCTGCATCAAAAATGGCAATAATACAAATATATCCAAAAAGACCTACAATAAAAATCATTCGGTGGAGATCAAGATACATATACAAAAGGTACATTTGCAAACATTAGCGATACCTGATCCATGAAGCAAATTAGTACATAACATTTCATAAATAACTTAACACATATTGTAAAAATAACATTTGGAACTCCCCACTTATGACTCGTTCGCTCATCGTGAGTAGCAGCATCAAGATGGTTTCTATTTCTTTATAAACAATATATCTGGAAGTAATGTTCCCAAGATCACTGCGTGAACCGGACTCAGTCTCACTGTTGAATAAATATCCCATTCCAACTCTGCTTAAATCTAACTATTTACACTATCTTGTCTCACTCTTTAACAGTAACAAAATCACAAATTATGGTTTATAAACAGCATCTTTTTTTTAAATGCCACGGAACAATATTTTTTTTATAGAAAAATCATTTATACATATAATTTTTTGGCCAATTTTCAAAACCCTATTCGATTCACAATTTCACTTAAAAGGTGTAAATTACTTTCACATTTTGATGCATTTGATGGATTTGAGGACTAAATAAATAAAAATTTAAGAAAAACTATGATCCAATTGCGACCTCCATACTTGATTTGTAGATGTTTACTAATACAATTAACAATATAACTAAAACATTGAAAAACTAAAAGAAGCCACAGATACAGGAACCATATTTAGTTTTCACTTTAATTGGAAAAAAAATGGGTCTTTCACAACTTCTTTGAAAACTTTTTCCTACTTCACATGATTTTTCAAAACAATTTTTAACTTTCTATCACTGTAACTGCTCTCGGAAAGCAAAGGCAGTAATATTTTTTATTCAATAAAATTAAAAAATGATAAAAAAAGTTGATGGCTCGGCTGAATAGAAAGAAACCTCCGTATATAGAAATATTCAGCCAGATTCAAATTGTATATAAACTACCCACATGACAAAAATAAACAGTAATGCATATCGCAATATATCACAATTCCAAAAATCGCATACAAATTGTTCATTATTTTCCATAATTAAAATTAATTGCTGAATTTGGATCACCCGTGCCTAAAGAAAATGAGTTGTAAAAAACAACACGTTGGTGTTAAAAAAATATCCGGACTTTCTATTTTTAAGGTTTTATCCTGTGTATACAAAATGTTTCAAGTGAAATATATTATCTCTTTTTTTTTCTAAAATAGTCTATCGGGTCGTTGATGTCACAATAGCGGTAGACCGAGGGAGTAGCTGCATTTCGAAAATATCCCAGCAGCAACAACTCGGAAGTGGTTATTGCAATAACACGCGTGCCATCGGGTAATGGCGACTGACGCGCCGGTCAGCGGTGGGTCGGCTCAGCGGTGGCGGGGGGCCGGTGACGGGTTTGGCAATGGACGGGTTCCGGATTCCGCCCTTCAGAGGTAGAGATCCCGAGGCAGCTGCACCTGGGGCACGCACTGGTCGGGCGATCGCGACCGCGGGGGCTCGGGCCTCTCGGGTTGCGCCAGCCAGGGATGGCGGAGCACCTCGTCCGCGCCCAGCCTCTCCGCGGGATCCCTCCGCAAGAGCGACCTGATGAGGCACTTTGCCCTCGACGACAGGCATTCCGGCACCACGAAGAAGCCGCGAGATATTTTCGCAAACAGGGACGCGTGCTCGGAGTCGTTGAATGGATACCTGAGAATGAAGGAAAACAAATCGTTAGTCACACTGATATTTCTTTAAATATTTACGATGTCTTCGGACAATAAATACACATTTTGTTTTTTTAAAAAAACTTATTATTATCCGAAACACCTGTTATAGTAATAATAATAATATAAATGATAATAATAAAGTCGCTCGCAACCAGGCAAAACTGTAAGACTGTCTTGTTAAAACCTCGACCAAACGATGGGACAAAAGAGAGATCGTTATATTACATTAGTCTATCCCGGGCGGAAATGGCGTGACGGCAAGCAAAATAATATTCTATATGAAATGTTTATCTGTAAATGGATGTCAGCTATTCGTGTGAAGTAACCCCTCACCGCGCCGCGCCGCGCCCGTAACAAAAGCAAAATATGAAATCGCTAACGACTATTCCCACAGTACCCCCTCGTTTATAAAAAAAAAAAGAAAATACCCGGACGAGAATTCGTAATAATTAGGGCGAAGGAAATGTAAATTTCATAAACAAAACATCCCTCTTTGTAAAACAGGTGAAATACAAAAATGAACCCCTTGCGAGTTGAACCCGATCGAACTGATTTGTCCGGCCGTAAACATAAATATTCAACACATCGCGGCCGGCCGAGAAAAGAAAAGACCGCGGCAGGTGAAACACACTTTTTGTACGAAAGTTATCGCTGTATATTTTTTTCACATTCGCCCGCACGACAGACAGGGGTCGGGGGGGAAGAGGGCTAGGGGAGAAAAATGACGGGCGCGGGATCCTAACGTCTTCCGCACATGTCGCGCCCGGGGCGGCCGCAGGTGCGCCCGGAAGGGGTGGCCGGCAAGATTCCCGCTAGCCCGCAACAGGTCGCCCGACGTCTCGCCCGTATGCCCTTTCGAGCGTAACGAACGTAGCAGGTGAATCGATGGGCTCTTAATGTAATTTATAATGATTTTATTTTTCATTATAGAGTCCGCGATAAGGATCGGGCGGGCGGAAGCGGTCCCCGAGACCGGATCTTCCGACGGCAAAAAGGAGAAATTCATAGCAGGTGCATCCAAACTACGCCGGAATGGCGGCTCACGGCTCGAATAAAATAAAGTCTTCCAAATTAATGACAAAAATATCCTTTATTCACGATTCATAGATTTCTCCGACAATGTTAGATCTAATGTGTCATTTAACTCCTACCTAGGCGCAGCTAACTTCCGCGACATCTAAGAGCATGTGCTGATCAAATACTAGTTTTTGGCTATCATTACTTTGTTGAGAACCATCGCCTTGGGTTCTTCAGCGATGATGTTCTCCTTCTGTATCCATCACCCACTATCATGATTGTCCTAGGGAGGTAATGAGGCAGTTTCCCGTCGCTTTCCCCATCGCGGTATCACAACCGGTTAGACAAGACATGTTATCATCGCTTGCAAAAGTTTGACATCAAGCCGTACAAAAGTTAATCGTCTCTGCCTCGATTTGAATTACTACAAACATATTAACTGTCGCAGTCAATTAGAACCGATATCTCTCCACGTTCTCTTTCACGTTTCTAGAAGAGTAGAACCTCTTGCGAACAAAATTCGTTCATTCGCCGTTCGTGTAAATCACATAATGATAATTTAACCGAAATTGATATTCAATATTAATTTATTAACCGTTATATTATCGACTTCAGCTAATCGTTTTACCTACAAACACATATCCTCCTACCAGTCCCACCTTCCGATTCTTTTTTCCCCACTTTCACCAGCCAATGCTAATGTTTGATACTTCGTACAGTTGTGCTTAAATATCTTTGTGGATTTAATTAATTCATGATTAACCATGATGTCAGTCATTAAAAAATAATGAATTTGATTTGAAATAATCACAATTAAGAGACCTTCGAAACCAAAGAAATTTAGTTCAGTACAAAAGTATTATACGCATCGCGTGTCGAGTCAACGTGTTTTATGCTAGTGGTCCCGGAGGCGCTCGGTCTCCAGCGGCTCACCTGCTCACTGCTCACGCTCAGAAATCGGTCTCCCAGAAAATCTCAATTTGAGGATCGTGAAACAAAGCGATAAAAATCGGTAGGTAGGGGGATGTATGTATCAACTAATCAACAATATGGGGTACTAGTATGTTATGGTGTTGTCCCTGCACGCAACTGTGATGTGGTCCTGGCGTGTTAGTCAATATATAATTGGCAACATTATTTTGAAAAGACACGTAATGAGACATTCGATAACATTTAAAATCATATTGTAGATTGCTCCGTATGTATGTATTACATTTTTATTTCTTCTTGAGTAATACAGTCTCTTAAATTTTATTTTTAATTTATTAAGGGATTTTGACAGTGTAAACATAATAGAACTAATATAATAAATATATAACATGAATTGTTAGGTACATAATTTAGGTTCAGGTGCAAAAGATAAAGAAAAATAAAGGTGGGAGAAAGGGTGGGGAGGTTGTAACTATTGTTGTGGTAAAGGGAGAGCAAGGTGCGTTTATAGGTAGAATGATTGGCCAAAATTGAGATTGTGGGTGGTTCATAAAAATAACTCTTTAAGCGTAGTCAATTTCCCATTATGGTATTTGCATGACCGGTGAATGAATGAATTTAGTATGTAAGATGTTCTACTTCTGGGAATGTGGAAGAGTGCGGACTGCCGGATCGATCTAGATGC
This sequence comes from Eubasilissa splendida, assembly GCA_031772225.1. Taxonomy (NCBI): domain Eukaryota; kingdom Metazoa; phylum Arthropoda; class Insecta; order Trichoptera; family Phryganeidae; genus Eubasilissa; species Eubasilissa splendida. The sequence continues at coordinate 21,036,566 of CM062846.1, read as the reverse complement.
TATGTGGAGAGATATTAATTCTAATTGGCTGGGACAGTCAATATGGTCTTGCAGTAGTTTAAAGAGAAATATTTGGTCAGCGCGTATTCTTCAATATTCAAGGGTTTTCATATTTTGCAAGTTTTTTTTTCTTCTACCTTCTGCCCAAATATGATATGCGATGTACTGCGGGTTAAATTTTCCGGCAGTGGTGCGTGGAGGGTGAGTCTCTTCACTTCCCACTCTGCTCCCCGGCCTTGTTAATTGTATTATCTTTATGTTATATATTGTAAATATATTTATTTATTTACTAATAAAGTGAGTCAATCGGGGACAATGAGAGCAAATCTTGTTTTGGCAGCTGTGCGGCGAACGAGTAAGACCGAGATAGGAGCCTTGAGCTTATTGCATCGGTCCTGGGTAAGGCATTGTGGAAATTTTCTGCATCTAAATAGGAGTTGAATGATAGATTAGATCTGACATTACGATGTCGAAGAAACCTATTTTGTATTCGTTCTAATCTCGCAATATATGTCATCTGCCGTGGGTTCCAGATTTGAGATGCATACTCTTAAGTGACTACGAACGAGTGCGTAATACAGTATTTTGAAGCAACATGGATTTTGGAAGTGTTGCAGGTTTTAAATATGAATCCTAGCATTTTATAGGCCTTGGAGGTAATTTGGTCAATGTGATTTTACAAGAGTTTTTCGGTGACATACTACCATCGTACTAGCACTCGAGATTGACTTGATTTATTATTTCTGAAACAAAGAACGCATTGAAAATGTCGAATGTCATCTCACCTTCCAACGAGCATCGTGTACAGGATGACGCCCAGTGACCACATGTCCGCCGCCTTCCCCGAGTAGGTGTGGTGCGCGCGCAGGATCTCCGGTGAGACGTAGGCTGGGCAGCCTCGCTTGTCCTGAAGCAGGTCATCCGACGACCGTTCCAGTACCACGGCGTCCTCCAGAGATTCCAATTTCAACGTGGTTCTGTTGATAAAGAAAAACCGCGTTATTTACACCGTACTCATTAAATCATTTCAGCTGTACGATCGCAAAATAAAAAGTTTCATAATGAGTCGGAGCTTTGAAGTGAAATCTTATCAGCAAATAGTACAATAGTAATTATTAGCAATTACTTTCCTAGAAACACTCGACGACAGCAAAGCAGAAACAAACAGACACGAAATCGGAAGTTGCCTAGATTGGTTGACGTGTCGGCGCGGGCGGACCTTGCATTTTGGGTCAGATTATCGCGAATTATAAACCACATTTCAAATAATAAAAATCCCGGCTTGACTCTTTTGCACTATCTAACCCTTCCCAAACCGTGCAGTAAACGCAGGTCTAGCACTCAAATTAAACCTGTAATATTTTGGTAAACACACGCAACATTCAATTCATATTTGACTTAATTTGAAGGAAAATATTTACGCTTTGAAATGACTAGTGAAAAATCAAATATTTAAGGCGAGTCCTGCAAAAATAATTATCTGTTATAAAATTAATAGACAAGACAGAAAGAAATCACACATTAATTTCAGAGTGAAAAGAAAAACAAACATACGAATATAATGGTGTCTTTTTCTCACTAATTAAAAAAAGATAGATAAAAAGGAAGGTTGTAATATAAGATGCAACCTCGTATACAGGACTTGATGAATGCTCTGAATTATAATATAATATATATTTTTTATATTTAATGCTCAATATTTATAGTAAATTTATGGCCTTAACCATTTTTTCAAATTTCAAAGGCTAATTAGTCTAATTTCTTACGGTAACACGGTATGGTAACGGTTAAGAACTGGCGCCAACCGAAAATACGCCGGAATCTTAGAACGGGGTGAAAATAAATAATGTAATCTCCAACACATATTAAATCCACAATTAGAACAGCTTGAATAAAGCAACCGCAGTTTCTGAAGCGTCAGACACGTGCTCGACACCGATGGCTATTCGCTGACAGCGTGCAGGGGACGTAGCAGTATGAAACAATACAACAAACACAAAGAAGCATTAGCAAATAATGTTTAACTCACATTTGCAATAGCATTCCGCCAGTTTTAGCTCGGAGCTACAGTTCAGTTTCGAAACAGAGCAGGTGGGTGTGTCGCGGCCATTGCGGCAGACAAGCCGTTCATATCATTTGGCTTTTGTTTCCATCGAGACAAATCGACTGTGGAGTATATAGAAGACGCGATGGCGTACAATAAGAAACCACATTTTCCATCTCCAATCCGAATAAAAAACAAAACCTAACTCCAACATTGCTAATTTCGGACTTAATCCGGAGTACATCCACACGATTTCGCAATTTCCATTTTTAGAACACAATATCTACATGTACTTGCCGGTTTAGAAGCTAGAGCTTCCTTGTCGGTCCTACTCATCAAAGCTAATAAAAATACGCGACTTTAATTCTATTACATTTTTACAATTACAAAACAAAAAAGGAGAAGAAATTCAATGTGGTTATTTATAGCAATTAAGATTTAAAATTAGATCCTCCAGCGTCCCTTGAGTGCTTCATAAAAAATCATATAACATAGTTTTACATACAGGTGGAAAATTAAGGTGCAGTAGTTCAAGGCAGACACTCGTCCATTCATCAAAAACACTCCCAAAAGAGGGACAGTGGACGAGACACAAAATGGATTGAGTCACACTTACATGGACAGACTAACGGAGTTGCAAAACACGAGGTATGGAGAGTGGATTCCCATCCACGCGGGCCGGCCTAACTACCCACCTGAGAAGCTCCAACGAGTCACCCATACCCGAATAAATACCTTATTCCTGGGCGGGCGGTGTCTAACTACTATACTACACTACATTATCCCTCGGATGGCGCTTTCCTGCGATAAATTACTTCGGACCATTATAGAGATTTGCCAATGCCTAATTTCATTCGAATTATTTTAATAATACAGTATGCAAATTGCACTACCTAAATTATCAAAATTAAACGTTGTCCGCTTACCCACCGCACAATTGCGACAATGAAAGGCGATTCGACGAGGACAGTGTCGAATGGCGACATTGCATCGTTCATTTGCCATGTCGAGTGTTAAAAAAAATCATCGTCTGTAGTAATTTGAGAAGACTATCGAATTACAAAATGGCTAACGATCGACGACAATATTGCGGCGCGGCATATTAAGACGGTCCTCGTAAGGTGATCCAGTTTTGAAAGAGAGCTTAACATGATCCACGCGAGCAGCGCGGTTGCAGGTTGCAGGTTGCAGGTTGCAGGTTGCGCACACTTAGGACATGCACCTGGCGCAATCTTCGGGCAAGACGACGCGAAACGTGTTGCGTTAGGTAAATAATGAGTATCGAGCGATGCAATATGGCTCACCCGAATACCTGACGATATATGAATTGTACGACTATACGAATTTTTTAAATACAATGTTGTGTTTTTTTATATTTAATTTTTTTATGTGTTTCATTGTCTAATTGTGAACTTTTTTGAATCAAATTTACGGGGGACAGTGAATAGTTCTCGGTTGGCGGCCATGCCAATAAGACTGCAGTGCAAGACAGTATGGCGGCCATGCCAGCAACACTGCAGTGTGACACAGTATGGCGGCTATGCCAGCAAGATTGCAGTGCAACACAGCATGGCGGCCATGTTAGCAAAACTGCAGTGCAACACAGTATGGAGAGGCCACGCCAGCATTAAAAAAAAAAATGCCAATCTACCGTTGAATGAGTAGAATCTCGGGAGCTTTTGCTCATAGAACGGTCCTGGGTTCTCACGCGCCATTCGCTGCCCAGACAACGCATGCATTCCAGAGGAAATGCCTCGCATCTCACGAGAATCGCGACGGAGGTGCCCGTCCGCCGAATCGTGGAATCAAGGAAAAAAATCACCCAAAAATCGACTTGAGGAAAATGATACCTGTAAACGAAATCTTTTTTATGATCACACAAGTACAAATTAACATCCCGCCGTGATTACAGAAATCAGAGAAACAAACACTCGACGACCCGCGCGACCTCGGATCGGATGGCTGACAAAGGCATACGAAACGATCTCTAGTATTGTCCCGTGTTGAGTAAGTCGTTGATATCGTAAGAACGCAACGGCCACCATCGCCGCGAGATGGCTCGCGCGGAGGTAGAGCCGCCTCACGCGCACGCGCATGCGCACCGAGTGACGCAACCCTTAAAAATCACAACAGAAAACGTTACGCCACGTGAGCCAACATTAAGTTGACAACATGTTTATATTAAAATGACTTTTTTTTTCACTTCGTGATCCAAAATGCGGCCTTGGGTGGCGGCGGCGAGTTCCGAAGGAGAGCTTGCATCAGAGGCGCGGGGCGGCGCGACCAGACAACACCGCATTTGTTTCAAACTTTATAATTGGTACTAAATATTACGCCACACCATTCATGATGGCTTTTCAAATGTTTCATCGGTGAACTTTACCTGTGGTGTGTGAAATATTACGATACCGATAATGCATGTAATTAGGTTCGTAACACAGCCATAAAATAAAGAGTATCGGTACAGGGAAATATTCCAGATGACGATGATGTGTGTGTCAGTTGCATCTAATAGAAAGATGAGCTGCATATATATATGTTAAGACACCGCTCGCCGCTTTTAACATTTAACGCTATTCTATGGTGTAACTGCTATTACAATTTTGTAACTGATTGCTACACTTACATCGTCTCTTTTCGTCAAAGCATCGCGGAGGTTTTATCATCGCACACGCTGACTTACATTAGGACATTAAGGACTTACACTAGTGTGTGTAGCAATTTGCTAAATAGATTGGAGCGATAAATTAGCGATAATTCAGAATCGTGTCTGTTTATCCAGATTGTTACATTAGACGCTGTAGAAATTGAACGGAAATTTTAATTAAGAAAAATATCAAATCGCAAATGGTCACTCGGCGCTTTCTTCAACAGGAAAACCGCGCGATTATCATGTCCACCCCCCTTCCCCTCCCCGCCCCGCGGCGAGAACCATCGCATCCAGGCCGAGTGTGCGCGTGTATGAATGAATTGCACGAAATAAAACAAAATAATTTTCCTGTCACGTTGGTGATTTTAGGAATTGAAAAAATTCGAATTAGACAACACATGCATAACCGGCCATTTCGATAATTTATCAATCTGTGCGGCATTTATATTCAAGGATTTTTTTTAAATCACAATAGGGCTACGTCATAGCGGCGGAGTTACAGCGGTGAGGCAACACCGCCGAGCAATAGCAGTCGGGCTTAAGTATTTTGAAACCGAAATCTATGAAACGGCATAGCACAGCTCGCTCGCTGCGAAATATGGCAGGTCAAGTCTTGCGAAAATGCAAATGCGTTGTCGGTTTGCTGAAATTTTGAAACGACAATTGTGTTACATGCCGGCATTATGTATTGGGCCATGATTTTATTCTCTTCCACGACGTTATATGGAGACAATTTATTGCCCGCGTACCGGGTGGAGGGGGGAGGGGGATATTCGTCACAAATCCACGCCGTCTCCGAAATTTTGGAACCGAAATGAATACAAAACGACACAATAAATAGAAACACAGTCAATGAACCGTGACAAATCAGCCGCGTCGCATAAAATGCAAAACCGGAAGCTCGCCGGAGGCGATCGGACACGTGATCCGTGTGCAGAGACGCAACAGGCGGAAGGCGCGAGATCCGCGAGAGGGGTAACGAACTCGACACTGTACCCGCTATCCATCCGCTGCTGATCCACAGCCAGTCACATTTAGCGCGAGGCGGTCTGTCGGGTCAGCTGCTATTGCGATATATCAAACGCTTCACTTAGCGAAGCGGAGCAACGTTTCCCGAAACGCGGCAAATGACGGAAGAGAGAAGTGAGATTTGTCCGCCTCAACAATAGGCATCTCGCGGAACTTTCTCCCGTTCGGCACCGAAGCTGTTTAGGTAACAAATATGTACGTAATCATGTTCATTTCCACCGCTCGATAATGGCGCTGCAATACCGTTGCGAAAACAACTCCTTTGTATACCGAGTATTGCAATCACTGTCTTTCAGCTAAAACAACAATCAGATGAAATCGTTACTTAGAAAGTAAACATGCAAAAAACATCGAACGTTTCGATTGCATACAAGTTGCGCAGTCGCAGTCCGCGGACGCTGCTGACAGGAAGAAAGCGACGGCGGCCCTTCGCTCTGGCGTTCATCTCTCTGCTCTGCTCATTATGCACATTACTGCGTGGGTGTGTTTTTTCTTTACAATAATACACATTCATCGCCAAAGCTCTATATCGTACTGCATGTCAACATTAGTTTTGTCAAGTTTTCATATTTATTTATACAAAATGGAGTTTAACGATGCGGATTTAACATTTTATAAACAAAATCGTCTAAATGCCGTCCATTTCTCTCAAGACACTCTTGGAATCGGACTCTTAAATTTGCGAACACGCGAGAGCAAAGCGTCGGTTCAATGGCACCAACTTCACGGCGGATATTTTCTTGTAGGGCCTGAATTGTTCCAGGATTGTCGCTGTAAACTCTCAACTTAAGGTATCCCCACAATAAAAAGGCGCACGGTGAAAGTGTGGTCGGTGACCGAGGTGCTCAGGGTATGTCTCCGTACTAGCTGATTAATTTATTGCGCGATTTACGCAGATTGCGCATAATCTCACGTCGAACTTGAGCCACATGTTCTAGCGTCGCTGATGACGTTGATGGTTTCGGAGGAATTTGGTTTAACAACACCAGATAAGTTGCGTGCTCGGCCCATCACTTACTCGTTGAATATTAAAGTGAGTACAAAAAAACTTTAAATATTGCTCAACCGCGAACGCGCGGTGCGCTCCCGACCGGTGACTCATCGCGACTGGAAAATCAGCAAATCACGCGCGTCGAACAATACCCCTCCCACTTACCTCACCCCGACGGTTTACGAGCAATTACAATTTAATCTTGAATTTTTTCCGCTGGACACCCTTATACATAATAAATTTTAAAAATATTTATAAAAAAAATCTTATTCTTATTATTCTCATTCGTAGTATAGTATAGGGTTCGAGAAAAATAAATAAATACCTATTATAGATTTATTTTTATTATGCAAACCAATTCGGCATTAATGAGTTTCCCCTTATTAGTTTCTAGAAATGTGTCTTATTTTTTTTCATAGGAAAAAATGCAATTGAGCAATCACTTCAAAGTTCGGTATTCAGGTCTGCTCGTAAAATAATTATCGAGAACTGGCTGTAAAGTCCTGACAGAATTCGACAGAGATTTATTTACGGTCTTGCCGAAACCCTACAGGACAGCACGAAGCACTATTAATGGACGATAATTGGTCCCTCTCCGAGGGACTCGCGCGGGGTTGCAGCTGGCTCGCGTAATGTTCACCTTTCGGGACAAAACTGCCTGTCCGGGACAGGTGGGCCGCAATTCATTAGCGCAGACGCATCTCAGAATTGCGTTTACAATGCGTGATGAACAAAAGTGCGGTGTACGGTTGTACGTCCCCCGTGCCGCGAGTACCGCGAGTACCGCGAAGTGCGGCGTGCCATTCGATCAGCTGTTTACTTTCTAGTCGAGGGCAATGATCGAACGTATTTTTGTGAAATCGTTAGAAATGCAGAGGCCCGTCCTCTGCCGGCTCGCGCCGTTTCTCCGTGCGATTTTCACCTTTCTCGCGTTCTCGGCGCTCCCGCAGACGCCGCGGCCGGACGGGACGGGACGGAAGAAAGCGCGCGGGGTTTTGCAATAGAAAAAGCGGCGGCGGCGGCCGCGCGTAGAAAGTCCGGGGGCGACGACACGGGCCGGCGAGGACCGAGGAGTGAGCGGCGAGGACGCGCCGGGTGGGGCCATCCGCTGACCCGAAATAGACATCGCTCGTGAATGACATTCTTTCCTCGAGCTCGCGCGTCTCGGAGGACGTCCCCCTAACGGAGTCGGAGTCGATTGCGCCAACCCAGTTGAAAAACAAACACATCTTTTGTTTATAAACAATCAGTCCAATTCAAATTCCTGCGTAATAGTCGTGGGGTTGGTAACCTTTTTTGCGTAAAGACCCTTTATTTTCAAGATCTATGGCGTGAACCAATGAATGGGATCCATCTTCACAAGGCTGCAGATTAATCTGCAATAATACCATTGCCATCGTACAGACTGACAATCAAGCTAGTATATTACTAGTAGGAAGGTATATCAATAAAAATATGATTAACCATTTGCAGACAGACGCAAGGCATTCGACAAGGTTTCACATAAACTACTATAACATAATAACACCTTAAAATGGATCGAAAGCTACCTAACATCTAGAAAACTTTACGTTAAAATACATAAATATAAATCTTTTCAATTTAAAGAGTCCAGTGGGGTACCCCACAAGGGTCCCACTTTGGACCTGTTTTATTTTTACTATTCATAAACGACATTGTTGATATTTTTAATGAAGTCCATGTTCTGTTGTTTGCAGACGATCTTAAAATATATAAAGCAATTTCTGACATAAACGACTATATTACTTCGCAAAATAACCTAAATTTGCTTTATATGTGGTGATGCGCAAACGAACTATATTTCAATGTAGAAAAATGTAAACAAATAAGTTCCAATAGAAGTAAAAATCAACTCCTTTTTTAATACAGCATTAACAATATTGATCTAAGTAGAGTCGCAGTTATGCGGGATTTGGGTGGGCTCTTCGACGAAAAATTGTCAACAAGGCGATGAAATCCTTAGGATTTGTGTTAAGTACAGTCAAAAACTTGAACTCGCTCCGCTCTCTAACAACTTTATATACATCTATTGTAAGAAGTACGCTGGAATTTAATTCCACTCTGAAAATCGTAAGAGTGTAATATAAATTTCTAAGATTTATCAATTTTAAATGGCATATTCCGATAGAAAATATAAATTACGATTATTTAATGAGTCTACTTCATTTGAAAAAATTAGCCTGGAGAAGAGATGTGAGCGATATAGTATATCTACATAAAATGATCAATAGCATGTTGGACTGCCCCGATTTAATACAAATGGTTTCGTATAAAGTACCAACTCAAACGAGACAACGTGAAGTATTCTTTGTAGGTACACATAGAAATAATTATGCTGTTAACTCGCCAATATCGCGGATGCATCGGCTTGGTAACAAGTTGAATACCTGAATTGAGGAAATATTTGTATGTAAATTATACTCAGTTTTTTTATGTTATATTTAAACTGTTATATTGAAATGTCAATTGAAAATGTATAGTTATATTTAAATTAAATAATTTTTTATTCTTATGTAAAAGCCCATGAGGGCGTTGATGAAAATAAATATACTTCGGGACTGCAAAACTCTTATAATATATTCAATAAGATATGTATTATTATGTGAATCTTTAAAATTATTATAATTGATTTACTTTTATTACTGAAAATCATAAACAATATTAAGATTTTGTGTAAATACGGAGAATAAGCATGCAGTGTTAGGTTTCATTGAGACCGATTTGGTTTCATTTTTTATTAAAATTTGTTTGATTTCAAATTTTAAGTGTCTGTGTCGGAAAATTTCATTGCAAAATAAGCAGATACGATTGACAAATCCATAATGCGTTGAATATTAGAATTTGTATGTATATTGTAAAATTCAATCAAATTTTGATTTTACTATTTTTATTGGCCATTATTTACAAAACACTGGATGAGCGTCCGAACCCCGTTGCCGGCGGGCAATACACAGAGAGAGAGAGACAACCGATGATGCAACACGGAAATGACTAGTCCCCGGGTACATTGTACGCGTGCCAAAAACACTAGAGCTTTAATCGATGTCGCATAGTCGCTACGGTCGGCGAGATTCAAGATTGTCGGTAAACTGGCGCGGAGAAGTTGCGCGCGTGTGGCGCAACAGTGCGTCAATCTGGCAGACCGACGCTAGATGCAACGCTATGGAGGGATCGGTGGCGGCCGCAGGTGGTAGGTCGAGCAGAGGGCACGGCGGCGGTGCAGCGCGCCGGTCACCGAGCGCCTTCGTTGAAAACTCGATCGCGAAATGTATCGAAGATGAACGGAGCATACGGAGCACGCGGGTCACTGCTTTCTTTCCCGCCATGGAGTTGGGCGCGATCGTCGCGTATTTCCGCGGGGAAATGTAGGTGAAATATTCAGGAAGAGGAACGACCGCACGCGGCGAGCGATCAGCTGTCTATTTGTGTCGCGCTGGTCGCCGGAACCGGAGGAATGCCGCGCTTGTCGCTGGAGCGGGCACCCCACTCCGGGAACCTGGAACGCGGCTCTATTAATACTCCCGGAGGGGGTCCTGCTCGCAGGCGGCGTGACGCCGCTCCGAGATTTGGCCTACTCGATAACAACTCGGATGGATACACTCGCCACAAAAACCGACAATAATTCTTCTCGACGTCTCCATCGTGAGATTCTATTTCGAGATAGGCAAAAGATCCGAGCGGAAGTCGAGCACCAGCTGTGTAGATGTTGATAAAATCAGGCGTCTCATTAGCGCTATTACTTCTCAGGCCGGAAGGATCCGGGATCCGGGATCCGGGAGCCGATGGCGCGCGAGAGGAGCGCAGCGCGGTGCCGCCGAGCGTTGGGCAACCGATGCAATGCGGAAAAGCGCGCCGGTTAGCGCGTTGCGTTAGCAAATATTGTAACACGTGCGACGTAATAATCCGAATCACTAATGTAATTGCGAAGGTTCCCATCGCGCCGGTCGCGTATCGATCTCTTATCGATGTTATATAACATCCACCGGAGCGCCGGTGCAGTTGCAGCGCGCGCCGCGGTTAACAATCTCGGTCACATTTAACAAAATGTTTCTCCGAAAGAGAAAAATGCACGATGCGAACGGAACGAAAAATTGCGACACTTATTCTGGTATTTATGACGTATGACCAATTACCGATAAGAATGAGATAACTCCAAATCAGTCATTAATGACATGTGGTAAATGGTGTGTATACATAATTGCGCAATAGATTGTAATGCCATCGTACACGCGCGACGAAGGGTCGTCGTATTGATGACGCTCGCCGCCGGTAGGTGGTACCGTAAATCAGTTTTTATTAAAGTTCAACTTTGTGGATAACGAATGCTTTCTTTGCAGGCAAATTAGAAAACTGAACTGAATGAAGTAAACAGTCATGAACTTGAAAAATAGGAATATATATTTTTTTAATATTGCTCAATTTTGACACTTCTAAAGATAAACTTTTATGTTTTATCATTGTTATAAATAAAAAAAAAAGTTAAACTGATACGATATTTGCCATTTTCGTTGAAGTAACACGATCAATAATTCCAGATCGGACAAATGTCCGTATGACAGGGAAGCCCATAAAAAGAACAGCTTCTGGGAGACGTACATTGATTTATTAAAAAAATATATATTTTTATATTGCATAGAGCGCTAACAATTTGATAACATGATGTAGGTGCAGTATAATTTAGTTACAATAAAAATACGAGTCGAAAATATTGAAGTTGCATACGTCGCTTAATAATTTCAACCCTGTCAGAGATATAAACATTTTATTATTTATGATTATTTTGTTAAAATTTTTAATAAATTACAAATTATATGTAGGTATATCGTATACAATAAATAAATGATCATCGAACTCCGAGCGAACAATTTCTACTCGCAATTTCAATCATCGAACATTTTCTACTCGCAATTTCATCACATAATCCACCCACAAAATATTGTGGGACTGTTACAGACTAGAAATGAAAAATTAAATAATTAACAAAGCAATTATTTTTAACAATACATCGGGACGAAATTAAAAGCCCGCTGTCGCAACCGAGACGCGAAATTATCAGAAGACATTACCGGCCACCGAAATGGCGGACACTACTGAACGAGAGGTGTGACATTGTCGCCCAGATATATTATAAACTGTTCCGCAACTATTACCGTTACTCCCTACGTAACGCGATCGAGTCGGCGTTATACAACGCAAATCGGCGGATGGCGGCGCGCTAGAACGAAAAAAAAAACCTCGTCGGCCGGCAGCAAACGCGAGAATTACCATAGAATAATGCGATTCTGGCCAGCGAAGACATATCGAAACCGCATTGACGATGATGCTCGCAATGCGCAACTGAATATGCAGAGCCAGCTCCGGAGCCAATAGTCAGATTTCCATCTTACGTAACCCGCTGTCAGCGGGTCGGCTCTCCCGTCACTCGATACGACAATAATGCCAACACACTTCTTTCCAAAATGTGTTATCAATATTTACCGTTATAGCCTTAATTATAATATACTTAGAATATCCATCAGTCCCTGTCGCGTAGCAAGAAGTTCTGCTGTCTATTATTTAAAGAAAAAGTGTGCGGTTAACACGTTAAACGAAGCAAATTTTGCTATTGTATTTTCATAAATTTAAAAAAAAAATATATATATATATATAAAATATTAATTTCCCGTCATTAACGGGTTATTTCTAGACTTAATAATAAGCTAGCTAAATAACAAGTTGAACAATTTCTATAAGCTTTCTGCGCATTACTTAACGTTATTATAAATAAACCCAAGCTATTGTTGTTATTATTGTATTGTTTGTGTTTGTAAGCCATATTTAATAGAGAATATTATTATTAAATATTAATAAAAATACGCAGAAACGGGAAAACGGTTGCGAGAAATAAATATAAGAAAAATCAACGTATTTAATTAATTAATCTCGCTAATGTAATTAGTCATAAACAATAAGCAAATAAAACTGTTTTCTAACTATTGTTAACTAATGCACGGTGCAACACAATATCGGCGCCGCAATAACGGGAGCCGGGGTCACTGACCGCGCGAAAGGTTATATCAATAGGATGCTTTAAAACGATAATTAAATGATTGACATATACATCATTTAATTAATTACTAAATAACACTCGACCCTAGAATCCGGTTAAATTAAAAACACGCGTAATTTGCGGAGCTTACTCGCCACAATATTCTAGAGCATTACCGAACAGTGGAATGGTCGCTTACCTCCTCTTGCACACGAGCAAAAGCTCCCACATCGGTCCTACGCATTCACCGTGTTGCAGTGCTACACTGACTGAGGAAAGGGGAATGAGGCCGAGATTTGAGCGAAGATGGTAGGGGCTCTTTGATGTCGCCGAACGCCGCCAAAGGAGCGGCAGACCTATTCAATACAAGCTGTGTGTGAGAATCTTGTATAAATGGATACTTCAGAAGCTCAACATCCGCAATACTTCGCAATGCGAAACGGAGGCGATACATTTTTGAAACACCTTTTAAAAAGCACGTGCGCGATTGCAGCGAGCTATCGCATCTCGGTCGATTATATTTACATTGCGCGGCGTCTTCTGGAAAGCCGACGCGCGGGTCTGCACACTGAAACAATCGCAACACGGTTGCAATAATAATAAGTTGATAATAAATTGCGCGAGTGCATTGCTCTTATCATCAGACCGCTGCATCAGGGTGTACCACACCGCCTGTCGCCTGCCGCCTGCCGCCTGCCACCAGCCGCCCGCGATCGAACTCTCTCGAAATCGACGAGACTTCATTTTCAACGGCGCACGACGGCGGTTGCGAACTGGAAACCGACACGCAGCTCTGTCGATCTCTGACGCAATGTTCGATAGAATTTAAATATCGATATACTGGCAACACTTATCACAGACCACTTCCTGGTGTTGTTTTTGGTTGTTTCGAAGAAATGTTTACGTTTTTACGAAAGAAAATAGGCACAGGGCTGACGCAACCTCTCGATAGAATTGTGTAATGTAAATCATCAATTAAACTATTTTAAAAAAAACAGCCTAGTGGCGAGCGGCGAGCGCGGCCGTTCCAAGTGAAACTTTGCGTTTTCACATTTTGTTTTATAATATTTTTTTCATGAAATTCAAAGAAAAATGTTGGCGTCAAATTTTTATAAATCGGTTCACTAGAACTCTGGCATCACAGTACATGGAAAATTTTACGTAACAAATACAGGCTACGTTTTCCCCAACCAAGAATGACTGAGACAATTAAACGAACTATTGAAAACAAATTTGCGAATCGATATACGTATTCTCGAAATCCTTGACTGGTTTCCTCGTATTGATATCTGAAGCGGGGGGGGGAAGGGTGGAATTATAAAATGTGTATCCAATTTCCAACGGAGGATAATAAAGATCGTAGTTCCCGGGGCGACGCTGCCTGGAAACGCACATTACTCAGCAATTTCTGTTTACTGTTTGCGCTGCGGTCGCTTATCAACATCAAGTAAAACCCGATGTTCGCTGGTCGGTCATGGGAAATACAGAGTGGCCCAAAGCAGACTGAAGGGTCTGAAAAATTCATAATTTATTGTTTTTTCTTTTTCCCAAGTTATAAAAAATTATTTGGCTAAATTTACCATGATAGTGCAAACAATGCGAATCAAAATCATTGAATTTAACATTCTACTCATCAGTCTATTATTTCAACGCAATGAACATATTGTGAGCATTTTAATGTCGAAACAGTTCCAAGTGACAACAGGATTAAGAGCCTATGTAATCTCCCGGTTTCAGGAGCAAGGATCAGTCGCAAAACTTTATCTACGTCTCGTTCTACACAATTGGGGATATCCAAATCACAAAACACACAAAGTTTTCAACATGCTTTTCATTTTTAATTTCAAGAGATTCTGATTTTGTTTGTCCTCCCTTTCCTTTTCACCCGATTTGACGCCCCTGCCTTCTTCTTAAGGGGAGGGGGTTTACATAAACAAACCTCAAACAATTCAAGAACAACATTTGCAATGGAATTAGAAATTTGGAACTCGAAACATCGCGTTTAATAATGAAAAATACTTTGGAATGCGTCAATATTTTGCAGCAGGAAAATTAGGGCCATTTGTTCACGAATTATATATATTTTTTAAATATTTGTGTTTTATATCCTTTCGTCTCATTTGGGCCACCGTGTGCTAAGATTTTTTTTTTTATTAATAATTTTATTACTATTATTGTAATTTTTGCAGAACATGACAAAATAATACGATTATTAAGCATTTAAATATGATTATTAAGCATTTAAATACATCACGCTTGACCATGAGATATAATTCGTACCCACGCACTTTTCGAACATGCAAAACGCGATGAATTAATTGTTGTATATTTAAAATCACACTGTCGTGTGTGGACAACGGATCCCCAGTCTTAAAAGCCACTATCTAAATATGCAATAAACAAATAAAGATCCGTCGCGTATGTGTAATTAAAAAGTGAGTTTTGACACACCTTTTTGTATATTTTCATTTGAAAATATTATTTTCCTCTTCATTAGACCGACGGTAACAAGAAAAATTAAACAACATTTTATTCTAATTAAAGGATTTATTTTATTCATCTGGTAAAATTCACGAGAATAGAGTTAATTTTCAACATCTAAATCAACCAGTGAACAAATTAGACTAGATGATTAGAAATTCTAATTCATTCAAATGAATATGCTCAGAATTAGTCAAATAACGTAAATTCTAAGAAGCACTAATATTGAGTGCTAATGAACTCGAAAATAATTTAGGAATTTTGCAAATTTTATCATATTTTATCAACACGCCCTTCACAGCCAATTAGGATTTAGATCATTCATTCTGCGATGTGTTTATGAATGAACGTTGCGGGGTTTACCCGATGAATTAATATAAATGTTACGACGACTTGAGGACGTCAAAGGTCACAGAGGTGCCGCCGCTGGAGTGGGGACATCACCGCTAGAGAGCGACCGCACGAGACGAGTACAATACGCGGTAATAATGTGATGCAATTTGCGATTTCCCAGCCCGCATATAAAATATAACTCTCATTTCCTATTGACATTTCTCGGATCGCAATCGAAATTCCTATCAAACGAAAATAAGTCAATAGAGTATTTATTCTAAGTATAATCAAAATACAATATTCTGTCTAGTCGATTACCTGATTAGATAAGTACATGCTATGGAATACATTTAATTTGAACATTTCAGATAAGCTTTTTGAACACTTGATTATTACAGGTGTAAAACAGACCCTAATTCGACAATATTTTATTGGTGGAAACTCGACTAAATTATTAGTCGAAAATATGTACAAAATATACGTCGCGGAAAATATTATTGCGAGATTTAAAAAAAAAAATCATGTCAAGCATCCACTTCGAAATAAATAAACATTTGTAAGTAAATAAATTTTTTAAATTAAAAATCGCATAACTACAATATTTTTTAAATGCTGTTATCTTTGACTTGGTTGAGATTAGCCACAAGCGGCTCGAACATTTTTAATATATAATGAACTCCTAAAATATTGTGCACTAGGTGTCACAACACCCAGAATACATCATCGTATTAAATAGGTATATTACGTGCGGATTCGAGTACTTGGCTACATGTTAAATAATTGTGTTGTGTATTAGGGATAAACGCAGTGAAAATTCCCAATAAAATATGCGCACACTAGTTGATGCCGCCAGCACCGGAAGCGACCAGGAAGAAGCGAGACGGCTGCGGAGCGATCTCTCGGGCGATCCGCGGAGTTTACGAAATTGCGAAAAGTGTACTATTGGCCAGACGCGCAGGCGGACGAGCGGCGGCCGAGATCACACTGCCATCGAGCAAACTGTAAATCCGCGAAGTCAAGCCCGGTCGTTCACCCAGTGCGCTCTCGCCGCCCAGCTGCTGCCGCCCGCCGCCCGCCGCCCAGCCGCCTTCGCGACGCGCGACGGCCGCCTCCTCGCCACTCCGTCTCTGGCTCCCAGCACCGGAGTGCGAAACGGCGGAGACAAAACTCTGGAGATTCTCCAGGGATCAAGAGAAAATGGACCTCTGAATGCAATAATGAATATGCATCTAACTCGAAAACGATACGAATCCTGTTTTACAGAAATTAATTATAAGACTCGATAAATTACAACAAATGCTCCGAGCCACGATATCCGTTATAAATTAAATTTACGTAAAAACATTAATTTTTCCTATGTTTTTCAACAATTTATAATGTTCGCTAAATAAACAATATCAGGAATCTTCCCGAAACATTAGGACGCGATATTTCCAATATCGCCACCGGTCCGGCCGGTTCTCACGCCGCGAAACCGAATATTCCAAAACCGAAAGAAAAACCAATACAACCGATACAAATTTTCGTAACGCAAAAGCCAAATCGATTGCCAACCGGGTGGATATCCGGTGCGCGTGTCGCCAGAGCCGTTAAGGTTACCCGCCGACCGTAGTGTAGCATGCTGCATGCTGCGGCGGCAACTGGGTTAAGGCTGAACGGAGGATTTCCCAACATCTCACGCAGGAGCAGCGCGGAGCCGGCCCCCGGCCCCCCGGGCCGCCAGCCGCCGCCAGTTCTTCGACCGACGGCCGGACCTCGGATCGCTCTTATCTCGCACATTTACAACAATAATCGGCGACGGACTCGTCATTGGCTGGTATCCTACCGCGAGCCGCGCACGGGCCGAGGCCTCCCCTCAATGACACACCGCCCGACGAGCAGGTCCGTTTCAATGGAGTTTGCATCTATTGTTAAGCGGGTAATTATTAGTAACGCGAATCACGCGATCACTTCGCAGCAGAGAACAGACATTGCAAATGTAGTGCCGCATCCGTCAGCCGCCGAGATGTCGGGAGAAACAAACTGACGTGAAAAATACGTTGCAGCAGATATCTCGTTTTAATGTGGGTGTCCCACACCTTTAGTCACCGATAAACGTTTTAAACCACATATCATTATTTTTTCTTCTGTCACAAATGCTATTTGTAGATGATCACCAATTCTTATAATCGGATAAACCCCAGCCCTGCCTGCCACACTAGTATTTTACTGTATTATAGCAGACAGTGTTCAATGTACAAAAAATATATATTATATATACAGAGTGAAACAAGGTGCAATTAGATTAGATAAATACATTGTAAAACTTAAGTAAATGCATTGTTCAATTTACAAAAAAATATATATATAAACCAATAAACTGGCTTTTTTGATGGAAAATGTACTATGTGTGATACATCTAGTGCACAATATTTCAGAAGTATACTCGTAAATATTAAAAATACCGAGTCGAAAATGTTCAAGCTGCACGTGCCTAATCTCAAACATATCGTTATGCGATTATTTCAATTGATCGAAATAGTTTATTGATTCCAAATTATACATCGAGTACAAAAAATGAATGCTGCAAGGGTACAATATAGAATAATAATGGACTTAAAAGTTAACAAGATTTTGTAAAAATCTCATAAAAGAATATTTTTATAGTTGACTGTAGAGAATTTGTACATACCTTACTACTTGAACGCTTTCAGCTCGTAATTTAGTCAGGTATCTTATATTATTCAATTTAAATTATAGAAATCTACATGACATAAAAAAGCACGATTGCACTACAAAATTCATACACAATACTTAACATCAATTGGATGGTTTGGGAAGGTTGTCACACGACTCGGGTCAAATGTGATATGATAACGCAACTTTTGTATTTAGGATTCAAACTGCACAATAATCATTCTAAGATTGAAAGAGCGCACGATTAAATTGATACAGTAAGTGCATCCGTAGAAACAATTATTATTATTTTCTTCTGCATCATCAGGCCCGACGCGAGCATCTGCACCGAGTGTCCCGAACGTCCCCATCAGCTACAAACAGAAGCCGACCCGCGGCAGAACAACCCGGGATAAATGATATTATCGCGCGACGACCGCGAGGCCTACCATACTTTATATCTCGTAAAAAAAAATTTTATACAGTATGTTCTAAAGCAAACTGTATGAAAATACACAATTAATATTAAATTAACACATTATAGTCCGACGTCAACTAACGATAATTAAAATAACAATTGTAAAAATGTGTTTTATCTTATTTTTCCATCTTAGAAAAACCTATATACGAGTACCTACCTACTATTATGTGATAACATGCCGGATATACTGGATATATATTATTCCGAAACATCAATAATTGTTCAATTATCTTAATTACCGACTTGACAACAATAGTTTCAATAAAATCGATAATTAATTTTTAATATCCTATATTAAATATACTCCCTGTTTTTATCATACGAACTCATCATCGAGTACAACTACCATACAACTATAACTTATATAAATATCCGAAGATAAAAGACAGATCCTTTTATCTTCCGAGACATTATTCCTCTGTTCGCTCATGGTAGACGAGATTAAAGAAAACCTTTCTTATTCCTTTAAAATTTAAGATAATCGAAACGGCAGATGTTAGATCCGAAGGATGCACCTTGTGTTGATTTAATGCGGAGATCAACAGAGCAGGTAGCAAAAAGGACCAAGTCCGTCGATGCCAGCGAATGTTATGCAGGAGCACCCGGCGGGTCCAGGGGAGGGAGGAACAGGGCCGGACTCCCACCTGGAGAATCTTTTCTGCAACCGATTTCTAGAAGTGAAGGGATACGAGCGTTCGCCTAATCTAATCGTTGGAGCAGATGTGTCGCGATGCGAGATGCACGAATCTGGACACAGACTCGATGGACGCCGTTCGACTCGAAATCCGATACTTGACATATTTGTATAATATAACGCAACTGAGTCCACTGACGTCCAAGCTGAAATAATATTGGGCGCGGTGATAAATCAGCTGATGACACAGCGCGTTTCGTCATCCCGATATCCGTCACCCCCCGACGA
The DNA here is from genome assembly GCA_031772225.1 of Eubasilissa splendida. Lineage (NCBI taxonomy): Eukaryota > Metazoa > Arthropoda > Insecta > Trichoptera > Phryganeidae > Eubasilissa > Eubasilissa splendida. The sequence continues at coordinate 21,016,931 of CM062846.1, read as the reverse complement.
CGATTTGAATGTTTACGTTAATCGTGAAAGATATCCGGCCTGCCGACCGATGCTGCGTGAATTAAATGCGTCAGCTGGCTACGCGGCGTTCAGGATAAATGCAGAATATCCCGGGGGAGCCAGGACGCCAGGTGAGACCGGTTGTCATCTGCGCGAGCCACCTACCTATGCAACTTAAACTCGCCGGACTGGTAGTAAATCACGAAATGTTGATCGTTTATCTAAGTTACTTAGTTAAGTACTAACGAAAAACAAATTATCTAAATTACATATTGCAGACGACGTGCGTAATAGAAATTAATTAAGAAACACACCAAGCGGCATACTATTGGATTTCATGTCGAAAATATTACAAAATCGACTATTGCTATATTTATTTATTTCCATCAACGCCCTTGTGGGCTTTAACATAAGAATACATTTTTAATTGACATTTAACAGTTTAAATATAATATTAAAAAAATAAAAACCAAGTATAATATACATACAAATATTTCTTCAGTTCAAGTATGTTCCTGCAACGAAAAATGACAACGAAATTCAACTTGTTACCAAGCCGATGCATCCGCGATATTGGCAAGTTAACAGCATAATTATTTCTATGTGTACCTACAAAGAACACTTCATGTTGTCTCGTTTGAGTTGGTACTTTAAACGAAACCATTTGTATTAACAACTCAGGGCAATCCAACATGCTATTGATCATTTTATATAGACATACTATATCGCTCACATCTCTTCTCCAGAATATTTTTTTCAAATGAAATAGACTAGATTTTCTATCGGAAAATGTAATTTAAAATTGATAAATCTTAGAACTTTTTTCGATTTTTATATAATGAGAAATTTATATTAATCAAATAAACTATCCAAATCTGAAAACATACGTCACCAAGTCGCAATTTATGTTTGCAATCGATTTTATTATTGTTGCATAACATCTGCATGCGAATGGAGAAGACTGCCAGACAAATACAAACTGAAAAAAATAATGAACCGGCTCGGCGCGACACGTGACGGCGTGAATTGTCCACGTGACAAAAGCGAAAGAATCAACAGGTAATCAAAAGTCATTCCGACAATGAAATTTAAAATCGTAAATTTCGCCCAAGACATGACAGTATAAAAAGATAACGCAACAATGAAACGTGTCCCATTCGCAAGGCCGGGTAGTTCTTATTTCGCAGGTGATGGAGCCGGAGAACAATGCTGTTGTCGCAGCCCCGGCGCGGCAGCCCGCTCCGGCAAGTTGCGCCGAGCGCCAACAATTCTCAAGGTGTTTGCACAAATGTAAGAAGGTCCGTCTCGATTCAGTTTTTTGTCCCGAAGCGGCGGTGACACAATAGCGGCGGCGCGGTGTAGGAGGGCCGTTCCTACCGAACATCTGCTCGATTTGGCTTTTCATTTTTTGTGCGTAAAATGTATTCTGCGGCAGGGTGGGTACGGGTTCTATCTGGCAGTTTCGAGAAGGACAAAGGATTTGGAAATGTTGTGTGTAGGTCCACCAGGTGACGGCCGTATGCTACAAAGGTGGGTACCGGGACTGTGTGCGCGTACTCCCGTGTGCGGCGGCCCGCGCCAGGTGGACCCCGCTCCGCTCTCCGACACCGCGGGGACGGCGTGTCAAACCACGGCAAACGTTTTAATGACATATCAACTGTCTGTACAAAGAAATTATAATTTTATCCTGTTTTGTTCAAAATCAAAGTAGACCGATACTGAGAAAAAGAAAAACCGACAACAAATAAATATACAATCGTATAAGCAAAAACAAATATTGCAAAAATCATAATTAAGTGTAAAATTTAAGAACACCCGGTTTTAGTGTAAAAATGATATCTGATTCTTACACAATGGCAGGGGCGTGCACTCTATATAATCAAAAAAGCTGTACATAACTATAATCTTTGCAAAATAGTTGATATATTCTATATTGAGTTTGTTCAGCTTTCGTGTTAACTAAAACCGTATAACTAGCAAAAGAATTTAAAATTGACAGTAATGCTGCGCATGTGTTTTTTCGCAAAATCTGTCCCGGGCGTATACGAATTAAACGCAACTCTCGCACCGCGCGGTGGTCTGAATACACGTCTTTGCTTTAACAGACGTGTTGCAAAATGCCACAAGTGTGTTTTTAAAGCGGACTTGACTGTATGGATTCCAATACACGTTAAACGTGGTATTATTTTATATTATAAAAAATTTTAGCTACTTTCATTAATAACTTGAAAAATTTCCAAAGAATACTTTATTTATTTATATTTTTTTATTTTATATTATTCTGTTCATGTTTTTAATATACGTACATATAATACATTATAAACATTCTTATAAATATACAAAAAAGGTGAACAAGCTTCATAATATAGGACATGTTCACTGTCTCCTTAACTAGACCGAAGTCTGTACTAAAGGAGACAGGTTAATCCGTTGTCTATCATACAAATATGAAAACCATTATAAATATTTTTATTTAAACCAAAAATATTAGAAATGAAGAAAACAGGATTACTAGTAATAATACACACTCACAGGTATACTTACACAACGATATGCTTCTGAAAGAGTGAATGATGAATACAATTTCTAATAATACCCGTCGATATTAGCAGCATAACCTAAGTCCATGCGTAGTGCACGCCGCTGCACAATAGATATCGTGCACGTATAACTACGTTGGATCTAAATAAACAAAGCAAACAAAGAAACAATATTTATTTTTAACACAAATTAAATAAATCTATTGAAAAAATATTTAGTTGCTACCGGATAGGAAAAGGTTCAGGTTCGTATCCCAGTAGCAACCGAATATTTTTTCTGTATATTTTTCTACTTGATTAATTTAATGTGTGTTAAAAAATACCACAGAACTATGTTCTGAAATTGCAACATTACGACAAAAACGTGTTTTCATTAAAGATATTTATTTATTGAATAAATATCAGCGATCACTGTTACCATACATTTAAAAAAAAAAAAATCTTTTATACATCATAAAGAAAAATATCGCTTTGCCAGCCAATGGGAGTTATTTCGCCGATCTGAATACAAAGGTCCATCGGACGCTCCAACCACAACACTAAAATGTCCAATAATATTCGGCCCGCGGCCTCATTAGGGGGTGGGAGTTGGACTCCCATCTCCGCGAGCTCCGCACGGTTAACCTAGTGAAGTGTACAATAAACAAGGGACCGGATATAACGGGAGTGCGCAGAGGCTGCGCGGGACGAAGCCGAGAGGAAGTGACGGAACACAATGAGGTAGCGGAACCATCTGGCAGACGAGCGAGAGCAGAACCGCGGGATCAAGGACCCGGCCGTACCATTGTCTGACGGAACCGATGTTCTTTTTTTTTGCACAGGAAATCATCGAAACGCTCATGTGAGAAACAGGAACTGCAAGCTTTTAATTCAAAAAGGTTCAATTAAAACTTAACAGCTGAATATTCCCGCGTCCGGGTGTCGGCGGATAACTTTATCTTTGCATCGAGTGGGAAAGTCAAAATCTTCCGTGCGACTCGGTGATAAAAAAAATAAAAATAAATCAAAACGCAATGTTCAATTATCACCTGCGGGTGGAGTCGTTTGTGCAGATACATAACAAATGGGGATTTCGACATTAGGCGGACCTAGCCGACGGTCGACGGTCGACGCGGCAGAGGTACGGCCGTACCGCGCAGAGCCGCCGCGCAGCCCAGACGTGACGCAATGTGAATCACGGCAAACCTTGAAATGTATTTTAGCGAGAAGGTTGTCGCGTGGCTCGCGCCGCGGCGGGCCGGTCGCCGAATTCGAGGAAAATACGACACAACACACGACGCAGTGGCAAAGTTCCCCATCTAGAGCCATCTAGAGCGACCGGCGCGGCTCGCTCGCCCGCCGCGCGAAACGCGAGTGAGAAAGTTGTAAAAACAAAATTACGATCGTGAAACTTGATTCCACGCGGGATATTTGATGTTTGCTCGACCCGACGACGTGTTTTCACGAAGATAAAAAAAAATAAACGAATTTTCCAATGAATGGGCCAATAAAATTATATCATAATATTAAAATAGTACGAAAATCAATAGAAATATAAAAAATGTGGAGATATTGTAGTAGTAATAGTAAGTAGTGATATTGATTTAAATTACGATTCTTATTGTGCGTGTGCACGGATGAGATTTGTTGATAAAGATCAATTAGTGTCATTCTGCTCTGCATACAAAATGACTCTTATTTAGAAATATAACTTAGCTATGTTAAAAAAAAATATATTTATTAATAATAATTACCATCTATAGGTACTGACCGATCTTAATGATCCTGACAACCTCTTCAAAACTTTTTGTAACATTTCTATATAGATTAATGAAACTTATAATATGCCACACCGACATTAATTATTAACTATTAAATCTATATTGTATATTAACTATTCACATATCAGAGCACACCTTATAAACGAGGTATTCAATTATTGAATAATAATACAAGTAATATCGGAAAAAGACAATTATTATATAAATTAAGCAAATATTACCATGTCGTGCCTGTCTCGCAGACAGCGGACAACGCGATCGCGGTGGAGAAGGTGGTTGTGATAATGGAGGTTAGAACGCGGAACAATAATTCTGCATACGAGTTTATACAATAATGTAATCAGGCAGAATTGCGGCCTTTGGTACCGGCGATAGAGGACACGGCGCCGGCGAATTAAGGATTAGACCAACAAATATCTCGTTTCGCCAAGGCCAATTTCAAAAACCGCGACGCGGAAATCACCGCGGAATAAATTACTATCGTAACAGAAATACGATTCACAATTCCAATTACGAATTACCGAGCGATGACGAAATGCCCGATGAATCAAAAAATAATATGGAATTTTACACGTCAACGGGCAAAATAATGTACACACAGCGCGCCACGGGGATATCAGATAATCGATTATTTGACGGTAATGTCGCAGGGGGGGTGAAACACAACCGACTATCTTAATGGATGAAGATTCACAACAACGACGTGACCTTGTCGAATGGCCATCCAGGTCACCAGACATCGCACATTTCTGCCATTTCAAGTCCATTATCTACCAATAGCGTTCTGAGAAACATTCGAGAACTTAAAAAAGAAATAAAATCGGATATCAATCAATTTACAAAAGAAACTTTTACGTGACAAAAGAAACGTTCGACGGTCGTGCAGCTACGCAGTTGGATAATGTTTACGAGTTGGCGGTCATTTTACTTAATGTCACCAATTTTCATTACATCACGAGTTAATATGGCATTATCGATGTAGCGGGATTGCAGTTGTAGTAGCAGTCTCAAAAAAAAGTGCATTACATATTAACAAAGTCCATGCTCATTATCGAGAGAGCTATCCACGAGTCCCACCGCTAGTTCCAATAATTAACTCTACCTCGTCGTTTCAGAGTTAACAATTTCAAACGAGACGTGCACACACCGATGTAACACTCCACGCCAGAGCCATCTCACGCGTGGTAATGACAAGTAACACAGAGTTGAATTTCGTCAAGAAGTGTAAACTCGGAGAATTCTGAGGGAGCTCATTCTCATGCAATCCTGACCAAGTTAGCCGGCCATACTAACTCATGACTTTGCATTTGAACAAGGAGAATGTTAGATGCACTTGATAGCTTGTGTACCGTTAAACAAAGAATGCCTGTACATATTAAAATGTGTATTTCGATATTCAAAGACTGCGGGACAGTAGCCTAAGTAAACAAAGGATGCAAATCTGATAGATAGCGATGATATTTTTAAGATTGGGAATTCCATTTAAAATGTACATATGATATGCAACAAACTCGCTAATTTTTTAATACAACCTAGTATTTGTGGTAATATATACATATGTGTATGTAAGCAAAAAATTACTATAATTTATGCAATTAAAAGATACACATTTTTTGTGGGCGAGTTTAAATTTAATGATGTTATCCGAATGACGTCGTAGCTATTTAATGAAAAGCACGAAATTACAAACAAAATGTGGGCACATACTTTTATTTGTTAATCGAGAATCCTCACGTGGCCCGGCGCAGAGCGAACCATTACGTATTCGTGAAATATCGGCAATATGTCAGGCGGGCCATTAGCCATCAGCCATCAGTGGTGGAGCCGGCGGCCGGCGGAGGAGGGAATCGAACCAAATTATCGCGGGAGAATGTGTTAGCGGCTGATTGCAAACACTATCGCCCCGGGGCAGGTTGGGACACGCGGGGCGCGTTGCGAAACAAATCGGGCAAAAAAGGTTTTGTCGTTCGGCGGGCGGGCGGCGCGCGTTGCGACACCGCGCTATGGCGAAACCCCGCCCGGGATGTTACATATTCATTCAGCACTCTATATATATATACTTTTTACGCTACATATGTATTGTTCTTTCATATATAATATAGATGGGTTACCGATTATATTATTCCTCGTGAATATTCATCAGGGTCTCCGGGGTCGGTCAGCCGCGTCGGGCGCCGCCGCCCCGCCTGGAGCCGCGGGCGCTACTTCTGTCCGAGCAGTTGACATCATCGATTAAATCACTCGTCAATTCGTGATCACATAGCGAAATGTAATCCCTCACGGGTAATCCTCAAAGGCATTTATCAAAATCAAAGATGAGCATCAATGGAGGAGGCGAATGCATCAGACCTTGCACAATCGTGACGACCGAAGCACGCTCTGTAGGCAGGCACGTGGCGATTCAAAAGCAAGCAATACTAGAAAATTAAAATGATTCAGTTTATCACCGATGTCACGATTGCATCAGGACGGCGTTACCTACTACGATTTCGTCGGTAAATATTTTTAATTTTTGATTTACACAATTATTTATTATGTGTCAAGTATGGAACGAAATATTGCCAAAGGAACGGGCGTTTAACATTTTGTGTCGGTTTCGACAGAATCTCTTTTGTAATGGTTTCAATTTATAATTAAGGTCAACTGTATGGGCACAATCTTGTTTCAAAATTAATACTCACGTCTTCTGAAATGCTAGAGTTATTCAATTATTTCAACGTGATTATGTTTTATTTAAAGCGAATATCTCGCAGAGCGCGGCAGCGGTGCAGGGCCGTGGGCGAAGTAGTCGGCGCTAAATTCCATTTTTGGCCGATTCTTCCTACGTCACGCTTCCTACTCTCGACCATCCGGAACGTGCACGTCTATAAAAAAAATCAAGTACCTACCTAGTCTCGCGAGCGTCAGTTCCTCGATAATAAATTCGCGACCGCCCCAGCTGTCCGTCTCCCGTCTCAGTCACTCAGCCCGCTTCCGCGGGATCGCGCTATAGTCTCGAGGATTCATTGATAAGTAATTTCCCCAATTTTATTTTCCTCTGTATATATCCTTCTTTCCTCATTATGTATGAAACACCTCGCAAAAGATACATTAGCAATCTCCCGAAAAGGTTCCAATAGTAAGATTATCCGAAACAAAGCAACTTCTGCTCGGCTTAGTTGGATAATTTAATATAGCGACAATTTCACTTCAAAGGCGTTTTTACACGTAGCTACATAGTTACAATAGCATTTCAAATTTAATTTTTATCACACGAATTTATGGATGTGATTTATTTTATTTGAAAACAATAATAAAACAATAATGTGCAAAACAGTAATAAAAGTACACATAGCAATAAAATCAACCAATTGCAGATTTTTTCTGAATTGCCAAAATACTAATAATACATAATAAAATTCACGTTTGTTGTAAAAAGATAATGGAAGAGTGAAAACTATTTCTTCAATTGGATGAATTTTTGAGATTTTTTTCGAAAATACGCTTTTTCAGTGTTCGGATGGATTTCGTAATTCCACCCTGAGACTTCATCAGGAGTGGCTCGGCCATCCGGCGCGCTACCTCTCTGTCGGCCGGCGGGGCATGCAGCGGGTGCGATGAAGATGGAAGAGCGCTACTCTCGGAGCTGGAGGTTCGGTGAACTCTCCCACCAAATTGCGACATGGCGAATATTGCATCACTGCACGCACCGCGGGCCACGGCCAACTGTATTCTGTACCACTTGTGCATGTGTTCAAATGCTCGTGTTGACACCTGGGGTCACATCTGAAGCATTCTCTACACCACGATATCCAGACGATTACTCCCATTCGCTAGTCGTTTCAATAATATAATAATTAAATTACTGCTCAATATATATATATATATAGAATTTCAATGTAATCTATAGTCTGTTCACCGAGAAGAAAGCATTTTCAACAATAGACAATTTTCAAAAAAGGGTTAATAAGGTGAGCTAGTTTTTAGTGCCATTCATTTTTCCGCCTATCCCTTCATTGACGATTGCGATGTATCCTTAAAGTTTAGTAATCCACAGTACTATCCACCAAAATACTACTATCCATTGCGCCATGTTGTTCCAGGTTGGCCATTATTTCCGTGCGGTTTAATAGTTTGACGATTCCGCAAAAAAAAGGGACAACGATGCATGGGAATATATAAGCAATTTCCAGTTCAGTTTCTGGATGACAGTCCGCGTTCCAGCTGACAATGCGCGCGCGCACTCGCGCTCAAATAACAACAGGCGTATCGTGTTTCTGAAGCGCTGTTGCACAATTTAAACTTGATGAAAATGAAAAGGAGCAGAACTGCGGCGCGACAGGGCCCGGCTGCAATTTGAAAGGGCGCTGTTTTGCAATGTCACTCTCCGCGTACTCGTCGACGTTGCACAACGAGGCGCGGCCCAGGGATAGATAGCGCGGTGCGGCGGCGCTCGCGGCCGGCTGCGGCGCGCGGCCGCCGTCGCTCCTCGCGGCGGCTGACTGGCCGGACCCCGGGAGGAAGTACATCTAGCCGAACGCGCCGCATCACATTCCCCAGACGGAGAATGCTCTCATATGAGGATCCATCGAATGACGTCACCCTTCTCGGCAGACGTTCTGCAGACACCCGTGACTGGTTATTTTTTTATCCCTCGTATGATTGACGTCAGAGCCATCCGGGATGACCACATACGATACTCGACCAGCCCCGTAATAGCGCGGCTACCGCGGAACGCTCATCAGGAAGACGAGTTAACCGCGGTTCGTTTGAAAATTGATCGAGTTTATTTGCGAAGAATTCGGCGCGTATAAAATAATGATTAAAAAACAAAACGGTTTGACACATGACCGCCGAGCTGATTCAACTGTGTCCATCACCGGATCTGACTATAAAAAGTTCAGTTTCGACACGCACAGGCGAGAACCTCGCGGCGGGCGTTGGGCAACGTGCGGCGTTGCGACACAGCCACGGCCGCCGTCCGCTCCGCTCTTTCATCATCTCCCGAATATCATCTGAACCGACTATCCATCCACGCTGTGGACCAATATCCCTCTTGCAAAACCGCGGCCCAGCGTCGGAACAAAGGACGGGCGAAGACGAGAGGAGTTGGGAAATAGGCGGCGCAAAGGAACGCCGTCAGCTCGGAAAAAGTTTAAATAAGTAAAGTGACCCGGGAACGGATAGCGAAACGGTCTCAGCGCTTATACAACTAAATGCCCAGATAATCAGGCCTATTCTCAAAATTGCAATATTGAAATGAAGGTGATTGTTACACCAACCCTCAAAAATAGTGTTATATTTGAATGAGAGAGAGTGAGGGAGATAAACGTACCATAATCTGTCAAAACTATCTTGTCTATTTTTGAGGGTCGGTATAACAATCACCTTCATTTCAATATTGCAATTTTGAGAATAGGCCTGAATGAATGCTGAATGTTATAGAGATTATTTTTAAATCGAGTACAGCGACACAACTCAATTTCTTAAGAATCCACCATAAAATAAACTGGAAAAAACTGTTTTTCAGATAACGATTTTGGCACAGGTATATTCTATTACCTAACAACATCTTCGTGCATATTTCAATAATAAACAAAGATAGTGTGGTGCTTTGCCAACACGACGAAGTTATATAGCACCGGGGCATAAACATGCTTGAATGCGGTGCACCTATTTGGTCGCAATATTATTGCGAGCATTCTCGTACCCAGAGCGACACGACGGCGATAATTCTCTGAAAAAATGTAATCGCGAAATGAATGTACAAATTTAGACGTAAAAAAAAAACCACTGGCATTGCAACACGAGGGATCACAGATAGCCCCGCGGCGGCGAAGGTCAAAGACCTTGCATCATTCCTTTATCGATTTTCAAGGTGTTCGGATCATATCGGTCCCTAATCTCGACTCGATAGCGCGGTTTAATAAACAAGAGAGTATTTATAATTTGGTTGGAGAAATATGCCCATCTTCCGGCCGTGACGCCTCGGACGCGAGGCAGATCACCGGTGACGCACGCGGCCCGGTCGGAAGGCGATTCCAGTTCCAGTAGCCGGGAACCGGCGCCGCGATGAGCCATCCAGCTTTCAGCAAACACCCACAATGAGGACAAACCGGTTAGAGACTCAATTCAGGAGCGCTAACGTTTGCAAACGTGCAAATATACATGTAGGTTGGTACGTACCAGTGGACGTGCGCCGCGGCGGATCAGCCTGCGATACATGCGTATCACTCGAGTGTGTGCTTGCTTGCGGACAGTGCACATCGATATTTATATAATAAAAGAAGATGTCAATTATTTGTAAATGACAATATTATGATAATATTATAAAATCGATATGTAAATATGGCATTGAAAAATTGCGAAGGACGAAAATAAACTGAACCGTGTTTGAACTGTGACAGTTCGACTACAAATTCGTTCGGTGGCAGCTCGGTCTATTAATATTTCATATTTTGATTTATATATCAAGGAATATCATCAATACGCTGAATTTAATATATATATATATATTATTACATGATATCGTATCTACCGTGCACGATAATTGATCAATTATTTGATACATGTGTTACCTGCATATATCTCAGGCTGTGAGACCGTCATAACAGGGCGCGTAAATATATAGGGGAGATATTTAACAATGCCAAGGGCTTCCAGTGGGGTGTGGGAATTCTAACGTACGCGAGGGTTGTTTCTCGAATCCGATTTGATCGAAAGGAAGGAACCTGATGGAAGGTTAGAGGTGCAGTCAACCTGTCAGGGTGGCACGCGGAGAACCCAGAAGCCCACGTGTTGTGTTGCCCCCTGTAAACATCGAGCGTGCTTTTGGCGACCTTTTGTCGGTCACTGTTTTCGTTTTATGGTTGGTAGCCAAGAATTTGTGTCAATTATCTGTACTTATTACATAACATAGACGATTATGTAAAAAAAATGAACATTAAAATATAAATAAAATAAAAACATTGTTATAAATCGCATAATTTTACTAAAAAATACAAATATAGGTCTAAGTTTATAAGGATGACGATATAAATAATATTAAGGAGAGCACATTTTTGCTGTGAAGTTGCATTTTCAAAAGTTGGTATTTTAACGCAAATTAAATTATAGATTTATTCTGCATATCTTTCTAATTGATTAATTTAATTTGTATATAAATAATATTATATATTGAGTGATAATCAAAATAATATTTCAAACAAAACAAAACAAGAATATCGATGAAAGTTTCAACTCAGTATTAAAAATTTCACTGAGGAAAAGACTTACGCTCCATTGTATTATACTTGACGAATGACCTCCCTCGCTCCCTTCGACCTACCCGAAACAAACACGCCAGAAAAAAAATCTACAGCATTCGTTTCGAATTACCCATCCATCTATGATCTTTCCTATTCCTGTACCCCATCCATCAACCTCGATTATCTTTCTTTCATACAGAATGTTTCCGTCACAAATCTCGCATCCGCTTTCCACAAATTGCAGTGTTCAGTTTGTCAATGAGCTGAATTGCATACAACTGGACGCATTTCCGGTATGGCCGAACACGCATTGAGAAATAAATCACAATAGGAAGTTGGACAATTCGGCTACAACAAAAAAAAAAACCAACGTCACCATTCCACGGGTAGGTATTACGAAAATGTCAACAATTATAGTAATTTTATATAATAAACAGGAAGAGCACAAATGTTTTACGTTGTATGTGCGATTTATGCAACAAAAAAAACTGCAACTGGAAAGGTGAATCATGAAGTGTTGCAACTTCCACTAGGGTAAATGCAAAGAATATCACACGCACATACACACACATACACACATAGGATATACTTTGATCAAACAAAGAGTTGCACGTCCGCGCGGACGGTGTTCAGTGTTCACCGCGGCCAATGAATAGCTATGCACCTACTATAGATCCGGACGGGAGACGCAACGTCCGGTCGGCGTTAATCGACCTCAATAAAGCACATCTCACACGCAGACTCCGCAATTTCATAAGTAAAATATTTTATTTAATAGGAAATTTAGAAAAGTCAACAAATTAATTTACTATTTTTCGTAAATTGAACTTTGTGGTTTACATTCATTCCAATGTAGGTTATTTAATTTTTTCCTATCCACATCTTTTATCGCCGTAACAATTTAAGTTAGGTAAATACTAGATTTATTTTTAATTATCTTTAAATAGATTATTTTAAAAACATTAGATCAACTTGACATATATGGCTCTTTTGTTAACAATTTGACATCCTGATGTAGGAAATTGTATTTTCCGAAACCGGTTGGCGTTTTAAATACAAAAAACAACTCATTAAGTGGTTAAAAACAATGATAATGGTTTAGCGAAAAGTAGCATTTAAAAAATTTAACTAAGTCTAATTAAGAGTGACATTAGTACAAGTTATGATTGTTGAAAAATATTGCTCTCTGGATGCTCATTTTTAACAAATGAATCTACGGAGCTATGTGTACCCAACCTATTATATTTCCCATGTGTTCGATACCAGAAGCTGATACCACAATGTACTACCAAGTATTCTGTTATAAAGATGAATTTTCTTTTTCCGGTCATTATTGACGGGCTCTTATCTAGTTTAGTTATGAAGCACGTGTTTTTGAAAAAAATATCTAACACAAATATCATAGGGATCCTCGAAAGGTACCCAAACAGGTTTGCGGTAATGTGCACCGTGCACATCTCCGCGTTGCGGGGGAAGCAGACCGGCTTCTTTGAGAAACTTATTCCGCTGGAGAAAGAGGCCTTTATCCTATTGCGAGGCCTACACTTGCATTGCATTGTATCGGTGAGTTTGTCGTCACTACCTTTGTTTGTATTTCTCCCCTTCCGGATGCCGGGGGTCCCCGCGGGAGATCAAAGAAGAAGGGGCCGCGGCCCCGAGTGCAGTCGGCGAAATGTCCCTTTGAGACGGGCTCGTGTCTCTTCACTCGAGCATCCTTTTGTTCTCCGCTCGACTCCACTGAGCCGCAGAGATCCGGATGGCGAATCCGATTCAGACATACTATATAAACACATTTAATGGCTACCTAATCGTGAATTACTATCAGACGAAGAGGTCGCAAAAGATGAGTACATATTTGCAAAGAAAGCGGCCATTCAAGAAAATGTCGATGTCTAGCGTGCGATCATTCTGCTTCGATGGTTGCACAAGAGAGCGCAAGACTAAATGCGTTGATTCACGTCGATAGCTCACCTCACTGAAACATGACGAAGCGAAACTGAGAATCGTTTCCGTTTACCGAGTACTTACTTGCCCACGATAGCTTCGATTGAATCACGAAAAAAAAAAAAACAATTTAATAAAACCTTTCAATCGAGCGGAGTCGACGTGAAGTGTTAACATTTGAGAAATAGTTTTGAGCAAATGGAGAGTTTCCGCCCGATTGTCTGCACACGCACGGCCAACTTCCTCGTTCGCCGTATGGGAATTTTGGCGACGACTCACCAATGCATAATTCTTGCGCTGCTGCGGTGAAACTGGCCGTGGAAGACAGCGAAGAAGTAACTAAGGGTCAACAAACCCGAGACAGTGCGCGCGTGACATTGAACTCGAATAGAAAGCGGATATTGAACTCGAGAAGTTCGATCGATGACATATTTGTAATCGACAAAAATTATACATAGACAAAATATATTTGAACAGTGTTCAACGCGACTGATAATGCCAACAGAAGAAATCTCGGCACAAACAAATATGCGTGATTTTCCGTGCACATTAGAAAAAGGAAACAAAAATAAATATAGAAAAACGTTAATAAATCTCATCATAAGAATGAAAAGTGTTATTCAGCTTCTACAAAGGACGAAGCACTCAATTCTGCGCCTCAATCGAATTGAAACATCGACGATAGAGCATGAGGTTTTTTTTTTTTTAAGATTTGAAGAACCGCTCCCGGGAAGGCGTTTACATATTGATGAACAAATTACGACGTAATGATTTCCTGGCCGCTGATTAAACATTCGGGAATCAAACGACGGCTTCCGCCGCAAATCCACTGCAGATGAATAAATTCCACACTCTACTCGGACACAAAAAGTAACCGATTATAAATGCGGCAATCTCACAAAGTCGTGTGCCATATACTACGTGTCTTTTGTCTCGGAAGTAAATCATTTTTCTCAGTCAAATTATCACTTTGGTGCAACTATACGTGGATACTTTATTAGCATTTTAGTTACATTACTTTAGTTAGTCGATTACATTTTCGTCCGCTCAATAATGCTCAAGTCTAAAAATTGGGTGTGTATATGTTATCCCAAAATACAATTTAAAAAAGGAATAAATCTTGTTTTCATTACAATTATTATTATCTATATAAATGAAAAGATTACGGCGATATTATAATACGATGCTATAATAAATCATACTAAATTAATCAGTAAAGATCACCTAGTCGGGAACAGTTTGTAAATTAACTTAATTAATACAAATATAGTTTTTTTTTTTTTTTGGGAAACAAAACAGAAGCGAGTCCGGGTGCAAACAAAAGAGACCTACGCCACGAACAAAAACGCAATCGGTGGTATGGCAACCGAAGATAATATCAGCGCGCTAACAGCGCCAAGGTAGATCTGATAGAGCGGCAGACGCCGAGGACGTTTATCCGTGGCGGTTTTCCGACAGCCTCATTTTGAAAATCCCACATGGAACAATGGTCACATTGCGCGGGCCGGGCGAGCGCGCGGGCCGGGCGAGCGCGCGGGCCGGGCGAGCGCGCGCGCCGCGGCCACCGAAACCGCTGCAATGTCATTTATACTGTACAATTCCGACAGCATTATGCGTTACGGTCCCATGGGCAAGTAGCAGACAGGTTTTATGAAAACGTCACGATGAGATCTTGGCCTCCTTACCCAAATCCAAATAAAAATAATAATACTGAAATACTGACGTTGCGCGGACCTTGCGTATATATTATATTTCGGGGAGCACAATTTACAACACTTTTTTAGTAGATCATAATAGATATAGGCACATGTTTGATTGTGAATGTGTTCCGCGACAAAATCTTTTACATACACACAGATTAAAAAATTAAGCGAAATAATGTAACAAAAAAGCACGCAGTTTACGATTCCCCACACAGTACTTCATAATACTAGCTGTATTTAGGACACTATTTCTAGCTCATTCGGCCAAAAGTAAGGTGTTGAGGAAAGATTTGATGTTTTCAATTTCAATTAAAAACTTTAAAATGAAGAGAGGCGGCGATTAAAATAAAATAATATTATTTTCAGATTAGATCATCGCGAGCCAACTTTCAATATTTATCGTTGCCGAAAAGACATACATTAACGATGTTTTATGTAAAACATCTTCAGAAATAATGTGTGTGCGGACGAAGGTACACCGTGTTCAGTGCCAGCGACGTAACCGCGGCGCCCCGCTATCGCGGACGACTGCTCCGCACGCCTGGTGATGATCTGATGATCCGAGGACCTTGGCAGCGGCGGAGGCCGCCTAGGCCAACCCATTCTTAACACTGCCTCGTTCTGATCTACGATCGTCGAACGAGACAATAGCTCCGCCCGCCGCTACCGAACAGAGGCAGCGGCGGGCGGATCCGGGCTCGGAGGAGCGAGCTGTCGAATAATAAGAACGGCTCAACTGCGAGAAGGTCGGATATCGTGACCTCGATTTCATTCAATGGACGCGGCTCCGTCGGTGTATACAAAGTAACGTACTCCGCCGTGCTTTCACAAATGTAAGGTGAACCGACGAGATATCCCTCCTCGCGAGCAGTGCGGAGTACACACGCATTAACATCCTCGCCCTTGACCCTAAATAATAATACATTCGAGACGGATAGGGAGAATGCTCCTGGAAAATTTCCCATGCAGGTAGTAAACCAGTATCTGTCGGAATACGATATCTACATCCTCCTTAGTCCTTAGAAGGGAGAGGCGCACACAAATACCTTATAATAATGTATTCAAATAAGATGCTTTTCACATGACACTTTGTGAGAAACAAACATCGAAACACGCCTCGTGATATGCAGCAGTGGCCTGTGAAGGTTTCCACACTCGGAACGCTCGTCGGCGTTCGGTGCAATACAAATGTTTTTGAAACAACCTCTACGGAAACTCGACAATTGCGCGAACTACATGACTAAGGTATGCAATGAGAAACAATTGACGAAAAACAGAAATAGCAGTGGCACAATCCTTCATATGAAAATAATCCAAAACAAAAACAAACCCTCCATTAATTAAAGTAAAAAAAAAACATTATGCAATTTGACGTGTCTCTTTGTTACCAAGGTCTCCGCTAGATACACCGAGGTTACCAATTCCACAGTTTGTTGCAACACCACCATCCGATCAACCGATAGAACTGACGTCATTTTTAGGCATTCAAAAATAGTGCTAGATGACTAGTATTTCGCCAATAAATACAAAAGTAGTAACACTGTAAAATGTAACCTTTAGATGGTGATGAGGTTGGTTATCACAATAACCCGTACAATTTCTGACCAACCGACGCCGGGGAAAATTCCGCAATAGTTTAATAATGTACCAGTATACTTGGCGCGACGCGGCGTCATCCAGCGTCTGTTCTTTCTCGATAAATTATCGTTCACTTCAATATTCGATCTAGTTCTGAATATTTGTCAAAAAAATGACATTTTTAAGATAATTAACTAATAATTACGACAAATATATTCACATTTGAATGTCTACTGATTAGATAATATACATATTACTATAAATTAATGCATACATTCGCGCTACATTTATAAATATTTATATGATGCATGCTGACAAAAAAAAATTCATACAGTCTTGACCCACTGCAGGTACCTATTGAAGGCTACTTAAAGAACACAGTGAAGTGAAATATAATAAGGTTTTCTGATGAAAACTCTGCTCCACACAGTAAAGGCTTTCGATTGAAATCGCATTTCACAACTAAATATGAGTAAAAACTTGGTGACAATCGGTATTCCCGCATTACATAGAATTCTTCGCTCATTATTCGGCCAAAATAAATGTCCCCATAAAATGAAAGATTTTTTCAGTATAAGTATCTATCTCGACTCATTGTAATATGTAATTATTATTTTCAACAGGTGGCATCCATAAGTTTTCAAAATATTTTAGAAGTTCGGTACCTAAAAATGTATATATTGTTTATTTTATTGGTAAGTTAAAAATTAAAAGCCCCAAAATATGTAATTCATTTTATACGATTTATGCTAATCATACTAACTATTCTCATCTCGAAACAAAATGCTGACGATGAGCAACCAATAGTGGGAAAGTTGATTAGTAGTTTCTTTGACATCTTAATGTTAGATCTAATCTATCATTTAACTCATATTTAGATGCAACACACACAACTTCCACAATATGAAAACCCTAGAATATCGAAGAACACGTGCTGACCAAATACTTATTTTTAAACTACTGCAAGGACATAATGACTAACCCAGCCAATAAGAACTAATATCCTTCCATATTCCATCCAGATCGACCCGGCAGTCCATACTCGTTATCTGGTTGAATTTACTATTATTTTCGTTACTATCCTAAACACTGTTGATTAACTGAATGATTTATTAATAAATAAATTAAATAAAAAGTAACGTTAAACTAAAAACAAAAGGAACGAAAAAAATTGAAGGGTGCGAAAAATATCAAATATAGAAATGCCTTGTCAGAACTTGATCCAACTGCTGAAAATGAAATAAAAGCTTACCTTTGAGGATCCGCAAAGACGAACTTCCTGAGTTTGAGGTCCCTGAGCACGATGCCGTGGTCGTGGCACGCGCGCACCGTCTCCGCCATCTGCCTGAAGAGCCGGCGCGCCTCGGGCTCCCGAAGTCGCTTGCGCGCCCGCACGTGCGAGTGCAGGTCGCCGTGCGCGCGGGGGAACACCAGGTACGTGTGCCGGTCGCCCACCAGCACCTCGTGCAGGGGGTTCACGTGCGGCTGCGCGTCCAGCCGGTAGTGCGCGGCCAGCAGCGCGCTGCACTCCCGCCCTACCACCTGAAACATCATCAGGTTTCGTTGCATTATGATACTTCTAAGAAACAAATCATCCAAGATCCGAGTATCTGTAAATTTTGTCAACCAAAATACAAAATTATTTATCAAAGAATTTAATCTGGTGTAGTTTGAATTGTAATTACCCATACTTCCATATTTTTCCATTATTATATTTACTTATTGATGCCAGGATAAGTTAGGATAGGAAGCTGTGAATTAAATATGCTTTTTTTTCTGCAAAGGAAGAAAACGGAATACTATAATTTGCTAATTTTTGTTTAATTTATTTCGTGTGTTGTATATCATGATATCGTAAAACGGTGATGACACGAATAAATACGCATGTGTAAGAATAATTTTAACATAGGTTGCAACAATGATATTTTAAATACAATTACGTTATTTACAATACATAAAATGATATTAAAAAGAAACAAAAAAAAATTACGTATCCACAATAATGTTATAATGAATTATCATTCTTAATTATTGTTTATGGAAATATAAAATGAAATCAGTGCGATAAGTAAACTACATTACACCGACAGCCAGTATATTACGCGGTGCATTAGGTGCATACACATATTATTTAATGTCATTCAATATTCATTTGCTATTCAATTTTAAATAAATAAATAACCTAAAATAAAAGCTTTCACATTTCGACCACTTAAATGTGTAAGCATATTCTAGAAAAAATACACACCAAACTTAAAGGTCGCACTAAGTGGCCATCGGAGAGATACGCAAAATATAAAATGGGCGGGAGGTATTTAAACGCGCTGTAGAAATTCAAAATTGTTTTAAAAATGAATCACAAAATTGTTTGCTTATCGTTTATCAGCCGAAAGGGCGGAAACACTGAATCAAGGATCCTCGCGCCAACTTCGTGAGTCACAACGGGTACAACATTATTAGTCAGTTTTCGGCCGCGGTATTTCTTCCGTATTCACTTCTACCAAAAGGATGGATCACTTGGACACAACTCGATTTGAAATATCACGTCTGTAATGAAGAGAACTATATTTCGAGCTTAAAATAACCGTTCATACACAAAAAGATTCGGCTATATGTGATGTCGTCAGTTTTCTGATGACGAAGATATTTTGAACTTCAGCCAAAATACACGTCAATTTCTTGCCTGTTCATTCTATTCTGTAATCGAGAACGTCCACCAGGCAGCGTGAATCATCACACCCATCGATGAACGGTTCAAGAGTAGCCCCATTTTACACCAACGCCCGAAACACGGTCGTGATGAAATGAACAATAAGTAATCGAATCCGTGTAATAAGTGGCCGGTTTCAGCGGCCGATAGCTGTTGGCACCCACCACAAAGTAACCTGTTCAAACATCATTATCGTTATTACGGATTGGCGTGTAATACCACGTTACGAGACATTTGGACATAAATTGAAGCATCCAGATATTTAGTAATATATTTGTCTAGCTGCACAGGCTATCCTATACACTAGGAATGTGGCAACGCGCTTCATATTGGCAATAGTGATTAATCTGTAGCGCTGATGACATTAGTTAGTGCCGTTACGCAAGATCAAACCGAGTATAGGCAACAGTAAACTCAGTTGCAAAATTCCATAAATGGAGTGAAGTCACGTATTGCATTGCACGCCAAAGGCATTGCACTACTTCCCGGATAGTCCGCTCGGTGGCCGCTCAGACTGAATAAGGTCGCCGGGGGCCTTATCGCCACTCCGTGTCCTCATTCGATCGGCACACTTCGCGGACCCGCGATAACGGCGGTTCGGCGGTGGCCCTCCCGCCGCCAGGGCGCTCTGTCCACATCGAGAAGTAAACCATTTAGGGCGAGTCATTCTTAAATCATCCCTAGCCTAGACGGCTTAGCGATTCGTATAAATTGTAGCTGGGAACCTTGATTTACGAACTTAATAATGTGAAACTGTTCGAAAATTACCTCAAGAAAATGGTCATTTATCATCTTTATTTTCTACTTCTTGATTGAAATTCTATAAAAGCAATAAAAAAAATATATGATTTTAACTTAAATGTAGTAAAGTGTTAATTGTTTGGAAAGAGGGGACTCTCCTTCCATCAGATTTCTGACTCACGAAAAACCTGTCCAACGATATTTGTATCTTCTTACATTTTATAATGTTGCGGAAATGAGATATGACATCATTAAACAGATTTATAACACGAAAACTTTTATCAGGGTGATATTTTTCCACAAAACTTTGCACCACTCCACTCCACTTCGTGCACATTTCGTGGATCGAGGACCTAGAAACATCTTCCATTCGTTCATCAGTCTCTGAAAATAATATTTCCTCTGTCACCGTATTTTGCTGCTCATTAAGAAGCTGTTCCAGTTCTTCCGCGGGGAGTTCGTGCCTGTACGTAAACCGAAATTCTGTTCGCAAAATGAAGCTCTTTTTCATCAGGATTCGTTTTCGTAAACCGAGGTTCCGCTGTATGTGTATCTCTATGCGTGTTTTTACCATTCATCGGAATTATGACTTACGTGGTGAAGGATTATTATTGTGGTTGCCGTATTACGGAGTGACGAAAAATATGGCCGAGTTTGCTCGGCATTGTTGCGCAGCGCTCGCTTCACGAAATGTGGCATACGCGTCGGTGGCGAGGCGGGCAGCTGATCCATATCGCAACCTACCGGCGGGGCCTGGGCGGAGACGACGCGGTCGAGATGGAGACTTCCGGTCAAGTCGCGTGCGGTCCTTCAGATTTGCCGGAATTATAATCAAATTGTTAATCGATTGTATTGCACTGTAAACTCAGCATGCGGTAAAATAATGTACCTACATAATAACCGGAATCGCGTGCGAAATTCACGCTAAAATATGCTTCTCGCAGATAATCAAAATTAAGTTATAAAAAAAATGGGCGGAAAAAACTGGAAGACACATTGGGTGGCCTTCATCAGCAGTGGATAGAAAATGGCTGATGATGAAAAACGTATTTAGATTAAAAATTGTATTTTTGGAGCAGACCTCGTTTTATTTACAAATGCAAAAAATTAATGTGCAATAATGATAAGGTTGAACGACTGGTTCTGCATATAGCCGGGGGCCCCGGCGGAGTGGGAGGGCGCCGGTGGGCGACAATATACGATATACCTTGAAAAAACAGCGAGGGCCAGTCTCGACATTTCGACGTGACATTGAGAAGACACTGCGCGACATTGGAGACCAGTGTGCGCGGAATATCGTATGTCCGGCGGTAACGTACACTTCGCGCTTCGGCGACCGATTTACATACGCGGCTCGGCGGGCGGGGCGTGCGGGGATGGGTGGGGGAGGGGGGGGGGCGCCATCGTCGCACCTGATGCAGGCAGGTCGGCGGCGCTGACAATTTGCCGATTAGTATTCCGTTCCGTTTAACGCGGCGGTCCGAGCGAGAGAGGCTGCCGTCCTTCTCCCCGGACAAACGTCAATCCGGCGTCCGACGAATTCGCGTAATATAATAAAACGTCATTAATGTTACACGTACGAGTGTGCGCTCACGGTGTAATATTTTTCAAAAAAACCTTCAAACCGAGACACCACTTCAAGGTCCAAAGAGAACGAGCCGAGCGTGAGATGCGATCGTTACCGTTTTTATAATGACTCCATAAGTTCACGTCGAGTCTGTTCACGGAGGGAGAAGCCATATTTTTAATTAATAAAGGGGAAAAACGACGATCTAATTAATCGCCTACCGCGGAAGTTACGAAACAGCGCTCGGAGTGACGTCGGGCGATTTTACAATTACGTTTATTCCACGACTGGTCTAAAAAAAATTACAACCGATTCGACGAAGTGTGAATTAGATAGATCATTTCGTCTACCGACTCCCCGAGTAAAGGGGGATATTTCGAAAGATGTTATTAGGTATAAACAAATCTCTTAAGAGCGGTAAATTATGGCCCGACTGTGTGTTCATATCGCACCGCTCATGCTGCGCTAGGAGATAAACGTAAGGAACATTTAGCAACACGTTGCCAAATAGTCTTGCTGCAAGTTCTCACATAGCACGCTGATATGATATTTATCTGCAGGTAAAGGTAGGCTTGCGCGGGGACGGCGGCGCTCAATACGTGGGGCGCGCAGAACGCCAGGGTCGCCGATCATGGATAGCGCGACGTGCACACGTCGTCGCGCTACAGTACAATATTACAACACACCTAATAGTTGACTGTGCGGGATGCAGTAGGTATCCATAGGTTTGCTAGACTACCACCGTCTGTGTTAAAGTAGCCAATTTTTTCCGTGCTGTTGCGGTGTTATTTAAAAAAAAATTAAAAAGAAAGTCAGTTTCGACAGAGATATAGAAAAATAAATAGAGATAAAAAGCGTATAGCAAATGTGTTGTAAATCTAAACGCTTTCCAGTTAGTGTTAACTGTGTTGCACAGTTTCGGAGCTAAAACCATTAAGCTAATTGAGGCGTATTATTATTAATCCTGTTTCAATTCTGGGAAATATCACAGAAACATAAGCGCGCGCCAGACCAAAAATGTTTTGGTGCTGCTGGATCTGGTTAAACACCTTGACTACAAATGTTCTCACTAACTAGGTTCAACATACATGCATAAAGAACAAGGTCGCACCGAGAGCCGGTATTGGTTTCTTTTATAAATCAACACGTACATTTAATATCATATATGTATACATATTTATTACACACACGAATAGATAGATAATCACAATTCAAATTTATTCGCATCAAATTGAGAATAAACTCAATTGAGAAAATTAAAATAAAATAAAAACTCGCACGCGACGCATGACAACATTTGCAAATTCGAGTCGGCGTGAAACAGTGCGGCCATTTCCTTTCAGAAGTCCTTTCACAAGCGTGATGGTGGCATTTTTTCAAACCATCCGACTACAATTCCAACGGTAATAAGACCGCATTCAACGCGAGCAAATAATTTGCAACATAAAATTGAGACCGCATAAATAATATTATTAATGGAAAATCTAATTTTAAAACAGTTTAAAAAAAAAACACTAGAACTCGGGGCGGCAAAATCGTTATTATATAAGTAAATACAAACATCAGTGAGAGAACGAAAAAAAATATGACATCCAGTGGTTAATAGCTAATAGCGGACCCGTGTTAAAACTATACAAAGGGAGCCGTAATTGAAACCCATTAATAGAGGAGCTAGAAACGTAAAAAACAGAAATGTTTTTTTTTTTTAAATGAGCGTAGCGCAGGAGTCGACCTTCGATTAATATAATTCACTTACCTGATAAATCAATCACCTCCAGAAAGACTATTGACAGATGAGGTACCAAAATCGCTAGCAAAAAATTCTGAATATTTGCATAATTCTTTTTTTTTACAAGATTTAAAAAAAATGTTCCTGCGCCAAATGTTCCATGCCTATTCATTGCCCAGGTACACACACACAGTAATTAATGTGGTTACGATCGATCGTGTGCGTCAAACGTGCACAATGTGAAATGTCAACTCAAGTGTAAAACAACAAATAATATTATCCACAAAAACAGATTTAGTATCATATTAATGACGCAAACAAGTACGGCGGTCAATACAGCATTGTGAAGGTTGCAAATGATCGAGAGAAATAAATCTATAGACAATTTAGGAAGCGGTACCACCTACCGACACTGGTGACATATCAACAGAACAGGGAAGCTCAATTGAAATTCTTTTTCTTGCACGGGGAATACGTTCCAGAGACTGTCGTGTAAAGTTCCAACATATAAATCACATGCAAGCACTGATGAGCTCAAAATCACAGATATCTTTGAGTCACACTCACTATCGGTGATTAAATATCTGGGAATATCGTGATTCACTTTATTTTATTTATATATGGTTGTGAGCCGTGATTCGACGCATGCGCATATTAAAACGAAAATATTCATGAATAAATGATACTATAATTCGTGATATGCGCCATCTAGTAGATTCTGCCGAAACGTTTTACGCATTTGACCCGAAAAATAAATTCATATTTTTTGAAGGGTTAATATTAAGTTAGATATATATTAAGTATATATGCTAGAATATGTTTTTTACGCAAATTAATTTCGTGTATTGTGATATCGTGCGGCGCACACGTATCAGTAATAAAACTGTGATCACAGTCACAGTTTTCAATCGCTGATAATCACAATCACACCAGTGAGTCAAGAGTAGCATTTTTTCTCATCACTACACGCAAGTCTTATATATTTGAAAGGTTATATTTTTAATTGAAAAAGTGCGGCATTTAAATAAATTGAATTTATTTTTTATTTACTTGTAAATACATATAACATAATTGGTCATTCAGTGTCACTACTAGACAATACACGTGTTGGCTTTCGATTGTTTTTCGATGGTGAAAAATCACTCTCGCCACTGGAAATATTTAATAGCGATATATTTCTAGCGTATCTTGGCTAATATAAACATCTTGTATTTGTTTCACTAATTTTGAATGCAAATTTTGTTATCAGACGCTGTGATTTTGTTAATTCTTTATACAATCAATTGTTTATCGACAACACTTATGATAAAATCGTATCTGTTTATTTTTTTTTAGTTATCAATATCTCAAAAATTGCGGCTCTCGAGAGTACGACGCAATATTTGTATATTACCTACTCGATAGATTTTTAACCCGCGTTAAATAAAAAATCGCCATTTTTCTCCAACCGTGTTATTTCAAAACTGTGCAAAAAGAGAATCGGGTTAATGATTTTTAAAAAATAATTAAAACACCCCCATTGAAATGTTATCCTACTTCTTCATCTTCGTCTTACTGTCGCTGAGAGCAGTCATGACCGCGGAGCTGCGGTTAATTGTGGATGACGGCATGGATGATCTGTCGCACATTCCGCACTTCAGGAGTGGGATCTGCATCCATGTTTTAAGCGGGTCGGCCCATCGTATCGGTGGTCTTCCACGTAACACAAAATAAACACATATTGGACAACTGTATGTGATAAAGATTTTTAAATAAAGGTTATAGAAAATATTAATTTCCCGTCATTATTGACGGGTTATTTCTAGCGTATCTATAATGACGTATACCTGGACCGTCCCTGCATTCTACCTGAATGGTAGTCGCCCACGGCCAGAAGCGACCGGTTAATATTTTTTGCCCACATTAATTTAATTCGGCAGAGGTTAGCCGCTCAGATGGCAGGACGGATCACAATCGGAAACGCATTCTCTGTCGAGATTCTCAATGGAAAGATAACAATAACTTTACTTTGCAGATTTGTAACTTTATTAGAGATCGACGATACAGTTCGTTAAAAAAATACAAAAGATAAGAAAAAGTAAAATTAAAGTGTTGCTATTATTATTATTGTGGAAAATCAAAAATACAATAGTATGGCAACTTCGGTAACGAGCATCTCGCATATACAAGTATTCTGCAATGGCATCATCTCTGTCCTAGATGATGACATGGACGAGGATCCTGGCTGTGTTTGCAGGCAGGTGTTGAATATTTAAGGATGATTCATACCCATGATGCGGTGTGCGGTGACGATTAAACCCGTTAAAAATAAGCAAATATTTTAAATCATTGAAATAATTACAATAGGGATATCGAGAACACACTAAGCGCGGCTGAACTCACACGTGTACCGAAATTTAATGAAAATAATAGCAATAGGTAATTGAATACACCGCTATAATATAAATGCTGCAGGCAATTGGAGTCACCGCTCCATTCCTCTCGCGAGCGGTTCGCAAGTGCGGAGTGAATCGACCGCAGAGGCCGTGACATAAAAACTCTCATAAAATCACTCCATCAAAATAGTAGTGAAGAATTGCCAGCTAATTTGAAGTTGACAAGTGCGACGCCTATTATATATTTATCAATATGCTTTTTAATAAAAAATAAAAAATAAAAAAACGCGAACCACCGGCCAGACTAAACAGATAGGTCTCGTCTTCGAAAAACTACATAAATAAACTCGTCTGATAATTTGTTGGCGGGTGAATAAAATAATAAATATATTTTATTTTTTAGGAGGAACACATTCTTATTGTGAAGTTGTAATTATTGGCGCAACAACAGTATTTTTCGATAGAATTGATTTTATATGTATATCTTTATAATTAATATATTTAATTCATATTTAAAATATCACAAACCTATGTACTGAATAATTACAACTTCACAATAAGAATGTGTTCTCCTAAATAATAAAGTTGTATATCAATGTGTCCAAAATTTAATAAAAATGAATTGATAATTCTGGCGTCTGCTATCAGTTTACTCAAAGGTATTTTAGATTCTGTAAAAATAAGGTAGATGGCTCTGTCAAAAGATGGAACGATTAAATGTATTAATATCAAAAAGGTAACATATAGGGTCGAAAATTGTCGCTAAAGATATTGTCGCTGTAGCTTAGTTGGATAAAGCACCTTCCCCGGTTAGGAAAGAGATCCAGGTTCGAATCCCGGTGGCGCAACAACAGTATTTTTCGATAGAATTGATTTTATATGTATATCATTATAATTAATATATTTAATTCATATTTAAAATATATTTTAATTGCATAGAGATAGATAGATAGATACATACACACACACACACACACACACAGTTTTTTTCAGTATTTTTCATTGAGTCGCAACATCAATATCACATCAAATGAGAACAATGAAAAATGCATATTTCGTCAAGGTGTCCGAACTGTGTCATTCGTGCTTGAAATAGCGTCATTGACCGAAATAACGTCAATGACAAAAGTTAACCGAGAATACGCGCCGGCAGTTACCGAACCAGAATACCATAAATATAACCACCGGTTAGCAACCTGTCCATTGGGTAGAGTGGCTAATGAGAAGACTTGTCAATTGCATATTTTATGAACGCCATTCGCTGCCATCGCACAAGGCGCGGGAAGTCATTATCAAACCGCTTATATGAACAGGTCAATAGTCAATAGAAAATGTAAAATAAGAAATTATTGACGTCAGATAATTAACTGCACATTATACACTGTGTATGTATATTTTGTTGAAATGAAAAACAAATGACGAGGATAGAGGCGGAACCACACTATAATCAGTGGCGTAATTATAAAAATTGGGCTCCAATGCAGAATGCAAAAAAGAACGCCCTAAATAAGTATTGTATATAAGATGAACTAATATTAGTACTACGTGGTTTATACATTAAATATGCTAATCTAATAATGCTATCATAGTTTCATTAGTAATACGCGTGCCCCGCACTAACATAAAAAATAATAATTTACTTATATTATTCAAACTTCATTTACGTAAAAAACATATTTAAGCATATATAATTTAATATCACAAAGAGAATGAAAATCCTGAGTTTAAAACGTTTTGGCAGAATCTAGTAGACGGCGCTTATCACGAATTATAACGTCATTTCTTCATGAATATTTTCGTTTTATACGCACATGCGCCGAACGACGATTCAATACCGAATATAAATTTAAAAAAAAAATGAATCACGATATTTCCAGATATTCAATCATTGATAGCGAATGTGACTCAAAAATATCAGTGATTGACTCACGGTTCGTGATTTTTTAAGCTCATCACTAGTGTTTAGGCATTTATATACACTCGCAATTAAAAAAATAGCAACACTTCAAGGCAATTTTCACTTTACAGTGAACCCGATATATTAACGGGGTACTTACTTATACTGTATACATGGATAATGTTTCACCTGTTTTCGCAATACACGTGAGAAACTATGTTTTTAATTCCAATTCTTTCTGTGGATTACTTATTAACGCTGGGAAATGTATTAAGATGTGCTCGTAAAAATATTAATGCTAAACGGGTTGCAAGGCGCGAACTCGTCGGGTCCCTATCTAACGCGGGCCCCCAATACACTGCATTGGCATAGTTACGCCACTGACTATAATCAATGAATAGTCAAATCAGGGACCATTCAAACACTCGGATTAACCGCAGAAATACACGTATGTACATAAGAAATGAGTATGTATAATATAGCAGGCTGACCCAAAATACAACAGTGACCGGTCACGGTCAACCCTTCGATCAAATCTATAATTTAACCCCATTTTGCTTTACGCGACGGAACCTGTTCCTTGACAAACAATAAATCTATTTAACGGAGGAGTACGAGAACAATAACGGGGATGCTGGACAAACTCGATTCCAGCCGGGACGACCAGGTGCCCCACTCTCCCACGAGACTCTCGCGGGCCCCCTCGCTACCGCTCCCCGATCTCGCTAATGATATGCACTTTTTAAGAAAATAAATTGTAATGACGGCACTGCAGGCCGCCTCGACTAGTCAATAAATAGAAAGTCCCCCTGCTGGGAGTACTGAAATTACGAATATACGAAAGGGCCGCGCTTTCACAATACTGCTGTACAGCGTGGAACACCGCTGCCGGTTGCAGGCGGGACCCCTGGCGCCCTAGCCCTAACCAGGGCGAGATTCTCCACAAGATCAACACGTGGGAAACGATTCGATTACATTTCTACACAAAGCTTATGTGATATATGTATACATATATAAATAAATATTGTTTTGTTAGTAACATACATCGGAGAATACTAATATTGAAAAGAAAATGTCAAACATTGGTGTACGACACAATAAATTGACGAGAAAATCGATTACTAGCATATGGAATTTTTTTTATCAATAAATTTGCAATGTTTTTGTAGCGCACTTCGCCCGAAACTTTGACAAATCATATAAAATATGCACGTACTGAATCTCGTACAAAACTAAATGAAAGTTTTAATATGGTTGGAGCAGACGTACCTTGCAAACATACTCGTGTTGTGTTCTGACGTCTACGCACCGGCAGAGCGAGGATCCCTCCACCTGCTCCAGCAGGAGGTACTTATCGGCTATGAGCGAGGCTTGGAAGGGCGGCTCGGGTAGGCTGGGACTGTGCGCGGGGCTGAGCCTGCCCAAGGGGCGCGGGGAGCCCGCCCTCTCCTCGGGACACAGCACCCCGGACTCGTCGTCGCCCTCCGGCTGCTTGCTGCCGCCCAGCCGAGCTACCGAGGAGTTCATCCACGAGGTCCCGCTGGTCTGCGTCACGGTATCCATTGCGTTACACTCGCACTTTTGACACTAGCACGACCTACGCACTTCCAGTACTGTCCACTACGTCACTCGATACTGAAGCTATAATTATTGACACAGTTCACTAATACAGTAAATACACTTTCAACTGTCAACGTTTTTGCGTAAAAACACAATTAAAATACTAAAGGAACCTCAGTTGTTAATCCTATAACGAAGGTCAGTCTGAAACAGAAATAAAGTAATTTTAGGTTTAACATAGTAAGGTGATACAAAAATTGCGTAAGATGAAAAATCATCACGTTGCGGCAAAATATGTAACGAGACTCGCAAAAACGAATACGAAACAATATGTCGAAACGGATGTTCTCCATCCGAAGATTTCAAATGAAAACAGTGCGAGATTTCGGATGACATTCAAAATATGCTCCATAATTCAATGATATAAAATTAGAAATGACAAACCTTCGGTGTGGTTTTATTTGAGAGGATATCGAACCAAAATTTGACCGTCTTTCCGGATACGGTGACAGACGGCTTTAAGTGATAACGGAAACTGAATCAAATATAAAATTCGATCAGTTGACAGGCCAATATTTTGGGCCGGTGTCCGCTCAATCAAAACTAGCACTGACGAAACAAACAACCTAACGCGACGGCCGCCATTACGATACTGAAATGTCGTCACAGAATTGTGCGCGGCTGGCGGTACATGAACTTGCGTAGCGCCGAGTGGGATAGAAGTAGTAGCCGAGTCGATGCTTTATCTCGTTTTTACACTTGCGATACGTGCTCATCGAGATGAAACTAGAATATTATTGTTTGAATCGGCAAAATCGCATTTTTTGTCCGTGCTGAAGGATAAATACACAGAATGTCTAGCCACGTGGTTGATAGTCCGTCTAATAATGGTGTAATATAGTAGAATATTTTTTTATTCCTATGTTTCATTGTTCCTTCACTTTGCTCGTTGCAAGGACTCTTCGGGTTTAAACTTTATAATATTATTAAGCCTTTTTTTTGTGGAAAGCATTTGGCCACTAATACGAAAATTAAATATGATGATAATAATGATTATTCTGAAAAAATATTAAACTCTTAATACTAATAATAACTTAATAAGATATTATATTAATAATGGTATCGTGGTCGTCGTGTGGTTGTGAAAATAAAAATCAAAATTAACTTTATAATTTTATATAGATTTATTCCTATTTTCTTTAAATATACTAAACACTATACGCTCATATGGCTAATTTAAAGAACATCAGTTTCATCAACATCAGAAAATCATTTTATTTTGATCAATAAGTGAGTCTTAATTGGTAAATTTTCGTAAAATAATGGAACAACTCGAAATTAAAATAAAAATTTAGTCAGGACCAGCCGACCGAGGGAATAGGCACCGGGCAGCTGCCCTGGGTTGCAGAATTCTATGGGCGTCAATAATAGGACAGCGCCAAAATCATTAATTTCAAATCATTTACATTACTTTTTTTAAATCTTTCTTTTACCTGCATGGTATATATCTCCGATTATTCTATAATATTTTCTAATGCAAAAAAACATACTATTTTCATTATCCATAAATTCTTCATACTACGATTTTTTTGGGTATGTTACATATTATGTGTTATGTAAACATAATATCATTAAAATACGAGTGTTTGAAAAACATAGTATAATCCTAAATGGTTTGTCATTTAATGTCTGACGATGAGGATATGACTTTACTGTCATCAGCTTTGAAAACCAAATAGGAAAATTGTGGGACTCGTGTTATACAGACCTGTTCTGAAGATATCAACGTTGTTAAGGATGTGATTATTACCCAAACACTCAAAAATAGACACAGAATGTAGTTCGTGTATGTTGCGTCCATTTAATGATTATATTGAAATATTTTGAAACTAATCATCATCTATCAAATAATGTAAATATTTCTAAACGGCTGACATCTGTATTTGAGAATAGGGCTGAGAATGCGCTTTGACCGAAACACCATGAAATTTTATAATCGTTTTAATTAAAATATTAATTTAAAGGAGAAAAACAATACACATATTTTAAAACAATATGTTTTTTTGTATTTTGCCTCCATGCAGCACTATCTGGAAAAATGTAATCTGTGATAAAACTGTTTAAATTTCCGATATTAAAAATAAGGCGTAAATTTCCAATAAATAAACATATAAGAATTTTTTTTTAAATCTCCTAACATTCCTAATTATGGTAATGTTACAAAGTTTTACCATAGTTCTGAACTTAAACGTTGGCAAAATTACATTTAAAATGAATTTGCTGTATTAAAATGTCAGATAAAGCATTATTTTGGATTTGCAGACCTCGTTCATTATTTTGGAAGCGTTATCGGTACTAACTTACCCTAGAAGAACCTGGGTCAGTTGAGGTATGATTAGTAGGTACTGAAGTTTCTAATTGATTTATTTATATTTTTATACCCAAAAAAACTAAAATACCCAAAGTCGATAAAAAAAAATCTTGTACAGTAATTGTCAGTGTTTTATAAAATGTATCTACTTTACGCATTATGCTCATGATGATGAAATACACCCTGGAAAAATAAAAGAACGTAACTTGTACCAGCATAAGTATGAAATGTTTTTTTTAACTTTCAAAAACAGTTTAGTTTTAGCAATATTTGAATATGTCCACACACACAATTACTGCATTTTCACCTACAAAGGCACTGTTATTAAACAAATGATAGATATCTCATAGAGACTAAGCTATTTTTAAAATTATATGTAATATAAATATATCGAAGTATGGGTAATTACAGGGTTTACGACCTGTCTTCGGCTGGCTTAAGTGATCACTTTACACAATGTAACGTTCACCATTCCATATATGTTCATTAAATATAATTAAAAAATAGCTTCGTCTCTATGAGATATCTATTATTTGTTTAATAAGAGTTTTAGTTTGTTTGGGCGCATTAAAAACATATTCGGTTATCAGTACTTCGAACACATTTGGATCTCGCATGACTTCCTGACTACAAATAAATTACGAATTTATATTTATAAAAAAAATATAATTTTCTACTATTTATGGACTACTGTCTGAATTTTACAAGATAATGTGGATACATTTTTTACTACGGCGTTTAAAAGAGAAGGGAAAAGTATTTTATGTTTGAGTCCAACTTCTGATTGTTCCCATAATCATCGTAATAAGAAATGTATACGAATATAAGTAGAAGATGCTGATAATATTTTTAATTTAAATCAATATTTACTAATCCAAAGTAAATGTTAACACTTATTAAATATCAATAAAATTTACATTAGTATTTTTGGGAAATAAATGGAAATTCCTGCACTTAACAAGCTGAACAGTTATAAGAATTCAACAGCTGAACAGTTATAAGAATATTTTAATAATTCCATTCCTTCACATTTCATGAAATGTGAAGAAATGAAATTATTATAGTAGTTTGTAAGATTTAGAAATAATCGACTATATTATATTAAATTATTAAAGTTTTATAAATAATAATATTAAGAAAACGATTTTGTTGACATTGAAATATTTGAGAACTTTGTTTTCTAAAAAAATATGTATTTTATTGGCTATATATATGAATAGGCATACTTTTAATAAAGTCAAACAATCTAATAAAAATTAAATAGTCAAACTCACATCAGAAATTACAAAATAAAAAAGTATCTAAAAATCTAATCCTTTTTTTTATAGATCCAGTTATATTCAAATTAGATGCCTGTTCGTTGCTTCAAATAAAGTAAAAATTTGGTGACCTCAAATGAAAAACTTCCTTTACAAATGTTTATCTAAATAATACAAATATTAAGTAGCAATACTAATTTAAAATATGAATGTGGCTATCTTTACAATAATTTGATTAAATAAGAAGACGAACTTAATGAGTATGCCATTTTAAAACAGCAGCGGTATAGAATAGCTATGCTGTATGTTAAAATTGCAGTATTTTAGTTCATATTATGTATATGTATATTAAAAAAGGAAGTCAAAAAAAGTTTTCGCTTTTTGCTTAGGTTTGAGGGATATAATGGTATCATTATTCCAGTAGCCGTAATAGTATACACTTTTCTATGGTTTGGATCATAGACACCATAGACATTGGTAATATCATAGACAAGAAAGTATATGTCTATGGTAGACGTTCGAACTCCATAGAAAAGTGTATAAACTTTGTGTAAACTTTTAACATGGCGAGCTCGTCAAGGTTTGTCATAAATTTAACATATTTTCTCGTAAAATATGTATATACTTTTTGATTTTATGATGGTTATATAGTTTTATTTGTCGGAGGCGTTACTCGGGATCAAAAGTATTGTAATTCATTTGTTTTTAGAATACAAAATCTGTTAAATGTCAAATGTTTTCAATAAACGTATTTATTTTTACTGATTATTTTGGAGGTATACATTAACTGATTGATAAACTTAAACCCTTAAAATGCATTATATTTTATGTTAAGAGTCGCTTTAATTTTAGGACTGATACGAATAAAGTGTGTTGCTACGCTCACCCAGAGGCACCTCTCATCGAAGATTACAGAGCTGGAGACCAGATATGTTCGGAGTGCGGCTTAGTAGTCGGTGACAGGTATTTTGATACTTTGTTTTACTTTAGACTATTGGTGGCCAAATTATATCTTCGTTAATATGATTCACCTTTTGAACTGTTTAGAGCTTGTATCACTGCCCATGATAAAAGTATTTCACAATTATTTGGAATTTGTACATAACATTGTGCAAAATAAACTGTGTTGTGTTACAAAGGCTACCTGCAATTTTTTACAAAGAGTTAGCTGTACGGTAGAATTGATTGGCCAGATAGATTTGATTAAAGTAAATTTTCATTTTTAAAAAAATAGTTCAATGACTTTACTATGAATTTTTTATAAAATGATTTTGAAGTGCTTTTTAAGTACGGCGATAAAAATGTTATATAGGTATTAAACAATACCAAGAATATTGATATAATGTACATTTCATATTCATACAGTTCTTACTTTAGAAAATTGTTAGTGATAAACAACTTTATAATTACTATCAGAACACTTAGTTTTTTCCCAAGATTCCCAAGTATCTTTGGAATTGATGAAACAATAAAAAGAGCAATCTATTTGTGTCCCGTATTCCTTGTGCAAGGTCCCATGAAAAATTTGTGTTAAACACAACAAATATCAAAAAAAAGTTATTGCGGATAATATTAGATATTTCAAATCACTGTGTGACATACAAAAAAATCACATTTTTAACACATTCACCGCTAACAAAATGTTTTGCATATATGCCATGTGCAAATATTTAATTTATTTATGAATTTTAGAAAGTTATTTTATTAATAAATTAATAGTCTATAATATTCTTTTATTTATCATTAAATATTTGGTATGCACTGTCCCGAATGCGCGGGATCCTTTTGGCTTGTAAAAACATGTGCAGATCAAATGAAACAGAGCAACCGGTGAAATATGAACAAACATATTACTATGTCACACTACACCATTTGAATTCTTTCGAATACACTATATTTATTTACGAGTTACTTATACAGCATACTCCCGGTTATCCAGGATAGATAATGAAAAAAAATGAAAAAAACATGAACTTGTTTGAAATCGAGAAGTTCATCCAAAAATACATCTGGTTTAATTAGGGATTTAAATTTGCTGTGGCATAAGGTTTTTAATAATGCTTGAAACATGGTGGTGAATTCTCGTACAACTAGACCATCACTGTTAAACTTGAACGGTAATTTGTTAGATGCTGTGCCTTTATTTAAACCATGTTAATTATCAAGAAGACGCGTTAAAATCGCTCTGCGACTTTAATTTGTCATGAAAATATTTTACTTTGGCTGTGCAAATAAAAAAAAACTATGGCACCCCTGACAGAAAACCCTGCCGTCGTCGTAATTTACCACGCTGCAATCTATTGTACACAAGTGACAATGACAACTTATTGGATGTGACTAATTCTCGTAAACAATAAATAAAATAGTGATTGTTATGAGAGATCACTCTTCAGACACCATGGACAGCTAACGTGTTTGAATTTAAAACACGTGTTTAGTAGCCATTATGATCGACGTGGAACATTTTCAATTTTTTTTTATAAGTCTCGGTTGATCCGATCTCGGATAATCGGGAGTCTACTGTACATATATAAAAGTTTTATTATTAAAAAAGCGATAATTGCTTGTTTTCTGTATATTTTGCCTTATGACTTAAGTGCTCAACAAAAATGCCTGAAATAATCAATCTACATCCGATACCAGTGTGTTGTGCTGAGGCGATAATTACTAATTGAGTTGGTTTATGAACTTAAAACAACCTTTTGATTTTCTTTAGATTTCAAATGTGGCATAGTCGTTACAGTTGTGTACTTGTGTATCAAACAATGTATCAATCATGATGAAATCTTAATTAATTAAATTAATTTTGTTACAAATGTAGATATTTCCAAATTTAAAAGTCACTCATTTTTTAGCTTAACATAAAGCTCTTGTTTATAAAGCGATATAAAATTGAACCACATCTACATTGTTGGTTTTGGCCAAATAGCAATTTGGCCTAGCAGCCTTGCACTGGGATTTTTGCTAGCAACACGCTAGCGCTTGGACTACCTATAAGGCAGGAGCATATTTATTATGATTCTATCCCACATGTGCATTACATTTCCATGGATTTATTATATTATAATTTTCAATAAAATAAATCAGCTCAATGAGTATTGCTTTGATTATAATTAGTAATTGCTTGTTTTTATTCTTTAGGGTAATCGATGTTGGTTCTGAATGGAGGACATTCAGCAATGAGAAGACTGGTGTGGACCCCTCTCGTGTGGGAGGTCCAGAAAACCCCCTGCTGTCGGGAGGTGATCTATCCACCATGATCGGCCCTGGCCGAGGAGACGCCTCCTTTGACAGTTTTGGTGTATCCAAATATCAAAATAGAAGAACTATAAGTAGCTCCGACAGGGCGCTGATTAACGCTTTTAGGGAAATCAATACAATGGCTGACAGAATAAATTTACCAAAGACAATTGTAGATCGGGCAAATATTTTGTTTAAACAGGTAAGTTTATATACCAAGTGTCTCAAAGTTCATAAATATGAGGTGTCTAAATTACTAAATATTCTGCTACAGATTTGGTTCTATGGATTGCACACATTCTTAAGTGTATTGCAAGTTAGCAATACCACAGGACAGGGTTTGGGTTGGTGTAGGTTATTTTCTTGTTTAGTATGTAAATTAAAATTCCGTCAATCAAAATAATGTTTTTCCAGTACAACATATTCCGTTTTTCAATCTCTCTCAAAGCAAAGTCTAATAAAAATGGACATACAGTGGAATCTTGACTTATGAGTATTTCGTGAAACCTATTGCGTGACTTAAAACTCATTATGGTGGTATCTATTCTGCGCCAGAGATCTCATTAATAACAGTAGTGGTGGACAAACACGTGTAGTATGTATTGTGACATAAGTGACATATGTCAGCACGTCCAACGATTTCACCCAAGATAGAACATGAGAGAGTGCTATGAACAGAATTGGCTATTATATCTCGCACATGCCTTCAACAGTCATTCTCAATGGAAAAATAAATAAAAATAAGGGAGAAATTTACAACATTATAATTGAGAAAAATGATTACATAATTAAAGTAAATGAGAAAAGGGGTCAGTCATAAGAGATCACTATCGGCGGGTAGGTACTATAACGTAATGTTATAGTATTCTGTACCAGAAACGTCACTAATAACAGCAGTGGCGGACATTGACCTACATGTGTAGTATGTATTCTGCCCTAGAGATGTCACTAATAACAGCAGTGGTGGACATTGACCTACACGTTTAGTATGTATTCTGTACCATCCGAGTAAGGTTGTAGCAGTGCGGGAGATTAATCTTTTCAACGACACTGCAATGTCACTTTTTTTATCAAATCCTCAAAAAGAGGCAAAAACAAGTGTCAATAGTTCCTGGTTAAAGTTCCACGAAAAGAAAAAGAGTTTATTGAGCCATCAGTGAAGAATATCAGTGATTTCGATGTGGATTATTAATAGATCCGATTACGTATTTTATTAAAAAAATGAATAATATAATATAACGAATCTAGGTATATTTTGTATTAATTATTTTGATATGAATATTTTTGGATGTTGGAACGAATTAATTGAGTTTCCTTTATTTACTATGGGAAAATTTGTTTCGATATATGAGTGTTTTGAGATACGAGCATGTTTACGGTACGAATTATGCTCGTAAGTTGAGGTTCCACTGAATTATGAAAAAAATTAAATAGAGATATATTTAAAACACATTTAACAAATCATAATTGATTCATCGCTGCTTTATGTCAACCTACAATGTTACATCAAACTATTTAGTTCATAAGATCAGGTTTATGTAAATTGGACATTCATAAACTGAGGTATCATTTTACTGTGCTCAATGAGGGTTGCTGGGCTGGGAATTGGGGAGTGTCAGCGAGCAGGGAGTTGAGCTACCTAGTTATACACAGACATGTATAGTTAAAATATAATTTAGTAATGCTTTTGAATTTTATGATAATTCCTTACTTTAGGATAATTCTAATGATGATTTCTTGCTTTAGGATAATTTATTTATTTATTTATTCTTAATATAGTGCATATATAAGTATTTTTATATATGCTTTAATATAAACAAGATCAAAATCATTCATTTTCCTACAACTTATCTTTCACATATTTGCTTAGCTTTATTTTGAATCTATGTAATTTTTCATGTTTTCTGGCATTTCATTAAAAATCTTCATCCCACTTGTACACCATAGATTTCTGAGATTTAGCCTTCTTCCTGAATGGCAGTCTCAGTCTATCTTTTCTTCTTGTATGATGATGTTCATGTTGATCAATTTTTCCTTATAAATTCTGCCAATATTTTCTTAGTGAGGATTTTATAAATAAATACCATTACATTGAAATATATTTTCTGCTTAACCTTTACCATACTGTGATATAAAATACCCGCACGCAACCATGCTGTTAACTCGTGTTACCGTAAGAAAATTGAGTTTTTTTATCATTCTAAATGAGAAAAAATGTTTTTATTAGCTTAAATGATTAGTTTAAATATTGACAATTAAATGTGAAAAAAGGATTAAATATAATATATTTAATTTGAAGCATTTATCAAGTTCTATACAATGCAACCTTTCTTCTTTTCTCTCTTCATTCAATTAGTGAGAAAGAGAATTATATTTGTATGTTTGTTATTCTTTTGACTGTGAAATTAATGTGTGATCTCTTTCTATCATACCACAAATGGTATTAATTTTACAACATATTTTATTTTTACAACGGATTGAATTTATTAAATTATTTTTGTAGGATTCTCTTTTCATAATTGGTTTTTCACTAGTCATTTCTAAGCGTAAATGATTTCCTTAGGGTTAACTAAAATAAGAATTTTATGTAGCGTGTAATTACCAAAATATTATAGGTATAATTGGCGTGATAGATCTGTGTTACTGCATTTTTTGGGAAGGCTTAAAGGTCATCATATTCAGATCTTTCAGCATTGCACTGATTCGAGTATATCTATTTTTTCCAAGTATTATTCTCAAAGCTTTATTTTGCAACAATTTTATGATTTTGGAGATTTGGTTTTTTCATAAATTTTTTAAAAATTATAGGTACACGATGGAAAAAATTTAAAAGGCAGAGCAAATGACGCCATAGCCTCAGCATGTTTGTATATTGCCTGTCGGCAAGAGGGTGTACCACGTACATTTAAAGAGATCTGCGCTGTGAGCAAAATAAGTAAAAAAGAAATCGGTCGATGTTTCAAACTGATACTGAAGGCGCTTGAGACTTCGGTGGATCTGATTACGACAGCTGACTTCATGTCCAGATTCTGCTCCAACCTCTCACTTCCTAATATGGTCCAGCGGGCAGCATCGCACATTGCTCACAAGGCTGTTGAATTAGATATAGTTCCTGGAAGAAGTCCTATATCTGTCGCTGCGGCAGCTATCTACATGTCATCACAGGTACATGATATTTTTTAACACTATTTTCCAAGAGTATTACAGTAAAAGCTCTTTAATACAAAGTTGGAGGGGACTAAAATTTAAAAAAAAAAATCGATATTTGAATTTGGAATGTGGAATTTCATAGAAAGGTTTTAAAACATCAAAATATTTTCTAAACATAGGAGTACTTCGTCAAAACATTTTTAAATACATGTATTTGGCCAATGTTGCTTTAATTTTTGTGCCCCCACCTCTATTTCGTAAACTTTTTGACAAGCATGTTATGCTGAACCTTGAATTAAATCTGTGGAGCCTACCATAGGAGGCTCCAAAATCATTAATTCCTAATTCATTGGCCAATGAACGTCCTTTCTCAATGAGGATTGAATCAGAAATTGTAATATTAGCCACAATTTGAGAAAAAAATTCAAGCATGCTTTCCAGCTCTTCATGTTTTGCCAGAAGAATGCGCTGACGCGTGTTACTTTCCTTTAACTTATGATACGATTCTTCAATTTTTACACGATTTTTCAAAATCGTTGAAAAAATCGAGTTTGCGATACCATATTTTTTTCACAGTATTTCCCTTACTGTCAATTTTACTGTCCATATATTTAATTAAAATCCACATCAAATCAACATGTCAGTCAATGACAGTAATATTTTCAAGCTATTTGACACAAAAATATCTAAGAATTGTTTTAAATGTAGAAAAACACAAAGATAGGCATATAAAAATGAAAATGTAACAATTTATAACTCCGAAACCGACGTGCAAGATGACAGAACTTTCCTAACCTTCAACTAAAGTCATCTTTTGGTGGGATTTCCATCCCACCCGGTCCCTCCAGGCATTTGGGGATATATTTAGAGTTATGCAGATGGTCAAACCCATATGATTGGTCAATCCCCGTAGGGATTAGGGGCCAGTCGTGGCAGTCAGCATAGATATAAAAATACTCACAATGTTCAGATTTATAATGACTGTAAATTTAAAAAAAAATTATCCTAAATTTTATTTCATGTTATGAATTATTGAGTTTTTCGAGTTATATGTAGAATTTTGTATGAAAATTCATTTGAGGGGGATAGAATATGATAAAATTTTCGAATTATAATGAATTTCAAAATAAAGTTGTTTGTATTATCGAGCTTTTACTGTATTATGTTATTTGTTTTACCAAAATTTTCTACTAAACTAATTATTAATATTAGATTTTGTATATAAGGAAATATTGGTGATTTGGGAGAATCGTAAGACAATGCTTTTTTCTCTCATCCAAATAACTAACAAGTAGGTCATTTTTAGGATCACAACTAACAAGTATATCATTTTTAGATATTCTAGTATTTTGCATATACATATTTGATAGATATTTTAAATAGTACCAATTTTTTATATATTGTATTCTATTCAACACAATAATATATATGTAAAAAAAAATTACTGCCATTTAAAAATGTATCAAATACAGGCGAAATGACCTATTTGTTAGTTACAAGTAAAAAAAAAAAAAAAATAATAGATTTGTCAATTGTGTCACTGAATTTAAAAATCTGCTATATTTTTTTTTAACAAATTTGAGTTATATATTATTATTTTTTATTTTATTTAAAAAGGTATGTTTCAAAATATTCAAAATACATTTTGTTATCTAGCAATATTAAGTGTAATGTTAGAGTGAGCAAAACCTGGCATGTATTTTAATCATTATATACATACTTGGGTTCAAATTAATACAATAATTAAGTAAAAAATGCATAATGGTTTTATTTTACATGAAAGTAATTAATAATCTTTTAAAAAAAAGTAATAATGCCTATATTAAAGTGTGGCAGGTTTGCTTGATTTTCTCCAAATTATGAAAACGTGTTATAGCGGATATTGAGTCAGTGACTTAGTTATAAAAAAAGATTACAGAATATAAGTTCAAAAATTGTAGAAAATATAAATGGTTGAAATAGGGGAATGAGTAACGCGTTCCCTTGGGTAGGAAAAGGTCCAGGTTCGAATCCTGATAGCAACCAAATATTTATATAGATATGTTTTTTCTGTATATTTTTCTAATTTAATTTGTATTAACAATACTTCATGTAGGAGGGATTGATATATTCTGCTGGCCTGCCTATATGGATGGCCTTTTCTGTTTTTTTCAGGATTTATATTTAATAAAAAGTGATCATCTTATATTTCGTTTAGAAAAGATTGGTTTCGGCAAAATTGGGATATATTTTTAACTTCAATACTCTTTTTATGGGTCTACAATAGATGTCATTGTCTACCGGGCACGGAACACCCATAAACCCTAAACACATTATGGATTTTCTTGGAGCTGTCATTGAAAATGCATTATGGTGTACATTAACTGATGAAATATATTGCATTTAAATTTATTGACATTAGAAATGTCACCTATGCTAAGGTCGACATGAACAAAATCTGTATAGAATATATAATTTAATAAACTAAATTTCTGTAGGTACCCTGTACCCTTAATACTATATTCAGTATTAGTATCAAATATTCTTAGAATATTTTTAGCTTAAAGGATGCACACGATACACCACTGCATACAATTATATATTATTACTTTTTTGCTGCAAAATCAACAATCAATATAATACGCCTTTCAGCTTCAATAGAAAATATTAAAAGCACATTTAACCTTTCTTCTGTCATCCATGTTACTTACAAGGGCCGGTTGTGTGATCATTAGTATCTTTTTACAATGGTAACTTTTTACTGACGCCCGTGGTTAAAATCGTTTGCGGGTCGTTTGAATGTCAAATTTATTATTGTTAAAGCATAGATTGCGATGTCTAGGTGTGACGAATAATCATGAAATATGCTTTATTTTATGCATTATCTATGGATTTTTTCCGCCTAGGCGTTCTGTATCTGTCACTTTGGTGTTGACATTAATGTATACTAAACAACGAGATCATCATTGGACTCATCACTAAAATAGCGGGATATTTAACTATCGATTCTCATTTTTACTATTGAATATCGCAGAGTAAAATTAGTTTACTACGGGTGTAGTTTTGAGAAGTAAATATTTTTTACGACCCGTTTTCGCAAATTTTTTTACTTTAGTAACTTTTTTATTATAGTAAAACACTGATCACGCAACCGGCCCCGAATGCATGTTGTCATTTGAAATTGTATTGTTTTATGATCCGGGCAATTTCCTTTCAGGGTAATATGATAACAATGCTGCCGCACTTTGCCGATTTTTACAGCATACTTTAATAGCCTTTGGTCCGTTGATATTTTCTAAACATATATAACTTATGTTGGATGTACATATCGGGTTGTTTTCGCACAATTCAGAGAAATTAACTTTCAAAGTGCCTGTATTGTATTAGTGTATAGAATGAAAGCATAATGTAATATGAAAAGATAAATGAGAGTGTTTAGTTTGTCTAGTATATAGATAAATATTA
Source organism: Eubasilissa splendida (assembly GCA_031772225.1). Classification (NCBI taxonomy): domain Eukaryota; kingdom Metazoa; phylum Arthropoda; class Insecta; order Trichoptera; family Phryganeidae; genus Eubasilissa; species Eubasilissa splendida. Next base: position 20,974,137 of record CM062846.1, on the reverse strand, counting down.
CGGGATGTGAAGTATTGATAGATAGCCATTTATGATTCAACGAAAGAGACAATGTAAGAGTCCAGTCAGAATAAAAAAGTGAAGTCTGCGGGTAGCAATCTCTCTTAAGATCATGAAATGTTGCTGAATATTATACGCTATTTTCTGAGCACCATTCTGACAAAATAAATAAACACCCCCAAAATTTCTCCGAAAGATTTATGAAATTTTGGAAAAATGTATTTCAAGATTTTTAAGTGCGAGTATCGTGACTGGCACGCACAGTACTTCACCATGTGTCATCCATTTGTTTAGGACTTTTTTTCAGAATGTTTTAGACATACATTACGGTCTGTTTATTTTATTTTATAGGTAACCTGAAAACCACCCCCAAATATTCTGTCCATTTTAGATTCATGCAAAAAGAAAACGCTTAAAACTTTGCCATATTGAAATGTTTCATTCCGCGCAGCTAGTAAAAATTTAGAGGGTACATAGCCTGCGAAGTCGAGGTGGTCGTTAAAATTCTGTCTACTATTGAATTCAAATTGTATTGGTATAGAAATACATTCTTTGTAATTTTTTTTTATATTGTATGATTAATTTTCCATGAAATAACTGCTCAACTCGCCACAAATATGCGATTGGCAACAATGTTTGCACTCCAATGGCCAGACCGCACTGACTCAACCAAGTCAATTTCCGGCTTCATTGTTGTCTGGGAATGAATGATGTTTCTGTTTGTTCTCTGTGACTCAAACGTTTTATATTTATTTTCAGGCATCAGAAGATAAACGTAGCCAGAAAGAGATTGGAGACATTGCTGGCGTTGCAGATGTGACGATACGGCAGTCGTACAAACTGATGTATCCTTCGGCAGCCAAATTGTTCCCTGAAGACTTTAAGTTTGCCACTCCTATAGACCAGCTGCCTCAGATGTGATACTGGAAATATATTGAACTGCTTAGCGACATATTAATTTTATTCCATGTATGGTTGCAACTCTGTTGGCTTCCTGTACAAAGTGTCTTGATGTTATTCACATCTTATAGTAGTTGTTGTGGGAAGATAATTCATATCAACTGTGATGTTGAATTCTGCCAACTTTTTAACCATTCAATTAGGATATTTTGAGATACTTATACAAATATTTTTATATTTTCTTAAGGTATTATTATTTATTTGCATTGTATTATATAAGAACCTCGCATAACTCTTATTATGTGTTTATACAAATTGGTAAGGTTCCTCAATTTTTTTTGTGTGTCCATTAACTGTTGTAAAGGCACATTTGAAAAATATTTTTTTAAATGAAATTTTATGTAAGAAAATTTCCAAAACCCATTGTTTTATATATTTTAAAATTTATAACAACATTGTGGAAATTAATTTCCACGAATATGAATTAAAAAAATAATCACAGATTAGCTCATTGCATCATCAATTTATCAACGTTTATTTCTTGCATTAAAGAAAGGTTTTATATTTTTGCATGATGTAATATTAATTTTTTTTTAAAGATAGGAAGACTTTTCGATTAATTTATGGGTGAAAATCTCAAATTTATATACCCTTGTTAGTGAATTACGATTGTCTTTCCTGTTTTTCCAATATATCTGAGAAAATAATAATAATAATATTCTTGAGTAACGTGAGTGTAACAGAAATTATATTTAATATAAATATCCTTTGCACAGTGATACCAATTTACTTTGCTTTAATGTTGTTATGGATTTACCCCAAAGGTTAATCAAATATAATAATGGTAAATAACATCTGCTAGAGGTTAACCTTTCAAGGTATTCAAAATATTGTAAACTTATTATCACATTCCTCAAAGAATAATTGTTGAAGAAAATTGTTATTGTTTAATGATCTGCTTAAAATGTATTGTTAAAGAAGTTTGTCATCACACAAATTTGTCATTAAACTTCTTTAAAAAGTGCATTATACTTCTTTAAAAAAATATTTTATATTTATTTCCATTTATTTGTTTCTTATATTTATAATTTTTGGTTGCACAAACACTTCTAAGGCAGCAAAAAATAATAAAAGAACAATGACAGAAAAGCAAAAAGGCAATAGGTGAAAATTTTACGATAATGGCGCTATACAAATTATTCAATACTATTATTATTAATAATATGGCACATTCTACAAGGCTTACTGAGTTAGTAAATCATACAGAAGCACATAGTTAAAAAGGGTATACTAATTAATACTTAACACTGGACAACGCATATTTTGGTATTAGAGATTTTTTTAACTATTTCTAGGTAATTTTGGGGTGCAGATTCCAAAATAGCCATCAGTTTTGGTCTATCAGCTCTAGTTTTTGAGATACGGTATATTGGCCTCTTTTAGAATAAAATCATCTTATTTTTAACTAATGTACATTTATCACCTTATTATTATTTGCTCCAACTGCTAGTTAAAAATACAAAGTAAGGTATTTATTTCTAGCATGGAGTTTACTGGGACAGTCTTGTTGAAGACTCCGGTAGTTGGCTATCATATACAGTAGAACCTCGATTATCCGGATTGGTCAAAATAAACAAAAAACAGCGGACGTGCTGATTTGCACTTCCGCTGTTTAAGTACGTGTTGGAATGAGTTTTATGCATTTGTTTCAACAATAAGTCCCAACAAGTAAAATAATGGTCAGTAGTCGTTCGAATTCAATACGCATCGGATGTTTGTTTCTTGAAAAATTGATTACAATTTAAATTGTTTTTTTTTTTTAATATTACCGATATGTCATCGAAAAGAAAACGTGTTGTAGTTTTATTAAAAGACAAATTAGATATAATCAATGCTTTGAAACGCGGTGAATCGGGACTTTTTTGTCTAATAAATATGGTGTCGGAACGTCAATGATCTCGGATATAAAAAAACAAAGTGAAAAAATTTGAAGTTTACTAATTGTTTAATGTCAGAAGATGGAAGCTTAGAGCGTAAAGTTATGAAAAAATCAGGAAATGAAGTTGAAAAGTGTATTTTTATGTGGTTCATACAGACGATCATCTGGAGAGCCAATATCTGGTCCATTATTGTGTGAAAAGGCAATATTTTTCAATACAAGATTAAACGGAGATTCCACATTCAAAGCAAGCTCGGGCTGGCTTGAAAAATTCAAAGGACGACATGGTATCAGGGAACTTGAAATTCACGGGGAAAAGCTTTCTGGCGACACAGCTTCAGCAAACACTTTCATTGATACATTGAACTTGTTTATGGAGAAGGAAGGATTCGACGAAGAATTTATTTATAATGCTGATGAAACCAGTTTGAATTGGAAGAAACTACCTAATAAATCTTTAGCATCAAGACGTGAAAATACTGCACCAGGGTACAAAATGAGTAAAGAACGTGTCACCATATTGGTGTGTGCCAATGTAACAGGCAGACATAGACTTCCACTGTTTGTCATTGGGAAATCAAAGAACCCCAGATGCTTTAAAAATATCAAAAGTTTTCCGATTGAATATGATCAGAAAAAAGCCTGGATGAATGGTGAAATTTTTAAACGATGGTATGAAAGACAGTTCATTCCAGAAGTGAAAAAACATCAAAACTCCATAGGTAAAAGAGGGAAAACGTTTTTATTACTAGACAATGTACCATCCCACCCATCTATTGAATGTTTAAACCAGATCGATGAAATGTTTACGGTAAAATTTCTTCCACCAAATGTCACATCGGTAATACAACCGATGGATCAGGGTGTAATAGAAACATTCAAACGCTTATATAGAAAATAGATGCTTCGACGATTATTGCTAGCAGACGAAAATGATGATGAATCAGTTAACAGCTTCCACAAGAAAATAAATTTAAAAGATTGTTGCTATATGGCAGCAGATAGTTGGAATCCTTTAGATGTGTCAACTTTGAAAAAATCATCAGTAAGTTTCAGTAACGCAGTAGAAAGTGATATAGGAGACATCGCGGAAACAATAGCTCAAATTTCAATATGTGCTGCTTTCAACGAAGAAGATGTAACTGAGTGGTTAAATTGCGATGCAAACGATCCTGGATTCCAAATTTTGAATGATGAAATAATTAAAGAAATAGATTTGCGACGAGGGAGATATTGGTCCTACACATTCTGAAGCTTTTCAGTGTTTAGATGTCACCATGAAGTAGCTTGAGAGCCAAGAAGAGTGTAATTCAGGATAACTTATATGTCTTAAAAGTATTTGCGATTTGGCAGCTTCAAAAAGAAAAGCTAGCTTTAAGCAGAAATCGATAATTGATTTTTTTAATAAAAAATAATTTAATATTAAAGCTATTTATAAATCTAAATAAATAAAAATTATTCATACTGAATACACTTTTCTTTTTCTGTCAATTATAATTTTTTTCGATTATCCGGATTTGTCCTTATCCGGACTACCTTCATCCCCAATTAGTCCGGATAATCGAGGTTCTACTGTAGCTATCCCATTTTCCTTTATATCGATCTTCCATAGTTTTAATGTCATGATGGAATTTTTCCACCTGTTCTTCACTAAAATCACCTAGGTTTTTTGGAAACCGATCTAAGTGGTTGTGGAGGTAGTGAACTTTTATGCTCATGTTACAACTGAGAATATTAAAGTTGGAAAGCATATTTTCCACTAATTCTATGTAATTTTCTGCCTTATAACTTCCCAGAATTTTTTTAATTACTTGAACAAATAACACCATGCGTTAGATTCAATCTTGTTCATTGATGCGATAAATTGTGAATCTTAAATAAGCCGCCTTATCTGAGGACCATCAAATATTCTGGTTTTCAGTTTTTCTGTGCTAATCCCAGGATGTTTTTGTGTCAAGTAGCCAAAACGAAGTCCAACTCGATTTAAATCCTTCACAAATTGCTTCGTAAGCAATTTGATATGCAGGGGTGGAAATATGACATTTCTTAAAGGCCAATTTCTGTTAACCCAGTGCTGATCCTTAGCTCTGCTGTCTTAAAGACATAAAAAACAAGGATATTTTGTGTATTTACTTAGCTGTCCATGGAGGAATTTTACCATTTTTAGATTGACACAAATCACCCACTGATGTATGTCTTCATATTTAATTTTTTTCAGGACTAGAGATATTGTCTCATATTTTTCTCTCACTTTTGGTTTTCAATTGTCGACTGTCGCTAATGTTCAATGCATGTTTTACATATGACATGTTGAGCCCAATATTTATCCTGGTCTCCCAAGTGGACGCTAAATAGGTTAGATAAGCTCTTTTTACAATGTCAGAAATAGGTTTTCTATTTTCTTTCAAAGTGTATTCGCTACATACACAACAAAAAACATCTGGATGATTCACAGCTACGTCTGCTTGTGGATGCCATGGTTTCCAAATTCAATGTTTTATTAGTAAATAATTCTGAATCTTTACACAAAATGATAACTTCACCTACGAAAACTTAATAGTAAACTGAGCCGGGTAAGGCAGAGGTAATATGAATGAGTTATTAATTAGTTTGTGGTGAGGGTTATCCAGATATAGGAATGTCGGGTTTAACAGTCATGGGTAATATCAAGTAATTGAAACTGACTAATTAGATTTTAATTTTAGGTACGAAATTAGAATTTTGGCCTTTAAAGATATCATTATTTTATTATTTTTCCCTTTTATCAGAACTAAAATCAATTAACCTGTATCTCAAAAACTAGAGTTGATAGGGGAAAAAGCCAGGTATTTTTGGAATCAACACATTAAAAATATCCAAAATCAGTGCTTACTTTTCCGAAACCAAAAAAATATTCATTTTGTTGTTCAGTGTAATTGGATTCATTTGTAATTGTTTGCATAATTAATACAATTCGAATAATTAATTTTAATATTGATGTAATACATCTATATATATATACATATATAATCCGTGTATTCAAATGAACTGAATATTTAATTGGAATTTATTGAAGATAAATCAAAATTTAATATTAATATGATTTATATATTTGTAGCACAATTATTGTGTTATAGTTCACATTTTAATCATAATGCATGTGTATGTAATTAAATATTTAAATTAGATTTTTTTTACAAAAAAATATGGTTTCATACATCTGATGTAAAGACACAGACTGCACCTACCTAGTAATTCATAATGCGAGCAGGGTTCGTTCCCAGGATTGATTGAATTTTGCCCGTCAACAATTTTTTTAAGTACGAAGGATTTATTACAATTATTGGTTTGGATCAATTGAATTTTGTAAATATTTTTGATGGCATCGGAAGCAAAAGAGCAACGTAAGCAAAGGACAGAGGATAAAGAGAATTGGTGGTCGTTAATTGAGGCCTTTATCTAACATTGGATGAACCTAGAGCCGGTTGTGTGATCAGTAATAACTTTTTACTAATGCCCGTGGTTAAAATCATTTGCGGGTTGTTCGAATGTCAAATTTACTATTGTCAAAGCATAGACAGAGATGTCTATAGGCGTGACAAATAATCATGAAATATGCTTTATTTTATGCAATATCTATGGATTTTTTCACCTAGGCGCTTGAAATCTGTCACTTTGGTGGTGAAATTTTTTCATATTATGTTCTAATGTATATTAAACATCGAGATCATTATTGGACAAACTCTCATCATTAAAATAGCAGGATATTGAATGATTGATTGTCGTATACTGCAACATTCAAAGTATCAATGTGTTGAATGACTTTCGGAATAGCTGTGAAAAGTTTGCCATATTTAACTATTGATTCTCGTTTTTACTATCAGATATCGGAGAGTAAAATGAGTTCACTACGGATGTACTTTTGAGAAGTAAATATTTTTATACAATCAAACAATTCGTTTTCGCAAATAAAAATTACTTTAGTAACTTTTTTAACCAGAGTAAAAAGTTACTACTGATCACACAACTGGCTCTTAGGCTGAAGAAGTTATTTACATAAGTAGCTTATTCATAAATATATTTCTGAAAACCAATTTTACCTATGTAAAGTGAATCAGGGTAAGTGCGACATATAAATCATCAACGTAAACTTTGGACTGTTCCCAAACTTCATAGAAGGATCATTAACTAAACTAAATTAAAAAAAAAAAAAAAACCTTATTGGATAGCTGATATTGAAAGTATTTTATGAAAATTGGACTAGTAGATACACTTACCCCAAATTTGGGGTAAGAGCATCTAGTTGTATTATTTCTGACAAATTGTTAAAATAATGAAAATGTCTTTACTGATCCGGTTAATGACAATATGAATTAGTTATTTTGGTCCTTAATGACGGGTAAAATGTGTTGAGTTCCCAAAAAAACTAGTAAATTGTTTAATTGTTTAAAAATAATAATAAAGATGTCTACACATCACTAGTTGAGAATGTTTATATACAAAAAAATATGGGGTACCATACCGACCACTGAGTAGATGCACTTCCCCCACAGTGTAAAATTTATGTTGCGAGTGTATCTTGTCCTATAAATCGTAATCTGCAGAAATAATCACAAAACTAATACATATATACATCACAAACTACAACATAAAATAAAGGCACTCGCCTAATATCAGCGTCCTGGCACAAACGGTTATCGAGATATACAAAAGATTGAAAAGGCATACACAACACGCAAGTTGACATCAAACTATCATAATTTGAAATGGTATTATAAGCAAATTAAGTATTAGGAGAACACATTCTTATTGTGAAGATGTAATTATTCAGAACATAGGTTGTGATGTCTGTGATATTTGTAGATGGCTCTTTCAAATAATGGAACGATTAAATGTATTAATATCAGAAAGGTAACACATAGGTTCGAAAATTTGTCACTAAAAATATTGTCACTGTTGCATAGTTGGATAATGCACCTTCCCCGGTTAGGAAAGAGATTCAGGTTCAAATCGATTTGATCGATTTCGAAATTGATTTTATATGTATATCTTTCTAATTAATATATTTAATTCATATTTAGCTAATTAATGTTTGGATTTGCACCATTTCTGGACTGTCTCTTCAAATATTGATTTATAACATTTCTTAATAGATTGCAGCACTGGAATCCAATTTCTAATATAATTAGGAGACTTAGATGCATTTACCTCGACACACCTTACTAAGATGTCACATTTATCTTTAAAGAATCAAGTATCTTTTAAATGTTCGTTAAGAGCTTAACAATGTTCCGAAAACAGAAATTGTGAGTTTCTTCATAGTCTCACTTATAAGAGTACATATTAGGCTCGAATGCGATACGAGTGTAGTCTTTAGAGAAAATATTGTTATTACTTTTTATTCTACAGTTGTGTTTGTGACTCCATTATGATTTTTGAAATAAACATGAATCATATGTGATCTGACTCCGATCTGACCAAGTGTAAAAATCTTTACTGTATTATTGAATCATTAAAAAATAAGGTGGCTTGTATATCTAGGCGCATGTTTCATCATTAGAAAATGAATGATGTGCATATTACTCAATCAAAAATGAATGAAATCTTTTTCAGAGATAACCAGAACAGCGTGATAAAACTGAGTTGCACCGATTTTAGGAAAAATATTTGAAAATAAAGATTAAAAACCCTGGCACATTATAAAAGTATTTTGCAATTAATATTTTTTATTGGACAACTTTATTATTATCGTTATTTGAATTTTTTCCATAATCATCCACCGTTAAATTGTGAAATGTTTAAATTAATTTTTTCAGTTTTAATAAGTATCCATCTAATAATGAAAAGCGACAAGCGATTTCGTAAACTATGAATTGATCTTCGATTGAAAATAATCAGAACCGATCACATAATTGTTAATCAAGTTAAAAGGTTCAATCGAGGTATAAAGTAAATCTAACTGGAAATATTTCCAGAAATACAAAATGATTTTGAGTTTGATCTGTCTTATTCTGTTTGATGAATTAGATCTATTCACAGAGAACAAAGATTTTTTTCAATCTTTAAATGCAATCAAAGTATTTAAAATTAGATTTTATTAATTAAAAACCTGAAAGATTGGGAGGATGTGAACAATAATTTCAAGGGCGACAAACTTTACCTAGTCTATATGTATATTAAACATTAGAAGAAGATGTTTGAAACGTTTCGACCTGGTTTAATAACATACACCTGGCGGTAATTGTAACTTTAAACTAATAGATTGATCGAATTAAAGATTTTTATAGAAACCAAAAAACAAAACATACCAACTGAAATTTTTATCCAACTGATCTATTCCCAAGACAGATTACAATAAAAAATTGTCAAGAAAGGATACTTGATTATTTTATTAAATGGATAAGCTCACTATCTTGATTGATTGTTACAAATATCAGATATACGAGTTTTTAAAATATAATAAATATAATAAAAAATAAAAAAATATATATATAATACATCCATCCGGGCGTAGGCAAGTAAAGTGGTGCCTAAAGCCGGTCATACACGCAATGTTATACATGATTGGTATACCTGTAACAAATTATGGAGGCGGATAGATTCAGTCTCATTATTACTTACCTCCGTTTACTTGTATTCTAATTTTCAGTTATTTCGCGTGCCCTTGCTCCATAATCGCAATGTGTCATGTGTAAAAATTAGCTCCGACCCTTAAATAACATTTTTTTTTGTAAGCGGATAACTTTTAATCATTGATGTTAGTTTTATTTTCTGTTATTATGTGAACTTAGTCAAAAATTACGTTAATATTTTTCCTAAAGTTTTTTTTACCCTATACAGTTAAGTTAAAGTCACTTATACACTCGCAAATACAATATGATAGAGATGTATGTACTACATTTTTATTGCAACATAATATTTAAGATCGAGAGATTTTCACTTTAAGGTGCATCCATATATTACGGCAGCTTGTGCCAATTTTTAATCAACACGAGCAGGCCTTTAAATAAAACTTTATTTAATAATATTTTGAAAAATTCCCATAATTTTTTACCACCATTGTTAATCCGCATTCCAATTAATGTGCTCAGTATACTGAACATATATGCGTACTCGTTCGTACCTATGTTTGTTACGTCAAACACTTGATCCTGGTTCAAAAAATTTCAAGTAGTTTTGTAATTTTTTGCTATTACTATTTATTATTACAATTATTTTGAGTAATTTATATTGTAATTTTAACATGTACAATAATATTTTTTTTATTTTGAAATTAAATTATGACAACATATTATACATACTTACGTCATGTAACTTGTTCATTGTTCAATATTTAAAAAAAACATGGACTGGACATGGAAGGAAACACTGATAAAAATAGTATAGTTTTTTCAGTCTGTTTGTTGCTTGAACATATCATCTTATAACAAGCTTTTTTATATGATCAAATTCGTGAAAATATTAAAATACATTTTTTTAAGTCAGACTGCCATTATTGAATGAGGGTTGATTGAGTAATAGCAATATTGAGGGTTGATTGAGTACGCTGGTTTTAAGCTGTTGCACGTACCTTCTTGCCCTGGCGCATTTTGACGCATAACACAAACAAGTTTTCTTTAAAGGCGAGTTTTCATTTTTCCAGTTTGAAATTCGAGAAATTATATACGAATTAGACATGCTTTCAAGACGAGGTTGATAGTTAAATTTTTATAAGTTCCAGAGAAATAATTAATGACGTTATTTGTTTCGTAAATCATGTGAGAGAGGAAGGTTTGAATAGAAAGAGACGACAATAAAATGGTTGATTTTCTCGCATTTGATACAAGTGTCAAACATAACTCACGTCTAGAGGCTTATCCACGACATATCCAAGTTTTTCATAATAATATTATGGAATGAGTGTTGTCATTTGAGTTAATCTATTGAAAATTAAATAATTTTTCGAAGTATCTAATTCGTATACATATATGAATATGTTTTGAAATCAGACAAAGTACCTATAGAGGTCGAAGTACCTATTAGATGGTCGCTTCAATGTTCTAAATTTAAAAAAATTATGACAGCTTCAATTTATTATTTTTATTTAATATTATCGATTTAAAATCCCCTGTTGCCGTTTTGGTGATATGTCTGTTTTATAATTATATACTATTTATGAAACATACAGCTTTGTTTAAAATGAAACTGTGTTTTATATAAACGAAATATTTAATTGCGACATACATAAAAATAACGTACATGTTCACTTTATTCAAGTAAACGTTGTTTTCCCTTAAAATCAGTAAAAAAACATCAAATTTATGAAATTTGCAACTAATGTTGTGAATAAGTTCAATATTAATTATAATATGTGTGCAAACATATATTTTCGGCATTTTTAAGAAAAAATAATGACAGTGCGGATTTCACGACCGTCATGGCCGGATTGAGCGGCGTTTTGAAGTTCGGCGGACAATTAAAATTATCGTATTTTATAAGACTGAAAATATAATTTTTAATATATTATTATTTATATATTATTTAAAAACTGATTATTATGTTTTTGATATAAAACTTGGTTTTAAATAGTAGCTGAAGCCTCAAAGCATGAGAATAAATATAATATATTATTTATAAACGTATTTTTTCACTAAAACAAAGTATTTTAAAAACGTCGAAAATGGTAATATGTCCTGCAAATTGAATGGTTTATAACACTATTAATTTTTAACATTTTGTTAATTTTGTTTATTTAAAAAAAAATAAAAAAAATAATTTTGTTTATGCAATAATTTACCAAAATTAAGATAATTTTGTAGCACGCGGAAATTGCATCTAATGGTCGCGGTCTTTCTTATAATGCTTGTATTGTCTTAATTATGGCAAATAACATTCAGTTTATTAGTTTTAAATGGGTATAAAGGTCCTGTCTAAGTAATAATTTAAAAAAAACGTCAAATCTAGTGTATAACTTCTGATATGAATGAATAATAAAAACTAACATTTTTGTAAAAAATGCGAAAATTAGAATTATTATTGAAGGCGTCGCCTTAATTTAATATCCATAATAAAATTACGCTTCCCCATCTATATTTATAACTTTCTGGATGTGGAGCTTTAACAGTGTCATTTGTTTCTGTAGGCTGTAAAGCACTTGCTTAAACGGTCAGCTCTGTGAGACTCCTGTCATAGATGAGAGCATCCTATCATCTCATCTATGTCTTATAGTTATATCGCGTCGCACTCTATGGTTTCTGTTCTTATCTATGTCACTGTCAAATGTGACATGAATATTTTTTCGTATTTTTGCTTATCTGTTATTATTTATAATATAGGGGTACATTGGTTTCCACTTAGAACAAAAAAGTGAATATTTTCTCAAATCTTTTAATCCAACAAAATACTTCCATAAATGATGTCACAGATTTTTCGTGTGATTTATGGAGGCCGCCTCAAGACAAATAAAAATTGTGTGTTTTAAAAATATGTTTTATTTTTACTTTTATAAATATTACAAACATGTGTCTATGAAAAACTATTACATATAATTTATTTAAAAAATTTAAAGTTATATTATAATTTCTGCAACAATAATTCAGTTCCCATTTAAGGTGGTGCTTGTTTTAAGTTAGGTTTACAGATGTTTTTTTTTTGAGTACTGAAATGTCATTAAACATCAAGTGATTATACATATGCTTCTTACTCGGTGGAAAATGAATAACTGGTCTTGTTAAAAAATTTGCACAACAAAATGTGATGTTTCATTTTATAAAATTGATTCACCTTAATTCTGCATTGTCTATGAATTCTCATTCTTTCCAATCTCCGCCTCGGATCTTTGATATTATTCTACAAAAAAATATAAAAATATGAGCTGGGTTTTTGAAGATGTTGAAGATGAATAAAGTTTCAAATTTTTTTCATTGTCTGTTGATTCGTTGTTCATAAATATAATAATGGATAATTATGTTTTACATGTTTTCAAAAATGGTCCGCACACCAGATATATAATAAAATTATTCGTTTGAACTAGAAAACTTAGTTCAAAAAACTTAACTTACCATCACGCCGTTTCCCTGAAGGGGGAGAGCGCCACACTCTTCTGTCCTGACACACAGTTCTCGCCTCATCCACATTCATGCATCTCCTCATACAAGCTCGCCGATCATTGAGGCTTCTAACAGGACCATCCTCCAGTATCTAGTTTACCTGGTCGTGCCAAATGCGTCATATATCTTTCTTACCATTCTCTCATTATTCATCCGTTCCATATGGCCAAACTACCTTAGTGATCCTTTCTTAATCTTATTTATTCATTCTTTACTCTGTCATAAATGTATTTACCACACATAAACCTAAGCGATCTCATTTCCACTGTATTCAGTCTAGTTTCGTTCCTCTTTTGCCAGCTTCAGGTCTCACTTCCATACATCAGTGTCGGAACCAGCACTCCATTGTGTACCACTAGTTTTGCCTCGGTTGACAAGTTCCCATTAGCTATTATTCCATTCAAAGCGCCGTTCATTTTGTTTCCTGCAGTCACCCTCCTTTCGATATCTTTCTTAGCCTTTCCGTTTCTATCAAGCATACTTCCCAAATACACAAACTCATCGACTTGTTCCAAACATTCATTACCTAAAAGTATTTTGCACGTTGTCTTGCTTTCTTCCTTCTCAAATACCATCACTTTCGACTTGTTGACATTTATAATAAGGTTATTTTCCTTGCATACATCGTACATTCTACGCACTAGACTCTGTAATTCTTGTTCATTATTCTCCATTAATACTGCATCGGCGGCGTACAATGAACAGCATACAATCAAATCGCCCATTTTCGCTCCCACATTCACACATTCCAGTTCTTTCATATAATTATCTAAATACAAATTGAACAGCCATGGAGACATTACACAACCCTGCTTGACACCCTTTGTAATGTCAAACCATGGTGCGAATGATCCATTTATCCTTGTTCGTTTGTATGTCTGTAAAACTAATATCGGTATATTCTCCATTAATACTATAATATTAACTCTTTATATAATATTAACTCTTATGATGTTTCAAAATTTTTGAAAAATGACAACACTTCGACATTTTGGAATCAAAACAATCTTGTAGACTGATATATTTTACCAACACGATACATCAACCAATGAGATGATATTTTTATTTGTCGAGATTTGATATCATTTTAAAATTCACAATTATAAATGAATACATGTAGTTTGAAATTCGAGAAATTCTACACGAATTACATACTCTTTTAAGATGAGGTTAAAGGTTAATAGTTAAACTTATTATAAATACTATAAAGGACTTTATTTGTAGCTAGAGAGCAGTTATGATAGAAAGAGATGGCAATAAAATAACTCGTATTTAGAGTATTATCCACGTTTTTCATATTAATATTATGAAATGAAATAAAATGCGTGTTGTCATTTGAATTAATCGATCGAAAATTAAATAATTTATTGAAGTACCTATTCCCCAAATGTTGTAAGTCTCTGTGGTGTCCCATCACGTAAGTTGCTGTTCCAATTAATCCGAGTGACACGAGTGTTGAAAACAGTAATATAACATCAGGCCGCGCAATAAAGCAAAGAAAAGCATCTATTTCTGAATTTTGCACTTTCGTCTGAAAATCAAGTTTGCTTTTGTAATCATCGCATATTTATAAAATATATATTCTGTAAGTATTTTGTTTAACAATATATAAAATAATTTAATGAAATAATAACCTCGTGACATGAATATTCCATTAACGATTTAAGTACACCTTGGTAAGAGATAAAAACTGTTCTCATAATGAAGTCGACTATTAAACACGTAAGAACCACCTAGAACGACAACAAGTGCAATATGTTCTAATATAGTTTTATGGTATTACAATTTAAATTATTCTAGTACATTAGGTTAATGAGGATGAAATATAATTCGAGATTTTTATCGATTTGTAGATTAGCGAGTTCCGAGTTATATACTAAATGGTTATCAAAGTTTTTCTGCTTTTTTGCCACGGATCATGGATTATGACATAATTAAAACATAGTGTTCGTAAATAAATGCAGTTACATTATGACACATTTTTATTTTAAATATACCCTTTACATTTCTGTTAAAGGTCGACAATAACACAGAACTACATATTTCAACCTTTTGAATGTTATTTTACTTCTTTTATCTGATTCTACGTAAGCAGGTGTACAAAACAACCGGTCTGAATTCAATGGTACATTTAGTTTTATCCTATTAGATTTTTTGTTCGTTTATAACGTTAAAAACCATGAACTGTATTAATTAACACGAAACATAATTAAAGATATGGTTAAAAGTAAAGAGTTTTATTGTGTATTTTAAAAATCTATGGTCTCAGTTGTCCGATGGTCTTAAAGGATTCGATCGGGTTTTTATGTATCTAATATCAAGTGTGTAGGTATGTATGCCAAAGATATTGAAGTGCCGCTTTCTATTATTTGAAATTAATGTCATTTTGTGATAAAAACGTTAACTTGTGTCATCTTCTTTCCCTTAACTCGCCACATTTAAGCTATATAATAGCAAATTTCTTGAACGTCAATGGTATTAACTTGTAACGCAATATTCCCTATTCTATAATATGGTTGTACAGCTTTCTATGGCATTCATTATTGTTCAATGGCACAAATCACTCTTGAAGGGTGGATTGCCTGTTTAAAAGAATAAAAAGAAGTGATAAAAACGGACATCGCCTTGTAATTAATTCATCCAAATTAATAAAGAACAAATAAGATGTATATAACATTGAAAAATTGTCAGCCTGCATTGATTTGTCTTCCGATTTGCCGGCAGGTATCGACTTTTCTCGTTCGGTCGGACTGTTTATTCGTTTGGGTCAGTTACATACATACAATTTAACATATCGTTATTGATTAAAGTCAAACTTTTGGTGTAATGTAGGCACAGGTTGAATGCCTAGTTTGAATTGATTTTCGTCCATTACAACATGCAGGGTGAATCGGCGTTCGTTCGGCGGAATCCCGAACGCGACCGAATGTAGAGGATTGAGATTATAATAAAAATCAGCTATGTCACCTGATACACATTAACCATTAATCTCGGACGTTTTCTGAAAGAACTGGGCCACCAGTTAAAGTTTGCTATGACGATGCAAAGAGCATAGCAGAAGAGGATCGACGGAGCGTTAGGCGGCTGAGTGTCTTTGCACATTTGCAAGGGACACCACTGCTGCGTGTGGGTCAGTATACCGGCAGTTACCATTAACAGCCATTCTGGCTCCATTTCAAAATTTCCAAACTTCATTTTGAACTTTATAACGCTAAATTTTTTATAAAGAAAACCGAATCTGTCAAATCCGAGAGATTAAAAGAATTCGGTTTTTTTTTTTGAATTTAGAAAAAAACATCATGTCCGTAACTACTCCGTATTGATTTAAATCGTTCGAGGAAAAGATGATTAAATGAATAATTTTGAATTAGTAGTAATAAAAAAAAAAACTACAAAAAATGTACCTACTCCAAGATTTTCAAATTTTACCAAAAGTAAAAATAATAAAATTTCCACTTCATAATAAGGACTTTATGATGTTCAAATACTGGGTTGCGTTTATATATATATATAAATATTAATTAAATATATTAATTAGAAAGATATACATACAAAATCAATTTTATCGAAAAATATTGTTGTTCCTACCGGAATTTGAACCTGGATCTCTTTCCAATCCGAGAAAGGTGCATTCACCAACTAAACAATAATTAAAACTTTACAATAATAATGTGTTCTCCTTAATAATATATATTTTTTATTAATTAAGTTCTCTTAAAACTTATAGTACTATGACCGGAGACAATTTTCACAACTTCAATGCTAATCATTACAAATGTGAAATAATTTTAATTACACGAGAATTGTATTTATGCGTGGTTTGTTTTGGAAAGCTCTATAAAAAAAACCCCTTTGTGTGTGCGTCACAAGGCCAACATACAATTTTATAAGAATTGAGTGTCGAACGTTCCGAAAACAGAAATAGTGAGTTTCTTCATAGTCTTCACTTGTACGAGTTCATATTAGACTCGAGTGCGATTCGAGCGTAGGCTCTAGAGAAAATATCATTGTTGTTACTTTTTATTCTACAATTGTGTTCGTGACTCCTGTATTGTGATAATTCTTCGATTACCACCAGATTCCCTTGGGGTTCTATCCTCTGATTACTTGGGTCCCAATTCCTTGTATGTGAAACTCAGTATTTCCAGATAACAATATTACACGTTATATATATATATAATGTCACAACACGTTATACAGTCAATATAAATTATACATTCAGAGAGACTAGTTATTCAGAAGAAGCTGTGATGGAAGAGCCCTGTTCCCCCCGAGACGGCCTATTATAAGGTTCGTCCATCACCACTCATCTACTCACTTTCATGACACACACACACACACACATTTACAAAGTGACAGTTTTCATATTTATGATTTTTTAAATAAACATGAATCGTGTGTGATCTGACTCCAATCTGACCAAGAGAAAAAAATCATTACTGTATTATTGAATCATTAAAAAACAAAGCGGCTTGTATAATATATCTAGGTACGTGTTGTATCATCAGAAAATGAATGATGTCCATATTAATTATTCAATTAGAAATCAATGAAATCTTTTTACGAGATAACCAGAACAGCGTGAAAAAACTAACCTTAGTTTTTTTTAAAATATATTATTAGGTTGGGTATGATTAATAAGAACGTTATGGGTTTATTTTCAACTTTATTTCCAAGGCACGATCAGACCACGCACGACACGCACGGCAGAGTGCTATGTCTCCGAAGTTAGTTACGCGTCCTTCCTTCTAGCGGCAATCCTGGCAATCTCTTGTAGTGGTTATCCTGGAATGCGTCTTTGAGTATTTGGCGCGTAACAATATATAAAAAGTCATGTCTTAAATACGTACATAAAGTTATACTGATTTTAGATCAAATATTTGGAAATAAAGATAATAAATGTGTGTTCCATATTATATAGATTAAAACCCTGGCACATTATAAAAATATTACATAATTAATATTTTTTATTGGACAACTTTTACCTTTTGTTTTTTTTTCTTTCTTTTTTTTTTCATAATCATTTGCCGTTAAATTGTGAAATGTTTAAATTTATTTTTACAGAATTGATCTTCGATATTTTTCACACTTAATATCGATATGGGTCAAGGAAAGAAAACAGAAAAAGAAAATAGAAAAGTGTCAGCAGTTCTCATTGACACATCTATGAAAAATGCCATAGAAGCTGATTACAATGCTAGAAAAATAATGGTAATATTTTTGCAACCAGTAAAGCAACAGTAAAAAGTATGAAAAAATGTAAACTATTTTAAAGTCATCCTTGGGCTTAATGCTCGGAACCCGAGAAATAGTCGCGTGACGCGAGCGCAAAGGGAAATATTTTCTGTTTGCTATAATTACCTACTTACGTATCTGAATAAATTTTAAATAATTTTTAGGACTTTTCATTTTCTTTTGTTTACTTTTTTTTTTAACTATATCATTTAATATAACACTACGATCAAGCTAATAAAACTTTTATTTATAGATACGTACTGATTGATAAGTATCCGTAACTTAAAACGTGTTTAGATATAAAAAAATATTGACATTGTCAACTGTTATCTTTCACTAGAATTCACATCAAAATCAGTCCATATCAACGATAAATTTTTACGCGAGAGCTTCTAGAAGTGAATCTGTATTTTATTTTTGTGAAAATGTAGAAAACGGAAGTTTGTGCCGTTATAAAGTTTTACGTTTTGAAAGGGAAGATTACGACCCAGATTAAAGCCAAGCTGGTTGATGTTTTGATGGACTCTTCTCCTTCGTTGAGCACTATCTACATGTGGGTAACCGATTTTAAACGGGGACGTCAGAGATATGAAGAAGTGAAGAAATGATTAGGAAAATCCATTAAATCGTATTGGACGATCGTCGTTTAAAATTACGGAAGATAGCAGAGATGGTGAGCATCTCTTCTGAATGTGCTGAGGATTTGGGTATGAAGAATGTTGGGTGCCGCGTTTGGTCTCAGTCGATCAAAAACATCGGTGAGTGAATGTTTCAGAGGAGTGTTTGAAGCTCTTTAGGCGTAATTTCAGCAAGTTTTTGTGAGTTGCATCACAAAACATTACACACCAGAGACCAAAGGGCAGTCTTAACAGTGGACATAGAGTGGAAGACGTTGGAAGAAAGCAAAAGCGATATTGTCGGTTGGCAAAGTGATGGTTACTGTTTTCTGGGACGCTCGAGAAGTAATTTTCGTGGATTAACTTGAAAAGGGAAAAATAATAAATCGTAAATACTATGAAATGACCCCTTTGACTAAAAATAAAATCTTGTTACATCTAGACAACGCCCCAGGTTACCGACCTTGGTTGAAGTGGCTAAAGTTCATGAATTGCATTTGGAATTGTTATTCTTTTATTGTTATTTTGACTTATATTTGTTCTCAAATCTTTAAAAGTGTTTAGGTGAAAATAAATTTTCCACCAATGGCGATGTCACACATGCTGTAAATGGCTATTTTACAGGCCTTCGAAAATCCTTCTACGAAATTGGTATAATGACCCCGGAGAAGCGTGCTTGAGATACGAGGAAACTATGTAGGATAATAAATTACTTTCATAATGATATTTTGTTTTTTCTTATTCGTTCCGGAAACTTATCGATCAGTCCTCGTATGCGTTATACATATAGTAAGAATAACTCACTGTAACAACCTTTACTTTCGTTCCTGGTGCACGCTCCCTCTTTCGGTACGCTATTTTACGTCATATCTCATGATAATGGAAGGTCACATTTTTCATTGTGTTTATAAAATGTCTGCATAGTATCCAAGTGCTTTTAGTACCAGGTATCCGGTACTTATTACAGTATCATACACATGTGTAACGTTCCTTTCTTTATAAAGTTAAATAAAAAAACAGAAATTTGTTGTTTTATTACCCGGTTTCTCCGGACAGTGATTCCTCCGTTTGATACGGAATACCAGGAGAGCGCACTTCATACAACCAAAAAGCTGTGCATAACAATAATTTCTGCAAAATATATCATTTATTTGACGTAAATATATAATTTATTTGACAGTTCATGCGCGTAAATAGTTCAATTATTTAATATTATAAAATATAATATTTTAAGCACTTTACTTAATAACATGAAGAATTTCCATGGAAAAATAGTAATATTAATAATATTTTTCAAGATCAGAAATAAACTTACATTAGTATAGCCTTCACCAAAATGTACATTACTACTGACAATGTTCATCGCTTTTACAGCATAAATATTAGTAGCATAACCTAAGTCCATGCTTAGTGCACACCACTACAGAACACATACAGTCTACAAGGTGTGGGACTATTTTTTAGTGCAAATTTCATGACTGCAGCATTACACTGCTACATTTTAAAATACGTATATTTTACATAAATCTTCTAATAAAAAGATCTTGAAAAGTCTTTGAATTCCAGCGCGAGAATAACAATGATTGAGCGTAGTTACGCAGAAAACTGTTCGGAATTTAAAAAAAAAGGAGATATTATTTTTATTGGACGCAGTAAGGTTAATTCTGCCAATAATATCTAGACCGCTTTCATACAAAAATTCATAATAATCGCAAAAACCCCATTTCAAACTCTGCAGAAAACAGCCGTAGTCAACTCGTCGATTTCAACAATTTGCTTACATTATGACAAGGACATTTGCCTAATCAGCTGAAAACGTTCACAACAATTGTTTATTTTCTATACTATACCTTAGAAACAAACTAAAGTACAGATTTGCAGAAAGCAGTCTAAGTCAGCTGGTCGTTTTTTTACAGTAATATTGTTTTGACGTAGCGACGAGTTTGAGTTTTCTGTGACTGGCTCTTCTGCTTAACTGAATTTAATTGTTTTAAAATAAAATGTAAAATTAACAAAATCTTACAAACTTTAAAGGTTTTTAATCTTAAGCGTCTTTTGTTTACTCTGGTCTTTGGCTAGAGGAGGAAGATGGTACAACCGAAAAATAATATATTCTATAAAAATTTTGGTAATAAATTATTGTTTACTATTTTTCCAATTTAAATGTCGATTTACATATTACCGACGTCAAAACAATAATTCTACTTAAATTCGTATATACTAGTTATACTCGTACATTGAATTTTTTTATGGCTCCCGGTGGTGCAATTATTGAGGGGGAGTTGAGGCAGGTTGGCACAGTTGAAAGAGCACAAACATTTTTATTTAATTTAACAATTATTATTGTGAAGTTGTAGTTTTTTCAGAACATATAGTTCTGTGGTATTTTAATACAAATTAAATGTATCAACTAGAAAGATAAACAGAAAAAAATAATTTATCGAATTGATACATCTGTTATTCCATTTCTATAAAAAGCCACTGTTAAGAATTTTTTTACGCCTTTTTAGAAAGTTCAATATATATTTGCCAACAGTACAAATCTTTCAAATCCTCCACATATTCCATCGATAGGAAAATGTATTGTTTACTTTAGATCTCGGATAGTGTAGTCGGTTTGTTAACATCGCATGTACAGTTCTTATATTGTGTTAAATTCAATATTTTATTCTATCATAAATCATATTCATAATCGTATACCATCGATTATGTGAAGTAGAAGAGAGCCAATCTGTTCCGAGCATCTGAAGTGAAGTAATGTCACTATAATAATTTATTAAAACAATTCTTAAATTTGAGTATTTTTTCTGTAAATTAACCTTTTACTGTGCTTTCTCTAAGCTCCTCACCGATTTAGATTTAGGCTATCTGTATCAGAGATGGTGTATACATGAGTATATATCTAGTGACATTACATGGCATCCAGTCCTTCATTGTAGTATGTATAGGTAATATAATTTAATATAATTACTGTCTAAACTGTTTTCGTTGTAAGCCTGATCGGTTAATTTCCATATGAATACTTTTGAATTCATTCAACATCGGCATTGAAATTGAAAATCAGTCGTATCACCAAATTGTACAGATCGTAATTTAATAATGTAATTTACCCAATTTTTGTCTGTAAATTCATCAGTTCTTTGGACGTAAATTTGAAAAAAAACCGATACAATGAAGTGTCAAATTCCTTTGAAATACGATTATACGACTTTTTTTGTAATGAAAGTACATTTTTCAAAACGAGAAACAAATTTAATTAGAATCGTGTCTATGACTGACAGATGGTCAGTTACGATTTTTTGAAATTCGAAATGTTTAACCGAACAGTAAAATCTTCCAGTTAAAATTTTTAAATATTTAAAATGTGCCTTGAGGAATTTTCAGAATATTTTTCAAATATTTGTTCTTGACACTGATACATTTTGAAGCCAATGATGGGCCGGACAGGCCAAGGCTCGGTTTGGACTGCAGAGTAGGGATGGGATGCCTCGTGTCCTCATTTATTCGAATTTGCCCTCATTTTGTGGACTAAATTCGCGTCCGGATGGAATTTAAAAAAAATACTATAGTGTCCAGATTTTTTACGATATCGTGATAAAAATCACAGCCCACATCGAAAGCTGTTCAATTTAAAGTAAGTGTTGCCTGTTTATATATTTGAATATGTATAAATATACAGTACTGTTGTTAGTTACAACCTAGTATTATAAATAACGATATACAGTCGAACTCGGTTATATCGAGCACGGTTATAGTGAGATTACGGTTATAATGAGAAAATACTTATTGTTATTTTGATTCAGGCCTGTTTTCATACAATTCCTCGCTGTTACAGTGAGCTCGCTTTACTGACATAACGTACAAAAATATTCTTAACAAGAGAACAAAAAAACCCTAATTCTTGAGAAGTCATAATAGATTTTACTTATTGTTTACGATTCCTTTCAGGTTTGTGAGTTCTTAGAAAAAACCAATGGGTGTTTATTTTGTGCGTAGTTAGTTTAAAACTTTAAAACAGAGCAGTATTTTGAATTTTGTTAAGAAATAATGTGATTGAATGTAGTAATTTACTTTAAAATGTTTTTGTTCGTACAATTATAGATTTTTGATTTTTCATATGTCTTGATTCAGATGAATTGCTTTTAATTTTATTGTATATTAAATATTTTTTTGTAATAACGAGTATAATATTATGATTTGCAAAGTATTATTAATAATCAGGTATTTATTTGCTAAGATAGAGCCCGGTTTGTTAGCAACATTGACACACCATGCAATTTTAAAAACATTTGATGAAATAATACTAAAAGAAAGTTGACTCCCTTTAGCGGAAATAGTGAGTCTACTTTATAATATAAAGGGAATTGGCACAAATCAATAAAATGAAGCTGTCGCCCGTGCACTCTTACTCTTTGTGCGAATAGTGGCAGATGTATGCACGTGCATGCAGTATAAAAGATAACCAAATTATGCTCCTACAGGGTATTTCTGAAACGTACAACTCCTTTTTCAATATTGTTTTTCTTTCTATCTTAATTATCTATCTATTAGGCTCTAAATTTGTGTTTTAAAACTTGCATAAGGGCCAGTAACATTTCACCCGTGTTTCTACATGCAATTTTAGTATTATAGCAATTGATGTACATTATTATTATTTGTTTATTGTGCATGTATATGTTAGCATTGTATGTATGCATATTATAGCAATGACTGCAATTATTTTTATATAGGTAAAACTTGCAGAAATTTTGATATTAGAATTAAGGACCACTTGAGATGCCTAAGTAGCAACAACTATTCAGAATTTTCCAATCATTTTTTGGAAACAAACCATTCTTTTGAAATTAATAACGGTTTAGAAATTATACATATAAATAAATAGATAAATTTTAAATTTTAGAAATAAGAAAATGTATTAATAGCAACCTAAATATTATAAATAACCAAATCGTCTTTGCAAATAGTTACCTTTTAAATTTGTTTTCATATTAGTTTTTACTTATTCACCACATTTTAGTTTTGTTTTTATCTATGCTTGTATTTTTAATTTCAGTATACCATACATTGTTTCCTGAAAATGATACTACAGGTATCAAAACATGTTGAATATCAATTAATAGTGGTATAAACAAAGTATTTTGTCTAATTATTTATAAAAATTGTTAACTTTTGATTTTGACGTTCCTACTTTTTCTATTATATTTGAATGTAATTTATTAAATAAAACGTTTGGCATTGTGTGGACAGTGAACGGCATTTTTTTTTATTAACCATGCCGTGTTGCATTACTATTATGCAACAGTATGGATTAAAGTAGAGAAATTTTTTAAACTTAGCGGTATATGAGAAAGATCGATATGAGAGCTTTTGCTAATAAAACGATTCTGTGTAAGCGGAGGGTCGCCGTTGTTCACTGCAGCAATTCTATATGCCCTGTGGGCCAACCCACCCAGTGGGTTTGGGGTGAGGAGAAAGGAAAGGAAAAAATTGGTTAATCAGGCAAGGTACCCTCACAAGCATTAATTATTCACAAAAGATACAAATTCTTATTTGATAAAATAGTGATTTTCGGAGTCGGAAGATCGCGCGTCCGAAGCTGGCAGATCATGCGCACGGACGTTAAGGTGGTTTTGCTCTGAGCATCAAAAATGGCGCTTATATCACAGATGGCACCCGCTATATTATCTTAAATAAATAGCATTCACGATGGGATTACCAGGCGCACACCTAGGAAATAATATTCTCACTACCTATCTTGTAGTGATGTTAATGACATTGTAATTAAAAGTTACAACATAATTAATAAGTCACTACACTGTAGATTCCCCTATCTCTGATCATAAAAGTCATATCAAAAACAAATGTATTCAAACCACATACAATGAAATGGTTTCAAAATAGGTGATTTAAAAAAGCCAAATGAATTTTAGAATTAATATAATCTAAATGCAAAATTAAATGTATCAATTAGAAAAATATACATATAAAATCAATTTTATCGAACCTGGATCTCTTCTAATCCGGGGAACGTGCATTAACCGATTATGCTACAGCACAGAGTATACTGACGACAAATTTTCGAACCTATATGTTACACTTTTCAAATTGATACATATATCGTTCCATTATTTGAAAGCCATCTATTTTATTTTTACGGAATTGCCAAAATTAACAATTCATTTTCATTAAATTTTGGACACATTAACACAACATAAATATTATTAATAAGAACACATTTTTATTGTGAAGTTGTAATTATGTAATGCATTTAATGCACGTTTCCCAGATTGGAAGAGATCCAGGTTCGAATCCCGGTAGCGACAACAATATTGTTTGATAAAATTGATTTTATATGTATATCTTTCTAATTGATACATTTAATTAGTATTTAAAATATCACAGACCTATGTTTTGAATGATTACAGCTGTGTATTCTCCTTAATAATATAATCTAAAAGTAATATATACTGTCGATGTCCTTGTCATTATTTGTCGTTTCACTCAATGAGCTATTGTTATTATTGATATGTATAAATATTGATTATTAAAACTCTATCACATTCTACATGCGTTATGTATGGTAGGTATATATAAATTATTTAAAGTAAACACGTATTTCATGTGTGTATGTCGGAAATGGTAATCAATGGTGTCAAAAATATTGTGTTCAGTGGCTTAACTGAAAAAAATTGGACCCCAATGCAAAATGGAATCCCTGATTGATAGTGGATACAAAAAAGAACAAATTTGTAATATGTACAATAGGGTAATGTTAATTAATTAATTAGCTAAATAATTTTTAATAGCCCGACGTAATAAATACTAGTGTAAATTTGTTTTTAGATGTTTATAAGAATTCTAACTTTACGACGATTCTTGTTTTGCGGCGACGGTTTAGCCCCTGGGTAACCAACCCTACGTGCAAAAATTCAACATTGTTTTCACGCCATCTCGTAATATAATTATAATTATTTGCTGTGGTATATATTAAAAATTAAAAAATTGTGGGCTTTGCACTGGGAAGGTATAGTAAAATACTCACAAATGTGTCCCCATATAGTACGTGGGGCGTTACGGGTGCAAGTAGTTACGTCGCTGATTGTAGTACAATTGTAAAAAATGCCCCAGCGTCATATGTCATGTGTGATATTATACGTTCTATAATAATAATTATTATAAATACAACAATATCTGCATTCCGTATTATAGAACTTATAATAGTAATTATAAATTATGTTAAATAAAACACAATCACTTTGTATAAAACCACGAATTTTATTAAACGCCAACCGGTTTCGCTTAGCTCAAGCTTCGTCTGTGCGTATTTAAAACTAACAATAAATACAAAAAGAGTGCACTTATATATACATAAAAATTGAGGCAGAATATAAAATTACATGCGAAAAAGAGATACAGAATACATATACATTTATGGAAAACAGGGAGATAAACTTAGATAATAGACAGTACATCAAGGGAGGAGAAAGTACAAGTGATTGTGTTTTATTTAATCTAATATGTCAAACTACAAAGTGATTGATTTCAACGAAAATATATAAATTATGTAATGCTTTATGTTGTATGTGTGCACAATGTAAACGGTATCTTTCACAAAATTGAATTAAATACCTATATAAAAGATGGCACTTGAGAGTTCATGGCACTATTGCATAATTTATAAACACTTGTGGTGTAATGTATCATTCTGTAATAACTTCTTTTTTTTTTTGCTATCTCTTATTTAACTATTATTTATAAGACATTGAGGTCTTATTTATAATAGTATTTACTGAAATAACACAATATATTTGCATACATGAGATATTATTTAAAAACTGTAATAGATATAGAGATTTTTTGTTTATGAATCTTGAATCATCAGCATATTTAATCTTAGCATTTGAATACAATGAAGAATATCTTTACTGATCACTCTGTACTTGTATGTACATACTAAACTTTTGTGTATCCGTGCATCCACGTGCCGAATTCCCCAAGGGGATGGTTGCGATGCATTGAAGTGAATAAGGGCGTATGTGAATATTTGATAGCACTGGATTTTACTCATTAATAGAAGCAGCAGTAGCTATGCCAGGAGAAAGGGGAGGTATAATATTTTAAAAAGTAAAGGTTCCCATTTTCCCTGTTGCATTACGCACATGCGTCCGCTAACTTCATAAATATGCATGAAAATATTTCACTAAATAAATATTTTGTCGTAGTAACCTACTAAATTGCTCATACATATAACAATTTTCACATTTTAGGAGCAGATTAATATTGTTATTCTGTATTTTAAAAAGTTTTTACGTTTTTGCACAGCTATCTTTGACCCGATAAACCAGAAAATAAGTAAAATAAGAAGATATCGCACACTCGGATATATTATTTATTACCATATTGTAATATAATAGAAAAATTAACTCTGAGATACTTCAACGTGTGTTCTTCCGACTTTTCTATTTCTATAAAATACAATTCATCATCATCATCATCATCATCAACTGTCCTGAATTACTATCAGCAATAGA
The DNA here is from genome assembly GCA_031772225.1 of Eubasilissa splendida. NCBI lineage: Eukaryota > Metazoa > Arthropoda > Insecta > Trichoptera > Phryganeidae > Eubasilissa > Eubasilissa splendida. The sequence goes on along the minus strand of CM062846.1, from coordinate 20,946,848 downwards.
TCTTCATATTGTAGTTTGTCGTTCAAGACGCACATCTCTCTTGCACGTAGACAATTTAAAAAAATAAATGCCGTTAAGAATTCGTCGTCATGCCATATTTTAATTACGTAATTAATTTCTCCCTTCGCCTCGCATACATTGCATTTCACTTAAACGCACACACTCGCAATTTACTCTAAAGTATGTGTGTTACATGTTATTAAGTGCATTTTAGATTTTAGGTGTGAATCAATTGCGGTACGCATGCATTGTGTTGTATCAATATGAAATAAATAGCGTTTGAAAGGCCTAATTTGCTGTTCTCCCAATCGATGCCGGTACGCGACATCGCTGCGGAGGCTAGTGGCAGTGGCGCCGGATGCCCGCCAGTGCCCGTCGCCCTGCTCCGGCCGATAGCCGATATTCTTGCCATAGTTCTCTCCACTGTTTAGTTCCATGGCGGTTGCGATAGCGGTAGGGTCGGTTGCCGCGCTTTTCAACTTCCCGCGCCGCGCGTATTCCAAATTCGAAACACGTTACGTGAAATAAGAATATCGTATTTTTTTAAAGAAGTCATAAAAAAGTACATTTTTAATGCGGTCGCTTTCTGCGGTAAAGCGTGTACTAACTTTTTTTATGTCAAACTAAATACATCTTTAAAATATTTCATTTTTATGCTAAACATCGATATAAAATATATTGCATTTATAATTGGCTTATTTATCGAAAGGTTGCAGAATTTAATTAATTATTTATCAATAACGTATGAAACGTGGGTTTTCTCCAAGATTTTCTACTAAGGAGATTAAATTGCTTGTAGAGAATACACTGAAACGAGGATATCGTAATACGAGAAGATGTATAGGTGCTCAATTGTTGCTTTGCATGTGCGTATCTACGAAACACAGTAGGCGGCGCACTGCATACGGTAACCTGATCTGCGGCATAATTAGGAGACAGGCAAAGTGTAAGCTGATCAGGCAAGTGAAAATGAATTACTTAGACGATTGCGCACTTCATTGGTTTCCTTCGAAAGCTTAGCGCGATTACCTCATCCGACAAAATGTTTTCTTGAAACGTGTCAGTCAACGGACGAGAACGATGAAGTGGGAAGAAAAAGCGCGGGTCTCGATCTCCGATCACCACTATCCCGGCGGACATTTTTCTTTACAGAAATCGTGCTCGGTGCCTTTTCCGGGATGAATGCCCTGAAGACATTTCAACAGTGCGACGGGAGTGATGTGACATTGTAAAATGGTTGTGGAGTTATGCCTTCAGAGGACGTTCGGTGACCGCGGGAGATCCCGTAATTTCGGCTGCCGGTGGCTGGTGGAGTGGTGTCTGATTCTCGGCATCTGCAATATTGTCATCTGCGGTTACATCGGTGGGTATCTATCTCTTGTCTTTGTGTTCCTTTCGACGCGTGACCTAATCGCACGTGGCCCTTTTCAATGTTTTGCGGTGTCTAGTTTCCGATCTTAATATTAAAACATCTGAAAGATTGACAAACTTTCTTTAGGGAGAAAATGTTCTCCGAGAAAACATAATTCATTTTAATAACATGTAAAACTTATTATTAATAATAAGGAATACTTATTACACTGGCCAACAATTTTTTGTTTTTTGTCTGTTTTCTTGATAAAAATATTTGTTCTCGACTAATTTGATGGTGCTGATTTTTGGAATTATACGTTCTATAATAATTATTATAAATACAATATCTGCATTCCGTATTATAGAACTTATAATAGTACTTATAAATTATGTTAAATAAAACACAATCACTTTGTATAAAACCACGAATTTTATTAAACGCCAACCGCTTTCGCTTAGCTCAAGCTTCGTCTGTGCGTATTTAAAACTAACAATAAATACAAAAAGAGTGCACTTATATATACATAAAAATTGAGGCAGAATATAAAATTACATGCGAAAAAGAGATACAGAGTACATATACATTTATGGAAAACAGGGAGATAAACTTAGATAATAGACAGTAAATCAAGGGAGGAGAAAGTACAAGTGATTGTGTTTTATTTAATCTAATATGTCAAACTACAAAGTGATTGATTTCTAAGAAAATATATAAATGATGTAATGCTTTATGTTGTATGTGTGCACAATGTAAACGGTATCCCTCACAAAATTGAATTAAATACCTATATAAAATTAATATTAATAATAAGGAATACTTATTACACTGGCCAACAAATTTTTGTTTTTTGTCTGTTTTCTTGATAAAAATATTTGTTCTCGACTAATTTGATGGTGCTGATTCCAAAAGTCAGAAACAGTTTTTCTCTATCACGTACCGTTTTTGAAATACAACATTATTTAGTTCGCATAATAGTACACCTTAAAAAATAAAGATTTGTCAACTTCCTTGATTATGATATGTGTTGTATTATTTAAAAAATCAAAATCATTTTTTTTTTGTTATTGTATAATAATGATAATAATATAATAATGCTCACGCAAACGAGCAGAACTCAATAATAATATTTATTATAATTTGACTTTTTAAATTTCGACCATTTCGAGATATATATATATATATATATTCATTGTTCGCTTTTCAACATAATACAACATACGCATTCGTGTGTAACAGTCCACCTTATAAGAGTGTTAAAATTGTTTGGAATGTGACTTTTTTTTATAGCTTGCACCCCGATTGTCTCTCCTCAATGTCCAGCAATAGTCAGCTGGCATACTTGGACTCAATTTTTCTTGTTATCTTTTTTCCATTGCGCTGATGTCTTGATGATGTCGTTCTCCGTGTTCATCGCTGACATCACCGAGATTTGGAGGGAAGAAATCTAAGTGCGAATGCAGAATATATATTTTGAGATACATGTTACGCCCCATTGACTTGTAGGTCTGCGGAAGCTTCTCAACATGTCCAGCATAGTAAAGAGGTCGCTCATTTCCTAGAAAATTCTTGCATATGATCTGAAACGTTTTCTAAACACGAAGCTCTATGACGTTAAGGTTATCCTCAAATTCTTCATCATTCAAGATTTCTCGAATTTGAGGACCGACGAAAATACCCTCTATTATTTTAGCCTCACTGATTCTTGGAAACTTGTTCTGAAGTTACCTAAAATCATCGCCAGTTCTGTTCATGGCTATGACAAAGTTTTTCATCTATCATATGTAGAAACAGCTCTATCATATGTATTTTATGATATAATAATTTCTGAAAAATAAAACATATTTTAGACTGACAAAAGCATGAAAGTAGATAGATATTTGTGGGGTAGGTAACGTAAGCATTAAATGGCTTACCACGTATTGCAGAAAGTGCATGCAAATATGAATATTAAATATGCAAATATCTTTTTTTTCTGACGTGATAGAGAAAAAAGATTCGGCTCATAAAAATCAATTAGATTACAGGAAGCAAAAACCTCGTTGGCCAGCGTTATTAAATAATATGTAATACTTATTACGACGTACAGTGCGATGAAGATTTTTGATGAAAAGCCAGAAAACATAACAAAGGAGGAGAAACTACATACATTCAAAATGAAACTAAGCAAATATGTGAAAGATAAGTTTTAATAAAAATGAATGATTTTGATCTTGTTTATATTAGAGAATATATAAAAATATTTATGTATGCACTATATTAATAATATATATTTTTTTAATTAAGTGCGAAGATACCGATAACGTATCGAACCCTTCCAAGTGATGAACAAATATGTCGTTATTAGTTATCATGGCATATCACATGTATTTAATACGTTCTTAAACGGCAGTCATTTTTTTAATATTGCACACAATATGTACTAAAAAAAATATGGCAAAATTGAATCAGAAATTACGAAAAATGTTCTATTTGTTTGTTACGGTACTTTACTAAGAATCAATACTATTAATAACCACTATGTGGTCTAGCTTATTTCCTTAATTCCTACAATATAAGTACAATAAATAGGTTTGACTACAAATTATAACTACCTACCTATTATATATTAATAAAAAATATAATATTTTAAATTTTATTTACCTATGTATCTACAATAACGAAACTTTGAATTAACAATAACGATAAATTTGCATTAAGTCTTTTAATCTTCTACCTTTTATTAAACAAATATTATATTGCTTACATTAGTTTGATGTACCTACGTATTCTAGTTCCTGATGTAAAGTTTATATTATGTATGTATAAAATAAAAAAAAAGTATAATTGAAATCAACACCATATAAGATTTATTTTGCTAAGTGGGATAGCAAAAATGCAATTGGAAAAAATAATAAATACAATTTTTTTCGAAGCTGAGCTAGCGCGCCAAAAAATCGTCGTACAATTACATTTAAAATACAATACAATGTACATTTTATTTAAATCGCAGTATATATATATATAGATTCTTAAATTCGCATGACTCGGGGGTACCAACATATGTATGTGTGTACGTACTTGGCACAGGCAGGTACGTGCATATAAATTTAATCGAATGTATTAATCTAGTATTCATTGAACGCAAATGGTTTTTGCCCGGCAATTTCATTATTGTGTTGTGCGTAAATTGTATGTATATCAGTCTGTCGTTATGGCAACAAGCGGCGGGGGGTAGGACATCCACCCTCTGCGATAAACACCGTTTAGACCCTCTCCCGCGCAAAAATTCTCCACATTTATTTCAGTTTTATGACCGTTATATATGTCTGCGTGAAGGGAAAATAACGACTCAATATAGAAAATTTTTGAAATTTGCAAAATTTTGTACACGAAATACAGGCGGGGATTAAAATGCGCGAGCATTTACCGCAAATTTAACAGCAAATTTTTTTTTCCGTCTATTAAAGAGTATTCTTAAAAAAAATATCTAGCCATTTAAAAAAATCATTCAATTTCTTATTTTATTATATTATACTTTAGGAAACTAATCGCGAAATAAAGTTTTATATAAAAACTACGTGAAAAATAACTATCTGATTGAAATTTGTAAAGGAGGTAAAATGTATTACATATTCTTACGGCGTAAAGAAATTGTGTTTTACTTTAAAAAGTTTTCAACCTTGTAAACCTACACAGACTGTATTTATTATATATTTTAGATTTTGTATTATTAAAAGCTTGTGTAAGTAAAATCCAAGATACAATTTTTTATATAAATGCTGCGATATATCAAAATATAGAAGGATTACAAAATAATCGTTTTGGCTTTCGTTTATATTATTATTATAAAGCTTTATACAAGAGAAAATTTTTTCGTAATGATTTGCCACATATTCAACATATAATTTATCCGCCAACTTGTAGGAATACATTATATAATATAATATATTACGTATGTACACAGATATGACTATTTACGGTGGAGTTGTGTTCGAGATAAAATATATACAGATTAAATTATAAATACATCGAGACGCATTATATGTACGGTAGGTCCCTCTAGGTCAATATCACAAGTAAAGGGCGAGCGTTTCATTTTGTTTTTGATTCACGTTTTATTGGATGTTTCTCTATTCTCAAAAATAATAAATTGAGTGCGATGTAGCCAGGGTAAGGGCGATAAGGTAAAACTTCAATCATTTGGTTCGTAGAGCAAAATAATTCCGTTTTTGACCCTGACTTGCGTATTGTGAGAATACTTAGTGTAGAATAAAGTTATGTTTTTCCGGTTGTTAAAATATATTCGTGAATGATTTGAGTATAAATATTTTTTAATAATTATTTATAAATTAATCACTATTCTAACCATTAGTACACATATTAGAAAACAAAGAAATTGGCGTTTATAATAATTTATAAAATAGGTTAAACGAGCTATTTATGGCGCTATTTTCGTAAATATTGCACCCATGAAATGTAATCGAAAAATAAATATATTTTTACGATTGTTCATTTTGTTGAAGGATTATTATACTCTAACGTAACGGCATATTGTCAAAACTGAAACAATATTTCAGGTAAATTAATTAAAAGCACGTGAAACTTGAAACATAGTCGCAAACTTCGAAACAAAATTAGCGAGGGGGGTCTGTGATCTTTCGGGGGTTTCCACCCTTCATTCTTCACCCTCTTCCCTGGCACCCCCCTACCTAGCCAGCCCGGCAACTACCCCCAGCCTCCGCAATCAATGCGCAATGGAAACAGCTCTAGGTACTTTGTACTTCAGGCATGTCTTTGTGTAACTTGAATATATTGAATGACCGAACAAAGAAATGATCGTCTCACAGATATTAACTGAAGCATAACGTATGGCACAGAGCAAGAGGTCATATGGTACCTATTTAAAATCTAGAAATGCAGGGGGAAGAAATAATTAATTGTACAAAGGACATTACCCTCCCAAATATATAATAATACAACTGATGTGATGCTGAAAATTATATTAATAAATAATACGATACTTATTCAAAATAATTATTAGGAGTAAAAAAATGCTATACAATATATTTGTAGAAATACTAGACAAATATTGAAGGTATCCAAGAGACGTTGAAGAAAAATTGTTTTTTGGATTAATAACGTGAATCCAAATCAACGATATTTTCACAATATATGATAAATAGTGTACTACTCTATCAAAATAAAGAATTATTTTATTTATTAAGGAGAACACATTCTTATTGTGAAGTTGTAATTATTCAGAACTGAGTTCTGTGATGTTTTTAATACAAATTAAATGTATTAATTAGAAAGATATTCATACAAAATCAATTTTATCGAAAAATATTGTTGTTGCTACCGGGATTCGAACCTGGATCTCTTTTCAATCCGAGGAACGGGCAAATAATGGAACGATAGATGTATTAATTTGAAAAAGTGTAACATATAGGTTCGAAAATTTGTCGTCAATGCACTGTGGTGCTATAGCATAATCCGAGGAGATCCAGGTTCGAATCCTGGTAGCAATAACAATATTTTTCTATAAAATTGATTTTATATGTGTATCTTTATAATTAATACATTTAAATTGAATTATTTTATTAATTTATACTTTGCTAACGGTCCGTGCCCGGCTTCGCCCGGTATTCAAGGAGTGAAGGTAGAAGGGTGCCTTTGTTCTGTGCAGGCTTTAAGAGTATCGATATATGCAAAATTTGGTCCAAGCAGTGGGAGAGTGAGCACAACCGAGGAATATTTAGAAAGTATGGCATATTATGGTATTATATCCACAAAAAAATACAAAGAATTTAATTGTGTAAATAAATTTGTTGCTTATTTTTCATACCGAAACCGTACTATGTATTTCGTGCCCGTCCTAGGACGGATTTTAAATACTAGATTATAGTGATGAGAAAAAATGCTACTCTTGATTCACTGTTGTGATTGTGATTGGTATTCGATAATATCAGTGACTGAAAACTGTGACCGATCACAGTTTCTGATATCACAATACACGAAATTAATAAATAAAACATAATTTTGAGAGTATTTATTTATATTATTAAAACTAAAAAAACATATTCTAGCATAAATAATTGATAGAAAATTACTGCACATACATACATATTCATAAAAAAAAAGCTAGCATAAAAATTACCAAGAAAAACAAATTCCAATAGATTGCGCTAATCAAATTACGTAAAATTCAAGTGATAATTTATTTAAATTAATAGAGTTTTTAACAAAAAAACTTCGAATTACGAATCACAATATTTTCAGATATTCATTCAATCACTGATAGTGAGTGTGACTCAAAGATATCAGTGATCGACTCACGGTTCGTGATTTTGAGCTCACCACTACTAGATTGTTTAATATTGTCGAAATACAGTTTATGCAAACATAAATTGGTTCAGTTGACATATTATGTATTTTTACAATGTCTATAACACGCATCGATACATAAAATAATTTACTTGGCGACTGAGTGCGTGGTGTACGTGTTTGTGAATATGTTAAAATCAAATAAATGTATTAAATGTGGTAATACATTGAAATAAATTCATATAAGTAAGTATATACATCTACATTTTTTTCACATTTTACTTACTTATAACACGTTTAGGCGAATTCATAGCGTCGAACGACAAAGACAGTTGAGCGTTCGTGCGAATATGCAGTCACGGCGTTTCTACTGATGCAGTAAGTTGGTAAATATGATCCTGTTTAAATCGTTCTTCACCAGCATGTATACCTGCGTGCTCTGGTCGAAATACAAGATTCAACCGTCTCCGAATTCAGTACGACAACTCATACAGAAAGCTGTTCGGGTTGGCGCGTTATTGTAGCGCATCTACAATGTTTGCCGAAGGCCGTGTAGATGGATTCGTTTCGCTTCTGAAACATCGAGTTGCGTAATGTTGCGGCTGGAGCTCAGCACCAACTCTCTAGTGCATGCGGCGCTATCATAGAATTCTGGATCCCTCACCAGAGAATGGCATCTATAATAGCTGTGACTGAAATCTAGTATTTATATTTTGTTTATATATGTGTGTGAATATCTTCATCTTATTTTGATTTTCTTTTCATAACATAAATATTATTTTCTTACTTGAATGTATTTGTCTTGCATAAACAATCCGATTATCCTGGAATCAACACATTATTATTATTATTATTATAATTTGTGTTTGTGTAAAAAGAGATGAAAACTTTATGATGTGAGGCGAGCTGATTTTTTCCGAAATAATAAAGAAGCGAGCGGTGTATCGAAAAAGATCGATCATCAAAAGTGAGCTGAATATCGTGTATTATACAGCACAGCCCAAGGTCTATTTTCATGTTGTAAATATTTACAATGTTATACGGAGCGCAAAATATATTTTTACAATACAATTGTACTAAAAGCTTCTGAATTATACATTTTCTAGAGATTTCGCATAGAATATCCTGCACACTATACAACGTATCCGATCTTAATTGGATGTTCTGTTTAGTGATGTCGGAATAATAGATTTCTGTAATATAACAGGCAGAGACGTGTCCTCTGTAGAATCAAAATATAACTAATTTCTACGAAATAAATCATTACATATTTATTTGATTGTATTATATATTAAGTAAGTACGTTTAAGGTAGAGTCCAAAATACGACAATCTTTAACGTTTAACGCCTACGACCAGTGCGTGCTCCCAGATCTTATGTACGAGCTGAAACGCGGAGCCTCTTCGTCAATGTCACACACAAATTGAATCTGCAACAATGTGTTAACCCTCAAAATTGAAAAAAATGCGTTAGTCAAATCTTGTACGAAGAGTCATTTTATATTTACAAAAATAGTATACGCAGCTTGGACATATCTATTTTTAATACCATAATATGTTATAATATATATAATTTGTATAATATTGCAATATTAGATTAAGAGTCTTAAAGCGATTGGTCCGAAATCCAAGCAAAATACAGCGGCGACGAACATTTTTTCTCACAGTTTCTCTTGCATTTTACAGGGTGAATAATATATTCCAGGCCGATGTTGTTCCATTCATCAAAATTTCAAGCGTAGCTCGGGCTGCGTATGAGGTGGAACATCATGTTAAAATTACATGTATTCAAGGTCCAATCAATCCAATTCGGACACCAAAAGTTTTTACAGCATTGCCTCTTTGTGCATGCTGAAAGAAATATGTTTAATGTTTCCGCTGGCCCACATGGCGCTCCATATAATAACCCTGTGTGGGTGTAAAGGTCGTTGGTGTATCAATTGAGGATTTTTAGTACCCCAATAATGGTTGTTTTGTTTATTAACAAAACCCCCCAAGTCGAAATAAGCTCCTTCGCTCATGATGATTTTTTTCCAAAAGTCGGAATCATCAATATTCAGCTGCAATATATGTGTTTTTGCATGTTCTTGGAGCATTAGATACTCCATAATTAATTGTAATCAATAACTCTCTATGACTACCAAATGCAAACTGACAATTATTTGGCAAACCATAATGGTGGCTAAACAAAATCGGCCTGGAACATAATATTCACCTTGTATATCATATTTTTTTATTATAGAAAGTACCGACTTAAAATTTATTCATTAAGTTCCATATATTTTGAATTCGTATATATTTTTGAAAACCACACTAACTAAATTATTTATTCAATAAATAAATTACCAAACCAACATTGTTTTGGATCTGAAGAAAATTCAAATGTAAATGCAAATTAAAATTAAAGTAATGGAATATGTAATCTCAACATTGTTGCAGAGCATCATTAAATTAAAAGTTGCCCAAAAATATGGAATATCTCTGAGAGATCAAGTACTCAACGTACAAAAAGTAACAGATGTTGCCCAAAAAATCTGCATAAATATCAAGTAGCAATGAGATAACACATATCTGTTGAAGAGATAAGGTATGGTCGAGAAAGTATCCTGGAGTGGAGGCCTCGCACTGGTGGAAGATTTGTTAAGCCTCAAGCTCAGTGCAGCTACGATATCAGAAGCGGTAACAGATGAATGAGAAGGGCTAAAGGCAGAGAGAATTAGTGATCCTCGGGGGAGAGCTATATCCAACAGTGGAAAGACATAGCCTGATATTGATGAGCGGGAGTATTTAGAAATAAAACGTGATGTAAAATGTTGTTGGCAACAAAGCGTAAATCGTAAAATGTGTTTGAAACAGATTAAAATAAACGGATTTTTATATTACAATATTTTTAACTTGAAGAATTTCCATAATATTATTAAATCCGATTTTTAATTATTATTATTATTTATTTTCTAATTATGTGCTTCTAAAGTGTTCATTTAATTTCTTTCTAAGCTCTTTTATTTCTTTAATTTGTGTAGGGAGGCTATTGAAATTTTTTATCCCTAAGTATATAAAATTTTGCTGATTGTGTTTGGTGTTACATTTAGGGATTTTAAAGTTATTTTTAAACCTTAATGATGTGCTTGTTTCAAATTTTACAGTGTTATTATCTTTAAATAATTGATTAATTGAGATTTTTTTGTAAATGTTTTCTATTTTGAGAACTGGGAATTTTGCAAAAAGTGTTTGTGTTGACAAAGTTGATATAATTCAAAAGCATTAGTAATGATATTAATATTTTTAAATCAGAAATGGAAAATAACTCCCGAAGATATACATTTTACAAGAAAATGCTTTTAAAAGATTGTATTATTATTGTATCCTTAGCAAAGCGCTTCAAGTTCAGATAAATACTATTTCTAGTGGCAATACGGGCCATTGTATTTCTATAGTATTGTTACTAGCAGCGTAGCCTAAGTCCATGCCAGGTGCAATCTATTGAAGTAGGTAAACCCAAAGCACACAAACATATGCGTAATAAACGACAGATTTGTAAAAAATCTCCATCATAATCGCGAACTGGTGTATCAATGTATTGAAACCATGGTTAAAAAAAAATTGATCTGTTTGAAAAATAAAATTTCAATTGACAAGTAAATATTAAAGTAATTTATTATCAAAATAAACCGGTTACATACAATATATCGGATACACTATTGTATCAAAATATCATTGTGCCAGAATGACTGACTATCTGGCCTCTTTTCAATTTTGTACTACATTTTATATCATACGTGGCATTTTATTGTGCAAAGGATATTATACCACGATTTTTGGAATAAATATTCGATAATTTTGATATTTAGAATCATGCATGATGTTGGATTTGATTCTACGTTATCATAATGTAATAACAAATTTAGCGTAACGTAAACAAATACGTTAAGCGGATTTTCCCAGAACGCCAGCCATTAAACATATTATTAATAAATTACCTTTAAATCTACACAGCAAAGATTTCCTACGAAACATTTTTTTAATTTTATTTATTTAATATTTTTACAATTTTTTATAACATGATTAGTATGTATATATTTACCATAAATATCATTATTATTAATGGTAAAAATCGCTTAAAATGTCGGAATTCATTTTGAGAATATATTCATCTACTGTTGTATGAAACTTCAGTTCGAAGTAATGTGGAATGAGCAATCTCGGTATGGAATCTTCACTACACACGAAAACTGTTGAGATTGCCAGAAAAAATATTCTAAGTATTCTGTGTTTTAGATAATATGGTTTGAACGGTACTTTAGGGAATTACAGAATTACACAGATCGGCTGACATATTTTAACATTCAGACACTCGAGGTACGGAGGAATATTAATGATCTAACGTTTTTATAATATTATCCATAATTACATTGTCTCTCTGTGTTGTCCTTTTGTTTTGTTTTCTTTATGTTTACGTACATACAATATTTAGTTTATTTGTTTTTTTTCTTATTGTCTTGTATACAAATATATTTTCTTTTATTTATATTGTTATTAAATTATTTATTAATGCGATTTGGCACTGTTTTCGGACAGTGAATTGCGTTTGTTACTAACCAGGCCCTGCTGTATTACTGTAATGCATTGCAACAGAATTACATACGGCCTGATTTAGTGTAGAGAAAAAAATGCTAACCTGGCAAATGAATAGGTTCGATATGGGGGCTTTTTCTCAAGAAACGGTCCTGGATACGCAAAGAGTCGCCATTTACTGACTTTCTTGCATGCTTATGGAAGAATAATTTTGTCACTGACAAAATTTCTTACTTTCCACCTACCAGTCTACAATACAAACTCAACATTTTCTAACCCCCTGTCGAGGATGTAAAATCATGGTTATAAAAACATTGATATTTTTAAGGAGAACCCATTTTGTTGTGAAGTTGCATTTTCAGAACATAATTCTGTGTATTTTTAATACAAATTAAATGAATCAACTAGAAATATATATAGAAAAAATCTATTTATCAAAAAAAAATTGTTTTTGTCAAATGTATCAATTGTAAAAATATACAGATATAAGTTCTTAATTTGTCGTAATCGTAATCGGTTGCTGTAATGGAATGGTTAACACGTTTTCCCGGATAGAGGAGGTCTAGGTTCGAATTCCGGTAGAAACTGAATACATTTTTTCTGAGTATCTTTCTAGTTGATTAATTTAATTTGTATTATATTGATATTTATTTTAAATATGAATTAAATATATTGATTAGAAAGATATACATATAAAATCAATTTCATCGAAAAATATTGTTGTTGTGCCACCGGGATTCGAACCTGGATCTCTTTCCTAACCGGGGAAGGTGCATTATCCAACTATGTTACAGCGACAATATTTTTAGCGACAATTTTCGAACCTATATGTTACCTTTTCCGGGTTCGAATCCCTGTGGCGCAACAACAATATTTTTTGATAAAATTGATTTTATATGTATATCTTTCTAATATTTAATTAATATTTAAAATATCACAGACCGTCTGTTCTGAATAATTACAACTTCACAATAAGAATGTGTTCTCCTAATATTTATTTTCTCCCTGAATTTGTTGTATTTTAAAAAGCTTTCAGTGCACTTCAATAACCTAATTGTATTCCAAGTAAAATAAATAAATACTCACTATTATAAATAAGTATTACTGAAAATTATTCTATATTATAGGAAACCATTTCTTACAACGAACGACCGATCAACGAACACATTGTCAGGGTCTTTTTTCTTTCTGCGATACCTTTTATTCACCCCAATGAGCGTGAATATGAATAACATTTTAAATTTATATACCTGGAGGTAAAAAGGTATCGGAAGCGATTAGTTTCATGACGTGTTGACATTTTAACGGCAGACTTCCGTAAGATGGACGATGGTTGCGTCGTAGTCCCTATTTGGCTTTATCCCTAAACCAGATGCGGGACCGCAACGCTCTTTGTTAAGGCAATGTTCTCTGAATAGAATTCAATGAAAGAATAAAGAAATATGAGCCACAAAAAGACACGATCTTTGGACTTTGATAAAAGACACGAAAGTCAGATAAATACGTATGTAAATGAGGATATTATGGTTATCTTCTATTTTAATATTATAACGTACATACTGCGTTGTATATAGATCGAAAAATTGTTTTGTTCGATAAAACTGACTTAATTTTTTTTTAGATAAATCTGATTAATACATTGTAAATCTTAGCGTCATTTAGCACGATGATACTCAAAGGTTTTTTAGATTATTTGCAAATAAATTGGAACTAATGAATGTCTCGCAATAATATAAGGAATAAATTTATTATTTTTAAGGAGAACACATTTTTGTTTTCAGAACATAGTTCACTGAAATTAAATTAATTCCTGTAGCAACTAAAATAGTTTTTCTGTATATCTTTCTAGATGATTCATTTAATTTCTATTAAATATATTAATTAGAAAGATATACATATAAAATCAATTTTTGCGCCACCGGGATTCGAACCTGGATCTCTTTCCTAACCGGGGAAGGTGCATTATCCAACTATGCTACAGCGACAATATTTTTAGCGACAAATTTTCGAATCTATATGTTACCTTTTTGATATTAATACATTTAATCGTTCCATTATTTGACAGAGCCATCTACCTTATTTTTACAGAATCTCAAATACCTTTGAGTAATCTGATAGCAGACGCCAGAATTATCAATTCATTTTTATTAAATTTTAGACACATTGATACAACTTTATTATTAGGAGAACACATTCTTATTGTGATGTTGTCATTATTCAGAACATAGGTCTGTGATATTTTAAATATGAATTATATATATAAATTTCGATAAAATTGATTTTATATATATATCATTCTGATTAATGTTTAAAATATCACAGACCTATGTTATGAATAATTACGAATGTGTTCTCCTAATAATAATGTATTAGAAGTTTGAAGAAGCAGCAAATGGTTATTGTGATGTAAATGGTAAATCATCTCGGCAAGAGTTCGTTCCTAGTTCGTGTACCGGTGGTAACTATTATTCGATAGATAGATTTTTACTGTTTGGCCTTCTAAGTGATTCAACTAATTTGATTCTTTTTTTTTTTTTTTTTTAAATTTGTTTCATAACATTTTTTTTTAAGATTAGTAAAATTAACTTTGTGGTTAAAATTCATTATTTTAGATTGTTAACTTTGTTTTATCAACCACTTAATGAATTAAATACATCTATCGGTTTTGAAAAATATCATTTTCTTCTTCAGGATTATTTTTATTATTATGAACAACCAACTAAATTTAACCACAAGTTCCATTCTAAATTTTTTTTCTAAAAATTATTCTAATAATTTTGAATCATCGAGTAACAATTTAAGTTAGGTACTAAATTTATTTTTTAAATAATTATTATTTTTTAAAAATAGATTCAGTTAAATAAACAATATAATATATGTTTTTGATTAGTTAATGACATCCTGAAGAAGAAAATGATAGTTTTCGAAACCGTTAGATGTATTTAATTCATTACGTTGTTAATAAAACAAAATTAATAATCATCAAATTATTTGCCTGTTACACCGAAATTATTGTTTAATTATCATTGTAAAATTACTTAAGGAATTATTTAAAAAAAAAATTTATTAGAATTGGCAAATTACATATTTATATATATATATAATTTAAACGCTAATCTTTAAACATATTTGCTTATACCAAATTTTAAATAAATATACCAGAAACGCATCTAACATCAATTGGCATTAAAGCAAATAAAGTTAGAGTCACATAATACAACCATAGCATGCGCGCTGATACAGTCTAATAATAGTAATTTCGGTAGAGTTCACGAGGAAATTATGTCGTACAATGTTATGTATGAACGCGATATGAACCAATTTTCATTGTATTTCCGTATGTAGATATCTACTATTTATTTGATTGTACAAAAGCCTTACAACGGAGTATTTGATAGGGTTTAAATTACAATAGATCCCCCTTATTATTATTTCATGCCCTATCGATTGTGTTAATATCAGTGTCCGTACAGTTTAGGAAAAATGTCAGCTTTGAAATAACTAAACCACTTTGCGGTTGAAGCGTATACTGCACTATGAAATCAATGCCTAGATACCTTCACACGAGTATCCACAACGGGAGGTCTTTCTTACACCGCGGTTTATCGGTTTTTAGCCGCCTCGCTTTCGGACGCATGCACAAGGACGAGACTTATTTCAGAGACTCGTCTCGAGAGCGCGTAATGGACAGTACAGAGTTACGCGCGAAGCGATCATTGTGTACGCAGAGTAGAATAATGAAACCGATAAATACCGACCGTTACCAATAAATCTCTGAGATGAGAGATCAATGTCGTCCGTGGACACACACTCTAAATGAAATGATTTTCAAAAAGCTTAAATTAAGCATAAATTCGGAAATGTATTACCAAAAGATTCACCGCAATATAAAAATACAATCCTTTTCTTTCTTTTCGCACTTAAATGATTTTTTATCACCAGCTGATTTAATTTTTTAAATCTATTTACTCTACTATTTTATTATAATATCTAATATAAATTTTTATTATAATATCGGGGTTCTAACGTCAATAGACATTTCAAAACTATTACATTTTGATAAAGTATTAAGTGATTTTGAACCAAATAACAAGAAGAGTAGATACAATGTTTTTTGGAACCCTCAATATACATTAGGCCGGGACCCCATTTAAGGATAAATCTGTCCCTATCGAGCGAGATGGATAATTCAGTTAAAGCCTTGTAAACATACGTTAAATAAATAAAATAAAAAATTGGTCCATTCGAGATTTCTTTGGCATTTTTAGGTTTTTAGGATCAGAATTTGCGAACGTAAATAAGAATTACATTGTTCATGTTACAAATGTGTTCGTAATAATATAACAGAAATTTTAAAAACCTAAAGTAAATACCTGAATTACCATCTGTATTTCTGTCTAAAACCTTATTCCGTAACTCCATTTCGTTTTGTATTACGTATCATAAAGACATTTTGTTTATTTAGGAATTACACGTTTTATACTGAATATTGTATTATTCTCAAAATATTTTGTATAAACAAAATAGACCAGTCGTTGGGCTCCACTGGTCATTCGTGTCGCCCAAAGGGCAATCGCTTCATTTTTTATGCGGCTTTGCTACGATTTGTGCAGTCAGACTGATAATCATTAAATATTATAATTTAAACATTTTGTCAATGTTGAAACCATTTTATTAACAATACAAGTAAATAGATATGATCTACCGCAGAACAAGCTAATTTTACCAATTAACACGAACCATTTAAAATATATTTTAAAAATATAAAGTTATAAATGCCTATTTCCAAAATATGATATTAAAACACGAATCACCATTTGGTAGTCGATACAACGCGCCGCACGGGCGTATAAAACATTATTAATAAATCAAATAAAAAAAAGACATACATAACATAATTCATTCATTTTATTCCGCATTGCAATAAAGAATTTACATTCCCATGCTTGGCTTCCCTACGTTTATTAACTGATAACTGTCAAATAAGGCGTTACGCTTTACAGCACTCACTCGCTTGTATCTTCATTGTTTTCTTCTAACAACTCCATGCATTGATTGTGAAGGGAAAAGGCCTTTTCAATGATTTTGACACTTCACTATCGCGCGAGAACAGGTTCCGAGACGTCATTTTCTTGGTACACTGTAGCTATGATTATACTGAAGGATAGACCCGAATGATGCACTGGCTCAACCGTTATTTTGTCTCACTCGCAACTTTATGTATATGTACGTGAATGATGTGAGTGAGCAAGAAAGATAGCACGCACGTGCGACCACTCATTATGACGATTTCTAGTATGTGTCAAAGCCAGAGAAGTGCAAAGAAAAATTTTTTTTTTTTAATAGATCGCGATATAACGAAACCGCACGCGCCGGGGACGCGATGAACGGGGTTTACCTGTATACCGTAAATGGCTTTAATTCGAGATGACGAACATTTTCGGTCATTTCAATATTTAATAGGTAGTAAATGAAAGAAAACAATTGACAGTTATAGACTTCACAGACCATTTCATAGTTGTAAATGAATCTGGCTTGACAATTCTTACATTATCCACATTTATACATTTCTAATTATCGTGTATATGTCCTATTTTCTCATATATAAAAAACAATTCGGTATTGTATGCACGGTATACTAAAACAGATTGTCTCTAAAATAGTTTGTGTTCTTCAGTAGGCAGTGGCACTGTGATAACCTTTGACTTAGCCTTTGCTTCAAAACCCGAATTGGTAGAGCCTTCACAAGGGAGCACTATGAAAAGGAAGCGACCGCTTTCACCTTTCTGGTTATTTGGATGAATGAAAATGATATGATTCGGCTGCAAGGTTTATAGATATGGAGCTAACACTCTCTAATTTTGTGGCAACGTATGTGATTAATTGCCCAATCTTACTGAATACACATTAAGGTATTCAGTATACAAAAGCAGCACTGAAAAAACTTCAAATTTTAATAGCTTGTTGTTTAAGATGCTGGCCTAGTGATCTAGTGGTCAGGAGACCAGCAATTTAGTCCTATTTTCATAGCACAAGCGTTTAGCTTAGTTTGAAAACAGTAAGAATATTTATGTGACATGTATTTCGTGTACGCATCTCGATTAAAAAAAAAATAGTTGGTAAGAGGCAAAATTTGCATTTTTCATTATTTGATCAATGTACTTCTCTCTCGGTGTTCTCCTCTGTCATCTTTCTTCAATTATTTAAGTTTCATTATTATTCTATTTTTAGAATTTTCGTTTATAATTTTTCCGCTCAATTTATTTTTCCATCTTTCTTTCGTGTGGTAGGTACCTTGCTCCAGATATTTGATTTAATGAGCAGTTTTTTTTGGTTTTTCTACTAAATTTTTAAGCTACAATCATCTTTTATATGCACATTTTTATTTAAATTCCATTACGCGATGCATATAATAATATATAAATAAATAATTTGGTTAATTTCATGAATCGTTTAGAATATTCTTCTAAATGAAGCAAGAAACATTGTAACCATTTTTTATTTATACATTCTTTACATTTTTATATTACCGTTTTGCATTCAAATTGTCAAGTTTGTGAACTGTGAAATAAGTTTTCTTGTACCGTACTGATTTCTAAAAATCAGATTTAAAATGAAATAATTTAAAATTTTTTATTCTTATAACTGTTTAATTTATATTGATTTAATTATTCTTAGATGTTATATTTCTCTTCATCGTGTTACATTTAATTTTAACGCTTCATATGTAAAATCAACATAAACTATTTGTATACTTGTATCTCAAAATAGTTTAGGGAGACAGACATGGAATGTAAAATTTATAAATGTTCTTACGTAGATAAATAAATAATTTGAAGAATAAAAAAGTTAAAATAACCTATGAGTCATATAAAAAAAAAAAAATTTATGTGTGCGCTTTTAAATTTTCACACAGCAGCAGCCTTCAGATGTAAAAAAAAAATTAGATTAGATTGTTATGTGGTGAAATACTAAACTTATCGGGGTAATTATAATTATTGTAACAATTTCAATAAAAACAATTTGACATTGACACAATTCGGCGTCACGCGTCACGCGTCACGCGTGACAGCCCGGAGTGATGTTTGTGCCATTTGCGGCCGAGTAATGTGAGAGATTTGACATTATGTACGGTGGTACTCACGCGTAGGTACTAAATACATAATAAGTATTATTACTCCCTGACAGCGTATTTTCATCAACCTTTGTCAATATTATGTCGCTTTTGCTCTGCTCTCCCGGCGCCCCGGACAGCTGTTGGCCGCCAGACACTAATCACGCTAGATATCCCCTGTCAATTGTCTTTGATGGTTTCAAAACTGTTCTCCAAACTGTAGGTGCTTAACCTGTTAGCTGCCTAGAAAAATCGCAGATGAAACAGCATCATGCCACCATATTTGCGTCAAAATTCTTAAAATTCAAAATTCGCAAGATAGCTTTTTCGAATTTTATTTTTACGAAAAAACCATAAAAACTTTGGAATAACTAAAAAAATAGTACGTGGATACTATTTCACCACAAGATTTCGTACGGTTTTGAGATGAAAAAAATTGAAAAAAAGGAAAAAAATAATAGTTGATAGTGTTGTCAGGCCACTTAGGAAACACTTAGAACATTATTATTAATTTTATATTTATTTTTTGGAAGGACGACATCAGATTTTATTAATATTATTGTGTTTAATGTGATGCTTCAAACAAAAATATATTAGCATTTCACAACTACGTTCACATTACATATAGCACTAACAACACGCTTAAAATACGGCAATGGCCAATGCTGCCTAACGGCGCACTCACTGTATTATAGTAAAATGCTCATATATTAATTTTAATTAAAAACTAAAAAAATAAAAAATATCACGAACGTACGTCAAAATCTAGCTGACAATTTACTCGAATTGGAACGTTCCAGATACTTTCCAACTTATTGCGTCCTTCTCATCATCGGACTCTGCAGTAGTAACGAGTATATCGGGAATGTCTAAAAAGTCAGCAGTCTCCACTAACGAAATAAGTCACTCTCCGCCATTTTGTAAAGTAAAAATAAAATCAATTTTTTTTCGACAATTCGATAACTGTAAAAAAAATATCAGCACTTTGACGTCGACAGGTGCTAAATTTTAAAATTTAATAAAATTGCGATCTTACAAGGCAAAAGTTAGCGCCAACTGTCAATTTTGTATGGAAGAAAAATTACGATTTTTACACTCGATTTCAGACGTAATTCGTTATGTTCTTGAGTTGAAACAGATTTCTATGGGGCACCGTACGATATCACTACTGGAAATAATAATTTGGTTAAAGATCCGATACGCGGCACCGGTGATATCATGCGTTATTTGATGGTCATTTTCCGTGAGAAATAGACGCCGCGGAATGTCACGTGGTTGTCTGCTGTACTCGCAATAGCCGACTTAAATTCTGAATTCTCATTCCAACTTTTTCTCTGTCGGAAGCTAGTCATCTTTGCACACTCACTGCTATTGGTAACATTGGCGTAATAAAGGAACAGAGAATCCTAGTTGAGTTGGCCCTAGAATCGAAAAATGGCGATCAATTGTATGGAGTGAGTTTTTATCGATAATCTGATTCTCGAAACATTTTTACTGAACATTTTAAGAATGTCTCGCATTGTTTACATCACGTGATACAGTAAGATTTAAATTTTTAATGCGTATAAGATTGCAGTGATAACTCTGTGATTAGGCATTTAAAAAAATTATGTAAAACATTGGACTTAATTTGGATTGGACTTGCTTAATTTTTTATGGCAACCGCAAACACACCATTTCTTCGTCACCTGTCAAGACATAGCAAGACTAATCATTAATCTTGACTCACTGGTTGCGTCATTAATCGTGTCAATTTGCATATTTGAAATTTGAACACTCTAACCTACCATCTAATTACAAAAAACTTGCATATTTCGGTTGTCTACAAAACTTGAAATGCAGTCGACAGTAATGAATAAATGTGTTTCTAGCGTGTAATAAAAGTTCGAATGTGCAACTGTCAAATGTACATATTTGAATGATTAATGACATATACCCGCTGCTATTTTTATATGAATTATTAGGGGTTCTTAGTCCTAAATTACTGACTTGAAATATTTTCGGTGACGGGGTTTGAAATTATTTATTAGGCTTCTGAAAGTAATCACAACAGCATTATGTACTACAGGTCGATTTTTTGTCATGGCACTTCAAGAATGTGTTCAAGAGTCATTATTATTATTATTATTATTATTATTATTAAGATTGTTTTATTAATTTTCAGTATAACAGCACATATATTTGTTTAATATTTGATTATTTTATCGATAGGGAATGAAATAATATCAATCACATCTTAAATATGAATTAAATATATTAATTATAAAGATATACATATAAAATCAATTTTATCGAAAAATAAAAACATTGTTGTTGCGCTACCGGGATTCGAACCTGGATCTCTTCCCTAACCGGGGGAGGTGCTTTATCCAACTAAGCTACAGCGGCACTATTTTTATCGACAATTGTTCGACCTTATATGTTACCTTTTTGATATCAATACATTTAATCGTTCCATCATTTGACAGATAAAAATAGTGCCGCTGTAGCTTAGTTGGATAAAGCACCTCCCCCGGTTAGGGAAGAGATCCAGGTTCGAATCCCGGTGGCGCAACAACAATATTTTTCGATAAAATTGATTTTGTATGTATATCTTTATAATTAATATATTTAATTCATATTTAAAATATCACAGAACTATGTTCTGAATAATTACAACTTCACAATAAGAATGTGTTCTCCTAAAAAATCACATCTTAATAATAATAATGATTCTTGAACACATTCTCGAAGTGCCATGACCAAAAAAAAAATTATATTTAAATATCGCAATGTGTATATAAACATTATTTTTTTTAATACACAGGAAGAATTACAAAACTTACTATTGAGCTGAAATCAATGTCAAAACAGAGAATTTTTACAAATTAAATGAATATTAATCAAATTAAACTCGACACTTTGACCATATTTTTCTCTTCTCATTCGCACCAAAATATAACCAAAATACTACAACAATTCTTAGAGAAAATTGTCGAAGAGGCGATTCAACAACTTGAACAAATAAAGTGCGGAATCGGTCTCCATCGACTTGTATATTTTCCGATATCCGCGCTCTCTCGGGATTCGCCGTTTCCACGAAACTTTTTATATTAAAAATTTTGGTAGGCGTAATATTTGTTTTATATGAGATAAAATATAAGTACTTTTACATTAAAATTTATATGATATACGATAGCAAGAAATTTTCTACCGATGTTAAACAAAAGGTTCCGAATTGCTTAGTTTTTAGAAGCAGCTTCCGGATCTGTATTCCGGTGCGTTCCGGTTGAAAAATTGTACTCACATGACCAACGTAAAAATTAAATAGAGACATGATTATGGATTTATGATTAATTTTATTCTACCCTTGCCTTGGGGTGGTCGCTCGTAATTGGAAATCAAATAAAAATATAAAACTCATTTGTAGAAAACAAAGTGTGATGTTTAATGGTTTAAATAAAGTTCTTAATGAGAATACATTTTTATTGTAAAGTTGCATTTTAAGAAAATAGTTCTGTGGTATTTTTAGTACAATTTAAATGAATCAATTAGAAATATACAGGGTGTAACAGATCTAGTCCACAATATTCTATGGGTGGGATACCTGACTAAATTACAAGTCGAAAATGTTCAAGGGATATGTGCCTAATATTAACCATGTCAGAGATATAAGGATTTCAAAAAAATTGTAATTATGTGATTATTTTAATTAATTTAAATATTTTATCGATTCTAAATTATATATTGAATACAATACATAGATCATTTAGGGGCTGAAGCTAAGATATAGATTAATAATGGAACAATTTCGCAAATATTATTATTACTTCAAGTTTAACACGATTTTGTTAAAATTTCAAACAAAAATATTTTCCGTAACAGTACAGCAGTTGCACTTATTCCTTGAACATTTTAGACTCGTAATTTAGTCAGGTATCCACCCATAAGATATTGTGGACTAGGTCTGTTACACCCTGTATATACGAAGAATCTATTCGAAAAAGTATGCACAAAAATTTTGTCATGCTCCGGCCAGGCTAAGGAACGATTGTGTGATCAGTAGTAAATTTTGACCATAGTAAATTTTTACTATGGTAACTTTTTACCATTGCCCGTGGTAAAAAACGTTTGCGGGTTGTTTGTACATCAAAGTTAATCACGCCCGATAGTGAGGCTCAAGCCATCAAATACCTGCGAAATATACCATATTTGATTTATTTTAAATTTTCACCATTGGCAATACATACAATTTTATGCTTTATCTATGGCTTTATTCACTCTTGCGTTTGAAATCTGTTACTTTGCTGGCGAAAAATCTTCGGTAATATAAATTAAACAGCGAGATCATCATGTGAGATATGACTTGAATGTCATCATGTGACGGATGACTTGAAACAGCTGTGAAGAGTTCGTCGTTTTTAACTAACGATTCGGGGTTTTTACCATCCGATGTTGGAGGGTAAAAATAGTTTACCATTGAATGTACTTTCGAAGAGTGAATATTTTTAATCAACGATCAATGATTTTAATCGAGTAATTTTTGGCTATAATAAAAATTTACCACCGATCACACAACTTTCATCTCTTTTAAAATTAATTTTAAGTTTTCTCTAGTTGTGTTATGTATTTAAATCTAATCTTTCTGAATTGTATTTTAATAAAGGCAAGAACTATCGCCGGCGCGCGACGGTACCAGTTTTCAGAGCTGAGTGAATTAATCTATGCGGATTTGATTTTCGCAATTACTGTCGCATACTGTGGAGCCGTTTTAAATAGTTAATTGTAATCTGGGTGCAATTTAGATAATTCGTTGGACTTGGACTCAACCATAAAACCGTATAGGGTGATCAGTACAATTATTTGCGGAAATAGTTACGATACAGTCTGATTTATATTACTGTAAATAATAATAGTTATGCCAGACAAAAATAACAAAATAAGAGAGTCATAAGAATAAATGGAAAATTATCCTTTATGACATTCTCACCTTTTACATATACAATATAGGCCTAAATACTTATAATTGCATTCAAGGATGATGACGGCACTGTTATTACGTAAAATCATGTAAATCTGAGTCTTTATTTAAGAAATAACTACTAGAACAAGCTTGTCGAGAAGTTATATTGTTACTGAAAGAAGAACATTTTGCGAAGTCACGTGGCAGAAAAAGAGTATAAATTTTTTACAACGGTTCACAGATGACAAACATTTACAGATATTTATAGCGTTCAGCATTTCTTCTTGTAACCAAAATTAAACAAATTTACCATATTTTTAATTGAATAATAAATTGTAAAAAAAAAAAAAGAATTTATAACCCCCGAAGTAAAAAGTTACAATATTAATTAAAAAACTTTGTTTAATTGCACCAAAGTAATGAGGCTAAAGTAAACACACTTAATTTATTTTGTAAATTGAGTTAAAACACTGTTTTATTCCACTATTTTTTATTGTGTTAAACGTTAGAATGTTTTCGGGAACATCCTCCCATTATCAATAATATAATTCAACTATATTTAAAAACACTTTCCGACAATAATATACGGTGTGTTTGAAGTTAACGGAGTTGGAGGTGGAGGTAGAGTTTAAAAGGATAAGAGAGGCGATGTAAGGCATTTGAATGTTTACTATGTTTTTATTGTTATTTTTATTATTAAATATTTCAAAATTTAAAAAATGTCTAACTTTCGTCCTTTGGCGCAACTATGTATAAGTTGTAAATAACTATTATCAAATGAATGGCTCTCCATTCTTGCGTGTTCAGCCATTTCAGAGTTTAGACTGAAGTTTTTTATAGCTTTCTTATGTTCTTCCAATATTTTTCTTTTTCTTCTTCCGCTCTGTCCAATATTAAATATGTCACAATCTTTGCAACTCAACTTGTAGGCTCCGCTTTTTTCTTCTTGAGGTATTTTTAATTAAACTTCAAGATATTTTTTTTAATATTGTTTTTTGTATAGCAGGCAGGGTTATTTTTTTTTATCTTTACAGGAATTTAATAAATCTGTTTTCCTACATACATTATTCTCCTCATGATTTTATTTCGTCGTTGTCTTTTGTGATATAAGTATGTGTATTGATGTTTGTATTTTCTTCTTGTTAATAATAGCTTTAGTCCCTTTCTCTTGGTAAATGTTGTTTTTTTATTATGTTATAATTGTTTATTTTTCTTTAGTATAATTTCCTGCCATTGGTGGAACTGTGTTTTAACTCAATTTACAAAATAATCATGCAATTCCACAAAGATTCACCAAAAACCTTTGAACAGTTACTTAATTTATAATATTTATTTAATAAAACATTTTAGTGTATGAGTAAAATTGTCTTTTTTGATGTGAAAACACATCTCAGCTTTTCCCAAAATGTTTCGTTCTAGATTATTCTCAGAAAAATATAACCGAAAAAATACGTCATACATGGTGATTGTATATTTATTCACTA
Source organism: Eubasilissa splendida (assembly GCA_031772225.1). Taxonomy (NCBI): domain Eukaryota; kingdom Metazoa; phylum Arthropoda; class Insecta; order Trichoptera; family Phryganeidae; genus Eubasilissa; species Eubasilissa splendida. The sequence goes on along the minus strand of CM062846.1, from coordinate 20,921,077 downwards.
ACCGTAAATGTCAAACATTAGTTTATAAAAATTCACTTTTAGACACTTTTCAGAAATTTATTATTATTTTCAGAAATTCAGAAAATTAAATTAATAATACATAGTACATGTAGTATCTTCCTACACAGAGTGTTACGCTAAGTAGCCGTTTTCTAGCAAATTAATTTTTCAAATGTAAATAAAGTGTAACAAATTTAATTCCTTCCCTCCTTCCTAATGAACTGTACACACACACACACATGCGATGTTTACATAGCTGTGCACTTATTCGATTTTATTTAAAATCTGCACAATGTTCAGACCAAAGCCAAATATGAATAAATACTTTTTATCGCAAAAAATATTCGAATTATTTGAGTTGACAGTTGAAAATAGAGCGGTAAACACATACTAGTATGATATGAAGTGTATATATATATATGGGTGAGGGATTTGGAACATTATTTGCGGGGCGAGGGGCATTATACACACATACATACATATATCCAACGAAACATAAATCCGATATGACACATTTATATAACATCAAAAGTATTTACTCTTCGAAAATGATATCTTTGTGTAAATAAGACGTATTTTTTCGTTTAAATTTTCATTTCAATCGAGTCATATTTATAAAAAAAGTCGCGGAGCTCTTTGATTGCGTGAGTGGTACCAAAGTGCCACAAAAATGAAAATTTTGGAACAATGGAATTTGCGTTAGTTCATGTCAATTTATTTGGTGGTCTGTGGCGGTAAATCGTGAAAAACTGTCAATGTTTAAAAATATTTTTTTTTTATACAGTCCATATTGAAAAGTCACTATTTAATCATTATCAATGTAGTTTAAATAAGAGAGATAATAATTAATTATCTAGAGTAATCAGGACACCATTTGGAATTAATTGTTTAATCAGGGAACCGACCGCGACGTGACAAATTAACCATTTTGAAATGTAATTTTGGGATCAAATGTGTTTTCTGTGGTCTTGAACGAATTTGATTGTAATTTAGATTTTAAATGTAATAATAATATTCTGTTTCAACATTTTTGATAGAGTCTTCGTAACACAGTTGACAGGACGCGTCCAGCGGGATCGGTCCGCGGGGAAATGTCTTGTTTCAAACGTGTATTTTGCATTCTCCATGTGCGCAGAATCCTTACTAATGATTAAAATTATCTATGAATATGCAACCATTAAATTATTAAAACTATAAAGGTAAGTATATATATTTTGCGAAACTTGTATAATGTCTAAAATATTCGAGGAATATACACAGATGACTTTTCATTCAATGTTGTAATAATTGATATCTCCTGTGATAGAAAAAAATTCACGTGCGTATATAATCAAAAAAAAGTAGCAAACAGAAAGTGGCAAAATTCTCGAGAGTTGGATACAATAATGAATTCGATGTTCAAAATAGTACTTGTCATTCGTGTGATATTACGAATCTAGCATTTCTTTATAGAAAAAAAAAAATGTTTCTCATTTTATTACATGTCATATTTTATTAATGAGAACACATTATTATTGTGAAATTTTAATTTTATTCAGAATTATATGATATTTTAAATACTAATTAAATGTATTAATTAGAATGATATACATATAAAATCTATTCTATCGAAAAATATTGTTGTTGCGCTACCGCGTTTCGAACCTGGATCTCTTTCCAAACCGGGTATGGTGCATTATCCAACTATGCTACAGCGACAGTATTTTTGACGACAAATTTTCGAACCTATATGTTCCACTTTTTCAAATGAATACATCTATCGTTCCATTATTTGAAAGCCATCTACTTTGTTATTACGGAATCTCAAATACCTTTGAGGAAACCGATAACAGACGCCAGAATTAACATTCGAATCCCGGTAGCGCAATAACAATATTTTTCGACAGAATTGATTTTATATGTATATTTTTCTAATTAATACATTTAAAATTGTGTGTTGAAGTATAAATATAATAAGATATAGAAAATTGCAATTAAGTCAATCTGCTTTTTTTTTATCACCGCTATCTTCTTGAAGCATTGTGTTTTTCACAAAGCGCTTCCAAGACCCATTGTTTCTTGCAAATATTCTTTCTAGTCTCGTTTAAAAAAATGCGAATATATATATTACATTGTTTAATATTACATTTTAGATATAAAATAGTTTTTCCCAAGGTAGAAAATGGTCCACAGCTGTACAAACAAAAAAATACTTTAAAAGAGAAACTCATGCGACTGAGATAACCGGATAGTTTTTTGAATTTTTTTCTCTCAAATTGAATTCCAAATTGAATTTTTTTGCAAACTTGTGAATATTCTATTTAGAACATACAAGTACACGTACACAACTAGATGCGCAGGATAAATAAAAATGATAACATTTTAAATATTATAAATGTGGGAGCGAAAATGGGCGATTTGATTGTATGCTGTTTATTGTACGCCGACGATGCAGTATTAATGGAGAATAATGAACAAGAATTACAGTCTAGTGGGTAGAATGTACGATGTATGCAAGGAAAATAACATTATTAGAAATGTCAACAAGTCGAAAGTGATGGTATTTGAGAAGAAAGAAAACAAAATAACGTGCAAAATACTTGTAGGTAATGAATGTTTGGAACAAGTAGATGAGTTTGTGTATTTGGGAAGTACATTTGATAGAAAGATATCGAAAGGAGGGTGACTGCAGGAAACAAAGTGAACGGCGTTTTGAATGGAATTAAAGTTAATAAAAACTTGTCAACCGAGGCAAAAGCAACGGTACACTGTGGGGTCCTGGTACCGACACTGATGTATGGAATTGAGGCCTGGAGCCAGCAAAAGAGGATCGTAAGTAGACTGAATGCAGTGGAAATGAGATCGCTTAGGCGTATGTGTGGCAAATCCATTTATGATAGAGTAAAGAATGAAGAAATAAGGAAAGAGTGACTAAGACTATGGTGGTTTGGTCATATAGAACGGATGAATGAGGAGAGAGTGGTAAGGAAGATATATGACGCAAGTGTTGATGCCATTAGAAATAGAGGACGTCTGCGGAAGACTTGACACGAGTAGATAAATCAGACACTGGAGGATGGTCTCGTTAGAAGCTTCAATAATCGGCGAGCTTGTATGAGAAGATGTATGAATGTGGATGAGACGAGAACCATGTATCAGGACAGAAGAGTGTGGCGTTCTATTTTCTTTGCCTACTCCCGCGAGTTAGAAATAATTCGAAATAAAATATTCGTAATATTCTTATCACAATTATCATTTCATTTAGATGTTAATATATCAAAATATTATCACATAAATATTTAATTTCGCTTTATTTTCCAAAATGTACAGCCTATTTCGATGTATTTTATTTTGACTTTTTTATACATATTTTTGATTCTCTTTCTATTCCTGTCTATGATTTAAATAACACCACAACAGCACGAAAAAAATACTGGTTACTTTAACACAGACTTCAGTCTAGCAAAGTAGCCAGGACAACGCTGTATATATCAGAGGTGAAGTCTACTCCATCACACACAATAAACTATGAGTATTATGCCTTATGTTTATTATGTATAATATATTCACCTCTGTTAGAACAAAAATATGTGTCATCTAATAAATAAATAAATAAATAAATTGACCGCACGCACCTTATAAACAGAATAAATGTTATCTTTCTTTTCTGTAATAAATTATACTTATCAATTGTTTCTTTCACTGCAGAGATAGTCGAGCAGCAAGGCTGTCACGATAATCGGTTTCGCCTGACGTGTCCTTCTCTGGACACCCACCTGGCTATTCTAGAAGCCACCTTCACTCCAGCCAACTCCACCGACGACTCCGAATCGTACCTGGACTCCAACTTTAGCTCACCCTGCAGCATCAGCTTTTCCCAGCTCAGCTACCCTCACACTGCGTCAGAAAAGTATATCTTCCCCAAGAAGATTGTGGCAGAGGATAGGAGCACCGAGAGGAATTTAAGGGGGCCTATCAGTCACAGGTAAAAATCATTAAATATATATTTTTACTATCAAATGATTTTTTGCCTAGCGTTTCTGTTTTCTATGTGACGAAGCTATATTGTAAATACGTGTAACTTTAAATTACTATGAAATTTTTAGTTTATATGGAGCATCTCCATTCCAGAATCTCTATTTTGAAAGGACTTATTTATTTAAACGCATTTTGATTTAAAAATTATATACATTATCAAAACATTGGTTTGTGTTGACGTTTCAAACAATGGCAGCACTGCATCGCTGAAAGGAATTTCGTCTATGGCACTTTCCGGTAACGGACGAGAGCGAGCGCAGCAAACAGCTCGTGCAATTAAATATCATAAAATGTGACTACAAACTTAGAAAGGAAGGGTGAGAATAATTTGATATATTAGGTATCCGTGTTACGCTGTACCATGCTCTTTATGAGTTTATGTCATTGTATTTGTGTGTTTAAAGGATGTAAAATAAAATTTATACTCCGACCTCCGTGATACGGAGGTGTATTTTTTGGGTTAACGGTCATCACAAGACATGGGAATGTGATGACGATAAAAATTTTCGTGAAGGATTACTCGTGAGCCAGAGCACGATGAGAATACGATTGGGTTCCGATTCGCTTAATCTGATTTTTACAATATGAGGACATAATAATTTGTACGCTTCATCAGGAACTACGCGCATAACCTAACTTTTGTGACGTTTGCGGTGGAAGGAGTCATTAAGTGAATACGACACGGTGACTCAAACCATTAAAAACTGAATTTCAATTCAAAAACGTTCGTAAAAGGTCGATATTTATAATTTTTATTCACACATATCAGACCTAATTTTAATGGCTTTTAATTTTATGCTATCGTACTTTGTCGACGTTCACATTTTTCTTCTTCTATTTATGATCAATTTTTATACGGTAAAGACTTAATTAACCATAATGTTGTAAATCTCAGACTCGTTTTATTATTTTTCTTGAGAATGATTACTGTAGTGGATGGAAGATCGTATGGCGAATTCTGTGCATCGGATCCATTTTACCTTGAGCAAACCGGTGGACGTCATATCGTTGTACGTCACATTTTGCCTGATACGGATCGCTAGTATCGTATAATTTTTAATTAATTCCAATAAATTTTAAAAAACTTTTAAAAATTGCTCACTTTCACAGACCACTATAATGAATAGACATGAAATAAAGTGTACATATAGGACAAAGGTCTGGAACATTAGTTGCGGTACGAGAGGCATTCTACACACATTCTTGGTGAAAACATAAATCTAATAGTTTAGGACACACTTTTGCTACAATAAAAGTATTTCCTATTCGAATATTAAATCTTTGTGTAACAAGACGTATTATTTACATTAATGCATATTATATTGTCAGCGTTTAAATTTTGATTTAATTATTTTAAACTTTCGCAACTGTCCTTTAATACAATAAAACAAATTATATGGATCCAATATCCAATAAGAAATACAATCGCCGCGCTACGAGGATGTTTTCAAATTTCAAAATGTAGTGTGCTTTATGGGATCGTGCCGTTCTCTGATCCTCTGTATTTGTAAAATGAAAACCGAAAAGTTAAATAAAATTACAGTAACAATGTGTGTTGTCTCTGACACAAAAAACAAACAAAGGAAAAACAGGCGCTAAAATAAGTTTTACCCCTTTTGTTATTGCAATTCACACTCTCCATCCTTTCAATCTCTATTCTTTAGGTTTAACATTTACATACTGGTATATAATTTTTAATCCTAAATATATAATTGTATTTCCCTTCTTCTTTGTCGCACAGCAACGTAAAATAATTAAGATCATCAATTTTACAACATTGTTTTTTAAAAAGAGCAAAATTCTGCGAAATTAATATTTCAAAAGTATGTTGCATATTTTAATCAATCATTTTACTCTGTCAAATCAATATAGATCTTGAAAAATCTCTTCGAAATCACACAAAAATCTACTTGTAATTATCAAAATTATGCATAATTTTCTTATGTCCATCCGCCGCACAGCATTTTAAAACAAAAAGTTGCGTGGCAACATAAAATAAACAAGATCTGCTGTCAATTCTATCACGTGAAGGTGTGCAGTTATCACATCAAACAAAAAAAATAATTTAGTATTGTATTTACGTTGTTTTTTTTTTCATTAAATATCTTAAAATAAGTTAACGTTGTATATAAATTATTAATTTCCTATCATTTTAATTTATATAGGGTGGCCCAAAAGTTACCACATCTCTTTATTTAAAAATAAATCACATTTATTCTTTCGTGAATAAAAATACATGTACGCGAAAATTACGTCCTTCAAATGGCTACCATACTACCGTTGCGTTCTCAAATATAGGACATGCGAAATACTCCAGCATGTCTCTATAATTTTCTCCTGTAACGGTTTATGCGTTTTTTGTATTTACACCCCACCAAACCGTTACTTTTACGGGGTACAACTCACGTTGATGGACTGTTCTTGGGTTTTCCGTCTCCATAAATCGCGTATTTGGTTTATTAGCTCAAAGTAGGCCTCGTTACCCATAAATTAAAAATAAACTAAATGTAAAATATTTTTCGAATTTTAAAAGTTCTAGTAACTTTAGGACCATTCTGTATAAATTAAAATGATAGGAAACTTACTTGCGCGGAGACTGCGTGCTATATTTGGCTGTGAACAAATAACTATCAAAGTCTATACCGAAATTAATTTTCTAAAACCGGCTCAAATATACGCCTCAAAATTTTCCTTTCAAAAACATTCTGCGCAACTTTTGTTTTCAGTCAGTACCCTTGTCTCAGATGCTTATGTAGGCACTGGCTTGATAAGCGTTTTGTATATTAAAATTTTGATATTTCTGGATAGCAGTCGGGATTTTACCTAATTTTGGAGGTGGAAATAACGACGATTCACACTAAAACCCGTCCTAGTACGTTGTTCAAGTGTCGCTTTTTCTGAATCGGATCTTTTTACATATGAATTAATTAACATGTAAAATTAATTAAATACCATGAACTTGACGACTAACGTATTACGTTGAGAAAAATAGTTCTAAAAGACGTAAGGTATTAAATAATTGGCATTGGCAATCGGAAAAAGCAATCGGCATTCTGCCTTTTACACCGACAGAAGAGTAATCGGCAATAGCCGATACGTATTATTAGGCATTCTGTATTGCTGTCCCTGAAATTGTACAAACGGTGTTTTTACGTATTAACTTTGAAATATATGTATCCACTTTACAACATTAATACTGTTATAATATGACAGTTCTATCATAGATAAGAGACTGACCGAAGAGTGCGATGCGATATAACCATAAGACATAGATGAGATGACAAGATGATAGATGCTCAATATATATTTCGCGGATATATATTTACGTACTGTTATTGAATATATAAAAGAGGAAACACTTAACTTATCTTAACCTTACTTAAAAAACACGGTCGTTTTTGCCCTGCTGGCGTCTCACAGACCTGGCTGTTTAATTAAGCATTATATAGCCATAATGACATTACATCCTAGACATTCTAGACGTCCAGAAAGTCATAGAAAATAGATAGGAAAACGTAATATTATTATGGATATTCGACCTAAAAAATTTTCGTATCAAAAATATTACTGTTTTAATTCCAATATTCCGATTTTTGACAATAAAAATGGTGATTTTTAAACTTTTTAAAAAAAAAATATAACTTCAGAAAAAAAACGTTGTATAAACCAATTTTTCAGATCTCTTCAATGACATGTATGAATTTCACATATAATTTTCTATGTGTGATGAATACGGGTACCTTAGAGTACTTTAGGATTTTATTTATAAGATAAGCGTATATTTAGAAGTACGCCCCCTAATTTAATGTATTAAAAATGGCTCTTTAAACCACATTCCCAAAATAGATGTTTACTTTCCGCTAATTTAAATTTGACGCTTATTTTACATTAATCTCGTTCTTAATTATTGACATATTACCGAAACACCGCGCCATAAATATGTCAAAACCCCCATTGGTCTACGTTATTTTCAATTTTACGGGAAGCGCAACATAAACATTTTGCCAACAGATCAACCAATAAAATAAATCAGCCTTCATCTGTGACGTCATTAAAAAAATCATTCGTATTTCGGTTAATCTCGCAGCGTGCGTAAAAACTCTTGTAAAAGCAAATTGTTGTATCTATAAATTACCGAGTGATACATTTACCATTCTTCTTCTTCTTCTATTAAACACAGGCAATCCACTCTTCAAGAGTGATTTGTGCCATTAATCAAGTTAAAACATTACTTTATAGGAAGAAGTACAACAATATTATAGAATAGGGAATATTACATTACAAGTTAATACCATTGTCGTTTAAAAATTTGCTATTATATTTATTAAATATGGCGAGTTAAGGAAAAAAAGATGACACAAAGAGTTGAAAATTACCATTGACGAGATTACTGTAAAAAAAACCTGTGATCCGCAATGGACAGGCAAAAAATACATAGTCAAGGGTTTCCTCCTCGGCACCACACTCACACATTGGGGAGTCTATCATGTTCAATCTGAATAAATGTGAGGCTACCTGGCAATGCCCAATTCTCATTCTAGAGATATTTGATATTGTTCTTTTGGAGACTTTCCTGTTGGAGAACCAAGGGGTGCGGGGAATAGATCTTTGGATTATTTTAAGCCGATTACCCTTGTGATTGTTTGGATCCATCCATTGTGCAGACCAGATAGAATACGTATGTTTTTTTACAATATTAAGTCTGTCATACATCGGGATATAGAACATTTACCATTATATCAGTTCAGAGTTCATTTCAAAATCTATATAACAATACTATAATGATGCTGTATTGTACAGTCTGTATTACCGGTAAGAAAAAATACCAAAGTAATGTTTCTATCGAATCTAATGGAATCGTGCATTTATATTTAGCAACGACATGAACCGCTCAGCCCTTCTTTTTGTATTCTTATTATAAAGAAGGCTTGTAATAATAATCTGTCGCCAGGCGGTAGGTATATGTGTCAAAGGAACTGAAAAATAGGCTTTTCGGAAATAGTAGCCTATACTTTGCAATTGCCATTAATAATCATAAGCTAACTAGCAGAAAATAATTAATTTGTATTTAACTATATTGTGTACAACTAGCTAACCATCTAAAATTTAATTCATCTCTTATTACACTAGTGTATAAATTACTGGACGTATTTGGAAGAGAATATTATAAAAAACAAAAGTTTGATTAGTTGAACCCCTAGCAACCCTCGTAGCTTTGTAAAGCACCTATACAGAGTTGAAACATTAAATACATGAAATATGTTGGATGCAAAGCTATTCATAATATATAATGCTCGGGCATATCGTAAGAAGAGGCGAAGCAAGCTTGGACTAGTGGTAACTGGGAATTGAAAAGGTATGAAGAGTGAGAAGTCGATCACCAACAAGATGATCTGACCAAGTTCGAAAAATGACCGTAGCCCTGTTCGTGTTGTTTTGAACTTTTGCGATCGAGACAGATTGTTCTCAATTCACGCAGGCAAAAAGGACCACGATATTTAAACTTGAACTAAATACGAGTAAATTTTTTAGTATATCCCTACACTGGGCTAACGGCAGAGAGGGCTGGAACAACGAAGACAGATGAAATGAATGAAGATGCGGAAGGTGCACGTGTATTATGAAATGAAATGAAGCGAGTCGGCGGTCTCGAACGGCGCGCGTAGGCCGGCAAGACCGTCGTTGCAGAGCGATGAAACAGGAGAGTGATCGTCGCGGCATATGGAATATTGAAAGCTGTTGATGTGAGACTCTCTCTGTCACAATTTTAACTTAGTAATATATTCTTCTCAATAACATATATGACATAATTTAAAATATATGAATTGCAGTTCGTGTCTCCCAGCTGCAGGGTAATTGTTCTAACGTTCTGGCTTGCAACTGCATGACTCAAACTACACAGGTACCTGACTTTGTAATGCACCGTTTATGTACCCATCGTATACTAATTTGGATGTAAATTACATTGTGAAAAATCTGTTAGGCATGTGCACTGACAAAGTAAACAGTTGTCCGATCCGCTGTTCTAAATCGGATAAATGAGTATATTGGTCCACTGGTCCACTGTGAGCTGAACAATACATTGGTTTGAATGGAAGTGGAACGGAAAAATGATCAAGGCACAGATTTTTGGCATATTTTACACCACTGTTTAACATTTTGCACGCAATATGGTAATAGTTGGAAGGGTTAGTACTCTCGGTTGGACTAGTACTCTTTTTAAGACTTCGAGAACCAAATCGCACTTGAATGATATGTTGAACAATCTGGCGAGGAAAAGTGTTTATTCTGAGTATAATTGTAAAAATGTAGCCTTTAAAGAAAATTGGGAAAAAAAAAAAATGGAAAACATTTTGAGTTTGCCTTGTAATATTGACGAGAACGAATAAAATCACGAATTGCAGATAAATCTCATAAAAAGATACACAGAAAAACCTATCGAAAATTATCACGAACCTGCAATCTAAAATTTAATATGTAATTTCACTAAAATTGATGCCTTAATATTTTCATGTACAAATAAAAACATTTAATATATTTTACAATTTTAAAACTAAACTGAGCTTCTAAACGGCATTATGAAAAAACGACTATCTTAACATAGAACTAACTTGAAACGAATCGAACTCCCGACCTATATTCTCAAAGAGAGCCCTAAATAATTTTCTCTACGAATTTATAATTTAATATATCTGAATTATTCATATTTATATTATAATAATTTACACAAATCTACGCCAGAAACTTATTCAAGGTAAAACTGAAAATAAATATGCATTGCCCGACATAACTGAAATGTAGGTTAGAAGGTCTGTGAAGATTAAATGGAATCGTATCTTGGCGCCGAACTCAACCTACCCTACTTTTATTCGCCAACTGGGGTTGATTAGCTACCCCTTGCCTTGCCTTGCCTTATGTTCATTCGTACATGGCTAAAATCAATACCAGGGGTGATACACTTGGGGTTAGTTTTTCTTATTTGCCAGCGAGACGAATTATTTAAAATTAGGGGGTGAGATTGAGTGGTATCAACTGCTGTGGGTGTGTTCGATGGACTACTGAGTTCTGGCTACAATCTGCGATCAATAGTGATGTTTTGAGATAACATCATTTTATTTGTGTTGAAATGTTGATTTTACTGTTCATCATCAGATTCAGAATTTCGCATCGCTGTATATGTTTATCAAATAATCTTCTGAATACGTCCAGACAGTTTTCCGGATAATTTATATATATGTATATGTCAGTGGCATGCAGTAGGCTTAAACTTAGGTTATGCTTTTACGTAATTATACGGAAACCGGATGCGGTTGTCTTGGTTGCATATATATATATATATAGTATGCGCATGGGTTTTTAGAGCAGAAGAGAACTCTCTTAGCCGCCCCAGATTTATCAAAAGTGAATAATATAAATGCCATCCAGATATATGAATCAATATCCGGAGCTAATTATCAGCTGCAGCATGCGAGTGTAGTGTTAAATACTAAAGATAATTATTTGTATTCCAATTCAATCCGTCTCTGTTTTCGTTCCCGATCTTTTTAATTTTAAAAGCTATTCTTTTTCAGTAGCACTCATTGGAAGATCTGAAATTCGTGTCTGATTTTGAGTATTCCGTAAATAATTATGAATTCGTTTTAGTGAACTATGTAAAAGTTTTAATTCATTCTTAAGGCGATCAAAATCGAAAAAATGTAAATAAAATGATTCTAATTTTGAAAACAATTCTATTGGAAATTCTTAAATGTAGAAAACAATTTAGAATTCATTAATTCAAAAAAGGTAAGTTCTTTTATTGCTCCATAGCGTTCTCTAAATTCGCTTCAAATATTATCTACGATTTCTCTGAAAACGCGATTAAAATGTATTTTAACATCAGAGACAGTTCTTTTTCTTTTCGGCTGTTTTATCAATGATACTATTATTTAAAATATATATCTGTACGTACTGATGTATTAACTAAAAGTAATAATCAACATGAATATATATTACACTCTTCTCACATTTTGTAGATTGATAGAAAACAAATTGTCCATTGGAAAACAGAGTTTAGTTAGAGAAGAAAATATGTAAAAATGTTTTTACTCGGAGTTTTCAGAATGGGTTAATCCCTTTCGAATTATACACAAATTGTTTAAATAAAAGGTAAATTTTGGTAGCCTTAAAGACGCCCAATAGGTTGAGTAAGAACATATTATGTTTAGTACGTTAGTACTTTTTATTGAATAAACAAGTTAGACGCGACCGACGCGTGCGTTCTAGCAAAATGCGGAGACGAATGGCAATGAAGTTGAATACAAAATTCGGGTATAACGGCTAGAATTTTATAGGATCTTTTCATAAGATAAAAAAATATTTTTATTGTCCAGAATCTTTAGTAATGCACAGCTTCTTTGCTTGTATGCAATGCACGGCCCTGGTATATGTATATAATCTGATGTGAGAGAATATTGATCGGGTTTTTTTGAATAAGTTATCACAAATACATATACTTACTTAATGTCTTAACTTACATTACAACACACAATCTCACAATCACAGATATAAATTATCTCAATCACAGATATAAATTATCTCAATCACAAATATAAATTAATTCTTGGCATCGGCTATGAATAATGATCGATGAAAGGATATAGAATTTTAGTTAATTAGGATAGATTTTTAATTACTATGGTAATGTATTACTTAGGTCTTATTTTATTTACACTTTTAAGATGTGTAGAGCTTAAGGAATAAACATGGTAAATTATTATTATTTATGTCCATATAATAAAATATAAAAATACAATTCAGTGCAAAATTATCGAAAATTTGATTCTTAAATTTTATGAAAAATATATTTATTACCGTTTATTAGAGAGTTACGATTTTAAATCATACATATAAGAATTAAATATAATAGAAATATTAGAATCATCGTCCCGTATGTAAAAATGCAAAAAATAATTATTAAAGGGCACTTTAAGGGTCAATTTTTCAGAATTGCCCGAAAACAATCCGACAAAAAAATATCAAAGGGCAAGAATGCTCATATAACTATGCCGTGCGAAAAACGGCAATGCGCTCAGTCATAAAACAATACGATTTCAAAAGACAACATGAATTTAAACAATACTTACCTACACATTAATAGCGATAGGTTAGGTTAGTAAAAATAATAGAGGCGGCATTATAAAATTTGCTTACGGGCGGCACTTTACCACTTCACCTAAATAAAATCTTGATGTAATTAAAATTATTCCACCTTATAATAATGAACACAAAAATCGTTGTTTTGACATTTGCGAAAACTGCTTTATTCTATGGTATACCATAGACAGTATAGACAAGATAAAATGACAGATGTCATGTTTTTGGTTTTTTTTTTACTCGTAATAAAGACAATGTACACTTCATTTCAAATAGAATATATATTTACGTACTGTTATTGAATATATAAAAGAGAAAACATTTAAGTAATTTTAACCTAGAGATATTAAAAACACTTTCGTTTTTGCTTTGCGCGCGTCTTATAGACCTGGTCGTTTAATCAAGCACTGTATAGCCATAATGACACTACGTCCAATTAAGGATACTGGCAAATGACACTATATCGAAGACGTCCGGAAAGTCATAGAAATAGATGGGGAACGCAATATATAATAAGGATGCAATTGATAAAATCCAGTAAAAATCTATTGACTCCGACCCAGTTGCAACTTAAAATCCGACTTTATTTAAAATACTATCAACAATTCCGATTCCGACTCTGACCATAACCCTGGTAAAATTAATATTTTTTTATTTTGTCATATTATGTAGTGTTTGCAAATTACTGAATATTTTTTTTCGCGGTTTCTCAGAAATCAGTGTACGTTGTATATTGTACATAAATATCGTAGGTTTTTGTTTACAAAAATATCTACAATATAGATAAAATACTATATTCCTGTAATAACTAATAAAAATAAATAAATACATCCCATCTTTTTCATCGTGTGAATTCTTGAATTTTATCAAGGACGCGTCGCTGCCACGGCGCCTGGGCACGGCGTCGCGACGCGCCGCTGTTCATGGTGCGCCGCGTTCTGAAGGCTTCATCATCATTATATAATATTACAGTGGATAGAGATATTACCATGTGAAATGATTCGTAACGATATTACGATATTCGTAGCGAACATTTTACCCTTGATAGGTTTTTGGTAATAATTTATCGCAAGTTTTTCCACATATGGCTCACCGCGTGCACAGATTCCTATAACATACTAAAAATTATATCTTATATTCTAGGTACATAAAAATTTTATATTATTAAACGTACATATGTAAAAAAAATATATACTTCTATTTATTGGCTGAATTTTTACATAATGTGTAATTAGATCTCATTATATTATATTACACACCATTTTGGTGATTTATATATGTCTATCAAAGTCCTGGCTTCACCCGACACTTTCTAGTCAAAGATCGATTGATTTTACATGTTTGGTTTCGTAATAATGAATCAGCGGACCTCAATGAAATTCAACAGAGAAACTGGAATTAATTAGATATAAATAACGAACTTCGAAAGCACCGAGAGAAAATCTTCCAAAAGAATTGTCTCAACGTTAATGCCATCGTTTTGGAAAACTTTTCAAACAGGAGTAGGTATTGATATTGTAATAAAAATACACAAGTTATGCAAATTTATTAACATCGTTTACGTAATAACTTCAAAAAGAAATAAAATCATTTTCTCAGCGGAATAAACACGTCTTTTAAATTTGCATGAATTGTTTATGCCTATAAAATAATTTTTACGATTTAATTATGTATTTCGCATCAATCAATGTATGATATTTATGTTAATATTTTGCAGGGCGAGTTTTGTATAATGTATATTAAATCATTATTTCTCAACATGTATCAAGGATAACATATAAATTCCAGATACATTGTGTTGTTTTTATTGTTTTGTACGTAATTTTAAGGCTCGTTCTTTAACAATTTGAAATTTTATTCTCTGGATTTTTTATATTAGTAATACCTAATACTTTTTCAAGACTGACTAGACTGACAATTGTTTTTTAAACAGTGTGAAGTAGATTTTAAAGTGCGATAATATTGCGAAAGAGAAAGGTTTTGAAGGAGAGAGATAACGATTAAATGGCTGGTTTTCTAACTAGTTTTTTTTTATAGTGTACTGAAAACGAATATAATAGTTTTCGTGTTATAGCGGTGAAAAGGTTATTTCACACATTATATTAAAAAAATAACCGAGTATATACAGGGTGGCTCAAAAAAAGTGAGAATGTTTCGTAAAATGTGATATAATTACATCAAAATTAGTTTAACTATATCAACAATACCTTAAATAGTTTACTAATTTACTTACTTAGCTATTTACCTATATTACGTTTTATTACGACAATTTACGGTCGCCATCTTTGATTATTAATTTTACCATTGTTTATATTTGGTTTTTTCAAATTGTTCCCTAGATTATCAAAAGTCATTGCAGAAGACCGTATTCTGATCATAAATTTGCGATGGTAAAGATGATAAAGAGTTTCAAAATAGTAGGCTGGAGTATAGCTAGACATTACAGCATAACTGGACATTACTGCAGGATGAAGCTCCATCTCACACAGCCAGAAACACAATCACCTTTCATCGCCGTGAGACTGTTAATTTCATCGAGCCAGGCATGTGGCCACCGAACAGCCCAGATTTAAACCCAGTAGATTATGCAATATGGGGTGTTTTGATGATTTCTGATTAGCTAAATATTATGCAAAAAATAATTCATTAATAATTTTAATTAATTATATTATTTTGATGTAACTCATGTGTTACGAGATGTTCTAATTTCCTTTGGCCACTCTGTATACATGGGTAATAAAAATTTTTGTTTTCGTAAAGAACACGAAAATATAAATTAGTTTTGGAAATAGGTGTTAGTTTTATGAAATTCTGTGATGCTTAAAATTCATCAAAGAAATCTTTTGAATTTTGGGAATTTCTTTGAAAGGTAGACTTTTCATCCTCTATCACGTTGTTTCAAGGTGGCCTCTTATCAACCATTTACGCGATCGGCGTTTTAGATTCTACGTACTAATATGTTTCGGAAACAAACCAGTGTCGGTGCTTAACGAGTACTCACGTTATCTTTTTGTCTTTAATAGTTTCCTTTTCTTAATGTAATTTTTAAGGTTTCCACTAGTGCACAATACACCGGTGGAATTTGGGCGGTAATGTTTCCATACATCACACGAAACTTTCGGAAATAATTCATTTTCGAGAGTTCAGCGATTGTTTTTCTAATAAATTACTAAAAAAAAATTAAGACTTAATTTTTTTTAATTTTGAAAAATATTAGTACTTGTATTGCATTAGGTACCTGCATAAAAAGAAATGCTCGCGGTTCTTATTCTTATTCTAATTATAGAGACACTATTGGTTATTTCGTCACTACCATAGTTTCGAGAGGTGCAGTCCCTCTCATTCATTAGTTGTTATTTACACCTGTTGATGATAGGGACTGCACATCTCGAAACTATAGTCGTTTATAAATTTTCTAGTTTATTAAAAAAAATGTACCAACTTACAAATAAAAAATCTGAAGTCTATTTGTAGATATTTGTAATAAGTAATAAGAGTCAATGTAGGTGGAGAATTATTATCTTCGTTCCGGTTCTCGGTTTAGTCCCCTTTTTTTATTATTAACATTTGACAGGCTTTTCCTACTGCAATCCCTTGCTTTCTGTTTTGGAGCATCTTTGTCAGACATTTGGAAGAATACTCGAAGAATTCAAGGTATACTGTTCGGATTGGCGCGTTATTGCAGCGCATCTACAATGTTTACCGAAGACCGTATACATGGATTCGTTCCGCTTCTAACACATTGAGTTGCGGGCGTAAAGCTGCGGCTGGAGTTCAGCACCAACTCTCTGGTGCAAGCGGCGCTCTCATGGAAAGCTGGTTCCCTGACCAGACAATGGCAACGCCTACAGAATAGCTGCATGTACAAAAATGGCCGTGACTGAAGTATTAACATATGTAATATTTATATTTTGTGTATATATGTGTGAACTTTTTACTTTTTTATTTAATTTTTTATTTATTAATATTTTGCTTGGTTTTCTTTTTCTTTTTCATAGCATTATATTTATTTCGCAACTTGAATGTATAACGTAATATGTATTATCTTTATGGCGAATCGGGTTAAAAAAAAAACCTGATTGCGCTGAAATAAACACATTATTATTATTATTATTTCAACCTGTCCACGTACATAAAACTGCCAAAATTTATTCATAAATTATTTTTTTCTTAAGGCCCGTGTCCATGGAAGGAGACAAGATGGGATAATCTCAGAGATTTAGTTAAAATACATCTTAATACCTTATATGCGTGTTAAGATTGTGATCTGGAGGAAAACTTAAATTGAGATTGATAGAAAGAGACAAAAACTCAAACCCGTGTACATGACGTTCGAACCGACAGCGAGATTTGACACGTGCATATAAACGAAAGTTTACATTACCCATTAAACATTAATATTTATTCAGTTTTTACTGTTGCTGCGGAGATTCAAAGTCACTCAACTAACGAACGATAATGATGTTTGATATGCGTGGCGAGCGTAAAACATGGTGTGTACACGGATACTGCGAAAGCTGAGAGTCGTCTCCAAAGAATCTTTTATGGTAGTAAAATCTGTATCTCAGAGATTGTAATATCTTAATTCGCGGACACGGGCCATTAAAAAGTAACGGATCGGAACAAAAGTTTGCAGATTACGACATCGGATGTGTT
Organism: Eubasilissa splendida; assembly: GCA_031772225.1. Classification (NCBI taxonomy): domain Eukaryota; kingdom Metazoa; phylum Arthropoda; class Insecta; order Trichoptera; family Phryganeidae; genus Eubasilissa; species Eubasilissa splendida. The sequence continues at coordinate 20,903,269 of CM062846.1, read as the reverse complement.
TAATTCATTGTGTCTACGTAATATGTGCTATTAAGATGTTGGATTATTAAGGTGATTGTATTAATTAGAATTATATATCTAAACAAGTACATAGTTTTATTGCCGTGTTGTTCGTGAACCGTTTCCCTGGAGATAGTAGCAGGAACAAACAAAACTGTACAACGATACAACACGATCACATCAATACTAAAGTATTATATAAGACATTTTGTGGCATTCGAAATGTACGTTTTTCGGGAAAAATCATTTTTTCTTTTTCATCACAAATAATTTGTCATTGTGTCGTAAGACACATTGTGCATATCGAATTATAAATTTAGATTATAGATAATAAGCATTAAAAAAGCACAAAGGAAGTGTTTAAAGAAGACTGATTGTCCATCAAATGAAGGCTAAACTTTAAAAAATATATTAAATGCTTATGAGATACATTTTGGGTAAAGAAACTATGTAGAAAACGAATAGTGAAGTTATATTCCGGCGGTCTGTGATAGTACTGGAGATAAAAGCTTTCGATAATGTGGTTCTTATTATTGTTTGAAAAGAAAAATCTCTTTTGGATCGTAACACGCAATGGCGAATACGGAACATCTCGGATTTTTGGCTTAGGTTAATTAATAATTAGATAAGAAAATGAAAGAGAGAAAAAACTATTTGTAAAAAATGTTTTCTTTTTTGAAATCAGAATACTCAATTTTAACAGAAAATATCGTAGAAATATACGCCAAATATGCCTTTAATTTTTTTTTATTCCTTCTGATCCTTTTTACCATTTCTTCATTAAAGTTCTCAATTCAAAATGCGATAAAACCGTGGTTTTTGGCAAAATTAACTTTTTGAACTCAACTGATTTTTTAAAAAAAAGTGATTTAAGTTTTTACCAGAGAAGTTATTATTTAGGTGGCTCAAAAGTCCTATAAAGTATTGAGTAATTTATTTGAAAAATAAATTACAAAAGGTGGCACCTATCCATGTACGAGTAACAATACACTTTGATGGCGAAAAAGCGTCCCCAAGCTAAAAAATAATAATAAAAAATCCTATTTTCCGTTAAAAGTGCCCTGGTACGGATAGATGATGAATGCACTTATTTCGGGGGTATTATCGAGCACGTGTTGTAGTATTGCCCCCCTGATAAAAGTGCCCCATTTAGTGGTGAATTATTGGGGCAACACGCAGCACAAAGCGTCCAAGCGTGACTTTCATACCGATTTCACCAAAAGTATAACCGCAAAATTACGGCGTGACATCAGCAGAATGCGTCGAGTTGAGTAGAAAACAATTTTGAGAAAGAGCACGAAAAGAGGCGCTTCATTTACACATTGTGGGATATATTTCATAGGGCCGCTTGAGTATTTTGTTCTCGTGTATAGGTTTTTATTCGATTCATTCAGGACTAGGTAATGTTCTTTCTGCTTTTTCCTAACATTAACCTAACTGCCTAACCTATACCTTTAATTGCCCCGCACGGACACTGAATTCAATTAGAATGCACGCGGCCTGGTATTGCGCTGTACAAATAGATTATATGTAAATAATAGGGTTAAAAAAAATAGAAACTTAATTACAAATAATAACAAGTGCGGTGTGACGCATCTTTCGGATAGCAAAAGTCACGGGCGGTTGTTGATTAGTTTTGTGCTGGGTACGATTCTAAAATTGTTTATTTTAAAACATAAATGATTAGATATAACGTTATATTTTGATTAAAGTATGAAATGAAAACAGTAAACAATTTTTAAAATGAAAATACGCTCTAAGAAACATTTTTTTAAATGGTTATTAAAATTTTTTTGTACATCATATTTTATCTCCTCTTTAACTCCTCAAGGTATATTTAATACAAGTTTCTTTACAAATAGCTTCTTATGTATATATAATACTTATCCAAACATATTTAAATGTATTTTTTTGCACAATTAGGTGCCGCATAAATCAAATACAAGCGAAGTGTGATTGAATATGAATAGATTTAGAATAATTAAAATATGACAGTAATTAGACACGATAAAGAAATGTAATCTAATTTACAACAGACAACGTGTAATTATTAAGGAGAACACATTCTGTGATATTTTAAATACTAATTAGAAAGATATACATATAATTTCAATTTTATCGAAAAATCTTGTTGTTGCTATCGGGATTCGAACGTGGATCTCTTCCAATCCGAGGATCGTGCATTAACCGATTATGCTACAGCACACAGTACATTGATGACAAATTTTCGAACTCATATGTGACACTTTTCAAATTGATACATCTATCGTTCCGTTATTTGAAAAACTTTATTTTTACGGAATAATCCGATGGGAGACGCCACAATAGCCGCCCGCAGGTCCTAGCAACAAAACGCAATCTGATTGCTTTTCTGCTAGTGCATTCTGTATTGCCCTCTCTGGAATTAATTGTACAAACGGTGTTCGAACGTATCAACTTATTCCACTTAAAGACATTCTTGAAAAAACTGAGATCGTGATTATTGAACAAACGTAAACATTACGATCTATCTGCGACGCATTGTTCTTTGCATCTTTATTATATGGTCGCATTTGACAGTGACAGTTATTTCATAGTCGTAATAAAGACAATGTACACTTAATTTAAAATTGAATATATATTTACTGTTATTGAATATATAAAAAAGAAAACATTTAAGTAATCTCAACCTAGACATATTTAAAATGCGTTCGACATTTTTTACACTCCAGTCCAGTACAGTCCAGTAAGTTAGAAATATGAAATGGGGAAGCTCAGTATTATTATGGATAATTGATCGTCCAGTTTCGAAACGTGGTCATGTTTCGCTCGGGCACATGTATACATTTATATTTTACATAATACGGTGTTGATAATGCTCTGTATAAATATCCGAACGCAGCCATGCTGTCAACCCGTGTTACCGTAAATAACAGTTAGAAAAAATGTTTTTATTAGCTTAAACGGCTTTAATGGCACGAATTTACTCTAAATATTGAACATTCAATTTTGAAAAAATGATTAATAACATAATTTAAAGCATTCATTAAGTCGTATACAATGTGTCTTTACTTCTGGTTTCTCTTTATATTTGTATGTTTGTTGTTATTTTCACTGTGAAAATAGTGTGTGATCTCTGTCTTTCATATTACAAATGGTATTTTTACCAATGTATTAATTTTACAACGAATTGAATAGAAATATTAATTGTTTTTGTACGATTGCCATTTCATAATTGGTTTTCCACTAGTCATTCTTAAGCGCTAATATTTTCTTTAAGATTATCTAAAATATAAATTTTATGTTGCATGTATTTACCAAAATATTACAGGTTTAATAATATGATGGTAGACCTGTGTTACTGCATGGTTTGGGAAGGGTTAACAACTCTATGTCGAACGCTATATATAACTTGACAAATATTTACCTCATCCAAAGCCAGAGCGAAATACATATTCATACAATATATTCAAATTCAAATGACAGATTAATATACATACGTGATACAGAGAGTTGGAATATTCAATAACAACACGACATAATATACCAATTAGAGATAAATACATACATTATATTATTGAGGAGAACACATTCTTATTGTAAAGTTGTAATTATTCAGAACATAGGTCTGTGATATTTAAAAAAAATACTAATTAATTAGAAAGATATACATATATAATCAATTTTATCGAAAAATATATTGTTGTTGCTACCGGGATTCGAATCTGGATCTCTATCCAATCCGGGGAAGGTGCAGCAGACAGTGCCTTCGTCGACAAATTTTCGAACCTATATGTAACATTTTCAAATTAATACATCTATGACCTATCTTCTGAATAATTACAACTTCACAATAAAAATGTGTTCGTCTTAATAATATGAGTTGTATCTATGTGTCCAAAGTTTAATAAAAATGAATTGTTAATTCTGGCGTCTGCTATCGGTTCACTCAAAGGTTTTTGAGATTCCGTAAAAACAAAGTAGGTGGCTTTCAAATAATGGAACGGTAGATGTATTCATTTGAAAAATGTAATATATAGGTTCGAAAATTTGTCGACAAAGGTACAGTCTGCTGTAGCATAGTTGTTTAATGCTCCTTCCCCGGATTGGAAAGAGATCCAGGTTCGAATCCCGGTAGCAACAACAATATATTTTTCGATAAAATTGATTATATTTGTATATCTTTCTAATTAATACATTTAATTAGTATTTAAAAAAAAAAAAAGTTTTCATAAAAGCTTTTATTGTGGGGGATGCTGCTGTAATAGATATGTCAATAGTTATAGTTAATGAATATGTTCTTTATTTTCTACAGGAATGTTTCAGAAATTTCTGATTCGTATTCATAAAGCATAACTATATTTTACCGCCAATACGCCGATTTTGATTAAATTCAAATTCTCAAAAACAAAAACTTTTTTAACCACCTAACAAGATAATCCTATCTCCACCGTATTAGGTGAGAATACCGGTCTCAAGGCAGACTTTGTGAGAATTTATTTAATAATAATAATTTTAGTATTTTTTTACATAGTGTAACATTATATTATACGAATTTCAGTAGCATTGTTGAGAGTTTTGGCAGAAAAGTCAACACTTATTCAGCAATTGCGGTTGGTGACTTTTCGTAGAAGGGATGCTGGATAATAAGTTTATACCGACCAATGATTCAATTACACAATTCACTAATTTCGTTTACAGCGTTAGAACGCGTTGGTGAAGTATCCACGTTATTTTCTGTATTCATTTTTTATTTAAATGATGAATTAAATAGATAATCGAAGGATATTCAATGCTTCAATAATTTGGCTTCAATTATTCAAGCCAGACTGTCAAAAATGCGTCACACAGACAATCCGCTTGCTTTATAATATGTATGTTATTCTGTGCATTATACCCACAAGCATTAAATACGTTTTTTGTGCCTTGGATGCTGTTAACGAATGCGTAAACAGTATTTGAAGACCTTGACAGGCGGAACTGAATGCGCATGCGTGAAAGTTGAATACTTTCAAACTTTGTGGATACGGAATGAATGATAGAATCCACTGTTGCTGGTATCAGTGTGTTTACGCGATTCATATATGTTCGAAAGTTGTCGAAAGTGTCGTAGTGTGTTATGATTGGTCTCTAAAGGACAGAACGAATTTATTTGCAGCATTGCCGTTTTCGGCTAGAAACAAAAAGTCCAAAGCTTTTTGACTCTAGAAAACAAGGCGTGCTGAGCATCCAATGTTATTCGGGTCTGTCTGTACCACTAGTTTTTTACTGTATTATACAAAAAGATTTGTTCAATATTGAGTAAGTGATAATAAACGCAATTGTTTTTTTTACATTAATATCCCAAGATCTAATCTTAATAACAATTCCTACTGCTTCGCAATAATATCTATGCACATTTTATATAAGATTTATATTACAATTATTTATTTTAGTTTTCTGATTATTACGGGACAATGAAAATAACTTGTGAAATATAAGTAGGTACGTACGAACAACCATCTTTGAATGAGTGAAAAAAGGGTGTCGGGCGTTGCCAAAATCTTAAGCCAAAGGCAGAACGATGACAGACATAGTGTGAGACGGATTATGTAATTTGACCCAAACTGTAGAAATAACTCACAAAGAACATGTCAGTATTCTAGATCTGTGGAAGCTTTTCAATGTTCAAGAAAGTTTACTCACGTGACACCATTACCTCGTGTCGTAATTCTCAAGGCGCCCCTGCGACGCTACAGCCTCCTTACGACCCTTACCGTTTCTATGAAATAAACTTTAAGGCCCACGACTAATAGTAACTCCACTTGTGCCAGCGACGTACATACGTGAAAAGGTGTATAAAATAAGTTTTTTTACGGGTCATAACAAAACGTTGTTTGTGTAGTTTTTCTCACCAAATTTCAAATAGCGGCGGACTGAATAATTTTTAAATTAAAAATCTATAAAGTTTTTGTAAAAAGGATTTGAAAGATAATTCGTAATTGAATTTAACAAGGGTTATCAGGACACTAAAAAAATAGCATCTTCTTGCTGTATGATAGGTGCTGTTTGATTTAGTGTTGGAGTACAATTTCGCCTACGGATTCAAAAAACGATATACGAAATACGATTTTTAAAAAATCATTAAGTTTTCATAGAAAAAACTTAGATCCGCTTTGAAAATGATACTTTCATCATGTTTATTGATATATTACTTCGGTAAGTATCTATTTAAAAAAAAATAGATGTCTCAAACATATATATCACACCACTCTTGCGTAGAATCTAGTTTTAGTGGTAGTATTTTGGACTTGGTCTGTTACATGGATACAGGAAAAAAAAATTAGTCCACAGTATTTTATTGGTGGATACCTGACTGAATTACGGGTCGAAAATGTTCAAAAAATATGTATACATTTTGTACCTTTACGAAAAATATTATAGTATAAGATTTTTACATCAATGTGCTTTAATATTTTTATTTATTATCTTTGTTTTATTAACCACTTAATTGAGTTTAAACACATCTACCGGTGTCTAAAAATACAATTTTCTTCTTCAGGATGTCATAACTAACTAAAACATATATTATTGTTTCTTTACCAGAATCTATTTTAAAAAAAAAAATTAGTACCTAACTCAAATTGTTACTTAATGCAAATTTACTCGAATAATTTTTAACCACAAAGTTAATATTGCTAATTTTAAAAGTAATATGCTTTGAGTTAACGTACTTCGAAACAAATATTCACGAAATTGATTCATTAATATTTTATATCTTTGCTTCGGGCCCTAAATCATCTAACAAAGAACAGTCTGGAAGCTCAAGATTCGATGACCTTTTATATTTTGTATTCAATATATAATTTGGAATCGACGACATTTTTCCATTTAATCGAAATAATCGCACGGCTACAATTTTTTTTAAATGCTTATATCTGTGACATGGTTGAGATTAGGTACACGCGTAGCTTGATTATTTTCAACTTTTAATATAATTATATACATACTGTTAGAATGCGAAATTACCCAAAAAAATATTTTGTTCAAGGATACAAAAGCACTTAGTCGAAGTAAGGGACGGATGGTCATAAAAACTCGGTATTGTTAGACGCAGGTGGACCGACACAGCTTGGGTACAGCGGCGGTAATGCGGCAAACGTGGCTAGAGTCACGTAGGCAAATGCGCCTTGAGGGATGCATCACCATAGGTGACCAGTCTTCTGATATTCTCCGCCGTGAGAAGTGGCTCCGCCTAAGGCGAGATTTTATTTTCAATTCGAAAATAAAATTAATATCGTCTCTAAAAGTATCAAGTAAGCGCTTCATAGATTGTAATTCCGGGGAAAATTTTAACTGTGTGCCTCGAGTTTAAGCTTAGACTGTGATGTTCTCTGCGTTTAATCGCAAATGAGAAAGTATTAAAAAGTTGATGAATATAATCGGTGTAGCGAGAACAGACTGTCGCTATAGCATCAGAATATCGCGTCCAGAGTCCCGGTTTGCCTGGATAATTGAGCATCGTCTTGTCATCAACTACAAGCCTGAACTCCGTCATCCTACGTTGGCACCACAAGGAGCTGACCACACTTCACGTCCAGGATCCAGGACCATCCTAAGAGGTAATCCCTTACGTGAGGGAACTGCATAATCTACATCAGACAAGCGTCAACATAGGCAATTTGGTAGAGAAATTAATGCTGGCATGATGAACACAAATATTTAATGTTCATTTAATTGTAATTATTTTTGAATAGCCTTATTTATAAGTATTAAAGTAAATTGCTCATTTTATACTTTCAACACATGCAAGTATCTTAAAATATAGATTATAAATTTTCTTATATAAAAATATTATTTTATTTCATAACCATTTGACTTGTCAATATTTAAAAAAAGAACTAGATGCCTCTCCCCTGAACATGAAGTCGAGGCAGAAGGAAGAAATTACCTAACAATACAGTGATGTATATTTATTCTGCTGTAACAAAGGAAAACGTTTTGAAACCTGTCGCGTTTAATATATCTTTAAATTTTTATTTTTTTATTTATGTTAAAAATATAATTCAATTTGAATAATTAGTGGATATATATATATATTAACATTTGTTTCTTCTCTATGAGAGTAAGACTCGTGTATAGAGAAGGAGTATATATGAGTTAATTTATGTTTCAGTTAATCTGTGTACATATTTTTTTTACTTCAGTTACAAATTTATGATAGTCTGTAATTTTTTCTAATTGTGATGGGGAGATTGTTAAAAAAATTGATGCCTTGATAAATATATTGACTTTGAGTTGCGGTATATAATACAATTCGAGTGGTTACTTTCAAAGTTTACGTATAAATTTCCGTACTGTTTATCGTTTACACAGGATTTAGATGAGCTGGCAGGTAATGCTGTTAACGCTACGTACGTTATTTGATGCCGGACAGATTTAGTTCTTACTCCGTGTTGTAAAACAAATGTGTCATAACAAACAAATTATCAAATATAAAACACGTTGTCTGTTTTCACAAATAATTTGTAAATATTTTGAGAAAAATCTTTCAACAGTGAAATTCTGCGTAAACTGTGTTATGTATTTAAGGAACATCTCATAAATGGATCGTCAAGGGAGCGTTATGTATGGATGTGTACACATGGTACTAGAGATGGGTCCACACTGAACGAAGTATATAGTTCACTTCATAGTTTGTACGTTTTAAATCGCGCTACCGATTCACGCAGATTAGCATTTAGTTGCCTGCAATGAAGCTCTCACTCAGCAACGCACACAGCATACAATGATCTGCGAACTGTGTAGGTGTAGATAACGGAACTTCGCGAGGTACAACACGAGTCTGATGCTCGCTTCATGGAGTTTATTGAAGTGAGAAGCACACTCATATAGTACTTCGCGAAGTATCATACTTCGCTCTTTACTTCATCCATTTGTTTAATCCACATATTTAACCATCACTACATTCAGTGGCGTGCAGTAGGTATAGATTTAGGTTATGCTGTTACCAATAATATTATACAATCATATATAATATATGTAATACAATATATGTACTTTCATTTAACCAATGTCTTTGGACAAAATAAATCCGTCGTTTACGATCCTACCATGTATTAATTTATAATTTTAGAGTACTATTAATAGTGTTTATAAAGTTTAAGTTTCATGGTGAAATAATACTTATTTATCCATTTAAAAAAAATGTATAATACTTTCTATGACTGAACATGATTAATTTATTGTTAAAGGTTATCGTAGAAAATAGTTCTGCCAATTGCTTTTTGTTTTTCTTAAATCAAAAATCTATCCATGCACCAAATTTAAAGAACAATCGTGACATCAACAGGTTAAAAACAGTAATATAGTAAAATTCGCAAATTAGTAAAAGTAGTCACTTCAATGATTTGCACGCAGTTGTAAGCCTTTCTAATGTTATTCTGTCAAAATACAGCATACGTAACGACTTTATACAAAACGGATCAACTGAAATAAATTTTTAATTCAGTAAATAGCCATTTATATGACTTGAGTAATTCACTAGCTTAAAGACAGAACTGAGTAATGTAAATAGCACGACGAGGTGAATAAAAAAGAGCGCCATGAGTACAGCGGTGAGAGTTCGTGAGTTTTTAGAACTATGCAATTGAAGTCTCTACTGGTACACAGATGGCGTTAATTGCCAAATGATGTTTTCGCTTATGTTAATCACAGCTTTTTTGCTTGTATGCACTGCACGCCCCTGACTACATTGAAGTGTATGAAGTGCGAAGCGATTTCCACCTGCGGGACATGAGTATTAATTTTGAACGCTTCAAATTTGTGAATGTGTACTTCGTGAAGCGTTCATTCCGAAATGAAGTTTTACCCTTCGCTACGCGGTACATGGTCCAAATTATCGAAGAGCTTATAACACAATAAGGAAATATGCCGGGAGCTTAACAGTCGGGGCAGCCATTATATGGAGTGTTTCCGTCGCTTTGTAACGTAAACCTCAGTTGAAATGGAAAGTGTTCCATATGATATTGTAGCCTTAATCCGGGAAGTGTGTTTGTGAACAAAGCCAGCCCTAATTCTTATTTATGAGGCTTCCGCACAATACTCCGTGCGAGCATTCATTCCGGTATTGTTTCGTTTTGATTGAACAAACATTTGAATTGAATGAAACCTCTTATTATGTCAATAGGTGAAACGGAAGTTGAGCAATATTCAAACTGTTCAATGAATTGTTGTCGGTAGGTAAGGGTTCGTTGTCTTATTGCTTCAAAATCGTATAGTTAATTTATCCCCGTCAACAAACAAATGCAACCAATCTGACAGGCAAAGAAAAGATTAACCCCTTTGATGCTCGCTTTACAGAAAGATTTTAGAATATCTTTTATTTATTTTTTTATTTAAGATATAATGAGATAATACATTTTTAAACATAATGAGTAATTATGTATATATATTTACATTTTTTTCTTCTCTACTAGAGTCGAGACTCGTGTATAGAAAACGAGCATATAAGAGAGTATATAATTTATGTGTCAGCTAGTCTGTATAAATATTTTTTTGATTTCAGATACAAATTTAATTTTTCTAATTGTGATGGGGAGATTATTAAAGAATTTGATGCCATGATAAAAATAATGGTTTTAAGTTTTAAAATATCAATTTGGTCTGTAAATCTTGTAGATCGGAAGTTACTTCTAATATTTAATATATTCTTAATTTAAAAAATATGGATTATTGAATTTTTTTGTACTTGTCTATTATTTTTGGTATTTAAAATTCTGCAAAGAGTTGGACACTTGGATGAAAGTGGTTCAGTTGGTGAAACATTATTAAACAATTTCAAGTATGATTTTTCGTTTTTATTAATTTTATATTTATTAGTTCAATAACACAGAAAATATTTCAACTCGTCTGCATAAATGAATGAAGAAATAAGTAAATAATTCTTTATGGCGTATATACACGTGTGAGGCTTGTCTATAGACTCGTTTCGAAAGTCGTGTAACAGAATAGAATTGTAGGAGCAAGGTATTAATCGATACTTATTGTAGAATGACGCAACTGATACGTATAGGCCGTTACTGTCAAATCTCACGAGACAAGAGATCAGAGTCTCATCCGTTTATATACACTATTAGAATTATATGTATTTACAAAGCAACGCAACTAATTCTATCAATAAAACTAGGTATGCATCGCGCGCAGTGGCGTACAGTAGGCATGGACTTAGGTTGTGCTGCTAATATAGATGGTGTAAAAGCGACGGGTATTATGATTGGAGGTTGTATTCATCATTTCATTCATGTTTTTGTGTTAGTATACCTGTGTGAGTGTGTATTATTACTAGTATTTTTGGGAAGTTTTTCCAGTTATTAACTAAAGGAGCTAAAATATTTTATAATATAAAATAATACCACGTTTAAAGTGTGTTGGAATGCATACAGTCAAGTCTGCTTCAAAACCACACTTGCGGCGTTTTGCAAAACGTCTGTTAAAGCGAAGACGTGTATATAAACCAATCGCGCGGTGCGAGACTTGCGTTTAGTTCGTATACGTCTGGGACAGATTTTGCGAAAAAACACATGCGCAGCTTTATTTGTCAATTTTAAATTCATCCGCTGGATATACGGTTTTAGTTAACACGTTAACATGAGAACTGAATTATTTTCGTGTAGATTTACATACTCAATATATAATATATCAAATAAGTATTTAATTTACAATTATGCACAGCTTTTTTGATTGTATAGAGTGCACTGATGTGCAGTGATATGATCGCGCGTTATCTACGTGAAACTTCTTTGAATTTTTTTATGTTTTCATTATGAATTGTACATTCATTTTTATAATTTTGTTTGAAGAATAGCGTTTTAAGTTTTTTTTTTGAAAAGATCGGTATCTGAGTTTTTAAAATCGTTTTACTAGATTTAACTCGGTATTTTGTAATGGAGACGTAACACGTTAAGTGCCTATCATATTATACAAGTACAATAGCGGGAATAGAGCTAATAATGGGTGTGGATGACGCAATAACTTGTGTAATGCATTATCGTGTAAATAAGGAAAATTAGTAGTATGAGAATTGTATGCGGGCGTCGGTAAAGAAGTTAATTTTAAAATGAAATAGTGTTAGTCTAGTGATTAGCGAATTAGTCTAGATAGGCGATTTAAATCGTGACATTGTTGACAGGTTGCACGATCTGGCTTAAGTGGCATTTGATTTCAAAAGAATGATCCCATATTTAATATATATTACTGCTCAGGCAGTGGCGTACCAACAAATTGTCGGAGCCCTGAACACGCACGTATTTCGGGCACCTCCCCTCCATTCCAAGATCACACAATGTTTCATATTTAAATTTATTTTTAAAAATAAAAACAATATTACAGGAAAATTACCCTTCAATGTTATTCACGTATAAATTCCGTTAATAAATGATTGTATGTATGCAAATTACATCATAATAATATATATATATTTTTTGTTTATATTACAAAACTTAATATAAGTAAAACAAAAAGTACTATATCTATACATACATAAGCGTAGCTGCCCGGGATGGCAAGATTATAACAAAAGCAGAAAAAATTATAACAAAATACTATCGGGATTTTACAAATCTTCTTGGTCTACAACATTTATCCTTTAATAATGATATTAAATTAAAGCTGTTAAAAATTATGCGCTTTGTAGTAGTTTTTTTTATTTTTGTACATGCTATTTCTGTCACTTTTTTAACACTAAATAATAAAATAACAGACCTCAATTTCAATCATCCTGGTGATGGGGAAATGTTTTTAATAACTGTAAAAATATATAATAAAACATAAAAAAAAAATATTTTCGAACTGCTATGGGCCAGGAGACATTTTCTGATTTAAGTATACTTATAACCGAAAATGAAATAGCATTCTAGCTACGGAATTAAATGGATTAATACTTTCTTACCTATATAAAAAATGTGTGGACGTTTTTAAGAACACTTTCCATGACTGAACATGATTAATTTATTGTTTGAAAATACTTCACGTAATAACTAAAGGAAATAATTATTTTTATTAAAGGTTAACGTAGGAAATAGTTATGCCAATTGCTTTTTGTTTTTCTCAAATCAAAAAACAATCCATGCACCAAATTTAAAGAACGATCATGAAATCAACAGATTAAAAACAGTAAGATAGTAAAATTTTCGAGTTAGTAAAAGAGGAAGTAGACACTTCAATGATTTGCATGCAGTTGTAACCCTTTCTAATGTTAATCTGTTAAAAAACAACATAGGTAACGACTCCATATAAAACGGATCTACCGAAAGGAATTTTCAATTCAGTAAATAGCCATTTATATGACTTTAGTAATTCACTAGCTTAAAGACAGAACAGATTAATGTGAATAGCTCGATGCGGCGAATACAAAAGAGCGCCATGGGTACAGCGGTTTTAGAACTAAGAAATTAATTCTCTACTTGTACACAATTGTAAAATTGCGCTAATTGTAAAATAATGTTTTCGTTTATGTTAATAATCCAATTACTTAATTTATACATATTTGTTTCCCAGAATTTTCAGTAATGCACACCTTTTTTGCTTGTATGCACTACACGCCCCTGGTAATTATACAAACAATTTTTATTATATTATTGCTTATTTTTTGACAAAAAAAATAGATTGGATTATTATCGTATGCCTACTTAACTGGTTACGTAAAGTTTTGTTTTAAAAATTCTTAATTAATGATGTTGGTACGTATCTATCTATGTGATACACACGAATTTAAATATTTGTAGAATCTGAAAATTACGAAATAATGTAGTATTTATGAATATTAAATAATAAATAAAATCTACACACGATAGAATACAGAATGTAAGAGGCCTATTCACAATATTTCATGGGTACCTGAAAAAATTTCTAGCCGGAAATGTTCAAATTCTGTACCGTTACGGAAAACATTAATGTATCAGATTTTTACAAAACCATTTTAAGTCTACATACTTGGAAATAAATGTTTGCGAAATTGTCCCATTATTATTCTGTATCTTTGCTTCAGGCCCTAAATCATAAAAAAAATAGTTAGGCCGCTCGAAGTTCGATGACGTTTTATTTTTTGTATTCAATATATAATCTGTAATACATAAAATATATCATTTAACCTTTTCCTTACGGTGTTAAAATAAAAACACGCGTTCCGGTGCTGTAAATTCAGTGTACATTTGAGTGAATATTTTATATTTATTACATTTGTGAATATATATATCAATAAAAATGAGAAGAAACATTGATCATCACGAACGCATAAGACACGTCTAATCCGGCCAGCGCACTCTCTGCCACGTAATGTTCATCGAAAAAACATTTTTTATTGTTGTGAATGTTGGAAAATCTAAAATATGAATTCTGTATTTATTATGTTAACAGAGATATTCACATAATTAGAGGCAATGTCAACTCAGTTTACATCATCGGAGAGGAAAGCTTAATGTATATGTAACTATAACTTTTTTAAATGCCTATATCTGACGTGGTTGAAATTAATCACATACAGTTTCAACATTTTATAATTATATTTTTAATATGTATCTATTCCCTAAACATTGTGCACTAGGTGTGGTACACCCGGTATAAATTAATAATACTGTAATGCTGTTAAAGTTTCGATAATTTTCGCCCACGTTTACAATTGAGCCGACGGTACTCTACAATAGTGGTCCCCCAAAGCTTCATAGCTGTTAGATCTCTATTGTGGATAGTACTCTCAGAGTTAGATATCAACTGGCTCGGGGAGCCAGGTTTTTATTTATTGTTGTTGTGTTCTCGCATAGAAACGGGATGTTGTTATTTGTCGTCAGTCTGCGCTGGTTGCCGGCCCGCTGGCGCGCGCTGTGTTCCTGGCACTTTGATCGATGGCGGGTGTCACAGTCCGCTGTTTGCTGGGGTGACACACTTCTATTGAAATACAAATGTCATTTTTTTTTTATTACAGTTTTGCATTATATTTAGGGTGTTAATGCAGAGTTGCCGAAAACGAAATGACCGTGTCATTATTGCGCGCAGTTTAATAGAAAATGTTTCAGAATATTTGCACATCAATGAAAATTAATTAAATACAATTCAGCAGCTTTAAAAATTAACCAGTGGCACATGATGGCCATGTTTTGTACGTATTTAAAATCACAAGTATTAAAAATTCATTCACTTTTCTGAACTTGGTCTTATTAACACAAACGAGAGCAATAGTTTTAAAAATCAATTGATAGGAATGAAAGAAAGAAATTTCTAAAAAAAGAATCTTAAAATCATGTAGGTATTAAATAATAATTACATACATTTATATTAATTTAGAAATAACGTTTTGATATATAGCTGGTAAGGATTCTTCTCTTGTAAAGGTATATATAAATAAATTATTTGAAAGGCTGGGTTCGTTACACGCGTGTATTGGGTCCGAGTTCCGAGTTGTTCGAGAAAAATCGATAGAGGAGGTCACCTGCCCAGGAAAAACATGCGTGGACAACCCAAAGGCTTCCATGGACTACATATCGGTACCTGGATGACAGAACAAATTAATAATTTACACGTCAGTTAACAATAATACGACACACGTGGATCGGGACGATAATGGCGTCAATGGACGTTTCGACCGATAAAATCATTATTTTCTGGAATAAATAATAGAAGAACATTTTGAAATTGTTTTGTTGATGAAATATATGAAATAAAAATTATACTAACCTAACCTAACCAGATGGACTACTGAACTCGAGTGAGTGCATACACAATGACTCATACATATTAGAACGCGAACAAAAGATAACAGTGTAAACTGAGTCGTGTGTGGAGATAAGAAATTTTAAAATAAATTTATTCATTACAAGTGTCAATTTCCCGTGAACATTTTTCGAGTAGGAAATAAACAAGTCATTTCCTACTATCGGAAATTTGATTATTGAAAACCTGTAATTATACTGCACCTGCTGTAGGCAGGTAGTTAATTATTTAAATTGCACAATAAAATCATGTATTGATATTATCATTTTTTCTGATAATTTATAAGGATGTTGTGTAAATAACTTTGTTTGAGAGATATATTTATAAGAAAATAATGCACTGTGCCTTCTCCCCCTTTCGCGTTCCTTCCCGGCCTCGCCGCCGACTAGTCGATCGGTGACCTTGAGCCAGTACGGTTATACGTGTACGGAAATGATTACAATATTATACTAATTTGAGACTTCGCGTCTATACTGTGTCGGAACCTTTGACGAAATAGTGAATAAAAAAAAAAATTAAAAAAAATACAGTCCACATTTTGGAGATATCTACAGAATTTGGATTATTGTGAATGCCTATTCTTTCCTTATCCTGAAATCTTCTGGCATATATGCTTGTACGCAACAAACTTTGTTTAATTTATTACTATTATTATTACAAAACCATAATATGTAAGCTTCCGTGCCCGTCCTAGGATGGAAATATTTGTATATAAATAAATCGAGTGTACTGCGGGTGCATGTGGTTCTCATGTTCTTGGTACTGGCCGGCTACACGCAAAGAGTGTGGACCCGGCCTTAAGGTTCAAT
Organism: Eubasilissa splendida; assembly: GCA_031772225.1. Taxonomy (NCBI): domain Eukaryota; kingdom Metazoa; phylum Arthropoda; class Insecta; order Trichoptera; family Phryganeidae; genus Eubasilissa; species Eubasilissa splendida. The sequence continues at coordinate 20,886,737 of CM062846.1, read as the reverse complement.
AACATCATACTTAGTACGTACATATAGCGTGACGCGTGATGTGTTATTATTTTATATAAAACATTTGAAAAATTGTAAATTCGTGTGGCTTTCGGATTACGTGATGTTTAATCTGATGAAATCACGGTATTCCATACCAGGGAGGTATAGAATACCGTGATTTGTATTATCACAACACACGGTGTCCAAGATACATTATTAACCGTTTTATATTTAGCTGTAAAGCTTTAGATGGGGTTATCACATTCATAACTTATATTCATGACAGGTATGACCGCAAAAAGCTATACTCAATTCTGCTAAATTTTAACATTTTCTCAAAGTTTGTTAGTCTAGTGAAGTTCACAAAGCTCAACAATTAAATGTCAAATGAGAATTTACGGATAAGTTCAATGTCAGGCAAGGATTAGAACATGGAGTTAGCCTCACTTCAATGCTCATCAATTTTGCACTCGAATATGCTATAAGGAGTATGCCAGTGGACGCTAATTCTAGTATATATGATATATTTAAAATCTAGTCAAATAGTAGTGAAAAGAAGACGTAAATCCTGCGCCGATAGCATCTAACGAACAAATTGAGCAATCTCCGGGTTGCGCGTCCCGCGGATTGGGAAGCGGAAGGAAGGAAATAAGGGAACCTGGATAAAGGACCGCTCGCCTTACCTTGTGTATGACACCTCCGTCACTCCTACAGTCGTCGTCGAGAATCACACAAACGGCACGCGGATGGGCAGCTCTCCGCTTCCAATTGAAGACGGCGATATCACAGCTTCACCCGCGGCACACAAAACAACAAATATCAATATCACTGTGCACACAAATAACAGGATCACAAATAATACAGTGCTGATGCACTGGAGCTGAATAAATCCACACCGCGAATGCTATCGCGATGCCGCGCTCGAACAAATATTGGTCACGTTGACGTCTGCTGACGTCAAGGTTACTATTCACACTGAAGACGAGCATTAAGGAAAGATTATAGGTGTGAATTTAGACGTGAAAAGGTGTCAATAACACGGGTCGCGGCCGATTCGCAAGACGCGGCAAAAATGTGTTTTACAAATCCGGAACAAGTTAGAATATGTCGATGATCTGAATTTTATGAGCAGAAATCTGCCAGCTGCCCAATAAGTATTTAACTCAGAATCTTATTTTGAAATAAGTTGGTTTAATAGTGTGATGTCCTTGAGATCGTGTGTATGTGTGTGTGTCAGCGCGCCAGCACCGCCGGTGCGAGATGTATGTGGGTGTGTGTGTGGCGGGCCTAAAAGGATGACGCGCGCGGGACACGGGCTTTTTTCGCTACCGTTTGGCTCCGTGACTAGTTATACTTTGTATCATAACACTGTATTATTCGTGTAATAAAGATTGTAATTGTCACATAAGAGTTTCTCATTAGATCGCCTACAAAAAGTTAGGAAAATAATTGCCGTAGGAAATATAATATATTTCGTATTACTACAGAAATCACGGAATGTCCACAGGAATACTAAGTCAATTCTATATAAAACTATTCCCTTGAAATTGTGAGAAATGTTGGATAGTTTTGAGAGGAGAGTGCTGCGGAGAATTTATAGATCTGTGCGGGATGAGGAAGTTTGGAGAATCTATAATAATATTGCCCTTCTCCATCTTTTATCTATGACTTACTGGGCAGTATTAGACTCGGACTTTAGTGTCATTGCCAGGTGTATATATATATAGTGACCATCTGTCATCTTTTCTTATATATAATTTTTAAATATATTAATTAGAAAGATATACATATAAAATTAATTTTATCGAAAAATATTAGTTGCGCCACCGGGATTCGAAGCTGGACTTCTTTCCAAACCGGGGAAGGTGCATTATCCAACTATGCTACAGCGACGATATTTTTAGCGACAAATTTTCGAACCTATATGTTATCTTTTTTATATTAATACATTTAATCGTTCCATTATTTAAAAGAGCCATCTACCAGTGATTGACTCATGGCCAGTGATCACACTCACCATCAGTGATTAAATATCTGGGAATATCGTGATTCGTGATTCATTTTTATAACGTGATTTGGCGCATGTGCATATGAAACGAAAATATTCATGAAGGAATGACGTATTAATTCGTGATAAGTGCCATCTAGTAGTTTCTGTCAAAACATTTTACGCATTTGACCCGAAATACTCGAAAAATAATCTCACATTTTTTAAGGGTTTTCATTATCTTTGTGACGATATTAAATAAGATATGTATTAATTATGCCTGCTAAAATTTGTTTTTTACGTCAATTAAGTTTGAATATGATAAGTAAATACGCTCAAAATGATGTTTTTTTTTATTATTTAGTTTGTGTATTGTGGATTGTTCGGCGCACGCGCATTAGTAATGAAACTGTGATCACAGTCACAGTTTCCAATCACTGATATTATCGAATATCAATCACAATCACACCAGTGAGTCAAGAGTAGCATTTTTTCTCATCACTATTATGTATGCACTATATTAAGAATAAATAAATAAATAATATTTATTACTTTGTGACATCATTTACTCAAAATCCACCCCTTTCCTGGAACACCGCGAACAGCTCTGAGATTAAGCGAGCCCCTTGTTAACGTATCGGCAGCCCATTGCTGGTTGAATAGTATGAAGACCCTGACTTCGCTGGGTGGATGGCATATGAAAGGATGCGGTAGAGCTGCAACAGATTTCGAACTGGACAGTCGCCGAGAACCGAAGCATGTGAAGATTCAGTATGCATTGAAGACGTAAAAGAAGAACTAATATTCATAAAAAATAGCTTTCACGGCACTTTACAATATTCAGAATTATTCTGCCGTCTGTATTTTCGATCTTTTTGGCCGCCGTGCGTCGTTGCAGGGTCCAAAAAAAATCAACACCATTTTTTTTTGTGTACCGCAGCCTTCCCGAGTAAACGCACCGGTTTGGCATGTCTCAAATAAAATATTTTTTTGAAATAATAGTGAAATGCTTCATGTCAAGAATGACTGTTTATTTTGTTACGTCCAAAACTGTATTTCAAAGTTTTCAGGACCGATGGCTATAAACAGTTATAACAAGAGTCAATATTTTAAAATAAATCTAAAACGATTCATTACGTAACAATAATTTAATTTAAAAATAATAATTGTTAGTATTTCAGTAACTATTCAATTTTTTTCTATTGCATATTTAAAAAAATATAATTTAATTCGAAGTTCATTCGAATGCATTCTGACCACAATGATCGTGTGTTAAAAAACATCTCACAATACTTGGTTTACCTGCTTATGCCAGGTAAACCAAGTATTGTATTACGGATCTTATTTATATTATTTAATTCTTGATTTAATCTCGAAACAGAGATGATTATTTATATTTTAGGTTATCTTTATTTCCTATTAAATACCTCTCAAATCAGTAGGTACTAATATTTTATTTATAAAACTATTAGATAATACAGTAAAATCATAACCGTGTCTACCTACACAGGAGCAATTATTTTATTGAACCGGATGTAATTATACAAAACAGTATACGTACATCTATGACAAATACCAATTTAAAAGAAAAATAAATAAATATTTTAAAAGTTACATAAATAAAATACTTTTAACCAACTTTTTAAAGAATTTGTGTTGAATGCCGGAGAGCTATTGAAATCCCCAACAATCACGACATTTTCAGGACGAATGGCTAAACTTCCGCTATCCTGATATAAGTAGGTACAACTGTTATATTTCCTCAGATAGGAATAGCAAACTTGCCACAGACAATAAGCTCCTCTTAACGGCCTATACTCCTATACGCAGCCCCCATCTGGGGTCACGCGGCTCCCACTAACATGAAAAAACTACAAACCTTCCAGAATAAGTGCATCCGGTTAGCGTTGGACGTACCCAAATGGATAAGGCTTTCATAACTTCATCTCGAGTCGGGCATTCTCCCCATAAAAGAGTTTATTACACATATCTCCAAACGTTTTTACGATGGTCTCGAAAAGCACCCCAATCTGACCATCAATTCGTTAGCTAAACACGATCTGAGCGTACCGTCGCGATTTAAACGTCCAAAATCCGTCCTCCTTTAGAGGCTTAATTCACTGTGCCAGCTAGCAGTTCCCTGCAAAATGATAAAAAGCAGATTTGTTACCTTTTTGTTATAATTCTAAAAAGAAAATTTATCAGGCCTCAAAGGCATACTACGGGTGAAGGTCCAGCGTACCCAGTATCCTGTAAACTAAGAAATCAAAGTCAAAGTCAATTTCCTCAGATGCAGACAGTTGTTAATTTAACGTAGGTAATACCGTATAAGACTGTCCTCCAGAATTTTGTTTATGTGATCATGTCAATATTTTTTCGATAATATAATGTAGTAATACTCTTGATACTAAATATTTATTTATTCAGCAATATATTAAAATAATGCTAAAACACAATGCTGTTGAGTTTTAATATATGTATTATCTGAACACTTAGTAGATCTGTAATGTTTTATTCCGATAACGTGAGATGGCGGCACTGTCGTTCGCAACTAACACACGTATGCCGTCGGAAATATGTTAAATAGTATAGTTCGCCCGCCAATGGTTAGGACTGTACTTCACAGGATCATTTCTGTAGTACTTCCTCCCTCGTAACGTGTACACTCTACCAGAGTGACATCCCGCGATGAGGAGACGTGGCGCGGTTCCTTGAGCGTGAGGCGGGTCTTGAGTTAGTCCTTGTGGCGAGCTCTTGACCATCGATGATCGTTCGCCGCCTGTGGTTTCCACAGGTGGTTAGGGAATCGTCGCTTTCTGAGCGGTTCAAATATTTTTTGGATTATATTTATATTATTTATTGGTTGTTGGAGGGGGGGGGGGATTTTCGCGTAGTGATGAAGAATGGGAAATATCGTTCGCTTCGAGAAGTTTCCGTTTGCCGTTTTGTCCGCTTCGGAGGGTTTTTCGTTCCATTCACTAAATTAGAACGTGGGCTATTTATTTTTATCTTCAACCTATTCGACAATATTTGTCAACAGATGGCGAAGAGTTGTATATGTATGTAAATGAAGTTATTGAGTCGTGTGAGGTCTGGGAATCGTGAAAAAAATGCGCAAATAATTACGTTATGAAGATATTCTAATTATTAATTTTCATTTAAAAATAATTAAAAAATTTCAAAATTATTTTAATTTCACAATCTTTTTAAATTTAGTGAATTAACGTTAATAATAACTTAACATTCACAATGAAGAACTGTTACTTGTATATAAATAAATAAAATAACGGAATCTTTATCTTACACGATTTTATGAAAACTCGATTTATTAGGTGAATTTAATTATCTCTTATACAATTGATGGAGAATAATGGTTTGTTGTCAGATAGGTACGTAGGAATTTAAATTGCCGATGAGAGAACGTTGAAACGTTACTGAAGCTGCTATTATTATGGAGACAATCGCCAGATATGAATAAATATTTTAACTACACATAATTATATTATTTCGATCTGAACATATGAAAAAAATCTATTGATATCAAACGTTCATCTTCATTCTTCTCTCCAAAAAAGATCGTATTAGAATGATATCATAAAAATAAGAGACAAACATTGTTCAGATTAATTAATCATACTCGTTACCGTGGTGACAACCTATTTTATTCAGTACCCACTGTATCCAGATTTAACATTTTTTAGAAATTCATGTATACAGATAAAAAACTTATTTTTGTATTCAGAACCTACACGATACCTACATAAGAATTTAAAATAAAAAAGAATACAATGTGTACAATGGCAAGCAACCGTTTTAAAACAAATAAAAATTTAGAACTTCAAAATAAAGTAATGATATTTCATTTCTTTCTTCCTTGTGTGTTTTCTTCCACTGTACCTATAACACACACACACACGATGTCTACTCATATTCACGAGACTACTAATTTATCTAAACACGATTTAAAAAAATATTTAATTGTCAGATTTTAATGATTTTTAGAGATTTTAGATGATCAAGTTATCAAACTCAAAAAATAGACCATAATATTAAACTATGAAGTGTTGAAAAAATGTCCTGTAGCTACATTTTCAAAAACTTTTTCACGTCACTAAAAATAATCATATCACAATGATTACATCTTCAATAGCCTTTTAAGATGAAAAATAGATGCATGTGTTATTTGCTTACCGTGACTTAAAAAAATAGTTTGTTTTCAGATGTTCAGGAGTCAACCACTGCAGTTTCATCCTGAACTTGGATCACGAGGAATCGCTGACATGGGGACCCGGTTTCGTTTACATCAAGTATGCTTGCATGGATGGTAAGCACTATTAAGAGAGCGGGATTTTTATTTCTCAATCGGATTATATAAACATAATCTATCAAATACTAGCAGATAAGCAATGGTAATAGTTCACTGTTCATAGCGGGCAGCTATTGTTCTTTTGACATTGCGTAAAGTGCTTTATTCTATGGTATACTATAGACAGTATCGATAAGAAAATATGACAGATGTCTTGTATGTTTTTTCTTACTCGTAATAAATACAATGTATGTACACTACTTATGTATGTAAGAGAAAATATTTGAGTAATCTTAACATAGAGATATTAAAAACTCGTTCGTTTTTACCATGCTCGCGTCTCACAGACCTGGCCGTTTAATCAAGCACTATACAGCCATAATGACACTGCCGATAATGACATTGCCGAAGCCGCCACATCCAGAAAGTAATAAATATAGACGGGGAAGCGTAATATTATCTACTAAATATTATGTAATTTCAAGCTAGTTATTGTTTTATTAGAGATATACACTTGTACAATTTGTGCAATTTTTAAGGTAATTTATCGCCCTTAGTTCGTGTAACAGGTGTTACGTTTCAGAGAAAGCAGTTCAGTTATTAAACAATTAGTGGAATTGTACTGTAGTATTTGTATATATAATGTACGCGCTGTTTGTGGCCGAGAGAAATAAATTTGTACCAAACACGCAATCATAAATTTCAAGATAATATTATTTGGAAGTCACCACGTCGCGGAGCCTCGTTATAACGCGTCCCGTTTAACGAATACTCGGATATAACGCGATAAATCATTTGACACATTTAAAAAAAAAAAGGTTAAATATGAATTAAATATATTAATTAGAATGATATACATATAAAATCATTTTTATCGAAATATATTGTTGATGTGCCGCCGGGATTCGAACCTGGATCTCTTTCCAAACCGGAGAATGTGCATTGTCCAACTATGCTACAGCGACGATATTTTTAGCGACAAATTTTCGAACCTATATGTTACCTTTTTGATATTATTACATTTAATCGTTCCATTATTTGAAAGAGCCATCTACCTCATTTTTACGGAATCTTAAATACAAACAATAAGAATGTGTTCTCCTAATAATAAAGTTGTATCAATGTGTCCAAAATTTAATAAAAATGATTTAATAATTCTGGCGTTCTGCTATCAGATTACTCGAAGGTATTTGAGATTCCGTAAAAACAAGGTAGATGGCTCTTTCAAATAATGGAACGATTAAATGTATTAATATCAAAAAGGTAACATATAGGTTCGAAAATTTGTCGCTAAAAATATTGTCGCTGTAGCATTGTTGGATAATGCACCTTCCCCGGTTTGGAAAGAGATCCAGATTCGAATGCCGGTGGCGCATCAACAATATTTTTCGATAAAATTGATTTTATATGTATATCTTTCTAATTAATATATTTAAAATATCACAGACCTATATTCTGAATAATTACAACTTCACAATAAAAAAAAAAAGTTTTCCCAATTTTTAGAACTACTCAAAACTTTTTGTGATGAGTTATCCAAGCACCGGAACGGAAGTTATACTGAACTGTAAATGATGATTGCTAATGAATTTATTTGGTGTTTTGTTTATTAAAAAGCTTTACTAATATTTAATTTGTGTTTTAATATATACTGTAATAATGATCATTTATTCGCGGAATTCTTTTAAACGTAAGTAAATTACATGGCAGACGGCAAACGTGCAAAAAAATGACACTTTCACATTGCCGTTTTATGGATAGCAAGGACACTAGTTACAACAATAATTTCCAAAAAATTCATCATACATCATAAAATTTTCATATTTTCGGAGAAAGCAATCACTTCATGTATAGAACATCAAGAAAGACAGAATATAAAATTATATGAGAAAGAGAGAGACAGAATATATATAAGAGAAAATCAATTTAATATCCATCAACATTGTATTTTCCCCTCCCTTAATGTTCCGTCTATCTGGATATGTATTCTGTCTCTCTTTCACATGTAATTTTATATTATGTATATATATATGAGTGTACTCTTTTTGTATTTATGATTAGATTTATATACGTCCTGATGAAGCTTGAGATAAGCGAAAGTTAGTAAGTTCATCAAGGAATAATTACTCACGTAAAATGCTTAATGAACAAATATAAAGGAAGCGTCCCAAAATAAATAGACTCGGATTGCTCGTGTTAGCTAAAGCTCTAAAGTAGTTAAGTAGTAAAATAACAGCGCCTAAAAACTATCCTAGGACGTGTTTCGGATCTTTTCCAGTATTAATTAAATACTACAAACACTTTTTAATAACCAATGTCTGCAAACGTTAAGAAAACAATTTGACATATTAACTCAAAAAAATTATCGTTATAAACCGAATGATACTTCTAAAAAAATAAGCTTAAAATTATGTAGGCATTAAAAAATAATTACCACAATATTTGTATCAGAAATATTACTGTTTTTATTAAAAAAATTGACAATATAAATTGAGTATTTTGAAAAATATACTTTCAGAATATAAAAGTCTCATATCTCTTTTCAAATTAACACTATACTCAAATAAAATGTATCGGTTTCTCTACTCGTACATGTGAGACACAGAAATACATTGGGATAATTTAAAAAGGAAACAAAGAAACATTTCAAATAGATCCTACCTAAAGGATTTCAAAATATATTTTCGTCCAAAATTTAGTTCACAATTATTTGATGAAGGTATTTAGTATTTATATTGTCTATATTTTTATTTGTTATCTTTGTTTCTTTAACCACTTAATTGAGTTTAAATACATCTACCGGTTTCGAAAAATACCATTTTCTTCTTCAGGATATCATAACTAATTAAAAACATATGTTATTGTTTCTTTACCAGAATCTATTTAAAAAAAAAACAATTATTTAAAAAATAAATTTAGTACCTAACTCAAATCATTACTTAATACAAATTTACTCGGAATAATTTTTAGAATGGTAGTTAAATTTAGTTGGTTGTTTATAATTTTTTGATTAGTTTCACACGCTTTATTTATCTCCAACGATTCCAAATTATTTAATTTGTTTCCAACGCCGTTATATGCAAAATTGACAAGCCCAATTTTTTTTATCAAAACCATGACCATTTTTTATCAAACGATTAGCAAAATAAAACAAAGATAACAAATAAAAATATAAATTTTAACCACAAGTTAATATTGCTAATTTTAAAAGTGTTTATGTTGTCTGTTTACCTAGATAAATAATATAAATAATTTACATATTTAGTTGACACAGTTTTGTGATACAATTTATAAATTGGTAATAATAAATCATTTTACCTTATTGAAAACACTATCAACGTACAGATAACCTTTTAAAACATTCCTTCTGCGTTAAATTATTTATCCAGTTTATTCAAGGGTAAACATGATTAATTTTAATGAAAAAAGTTTTCAGGGCCAGTTAGTATTAAAAGCGTTTTATTGAAAATCTGTTGATGAAATTCACAAGTAGGTACTTGCTTTTTTTTCACTTGTGGAGAAAGCTTTAAGTGTTAAGCTTTTAAAAGCTTTCGTTACGGTCCATTTACCTACTTTCTTTCTTTTTCTCGTCTTTGTCCGCCAATAGAATAAATTCAGCATTCGTTTCTTATTACGTTTTGATAACAATAGGTTATTGGGAAAAAACTTATTTTTCTGAACTTAAATCTGTGCCAAACGCCATTAGAGATTTCTCTTGAGTAAATATGAAATAATAATTTCAGCATCTGCTGACCGCTATTGTAAAATCGAGAACTTCTTTCTAGATATGTGTATAATTAAGGCGTCTGTTTTAAAAGTATTAATATTATTATAAATGAAATATGGTTAGTGTCACGACTTAAAATAGCTTTAAATCGCGAAAGTGAAATCAAATGAAAGATAATAAAATACGTGATTGGTGTATAGTTTAGATCACGTTTAAACCTAGGCTGACGTTCCGGCACGGTAACACGTGCCATTGTCAAGGCGTTGTCTAATTTATTCGGTCCCAACTTAATTTAAGTAGGCTACGGCTTATTCTAGATATTTGTATACTTCGGAGAAACGATCTGCTTCTTTCGGCGTGCAGGTAGATACATATGTACTTTAACCTTTTAACTGCCAACTCCATTTGAAATGGAAGACACCACATAGGGTGTATCGCACAGAATTAATCGCCGAGGCAGCGCCATATAATTGATATGATAAGACACGTGTCAATAATTTAAAGGTGTAATCATCGGCGTGGCGCCAAAAAACCCGTGGGATAGATTTTAGGGAAACAAAGACGTCTTAGTAAAACGTCACAAGCGGCGGCCTGTCGCCGTGTAGGTACTTGCAAATATGACTATATGTATTGTTATGAATTTGAATAAAAACATTGTATTCTGCATGCGGCAGCCATTCTCGATTTTGCCGCCGTAGTGTGCCAATATTGAACATCTTTTTTGTTTCATTTCTTTCGACTTCATAATCATCATCATCATCATCGCCGGTTGAGAGAAGCTGAGGTCGGCGAATCACCCTTGTCTACATTCTTGTTTCCTGTACGGAACATAGGGTAAGACTAGGCTATACGGGTCTTGACTTATCTATCAAAAGCTGGAACCTATCGTCCACAGATGGCAAAATGATTTAAAAATATGACTTTAATCCCTGCAAGTTTGCAAGGTCCGAAAGTGCGTGTTAACACGCTTATAGCATGGCGTGTTAACGCGCTCGTGAAATATTTTTTATAATGGGTCTTCCATGCGTAAAAATATATAAGCAATACTTGGCTTACATTAAGATGTAAGTATATTATATTATATCTCTATCTCTCGGTCGATGTTTTCTCTCTCCCTTCTCTTGCCTTCGCGATCTTAGACTTTGTTTAGTGCGACATATAGCGAAGCTCCGGTCATGTCTCGGACTTGGCCCATCTTATTGGACACAAGTGTAGGTATAAACAAATAAATAAGGTCTCGAAATTTTGCTGGCCGAAGTTATCAAGTAGGAATTTTCCTAAAATTTTCGAGTGACGCGGAATCAAAAGAAGCACGCTTTGTATAAATTGTCCACGATAAATTAGTATGATATAAATAACAGACGGAGGGGGCGAGATTGGCATTACTAAGTGACGTCAGGAGTGATATTGTCGAGCCCATTTGCCTCAGATTTATCGTTCTGGTCTGGGGTCAAGGCTTGGCAATTCCAAAAATGCCAGGGTTGCCTGATAGTTGGTCTGATAAACACAATTTATGCGCGGATTTATGGCGGAGCGTGGCCAGATTAATGCATAGATAAAAAAAAACCTAAGTTAAGAGCATAAAACAATTTATAATTTAATTTATTGTAATAGATATTTTTAGTAATTATTCAGAACATAGATCTGTGATATTTAAAATATGAATTAAATATATTAATTAGAAAGATATACATATAAAATCAATTTTATCAAAAAATATTGTTGTTGCGCCACCGGGATTCGAACCTGGATCTCTTTCCAAACCGGGTAAGGTGCATTATCCAACTATGCTACAGCGACGATATTTTTAGCGACAAATTTTCGAACCTATATGTTACCTTTTTGATATTAATACATTTAATCGTTCCATTATTTGAAAGAGCCATCTACCTTATTTTTACGGAATCTCAAATACCTTCGAGTAATCTGATAGCAGAACGCCAGAATTATCAATTTCATTTTTATTAAATTTTGGACACATTGATACAACTTTATTATTAGGAGAACATAGCCTTATTGTGAAGTTGTAATTATTCATACGTCATCCGAAATTTTAAAATTGCCGGAACAAATATCTAATCTACGATTTAAATACTTAACGGGTTTCTTTAACAATGCCGCCGTGACCGATAGTAATGGAAGATCCGACTTTTCGGGTCTAAAATAAACCATTACAAAATGCCGCAAATCTAAATACTCCGTCAATTTCAACTAAAGGGGTTTGAGAGTAATGCCGCTTTAATCCTAATCTTGTTACAAAATCACTTCTAATAATTGTAATCTGCGAACCGAGAATGTCGTGAAATTTTAACTTTAACAATAGCTGTTGTCCGACAATTTTGGTAGCGATGCGACATTACTCTTCTGTCATTGCTATTCTGAATATTGTCGGCATGATTGTGCTGGACCGAACTCCAGTCTATTGCTTTGCAGCGCATTTGTGATGCGTCTCTCTTTGATGTTGGGATATCATGAATCCTCTCGCCGTCCACGAATGCGAGTGGGTGGAGGAAAAGTTCGCTTTTTTTCTATGACGTTATTTCCGCATTGATAACTTAGAACTCTAAGATTGCAACACGTTGCATGTGTAGCGTAGATATTTGTTTATAATCTAATCCGTAAGACCCGTGAACTATTTATTTTTATTATTTGAAGTGTTAATGTTATTATCACCATTGATTGGTTTACCGAATTTAAAACAATTATAGATTGTGTGACCTGAGAACCGTTTATTTTTATTATTTGAACCGTTGCGGTAATTATCATCGCCTTTAAAATGATCTACACTATGCACCATTTTTCTTCGTTGTTCCATGTGCGAACCAATATTAACCGGTGGAGTATGGACTGATGAGGTATGTGTTCCACACAGGAAACAAGACTGTAGAAGCTTTAGGGGTGATTCGCCGGTTCGCTCTGGTATCTCGGACGTCGATATCTGCAGCGGCGTGCAGTGGTCCAGGGGGGTCCAAAATCATCGTCCAGTGTAGTAGCCAAAGTCAAAGTAATTTCCAGGTTCAGTCCAAATGTCGTAGCCAAAGGTCGAGAAGCCAGAAAGTCTAATGTGTATAGCAGGGTCAAAGCAGAGATGAATAAAACAGTTTTTCCTTGAAGAGTCCAGCGGTGCGAGATCAGAAGCGAGAATACTTTTTGCAGCCGCTGGGCCATTATTTATTTGATACCGAAAGTTATCGGGAGCGTAAGACTTTCCCGTTCAGCCGAGATCCAATGAGATGGCGAGGCCAGTCCCCTCGCCACTCCGTTTCGGTCCAGCGTAGCCACCCCCTGGCGGCCAGATCCCGAAACTCGGCTCATTTTTTCTGTCGTCCCGTCCGGGACGGCAGAACTCGGATTTCTCCGCTATTTTTCGTTTAACACATAAACCCCGGTTTTCTTAGACATCGCGAGTACTTTATCGTGTAGTCTTTATTCTCCCTCGCGATGCCTGATAAATCTTATCCGGGGCGATGGCCCGGGAAATTAATTATCGCACCTTAAACTTAGAAAATGCATTTTTATTACCTAAATGATTTTTAAGGTGCGTAATATTATCTCTGGGCGATCGCCCCTCCATGCTCTTTTTATTGTACAACATTAAATATTCCTAGCATTTTCCTATCCTAAGTAATTACATACAGAAATTTAAGAATAATTTTCCCGCTCGCCGGCGGGGCGGAGTCTCGCGGCGGCCTGGTCCTCCTTCCACTCGGCGGTCCACCGAGCGCAGAGGCGTAGGGTTTCCAGTGGCGCAGAGCGCCGGGCGAAATGTTCCCGTAAAGCGTAAAAGCTGCTCTTTTCGCTTTCTTAATTTCTTGGGCCGCGATTATCGCGCCCGCGGGCTCGAGGCTGTGCGGAACAGTATGTATTGGTTCAGCCGTAGCCGTGTCAATTAAACTACAATCATTTTGCAAGAAGTCCGTCAGCTGATTATCTATAGGTAAGATAGACGGTATTCGACCATAAATTTTTTCATGTATTTATGAAAGCACATCCGTACCGTCTGAGGCCGGAAATACCGCGGATATCGCATCTAATTGATCATATATCTCTTCCGCTTCCACAAATAACTCATCATAGGAATTGATCACCTTCTTATCATTAGTAGCATTTAAAATTGCTCATTTTTATATTTTTAATTGTAAAATCTGTGTTTTTAAACCAGTCATAAGAAATTTTAAATTTATTCCGTAGTACCGTCAATGCAATTTTTATACGAAATATATACATAAATATATAAATATATGGAAAGTTTTCACCGAACAAAATTTATAATAACAACGTGTTGCTATGGAAAATTTTTATCGAAAATTAAATTTACAATTACCAATTTCTTGATAATCCGAAAATATATAATACAAAATGTTTTTATATCGCCGCCGTAAATAAGTCCGTCCGAACCGAAAAACTGTCTCTTTCTAGTAGCAGCTTCGCTTTTGTTTTCTGTTTTTAAATCCACACAAAAAGAGTACACATATTCAAAATTTTATACTAGGCCTACCTATCGAAGTATAAGAGCGCGTAAAAAGATGTATGACATATTTTCATAAAAATTAATCTTATTTTAAATCATTTCTTTAGAATATTTTCTCTGCTTATGTCATTAAAAATTGTAAGTGTTAATATTGAATATTTACAATTGTATGTAACTAAAATAAGTTCACGCATAATGGTGTAATCTTTGATGTCTCATATCTTACAAAGTTTTACTTTTGTTCGTAAATAATTGTGTAATATTTAATACCTTTTGTTTTACAAAGTTTCTTAAACTTTTTTAAAAACTTTTGCTAATCTTGTTTGAAAATTAAATTTTAATTTTTAATTAAAATTTCAAATTTTAACAAGGGAGGTGTTATGTATGTACCTATAGTCCGAAGTCACATCCCTATCTTTTAGTTAGTCAACCTTATCCTTTCTTGATTTGAGGAGAGTTATGAGTTGGAACCACTATTTTAATAGTTTAGTCCAATCTTATTATTTATGCTTTCTGTAAGCGGATGTATATTGAAACTATTATTTCATATCATCTAATTTATTGCATTGTTTATCCGGTACATAACCCGGATTTAAATTATCTTCTATATTATTTAATGGGAGAAATATCTCCACAATTATCCTTTAGAAATCAGATCGTATCTAACATCTAAACGAGATAGAACTGAAAGTCTATTCGTTTCAACACATCTTCGTGGACACGCTACCTACTTACCTACACAAGTACCGAGTTCTGATTTTAAGACCTGCCGAGGGTGGAACATGAAGGTTTCAAGTCCCACAGCCCTGATTCTTCTTCTGTAACATCTGATTTATATTTTGTTCTCCGCCAGATTTAGCGCATCTTCTGTTTTAAAACATTCTGGCGATAGATACAACTTCGCTGCATTGTCATCTTCTTCTATTGTCGTATCCTACAACTTGCCCGACCGTCATGTCGTAGGACGGGTAAGAAGCTAGGGTATACATGATAATTTATGGTTAGTACTTATATACGAAAATCAATGTGCCAATATCAAAAAAGATTAAATTGAATTGAAGTAATAATTTCTGTAAAAATTATAAATCGAATTGATATTCATAACCCAAATAAGGTGCTTGTTAGCTGAGTTCAAAGGTTGAGGTTTTGCCCTAACCACGGCATAATTCAAGGACATTATCCATCCTAATCTAGTTAAATGTAGCAAATCCTCATTGGACTTTGGCGTTCGTGAAAGCTCAAACCCCTATCTATCAGGATATCAAAATTCATTCTAGCAATTCTTTAATGAAACACGATATTACATATTAATTAGTGATGAGCTCAAAATCACCAACCGTGTGTCAATCACTGATATCTTTGAGTCACACTCACTGTCAGTGATTGAATATCCGGGAATATCGTGAATTGTGATTCAATTTTTTTTCTATTGATTTTCTGACGCCGCTGTTTAAATCGATTATCACTTGAATCAGCGCCATCTACCAGATTTTTTGTAATTTATATTTGCTGAGAATTTGACTCGAAAAATATATTTCCATTTTTTAAGCATTTTAATTTTCTTTGTGAAAATTTTAAATTAAATTTATATTTATTATTTATGCTAGAATATGTTTTTTTACACAAATGAGGTTTTAATAATATAAATAAATACGCTCAAAATAATGTTTTTTTTTTATTTCGTGCATTGTGATATCGTGCGGCGCATGCGCATTAGTAATGAAACTGTGATCACAGTCAGTCACAGTTTTCAATCACTGATATTATCGAATACCAATCACAATCACAGTGAGTCGAAAGTGGCATTTTTTCTCATCACTAATATTAATACAAACATTTTCAAATAAAAGATTAATTTGTAAAGAAAATTTATGTATATCCGTGTGGTTACACACAATTTATTATTCACACGTACAAACATCCCTTTATTTTATTGCGAACTTTAGCTAGAGGCAGTGGCGTAACAAAAATGCCCAAATGCAGAATGGAAATAAGGCCCATCCAACGGTGTAGTGCTAAAAAAAGATGTACTGGAAGGCTACTCCCCTAAATGGGGAGCGTTCATGTGCTTCCGCTACTAAATAAAAATCACTTTAGTTTTTATTATTTTATTTTTTTATTTTTCATATATTAATTAATACATTAGTATTTCTCTCACAAAAATCAGTCCACAAACAATAACGAAATAGTTCTTACTGCGTAGTAGAATAAAATGATTAAATACACACAAATAGTAAGAACAAAAAAACGTAGTTAAAAAACTTTGAATTTAAAAACATAAAAACGCACAAGACTGAAAAAACAATGTAGGTGGTGACAAGCCAACTCCACAAACTCAACTGAATATTAAAGTTTTCAATTTTAGCTTATTCAGTTTCGATACAATTGAATGTGAAATAACATTTTGAATGAAATAAATCTGTTGTTATTTCTTGTCGTATAAAGTGTGTGCAGGTTCAGCTTAGAATTGAAGCCATCTTGGAAAAACGCCGTAAAAAGAACCGGCGCGGCGACACCACATGTTTATGTTGCTAATGTTTTATTCTAACAAATTGTACCGGAACGCGTTCCGGTCGCGGAAAAAAGTACCGGAGCGACGTTCCGGTGCGTTCCGGCCCCACTACACTACTGGGCTCGCAAAATAAATACTGTAGGTATAGATTTAGGTTATGCTGTTACCGATGATATTATACAATCATATATAATATATGTACTTTCGTTTAACCAACATCTTTAGACGAAATAAATCCGTCGTTTATACGACCCTACCATGTATTTATTTATAATTTTAGAGTACTATTAATAGCATTTTTAAAGACTAAGTTTTAACGTAAAATAATACCTTATCAACTTCAACACTTCAATGATTTGCACGCAGTTGTAAGCCTTTCTAATGTTATTCTGTTAAAAAACAGCATAGGTAACGATTCCATACAAAACGGATCAACCGAAATGAATTTTAAATTCAGTAAATAGTCATTTATATGATTTGATTAATTCACTAGCTTAAAGACACAATAGAGTAATGTGAATAGCTCGTTGCGGCGAATACAAAAGAGCACCATTGGTACAGCGGTGAGTTTTCGTGGTAGCTTTTTCTTAACCTATCTTGATTTGAGGAGAGTAATGAGTTAGAATCATTAATTTTAATAGTTCTGTCTAATCATGAATTACTAATATGTTAATCTTTTTAAGGGTACGAAATTATTAATATCTTGATTTATGTTATCTGTAAACAGATATGCATAGCACTTATTTCATATCATCTAATGTATCACTTTGTTTACCCTTTGTACAGAACTCGGATTATAAATTATTTTCCATATCATTTAATAGGAGCATTATTTCCAGAATTGTCTGTATAAGCATCACATTGCAATGTATAAAATAACGATTGTTAAAAAAAAACGTCTAAATACGTTGGAATTTAAAACAAAGAGCTTATCGTTAAGGGTCGTAAAATGGACATGCATAAAAGGGTTTTAACAAAATGTACCCTATCGCCTACAGCTATAGGATTGTTAAAATTAAAAAAATACTGCTAAAAAAATGTCATTACATTTCAGTTGTGTTTGGGAAAATAAAATGGATAAAACAAGCATATTTTCAAATACTTATCACGAATCTGAATAAAATAGCATTTTACGTAAATAAAATTTTACAAAAATTCCATATTTAACATAAATTATTGCGATTGTACAAAAACAAAGAGTGGCATATTCTAGCTTGCCCAAGGTCGGCACAATGTCTACGGGCGGTCCCTATCAATCCTCAACTCAACATAATTAAGATAAAATTATTTTCCAGAGCTCTGTTTCATCTTGCAGTGCACAGAGAAGATCAGCAAGATTTATAAAGGCAAGCTATTGTGGCTCGTTTAGCGGCAAACCTTGATATTTGATAACGTTTATTATGATTAACGTGAATGGTGGTCTTTATTCCATTCAGATGACAATACAAGTTGTGTATACACAGTTCGTGTCAGTGTGGCTGTGATTTTCGTGTTTAATGACATCTTAAACCTTTTGAATCCTAATCTTTTCATCATTAAGCGCCGTGACCTTGGGTTCCCTGAGCAATTTCCGACAAGGCCTAAAAATGGATTATTTTAGTGTGAGAATTGTCACTTTGTAAATGTATGTGCCATGAAAGTGAGTAAACGAGTGGTGGAAGACGAACCATATACGTGGCCGTCTCTGGAGAAAGAGCTCTCTTCCATCACAGCTTCTTCTGAATAATAATTCTATCTCTGAAGTGTATAATTTATATTTACTGTAATAACTTGTAATAAACATATAATTGTTATCCGGACGTACTGAGTTTTATATTACAAGGAATCGGGGCCCAAGTAATTAGACAGTAATCAGAGGATAGAACGCCAAGGGAATCTGGTGGTAATTAAAGATTTAGCGCATTTAGTTTTTGACAATTGCACATATCTCTTTACTGTTCAATTTGGTTTCAAAATGGATCGAAAATTGGATTTATCTTTGGTGTAAAAACTAATATAATAGATAAAAAACAATTTATCACCATTACCTCACATTGGACTTGTATACAGTCACTTCTCAACTTACGACCATTCGTACTTACGACGGAATTTTTTTTTTTTACATTTTTGTAATATATTATACATACTCGCATTCTTCTCATACGCCCTTAGCGTAAATTGAATAAGAACGCATCCGTTTGCGTCATCTCTAGTTTTGAAAACAATATGCAGTTAGTTATGTTTCGCATGTGTAGAGGAACTTCTTTGAAATTGAAGAAAAATGAGTTACAGAAAAAAAAATGTAATGGAGCTAGAAGATCTCATTGAACATGAGGAACCATCTAAAAATTTGTCCTGAAATAAATAGCTATAGCTTTTAGCCATATTAATGAAGCAATTAAAAAAATTTAAAACATGGACCCAGACAATGATAGGTTTTCAAAAGTACAACGCAAAATTCACCAAGCACTCGCCTGTTATAACGAAAGGAAATAAATAAATAAATAATAAATAAATAAAAGCTATCACTGCACTTGATGATCATTACAAGAGTCAGCCATGGATATCAGTAGTACAGATAATTATTTACTTATATGTCTTCGTGTAAACCCTCGTTTTGGCTAATCCATCTCCTTCGCATCCGGATTCCTTTTTTTTACCTGCTTTTATTTTTCTGCACATGCGACGCATCTATTATTTGAAGATGCAAAAGTATCCCCTATATTTTCATTCACAGGCTGGTATATCGGGCCGGAGGGTAATTATGGTTAGTGCTGAGGCCATTCGGGTATATACTTACTATACATAAGCCACTCTAGACTATAGCGAGTCTTGCTATTTTCGAATTATTGATGTTTGAAACCAACTGACAACAAATAGAAGAATTTACTAAAGTCACAAGGAGGGTCTTAATGTTTGGTCGTAAGGATGGCTTGATCGTAAACTGTATTTATCCCGTCTTTGTGGAGCGAGTTCTCCCGGCCTCATGTACTCCTTGTTTTCCACGATGTACGCGATGGCTACCGAGATATACATGACAACGTCCGCTACTTCCACCTGATGAAAGATTATAATAGATATCGATCTTTACTTTATCTGGTGGCATGCCTGTCGCGCTAGAAATTTTGTCGGTGCAACCCGTTGCCATCTGTACGGCCACGTGAGCAAAGCTTGTCAACAAGTACAGGTGACACGCAGACACTGTGCAATGGCTGGCTATTCAGAAGAAACCTGTAATAATAAATCGAGTCCGGCTAAATGCACCACCCGATGGGCGACTGTGATTGTCCAGCGTGCAAGGCAGCCATTGAGGTTATCATTAATACCACGAATTAAGGCTGATAACAATAAAGTCACCATCGGACAGGTTAATGTAGCGCGCACGCGCTCCATTTCTCTCTCAATTCAAAAAATTTCTGAAGATATGAAAATACATATCGTGGTTGTGCAAGAACAATACACTTACCGCGGAAAGTCCCCTGGAATTGATGTCCCATTACTAATGTTAGAAAAGAGTATCACTCCTGGTGCTGGAATCCTAATAGATACTGATCGTGTTAAACCTTTGTTGCTGGAAGATTTGTCGGATTAATACAACGTGTGCATTTCCATTGTAATTGGGGGTACCGAGGTCGTTTTCATTTCGGTTTATTTTAAATACGATTGGCCCCCATATTCACGGATTAACTCATGCGGTAAACATATTTCAGGGTAAGCATATCATTGTTGGGGGCGCTAGATCACCTCTGTGATTTAATAAAGATCCCGGTGTCCAGGGACAGGCTAGATGGAGAGCTGTTGAGGGCTTTATTGCTAGCTCAAGTATGAATCTAATATCGAATCGATCTGGCCAACCACCGACTTTTCGCCGACCTGATACTCTGCTCTAACGAAGCTCTAAGATATATCTGTAGTTGGACGGTGCACGCTGGTGCTGCCAACAGCGATCACAGACTAATAACATTTGACATATGTAAAGAAATAGTTGAATTTCCGCGATAGAGGTGCGAACTGGGATAACTTTAAGGATGCGATAAGGTGAGAGGGAACCTGATCTTTTAGGTAGTAAATTTAATCAGGCAATCGTTCGGGCTGCAGACCATGCTCTAGGTAGGACCAAGCCTGGAAGGAGAGCGAAAACCAGGTGGTGGATTGAAACGCTCACTGGTCTTCGCAGTAGATACAGGCGCGCGTGCAACAGTCTTTGACTACCGAATTACGTGCGGCTATGTCTGCATATTCTAAAGCCATACAAGGTGCCAAAAGAGACGCCTGGCGAAACTGGGTATCCGAGGTTGGTAGATCCGACCCATGCCGAGTGTATGAGGTTATGGCTAATTCTGGTAGGGGTACGGCCAGACACTGGTATTCTTGTTCATGGCAGTTCTACAGTTGATCATCTTACTGGGTTCTTGAATAGACTCGTGCCTTTAGAGACGTATGGAAATGATACGGACCACTTTAGACAGATACATTGGTTAGCACTGTTCCCTACTAGTATAATGCTCAATGGTCGCACGGAACACCCGGTGGTCACCGAATCGGAGCTTGATCATATATTTAAGGACCTTGGCCCTACGAAGGCGCCAGATTTGGACACGTTAAATGGCGTGATCGCAAAAAATGTATGGAAGAATTCCAACGCCGAAGTTATCTATGTTTTCAATACTTACCTAAAGCAGGGTATTTTTCCTGCTGAATGGAAAAAGAGACTATTATGCATAATTCCTAAAGGTAACGATAAATCGCGGACTGATACCGGTGCGTACCGACCTATCACGCTTCTTCCAATTATTGTCAAAGTTTAAAGAAGCTCATTCGCAATAGGTTGAACACTCACAGTTCGGTTTTGTTTCCGGTAAATCTACTACATCGGCCATTAAATATGTACTGGAATGGGTCCATAAACGTAATGAAAAATACATTGGTATCTTCCTGGACATCTCTGGTGCTTAAAAACCCGACAGTGCCCCGTGTACCTCTTTAAGATCATTGAGCATTACCTAAGTGGTAGAACGGTTACCATTACGTACGGAGAAGTGTCAATTACACGTAAAACGAATATGGGTTGCCCTCAAGGCTCGGTACTCGGACCAACGTTTTGGAACATAACTTTTAATGACTTACTCCTACTACCATTATTGCTCGGGTGCGAAATTGTAGCATACGTTGACGATGCCTCGCTTCTCGTTTCAGGATACAGCTATGAAATTACTAATAATAAGTGTAATGTCGCCCTTAAAATGATTTATGAATGGACCAATAGGAACGGACTTGACCTGGCCCCGTATAAAACGGTTGCCATGTTCCTTAAGGGTCGTCGCAAGAATTTAAACCTTATGTTAGGTGGAGTAAGGGTAAATTTCTAAGATTAGGTTAAATACCCGAGGGTCGCTCTGGACACAACGGGGTCGTATCTCACACATACAAAGAGAGTTTTAGATAAAGCGACACTTTGGGCATTTGTGGCTCCTCTCAATGGTTAACTGGGGACTAAAAACTCCCACAGTGAGATTAATATACAAAGCGACGTACATCATGCCTCTTTCTCTGTTCCTCTGATAGCCTTAACGGGAGCGTATAGAACACTGTCCACGGTAATTCTGTCCGTTATAGCACGTGTCTTCTCGGCTGATCTGGAAATCCTGGAGACCTGAAGGAACCTTAAAATGGGTCAGGAATTGACTTTTCTAGGCGTCACTTTTAGATCAACGGACGGGTCTTTGAAAGATCTGGATCTAAGAATGAGGCAGTTTACGCTTGGAAAGTGACAAGAGAGTTGGGATACGGCAACATAAGGAAGATGGACTTATAACCTAACCTAACCTAACCTAACGTCGCAGTCAAGTTGAAAGGCACGATGAAGCCTCCAGACCAAATCATTTTGAATGGCAGATGATTACGGGGCATGGAAAATTTCGAAGTAAACTGTTTGAGTTTAGACTTGTGGATGCCCCGTGGTCAGGGGCGTGCACTATATACAAGCAAAAATGCTGTGCATTACTAAAGATTCTGGATAATAAAAAAATATTTTTATCTATATTATTTGCGTAACCCATGGCTATATTTTTGTCTAGCCGTCAACGGTATGCCATGCGTCTCTGCATTTTGCTAGAACGCACGCGTCGGTCGCGTCTAATTAGTTTGTTCAATCCCTATGAGAAATGTACTAAACTATATATTTTCTTACTCAACCTATTGGGCGCCTTTAAGGCTGTTAAAAGTTACCTTTTATTCAAACAATTCGTGCATAATTCGAAAGGGATGAACGCATGCAGAAAACTCCGTGTGAAAACACTGTTACATATTTGCTTCGCTGACAAAACTCTTTTCCACAGTGTATTTCAACGGACAAGTTTTATTTGTGGAGGGTGAGATAGTGTAATACTTATTCAAGTTGATATTTTGATAATTTGAGTTAATACATCAGTACGTACACACATATATTTGAATTAATAGTATAAATTCAATCTGTTTCTGTTTTTATGAGTTAGTTTTTAGTTATGTTTTAGACCATTATCTTTGTAAAACACCGCGGCAAATAAACACGGAATTGCTCAGCAATAATGACGACATTATACATTTTTTGATTGATGAACCATTTTCTCGATTGTATTATAGTGAAAAGAAACGTATGAATGATATTGGTCGTCCAAATTCCGATTTAAGAAATTTAAGAACATTGCCTTGAAAAAAAATTACAAGAAGTTCTTCCACAATTAGTTAAATTAGCCGTTTTAATTAGCACAATTCATGCTAACAGCGCGTCAGCTGAACGGCCCTTTTCGTCACTAAAACGAATTCATACTTATTTACGGAATACTCAAAATCAGACACGAATTTCGGATCATTCCATGATTGCTATTGAAAAATAATTGCTTTTAGAATTAAAAAGAATTTACGAAAAAACAGAGACGGATTGAATTGGAATTCAAATAGTTTTGTTTAGTATTTAACATTACACTCACGCCGCAGCAAATGATTAGGCCCTTTTCAAGGCCCCAGTTATTCATAAGCTGGATGTCATTTATATTATTTAGTTTTTATATATCTGGGGCGGCTAAGAGAGTTCTCTTCTGCTCTAAAAACCCATGCGCATACTATATATATATGCAACCGAAACAACCGCATCCGGTTTCCGTATAGTTACGTAAACGTCATCGGTAACAGCATAACTTAAGTTTAAGCCCACTGCACGCCACTGCCCGTGGTATACATGTGGAAGAGTGGAACAGACGCCTGACTATATTTTGTGGACTTGTGAAATACTTAGAGATGCACGTGAACGTATGATTGGTGGTTTGGCTGGACTTATAAGAGAATTATTCATATTAAAAAATTAAACTTTTGATTGGAAATCAAATATACATACTAAATATATTATATAAGTAATTATGATCCTCAGACACCGCTCGCCCAGGCATGCAGACCTAATTAGTAATGGGACGAATCTTGTTCTATATAAGGAATTTATTCGGGTATGGGTGACTCGTTGGAGCTTCTTAGGTGGGTAGTCAGGCCGGCCTGTGTGAGTGGGACTCCGACCACGCACCTACCTTTCACTCTCCACGCTTCGTGTTTTTGTAACTCCGTTAGTCTGTCCGTGTAAGTGTCACTCAACCATTTTGTGTCCCTCTTTTGGGAGTGTTTTTGATTAATTTATCCCTTGCAACCTGCCTTGAACAACTGTACCTTAATTTTCCATCTGCATGTAATACTGTTTTTTATGGGTTTATGTAATATGATTTTTTTTTTATGAATAAAGACAGCACTTAAGGGACGGCACGCTGGAGGGTTAAAAAAATTAAATCTTAATTGAATGTGACTTGAATTTCTTCTCCTTTTTCGTTTTGTAATTGTTAAAATGTAATTGAATTAAAGTCGCGTATTTTTATTAGCTTTGATGAGTGGGACCGACAAGGAAGCCCTAACTTCTAAACCGGTGCCGGGATAGGGTGCCCCCCCCCCTCCAGCTGTTTTTTATTGGTTAATCTGCTCTGTATATTAAATGCAATGAAACGTTCAAAGCTGTAGTGTTCTTTAAGCGAGTTTCGTGTAAAGTACACTACGATGTTAAGATGTTTTTATATTATACTGGAGACATGTGGTTTTTATGTGATGGTACCATGGACGGCAAGATGCACAAATGTCTCCATCCTATAGAAACTACGCATCAAGGAGAGACTCTCAACCATACGCCTATGATGAATTCTTCAAATTTTTGGACATCTTCCAAGAAAAGAAGATAGCTTGGAGATACTTGTTGTAGTGGGCCACGAAGAGAAAGATTCCCCACCCGTGAAAAAGCAACGAGTACTTCTGTGGTGACCAATATTCCCTCATGTTTGGATCACGGTATGCGCATAAAATACTACTGGCAGGGCTTGGGTTGACCACATTACCAATGAAAATGTTTTAAAAAGCATAAATAAGTCATGAGAGTTAATAACTATCAATGAAAGTTGCATACTTCGGACACATTCTAATATAGAAAGGAATATAGAAAGCAACAGAAGTGTAGGTAAGAAGGAGATTATATTGGCTGTGTAAGCTCAAAAAATGGTTCAATATTAAAAATTATTCAGGATAAATCATCAGTGTCGCCAACCTTCGGTAGAAGGCGACACATGAGGAAAAAGTCAAAAAAGGAAAAAGTTAAAAATTGTGTGCACGCTATATTTTTTTGTGCGCGCTGTGATACCAAATCGTGTGACAGTGAGAGTTCATGAAGATCACGCCTTGGATGATGATGAGAGAATTAATTTGAAGTTTCAGGCTCTATTTCTTTCGGACTATTGCCAACTCGTTTTTTGCTTGAGTGTATATATAATAAGGGAGGCGGCGCTCGCAGTCTCCCGAGGGCTAGCAGCGCTTCCTCTCTTTCAGATGTATATCGCTTTGTGCAGGCTCCCGCGTGACCAAGTACTGCAACGAGGAAGTACCTGTCGGGGAGGGCTTCGTGCAGACCCCTGGCTACCCGCGGTACTACGTGGGGGATGGTGCTTGCCGCTGGCTGCTGAGGGCTCCGAGGGGGCAGGCAGTGCGCCTATCAGTGCTTGACCTCTCTCTTAGAAGTAAGTTTATCATGCTTAATTAATTAATACATTTTTTAACTATTTTTTAAAATATGCAATAGATTACTTACTGCTTTCTGTTTTTACGGGTTGTTGACACATGCTTGTATAAAATATATAAGCAAACAGTATGAAGGTATTACTTGCAATCTCAGCAACCTCCGTATATTTTAATTTGGAGAGAAACATCTACTGGGTGTAACCTATTGCACAATAATTTAAGGGTAGATAAACACTTAGACCTCATTTTGCGCTTAGTATGCGTTCCTGGACGATAAAGCGCTAAATGAAACGGCGTTAAACGAGGTTATTTAAACACAGGGAAAGAGGAACACGCGACAAAAAATAAACTAATTTACTTTCATTTTATATTAATTTGCATAATAATTTATGTTACATAACACAAAGATATGCACACAGAAATATAAAAATCATTTTTTTGATGAAGGTCCTGGCTCTTCTGAAATTCTTGATTTTTTTGTGATAAAGTCATCTAGTGGCATTTGTCTTTGCTTTCTTTCTCTCTCATTAAGCAAATGTCGGTAGCGGGAGATCGCATCCAAAACTTCGTTCAAAATCTGGATCACTCGCTACAATTTGATCAATGATTTCGGTTGTCATTACCAAACTTTTACTAAGGAAATCTGCAGCAAGTTCTTTGGGTTCTTCGTTTTCAGATTCGCTGTTTTCAACTTCTACACGAATTTCTTGTGTTCTGCCAGTTTTTAAAGATCGTCGTTGGTAAGGCTCCCACCAGAAACCTGCAGCTACTCCTCTTCAATATCCTGCTCATCTACATCTCCTAGTCCTGCTGTATTGATTAGGTTGACAATTTGGCCAATGATAGGCTCTTCTCGTTGAGAATCCTAGGATACCTTCAGCCATGCATTCTTATGTTTAAGCCTTTTTCAGTTAATTGTCTATGGCATCCGTGATGTTATATTTTTATCAAAATTGCACGATTGCATCTTTATTTTCGCCCTCTGTTTTATCAAATAGCGTGGATACTGTTTCGCTGCTAATGAACACGACGCACGAAAACAAACACACCAAACAGACAATCTGGTGTTGCTAGCTCGTGCCATGTTGCCAAGTTGTGCCGAGTGTTGCCAAGACGCGCCATGGCGTTATCGTATTATATACGAATCAATGAAATGCCGCGATCATTTGAATCAGCATAAATTTAGAGCTTTTTTTATGCTTCGAGTAGACAGCGTTATATCGAATCAACGTTAATCGAGGGAGCGCTAAACGAGGTCTTACTGTATATTAAAAATACTAAGCTGAAATGTTAAAGTTGCGTTATGCTCCTATTCTCAATCATGTTAAAGATGTAAACATTTAAAAAGTCGCAGTTATGTGATTATTTCAATTGTGGAGCCAATAATAATGGGTCTATTTCGTAAATATTTATTTTAAAGCACGCACACTAATAGGTAAAAATAATTATGTAAAAATCTCATAGATGAATATTCTTCGTAACGGCACAAAATTTGTACATACTCCTTGAAATTCGACGCGTAATTTAGTCAGGTAGCCACAAAATATTATGCACCAAATCTGTTATACCTGTATAAACATATATACCCCTATTCGGGGCTCGAATCTCTGATTACAAAATCACTAGGCTAGCGTATTATACAAATATATATACACTAAAAAAATAGTAAGACCAGTGACTTAATCTTGTTTACACAGCACAAGCGTTTAGCTAGTTTGAAAATATTTATAATACTAAGAATATTGATGTGATATGTTTTTTGTATACCTGCGCATCTCAATTTAAAAAAAAAATAAAGCCTTTCTTGTTGTTCCTTTATAGTGATGCGTGTAGATGGCGTTAGAACATTTTCATGTTTTTTTTCGATTTATTTCATCTTTGTCCGTTAAATATAAACGAAAATTTTCCCGTTTCCTTTGAATGGGCGGAGCTCACGCGTGATAATCCCTTTATAATCACGAATAACCCCCATCTTGGTACCTACACAGTTTGTATAAATATTGTTAAGTACAC
Organism: Eubasilissa splendida; assembly: GCA_031772225.1. Lineage (NCBI taxonomy): Eukaryota > Metazoa > Arthropoda > Insecta > Trichoptera > Phryganeidae > Eubasilissa > Eubasilissa splendida. Next base: position 20,858,685 of record CM062846.1, on the reverse strand, counting down.
CGTGAAGATGATTTATGATTATCTTAAAGCTCAAAGCTCAAAGCTCAATGCGAAAAGGAACAAGTAACAAAGAAAGATTTAAATATTATCTTTTGGAGAATTAATTTTATCTCCTAGAGGTTGTTTTGTAAGGGAGCGATTAGATTAAAGCATTATAATGTTCTATCGGTTGTTTTTTAAGGAGTTCTTATGGCCCATATCCACAGATGAGATTTTCGACTCGAAACATACTCCGAGACGGGTATTATTCCATTGATCATTGATGTCCCGTTCATCAGTTGGGTATATTTTAATTTATTCAGAAGCAGTGAAAACGGAATAAATGTTTGTAATTTTATGTCTTCAGTTTGGTCTAACATTTAAGAATAAGCAGTTGTAGGTATCTATGGTTCTAGATGACGCGCGTGCGTACGTGTTGAGTTTCATCCTGTCTCATTTCATGGACACGGGTCTTTACAGTAGCCATATTTTTGATGAAAAACATTATGTTTTAAAGGAATACAAAGTACATCATACAATATTATCACTTACAGCCCCGTGGGTCAAAACAAAACACGTCCGGCGGTGGTGGGTCATTTTAGACCCACCTCAAGTTTTCGGTTTTCGTTTTGTGGGAGATTTCTTATAGATATTTCATTTTTAATATGATTTAAGGAAATTGCATGATGTGCCGTAATGTTTCTGCTAAAAAAATAAAGTTTAAAATTTAAAAATATTCCGAATAATGTTCATATTCTCACGCATCAAAAGACGCCCTACACAGCCAAAATACAAATATCCACTAAGCATGTGATCTTCTCGTCGGAACCCGAGCAGGTAGTGTCATAAAACTTACAGGTAGGCGCAACGCCACTCAAATAATTATATTACTGACATACGAAAATAAGTCAAAACAAATACATGGACGCATACCTGGTATCCTTTGTCTACCCGCTCAAAATGTTGACAATATATGTTTCGGTGTAAGCGCTGAGATTCAATCCGACTATCTTAGGTCAGTTTTTTCACATTTTTATCAATAACTCATTTGAATCTCGTCCGATAACATTTATTTGTATCTCAAAAATATTTAATAAAATAATAAACGAATATTTATAACGTAATTCATATTTTTACAAACATCCGGGTCAAATCTGACCCACCTCTGCAGCGTATGTGTGAAGTATATTTTTAGAACCATATGTTTTGTCCCTCACGGTAATTAAAATGTCTGGTGTCGACATGTAAAACAATCATTTCTAAAACGAGGCGATGCCTCAAATAAATACGATATTTCGGTCTTATAACGTATAAAAAACCCAATATATCCGTATGGATTTTTTTCAATTATAAATAAAATAGATATCTATTTGCTTTTCTGATGATATCTTGGTATTTCAATATCTCAATTTTTGTTATCAGGTATAGGACCTTACGAAGACGAGTGCGTGGATCGCCTCAGCATCCGGGATGGCCGATCAGGAAGGGAATTGCTGTCTACGTGTGACCAGGTGGAGCAGCCTCTGGTGCTGGTGTCCGAGGGAGAGACACTGGATATTCTTGTAAAGACCAATTCGAAGAAGATGTTCCCAAAGCGGGGTATTCTCCTTCATTACAAGGGTAACTATTACATTTAAATAAATTTGACAATTGCATGCACACGCTTTAACTCGTTCTATTTTTATTATATGTATAGTTGTACGTTTATTTTCAAACATTAACAATAAATATGACAGTTTAAGGTTGTCGTTATATGAATGGTACACTTTACATATGCAGTGGCGTGCAGTAAGCATAGATTTAGGTTATGCTGTTACCAATGATATTACACAATCATATATAATATATGTAATACAATATATATACTTTCGTTTAACCAACGTCTTTAGACAAAATAAATCCGTCGTTTATACGATCCTACCATGTCTTTATTTGTAATTTTAGAGTACTGTTAATAGTGTTTTTAAAGTTTATGTTTTAACGTAAAATAATACTTTCTTACCCGTATAAAAAATGTGTGGACATTTTTAAGAACATTTTCTATGATTGAACATGATTAATTTATTGTTTGAAAATCCTTCACGTAATAACTAATGAAAATAAGTATTTTTATTAAAGGTTAACGTAGGAAATAGTTCTGCCAACTACTTTTTGTTTTTCCCAAATCATAAACGAGTCCACGCACCAAATTTAAAGAACAATCATGAAATCAACAGGTTAAAAACAGTAAGATAGTAAAATTCGCGAATTAGTAAAATAGGAAGTAGACACTTCAAGGATTTGCACGCAGTTGAAAGCCTTTCTAACGTTATTCTGTTAAAAAACAGCATAGGTAACGACTTCATACAAAACGGATCAACCGAAAGGAATTTTCAACATGACTCACTAGCTTAAAGACAGAACAGAGTAATGTGAATACACGAGAGCGTCATGGGTACAGCGGTGAGTTGTCGTGGTAGTTTTTGGAACTAAGCAATTAAAGTCTCTACTACTACACAGTTGGCGCTAATTGTAAAATAATGTTTCCGTTTATGTTAATCCGATTATTTAATTTATATTTGTTTCCCAGAATTTTTTGTAAAGTACAGCTTCTTTTCTTGTATGCATTGCACGTCCCTGCATATACAATATAAATCGTTTAACATGAAACCATGGGGCCCAATACATTTTTTCATGCTAAACGAATTTCATATGAAAAAATATAACAGATCTCTGCCTAGTAATGTGTAAAATGGTAAGGGTTGTACGCGGTAAACGATATTCTTGATGTCGATTCAGATGTCGACCTAATGAAAAAGTTAAGTGGTAAATAGTAAACATTTTTGCGACTGTTGTTTTAGGGTGCTAAATATTTTCATGTTAAGCGTATTTTGTTTCACGTTAAAAGAAAATAAGTATGTGAAATCACAGGTCATTTTGTAGGGACTAGAATATTTTTTTATGTTAACCGATTCTTGTCTCAGACATTTAGCTGTTAAATGTTTTCCACTGTAATCTTAATCCAATACTTTTAAAATCTAAAAAAGTCTATTAACTCATCCATTACTAGTTTCAATATAGATCGCAAATCTTCTCTCATGGAGGCAGTTATGTAAAATTCAGTAGAACTGACTGGGAAAATGAGGACAGGTTATTCATAGTCTCAAATCGAAAGCAAACATATCTGGAATCCGTTAAATAACTCGAAACTTGTTATTGAAATGTAAATTTTTATTATAATACAAATTAAATGCATTAATTAGAAAGATGTACATTTAAAATCAATTTTATCAAAAAATATTATTGTTGCTACCGGGATTCGAATCTGGATTTCTTCCAATCCGGGGAACGTGCATTATATCCGATGAATTATGCTACACCAATACAGTGCTTTGACGACAAATTTTCGAACCTACCATATATGTTACTCTTTTCAAATTAATACATTTATCGTTCCATTATTTTAAAACCTTTATTTTTACGGAATCTCAAATACCTTTAAGTAATAAGATAGGAGACGCCAGAATTATTAAATGATTTTTATTAAATTTTGGTAAATTATTCAGAATATAGGTCTGTGATATTTCTAATTAATACATTTAATTTGTATTAAAAATATAATAATATAAAAATAATTACAACTTCACAATAAGAATGTGTTCTCTTTAATAATTTTTATTCCGATCTACCGGGCACTCATTGTGTAGACTCTTTTCACATATTTACTTATGTGATATATTCTAATGTAGTCCCTAAGCCAAATAACTAATGGTTAATCTTCCGTCCTTCAATACATGTTTTCTATACAGTTTTAAGCGCGGTTCATCTTCAGTTGATTTTCTAACCCATTTTAATTCTATTTATCCCTTGAATAATGTGAATAATTCTAAATTCTAAAATTCTCTGCAGAATACTTTGGTTAGTTGTGGTGAAAAATCGATAGCGTATTCGCTTTTCAAGATATTCAAACAGCCCAACATTGTGAGACTTATGATACGGAGGAGACTGAACAGGCTGGCGATTTTGTGAGAAACGAAGAGTCTCGTAAGACTCTCTATGAGGTGCCGCCCAAGAATGAGATGTGCGGATACACTAAGATGCAGACAGATTGCAATTTTCAGTCTGGGGAGATTTGGCTCGAGACAGGGATGGCTGGGGGACATCCGTTTGCCTAGGACCTGGATGGCCCGTAGCACTAAATGATGACGATTACGTCATTTTTTTACAATCTGATTGTTTTGCCGTAATAGTGGATCCAATGGACATTTCGATTGGAAGACTTGGAAGAAGGAAAGGCACGGATGCGAGGATGATGATGTGGAAGTTAGGAAATATTTGTGAGATGAGATAATGAAGACATCAAGGAATGTTCTTAAATCGACTAACCCGCTGGTGTCTTGGAATGAGGCTCGAACCCTCGACCACTGGATCACTAAGCAAGTATCTTAACCACAGGATCAACAAGCACGTCTATAGATCAAAACTAAGACAACTCAAAAAAACAAGAATTTTGTGTCATTATTGTATTCAGGTACTCTGTCGTATACGCAACTTACTTAGCCCCAATTTTTGAATAGTGTTAGTTAGGATACATTTAAGACCTAAAATGTTATTTAGTTTCATAACTTTAGTAACAAAAAATGGAGAAAAATGTTTTTATTTTTTTGTTTACTGAAAAATGATTTTTTGAGTTGTCTTAGTTTTGATCTAGGTAGCACGTTTATATATCATTGTAGTTATATTGAATTTGATTTGTATTTGAAATGGTGTTAAACCTTATTCGTGTGGTTACTTTCAATGAATTCTTTAGTTAAAATAACATAAAAATTGATAGAATTATAAAATTGAAATTGCGAGGATTATAATGTTGTTTATCAAACGATGGATTTAAAATGTCATATTATTGTCGTCCTGGGATTGAACTTGACAAAAACTCGAGCCCTTATTTTGCGGTTTAGGTACTGATGCGAAATAAAATGCCGGTTCTTTTTATTGTACCGATTGAAGGAGATGATATAGTATATCATTTTACAATGTGCCTAGATTCTGAAAGCTAAACTGTTGTTGGGTTACGAACGATGGGGAACAATGGGCGAATGGTACCGATTGAACAGAGTAGAAAAACAATGAAGCTTAGCTATTGGTGAGCCTGTGTAGAATTACAAAACGCAAACTAACATATGTTGGACGTATTGAAACAATGATGTGGACCGTTGAAAAGATTAATTTCATTACATTTAAAAAGAGCAATCTGCAGAATGTACAGTAATATTATTATTAAAAAATATTGAAATTTATTTTTCGGTACCTGCATATATTTCTCACAGCGTCATGAAAGTTATTACGTCATTCACGTCCATCGATGAATCTGTTTCCACCCTTGTACCAGTCCGTGTCAAGCTTACCCTGAGTGACAGTGACAGTAAAACGCTATAAAAAAACAGAACAATTAAAAAAAACTTCTGTAATTCAATCTGAATCTTTAATACAACAATTGAAATACAAAATGAGGCTACGCAAAAAGTTTAACTTAAAATGAGAGTATTGCATACACAAAACTTGTTTTTTTAACATGGTCTCTTCAATCCTTCCACACAATAAACAGCAGGTGAAAACTGAATAATTAAAATATACACAAATTAATAAACTTTGTTTATCCCCCCACTAGAGGATAGATAAATTAATCAAATATTTACTTTATGAAAAACATATATCTATTATTTTTTTTACACTTTAATTATAAAATGCCCGGAATATTGTAATTTTTACAGTATCATTATTATTATATTCACTCCAGATTTACTCAGACGCATATCCATTCGAGTGCCAGCCAGGTCAACCAGAACTAACCTCACATTTAATCGTCCACATTGCAACACCGATGCCAAACAAAACTAATTTTTCTAACGAGCACCCCTTTATTTCAATTCACACCTAAACGAACTAGATATTTTCAATACTACAGTTACCTCAATCAAATTTAAATTCAATACATTAACTATAAAGGTCTTTATTTTTCTTTTTATTTTTATCACTCAGATCTTATTCCCTATCCCATTTTCCTTTTCCTCTCCCCTCGAATATTCCCTTATTTTCTTTTTTATAACTTTTTTCTCTATGTTAAAATTTTTATTCTCAATTTTTTTTCTTACATTTTTCTTCTTAGTCCTTCTTAAAATTCAAATTGTACGCACTGTTTAAAGTATTTTATATCTGCAGAGAAAAAATGTAATTGGTTTAATTATTGTTTAGCTTTCACTATGATTTCCGTATTTACTAATTAACTGTATGTATTCTGAAAAAACTAAAGATTTTTTAAAAAATAAAAATCGTATTACGTGGATAATTAATGGTTAATAATACTTAATACAGTCAAATCTCAGTAAGGCAAAGTTCACGGAACCAAAGAAAATATTTCGTTATACAGAAAAATCATTATTTTGAATGCAAGGAAGATGATATAAGTTTTTCGAGGACAAATTGAAGATACGTTGTATTGGGAATTTCGTTACATCGGTATTCGTTACAAAGAGATTTGACTGTAATACAGTTGTATTGCTCATGATGTAATGTAATCGTTGATCCGGTTCATTCGCAAGCACAGTTCTAATAAAGTACTATGTGTAGGAAAGTTCTAGAAAAGAGGCTACTTTCAATACTATTTAATTGATTTTTATATGAATCAAATTAAAACATTTAATTTGTATTACTTAAATGATTTGTTTTTTACGAAAACATGGATTTTTGTTATTCATTTACAAGAAACTTGGTTTAAAAAAATACTCAGATAAAACCTTTATACAGCTATAACACTAATAAATTTATTATTATATGTTCCACAAAACGTTATTATGAAAAACATAGTATTTTCTGACAGATTTGCCTGTAATGTAAGAAAATCAACTAATTTATTCTCGTCCTTCTTTAACCCTTCCTAAACCATGCAGTAACACAGGTCTACCATTCTAATTAAACCTGCAATGTTTCGGTAAATACACGCAATATAAAATTAATATTTTAGATAATCGTTAGGAAAATATTTGCGCTTAGGAATGCCTAGTGAAAAATCAGTTATGAAAAGGGAATCGTACAAAAATAATTACTTTTCAATTCAATCCGTTGGTTGTTTTAATGACAGAAAGAGACCACAGATATTATTATGTTAATCTTTTTTTTTCAAAATTTAGAATAAATTTGTGCCATTAAAACCATTTAAACTAGTAAAAACATTTTTTATTACTGTTATTTACGGTAACACGAGTTGACAGCATGGCTACGTATGGTATTTTATATCACGGTACGGTAAAGGTTAACAAAATCTTTCTCTTTAGCGACGTTTATGTAAAAACGAATGCACTTTAATATTTAGTTAATATTGTTAATAAATTAACTATAAGTGTAGTTTTGAAAGTATATGAAATATTATTAGATTCCTCATATTCTGTATACACGAGTGATATTGCATTTAAACAGTCGAATGAAAGCATATAAAGGGAAGTGCACTAACTGCAGCTATTACAAATTGATCGTTTATTAGATACTGAGTATCTCCACAGAATAGGTAACAAACTTCCTCATCTTTCTATTGTCCGTTAATTGGCTGCCACCGCTTCCTTTGTTGTCTAATTGAGTCCACGAGAACGTGGAATATTTCATGAGAACCCTCGGCCGGATATTCGCTTGTATCCGGTGAATAAAGTGTAATATTATAATACGGCCGGTTGCGAATTACAAACCATCGCTTCTTTAAGGAATTTGAATTTAAGCTAGAGCATTGTTTTAAATTCGATCGAAAGTAGTTTTATACATTGGCTTATACAAATTTGCTGAATAGACAAGTAGGTTTATACAAAGTCCACTAATTGATATATAATAGTATTTAATTTTATAAAATTATCTACTAAGTGAGAACGGTGTTAAATTCCTTTCGTAAATGAGTAGTATTTTCGATTTATATTAAATTTATTATACAGTCTCTGGTCTATTTTAGATACTTCTTATAAACTTACTTATCATTACGCCAATTATATTGAGACTCCTAACCTAATATTTCATCTAATTTTGTATCACGGTATGCGCATAAAAAAATATTTTGTGCAATATTAAGGATGAATGCAATTATTTGTGCGCTGGGGGAGAAAATAAGATAAACATTACTGGTCCGTACAGGAAACAAGAATGCAGACAAGGGTGGTTCGCCGATCTCAGCTTCTCTCAATCGGCGATGATGATGATGATTATGAGGTCGAAAGAAATGAAACACAAAAGATGTTCAATATTGGCACACTACGGCGGGAAAATCGAGAATGGCTTCCGCCAGCAGAATACTCTGTTTTTATTCCGCCGCTTGTGACGTTTTACTAAGACGTCATTGTTTTCCTAAAATCTATATCAGGGGGTTTTTGGCGCCACGCCGATGATTACACCTTCAAATTATTAACACGTGTCTTATCATATCAATTATATGGCGCCTCCTCGGTGAGTAATTCTTCTGTGCTATACAATTATCTTACCAGTAAAAGGCTATTGGTAGGGCCTGTGTTGACCACATTACTCATGAAGATGTATTAAGAAGACGCATAAAAACGTCAGGAGAATCAAGGAAAGTTGCATACTTCGGATATATTTTCCTATATTACAACTCATTATAGAAGGCAGCAGAGACGTAGGTAAAAAGAGATTACCTTGGCTGTATAACCTCAAAAAGTGGTTCAATGTCCAAAGTGTTGGTGATCTCATACATAATAAATCAACATACTGCAACATGGTCGCCATCCTTCGGCACATGAAGAAGAAGTTTTGTTAAAAATTGTGCGCGCGCTATATTTTTTATGTACGCTATGATGCCAAATCGTGTATGCGCGCACACCCGCACACTGTAGATGGAACATTGCTCCTAACTATGCAAACGGGAACAATTTGGATTATCTGATTTTATCAATTTTCTGCGGATTTCCCATTCCTATTTTTTTCTAACATAATTAGGACAGGAACAAAATGAATTGTTTTATTCAATATTTATGTAAATTGTGGTTTTGGAGTTTTTCATAAATAGTTGAGAAAAACATTTTTAAAAATAGATATTTGTAGGTATATTTATTTTATATTATCTCGATATGCTTACGATTTTTCAAAGTAAGCTAAGCACGTTTACTATGGACCATGAAATCTGCAAATTCTTGGTCACCTGGCGATCGTCTTATCGCTAGGATAAATATCAGTAGGTATATATTAGGTATCATGTATACGTACTGAGATTTTGATCTGGAGATAAACACAGAGATCGGATTGAGAATGGTAGAAAGGTCTGAACAGCTGCTGGGGAGATTCAAATCTTTAAGATTTGCTGTGTGCACGGTGAACTATGAAAGACGAGAGTTGTCTCCAAAGAATCTCACAATCCCCGTTTCAGAGATTGTCTCAAGTTGAAAATCTCGTCCGTGGACGCGGACCATAATAATAATTCTTCTAATTATGAATGTCGTGACTCCAGGTATTTCTCCGCGGTTTGAGAACATGCCGTGGCTTTATGAAGGCATCGGGGGGCTCATGGAATATGTATGGGTGTATGGACATGTAGGTAAGCTCACGTGTTCTGGAACATGAATGTTCACTCGGGTCCACAGTAAGCCGCAGTAAGCCTGCGATGGCAATAAACTGCTCGGAAGCGCCATTTAATGTCAAACAAATAGACGACCTACATTATTGACTCATTTATAGACCGTTTTGTGAGGCTTCCCTCCCACCCCTGCCGCGGGTTCGTTTACCTTTTCAGTTTTCTAGATGTGTTCAGTGCTTACAGGGTTTTCAGAAAATATACAAATATTTTAATAACTAGAACTAAGAAAGCAACAGTAACCTCGCATCCTCGCGATTTTAATCAAGTTGAGATAAATTTTTCAATCGTGCCATTTAGGCGTGCTATCCTAAATCTGTCCGAAATGTTTTGAACTTCGTGCGGACTGAAGCAAATGTCGTCTATTTTCGAAAATCTAAACAGATGTTGCCCCAAAGTTCATTATTGTCAATAATAATTGAAATAGTTCTGATTTCTGATAATAAGAGAAGTCGCACTATTTTTACTTTTATAAATATAATGAGGTGCGCGCTGTAAAAATTTAATCATAAAATTGACGTTATTTATTTTTATTCACTCATACCCTGATGTATTTTTGAATAAATAGTGGCGAGTGAATTTTTTTTAGTTTTGTTATTCCGCTGTTAAAATCGGGGCGGATTTTTTTTTTTTTGTAGGTAGTTAAAAAAATTTCGATTAATTTTGTAATTGATTAATTATTTTAAAAATAATGGAACTGTCTACACATCACTAGTTGAGAAAGTTTACAAACAAAAATAGATAGGGTAACATACCAACGGTAATGTGTAAAGCGCCCTTGAGGTGAAAGTTTTTACGAAAATGGTGCTATACAAATTATCCAATATTATTATTATTATTAACCATTGAGTAGATGCACTTCCCCCACGATGCAAAATGTATGGGGTAATTGTGTCTGGTCTTATAAATCGTAATCCGCGGAAATAATCACAAAATGAACATATACATCATAAACCACATCTCAAAATAAAGGTAAACTAATATCAGCGTCTTGACACAAAAAATTATCGAGATATACGAATGATTGAAAAGGCATACACAACTCGCAAGTTGACATCTAACAACTGTCATAATTTGAAATGGTATTACAAACAATCTAATGATTGGATTTGCACCATCTCTGGACTGTCTTCAAATATTGATTTATAAAATTTCTTAATAGAAAAAGAAAAAAGAATCCAATTTCAAACGTAATTAAGAGACTTAGCTGCACTTACCCCGACTCAACTTACCAAAACTGTTATTGTTTATATTCTAATATAAATAGCAGCTGGTAAAAGCGATTGATTTTTCAATTAATACCGATTTTGAATGACAAATTTACATAAAAAAGAACTATGTTTGAGTGATCATAAATTAATACAATACGCGTAAAAACTACATGAGAAGAGAACCACAATGAAAAATAGAAAAAAATGGGCGAATGTATATATATCACGCATTTTTTTTTCATGGTCAGAACTAATATAATTATTGTGGTAATAAACGTTGGTGGTGTTTCGGAATATCACATTTCTTATTTGGGGTTTATTTTACATTTTTGAAGCCATCGGATTGATTTGATAGAATTGTTAATTTCCATAAACAAGAATTTTTTAATAATGATTCGAGAGAGAAATAAGCCGAAAAATGGATTCGAACTAGAGAAAAAATTCTGCCAGGAGAATGGAAATGACAATGAAGATGATTTTATTATTGTATACGATTTTGCGGATACCAAAGGTTCAGATAGTATAATCTGTTTGAGGAGAGTTTCTGTGCAATAGACCCAAAGCGTCAGCTACACTAGCCTCTAGTATTAAACTTACTTTTTAAATGCTATTTGTATTATATAAATATTTTTAATCGACACTAAAATAATTAATTAATTAAAATTAATGAGTACCTGCTTCTTAATTCGTATTGGTGGTGTACAGACTCCATTGCCAGCAAGAAAAAACACCAATGTAGCGTTTATATCGAATGTACTGGACTCGTATGTCTTATATGTAGATAATTCTATCAATTGTACCAAAATATTATTTATTATCTGTTTATTAACGTTTATCTAATAACCTTTTTAATAGGGGGCCATTTAATGAGAAAAAACTGAACATATTCAGTTTCATAAGTTATATTTTCAAATCTTCTTGTAAGTATTTGAATATCTGTTACCTGTCAGAAAACAAGTAAATTAAGATCGCGCGAAATTTATTCAAGACAAACTGTTCGATCCTACTGTATTATTTAAAAGAAAGCTAATGATTATAAGGCGACAGATTATAATTCCGGAGAGTCAGAATTATAATTTGTCGCCAGGTGACACGCGTGTCGCGAGAATGGTAAGTTACGTTATTATTTAAATTATTTAAAACATATGTCTGATTGAGTAGTTGTTCGCTGTCTCAAGCAAAAGTGTTGAAATGTTAAAGTAAACGTTATTTCAATTTTTATATTATCTAGTTAATGTTTTGTAATTATCTATAAAATATTGTAACACGGACTCAAGATTTTAATCCAATAATTGTTAAATTTGAAGAAAACAAGAATGACAAATTTCAAATTTGTAATTATCTATAAAATATTGTAACACGGACTCAAGATTTTAATCCAATAATTGTTAAATTTTAAGAAAACAAGAATGACAAATTTCAAATTTTATTTAAATGTCATTTCAAGCTCATTGCAAACTACTCTCCGCCACGAGCAAACAAAATAAATATAACTTCCCGCCTTGTTTTTGAGTTAAGTGGAAAATGAGGGACTGCAAGTTTAGTAGAGAAGTGCTTGGAGAATTTACGGAGGCTATTTTAATTATTCAGGTTAAGAGGGTTCTCATTGTTCCTGCCCCTCAAGTAATTTTTTTAACAACCCCTTATTGTCGTCAAGAATGACACTCGAGGGTAGAAGAAAAAAAAAACGCCTCAGCTTGCCAATACCCATGCCTTTACTGTTCTATAATTAAATTAGTCTGTGCGTTTTTTCACGGTTTGTTTAAGTTAAAATTATGCTATTCACAAAGAGACTTAAATACCAGAAATATTATAAATAGCGTTCTGGAAAAATATATCATTTAAATATATACGTATATTTTAATTTGATTTTATGTGAATTGTAAAAGAAATTAACTTACTTTCAGAGGAATAAAAGATTATGGGTATTAATTACATGAATATATATTTTTTAAATCGAGATGCGTACAAGAAATACATGTCACTTGAATATTCTTACTATTTTCGAACTAAGCTAAACGCTTGTGTTATGAAAGTAGGACTAACTTGCTGCCCTCCTGGAACGAGGCGCGAACTCCTGTCCACTAAATCACTAGGCCAGCGTCTTGACCATTAGACCAATAAGCTACCATTGAAGTTCTTTCGCTTATTGGAACGTGATATATGGTTATTAATTCACTATTATAGTTTAAGTCATAAAAAATAATAATATAAAATCTGTAACAGTAATATAATATAACTAGCAGAAAGCAATTGGCTGTCGCCGATGACCATGACCAGTGTTTACGTAAAACCAATTTTCCAATTCCTTTCATAGCCAATGGTTAACTGCGACGCCACCCGGCGACATATTGACAATACATAAATAAAGTGGTTTATATCTTGGCTGAATATATACAGTAAAAAAACTCGCAGTCAGCAGGCTTTTAAACCTGCGCACCCAGAAGTAAAGTCACCTTAAGCCGCTCAGCCATGGCCAGTGATGCAAGATGTGTCGATATTACCGTATTTATAATAAAAGTTTACACCGTGCGTTACTCAATGCGTGAATCATCGCTATTAACGTGTGTTAGCGCAGTTTAAAATTAATTTAATTCTATTAAGTGTTTTGGCGTTTGATTTGTTGCCTCATGCATACTTAAAGTCTTCCAACTGCAGCAAATTCAGTGCGCTTGGAGCTTTAGTACTGATAACTACCGTCGCTTCACTCCGCTTTACTCCTCGGATTCTCAGTGTTTATTGTGTGATCACAGATTACATTGGAGGCGGTGCCGAGAGATGCGTCCGAGAAGATAGTCAAGGAAGCTGCTTCTCGGATCGGTTGCGTTGCGATGTACTGTCGTCTAATTCTGTTGATATTCGACGGCGTGGAATAGCTGTAAAATGTTTATTTACACGGCCAGGTCTGTGAGACGCGAGTAGGGCCTCAAAAAACTGAATAATTAAACACTTATAGCGCATGTACTCGGTACTTTTTTCTATCACACCTATACTAGAAAAAAGCCACCAGTAATAGTATAAAAGTACCTAGAAGGGACACGCCGAATCTACATTCCAGAGATGAAACGTCTAAATTTTAAGGATTTAAAAAAGTTAAGAACCTGATTTAAATGTCCCTTTAAATGAAGAGATAAATCACTCAATAATGACAGCATTGAACGACACGCCGGAGAATCGGAATATTCTTGAGATAAAATTTTTAACCCTTACCGAAGGGTAATCTGGCCGCTGGCTCTGGCCTTCTAATCCTCTCTTCTTCGGATGTTTAGAGATTATGTCTAAACCCTGGATTCTCCCGGACATGATTAATTGGAGTTTACTTTGTTATTGTAAGCTACCAAAGCCTATCTATTGACGCTTAAAGTTTGGATCTATTATTAATGTATGTTTCATATAATATATGTTAATATTAGGATTAATATGACAGCCCAGGGGCTCATTGTCATCTACTAGATTACCATAAAATATCTTAGTTTACCATAAAAAAATATACTTTAACTTTTTCTGTGGCGTTATCTGAATTCATTGAAAATATGAAACATTGTATTTCAGTCATCTTAAAGGTCCATGTCCACGGATTAGATTTTTATGAAATTTTCGACCCGAGACAATCTTGAGACGGAGTATTCTCACGTGAGATCTCTCTTTGCTTTCGAATTTCACCGTTTACCTACACACTGAGTCTCAGAGATATGAATGTATAGCGCCTCAGTTCACGCTTGTACGTCAAGTATTAGATGTCAATCCATTGACCATTGATTTTCTGTTCGTTAGTTGGATGAATTTGAACCTACCAATAACAGTTCAAGCGGAATAAATGTGTGTAATGTATCTTATATTTGTATAACTATATTAACAATAATATAATAGATATATTAATAACTAATATTAATCTTATATTTGTATAACTTTCAGAATAAATTGTTGTAGGAATCTATGGTTCTACGTGACGTTTTTGCAAATAAATCTATGATGTTATGTCCTGATCAAAATATCAACACGTGTACATTGTACTAAGATTTATCTCACAGTGTCTCAATCCGTGGACACGGATTATAGAGATCAATACTTGCATTTTCCCATGGCGAATTTATTCATTGCACTTAATAGTCAGTATGTATATAGATTTTGAAGTTTTTTTGTATATTTTATACTCCGTTTAATTTGGTTAGTGGAAATTGATAAATTATTTTTTTACTGATTTTTTCATGTTTAATAATTTTTAGAAGAGATACGTAAAACAATGTAATGGCTGGGATTGTTCTAATATTGTTTTTTATTTATCGTAAGACAGTGATATATATATATTTATGTATTTTGTATTTATCTATAAATTGTAAATTATACTAGAGAAAAACATTACTGGTGTAATAAATTTAATTAATAAAAAAATTTTGTACAGTATATTCCGAGTGCCTCGAGTGCAAAATTTCTTTTGTACATACGCATCATAAGAACATTACTAATATTTACAATACGTACATTATTTTCAAATGACAGATCATATTTGTGTTCAAATATTTGTGTATTTCATTTGAAATCATATTTATCCATATGTTCGTAAATGTCGGCATAACACCGGTTCCATTTCCCAGTAATTTAATGCCGCGTAAATTATGTATTTATGCGTGTAATTGATTGTAAATAACAAGTCGTATAGTCGCTAATTAAGAAATGATTAAAGCTACAGCTTTGAAGCGCTGGCGCCGGCCCTGGCGCAGCTTTTGTATATTGAAATTGGAATAAAATATTACCCCACCCCGTGCGGTGCGACGCGGCGTCTGGTGACGTCACGATCCTACGAAGTTTTCCGATGATTGGCGGAGACGCACGACGCCCGAGACGAGCTTTCCTTTATCTGTTTACCCGAACTGTCAACTTGTGCGTACATCTGCTTATGTATACATGCTCCGTTATAGTCCAATTAGCGTTACCAATTTAACATGTTGATAGTTGTATTTGAGAATTCCTGGGTAGTTTGTTTTATTCGACGTTATAAGTAAAATGAATTAATACTTTCATAATTAGAGATTGTGTTTTTTTTTTAAATCTTACATAAAATATCTTTGCACAAGACAACGAACACCGAGGGCAAAATTTTATTTTCTCTCATTGAAACCAAAAAAATGTTTTTGATTTTCAATTGAAGTGTTCATAATATAATGCTTCTTTTGTTTGGCTGGTCGATGATCTGTCTCGACCAGAAAATAGCTTAAATTTTCTTTAAAAGTAAAACGTCGATTTTAACAATATCAAGCTAATTAATTAGTTACAATATTGGCCACTATTTGAAGTATAAAGAAAGATAACGATAACTAACAAACTAGTATTAAAAAGAAAGATATATTCATAGATTATGAAATTTAACGCGATCCATCCAGTATTGTAACGCAATTGATTCGAATTGGTTTGAACAGTGTGCCAAGTCATTTGTATTACTTTACCAAATTCAAATGTTTTAGGGTAAATTGACTACTTGCGAGTATCTATGTTTTATGGATTTTTTTAACATTCAAATGTAAAATTGTATAATATTAAAAAATATTTAAACGATATACACTATCGCTTTAATATTTTCTTCCATTTTTATCTAAAATCTTATCTTATATAATATTTTAACGTTCTTATCTATGTAATTTGAATTGATTAGATTTAACATTTAAATGTTAGTACCCTTAACCCAAAGAAGGTCCGCGTCGGAAACTTGCGACAGAGAAAGAGACAGCGCGATAAATGTCAGAATGTTACGTTGGCTATTCATATTCTATGGCCGACACTCACGTGACAGCGCGCGGCGTCACTAAATAACCGGGCGCCGCGTATCAGATTTTAAACCAAATTATTCTTTCTAGTAGTGATATCATATGGTGACCCATAGAAATATTATTTAACTCAAGAATACCACGAATTATGTCTGAAATCGAGTGCAAAAATCATCATACAATACCATACAAAATTGACTGTTGATGCATACTTTTTTGTTGCCAGATTTATTTTATACCATAAATAAACGTGATTTATACGAAAATGACTGAAACTTTAATGCATTTGAAAATCAAACACACACACTCTTATATCGACGTCAAAATACCGATATTTTTATAGTTATAGAATATTCGAAAACTTTTTTGGAGTTAAATGGTGGAGGGTGACTTTTTCGTTAGTGGAGATATTGCCGACTTTTTAGACATTCCCGATATGCTCATTATTACCGCAGAGTCCAATGATGAGTTGGATGATGAGAACGACGCAATAAGTTGGAAAGTATTCAATTTGAGTAAATTGTCAGTTAGATTTTGACATACGTCCGCGATATTTTTCGGTTTTGTTTGCCAAGTAATTCATTAGTAATTTTTTAGTTATTAATTAAAATACGGTTAGGCAGCATTGGCATTGTCGCGGCCGGCGGAACCATTTTATACATAGTTGTGATGGGAAGTGCCAATATTTTTTCCATTTTTTCTATTTTTTTCATCTCATAACCGTACAAAATCGCGGTAGATGGACGCTTATGATGAAGTAATACCTATGTTTTTTTTAGTTATACCAATGTTTACATAGATTTTTAGTAAAAATAAAATTCGGAAAAAGCTAGCCAGTGAATTTTGAATTTTAAGAATTTTGGCGCCAATATTTATCCGCTAGGATTGTTTTGGGCATCCAACAGTTTAATACAATTTCTTGCGGCTTATCTTTTATCATATTATCTAACGATAAGTCATTTATATTTACAACAGTATATTATATTATCCAAGAAATGTAGAAAATAAGCAACAAAAGTAATAACTGCATGCATGCTTTATGAATTATGATTGCAATACTTAAATTTAATAATAATAATTTCCTTTGGGTTATTCTACCATGGATAGTATTTTACCGTAGCTGACGTCTCGGGCTACATTTAAGTGTCACCATTTATCAGACCCGATGTATATCCGAGGATCATATCAGTCCTGATGATGGCCACTGAAATGTGCCCCGTATTATCGACTACTCCAAAAAACCGACCAAAGGAAATCGATTAGCATCTGGTTCGTCTTGTTGTGAAACGTAATAATTCAATACATTTTCATGTTCTAGTATTTTCTCCTGAAATGGCGGGAAATGTGACGTTTCGTGCTTGTGTTGGCAGCTCTGGGGTGCGTGACGCCGGCAGCGCCGCGCGACGGCTACCTCGTGTACCGCGATGGCGGACGCGCTAAGTACATGTGCTGTGTCGGGCACGCTTTTCCAGACACCAGCGGGCGGGAGCGCTCGCTGCGGTGCATGCGAGACAACACTTGGAACGACAGCTTGCCGGACTGCATCAGTGAGTGTGAACACACCATCATTTTTTCAATCTGTATTTTTTGTTTACAATGTCGTCTCTCGGTTCATAGTCCGCACCCACGTGGCGGCAAGTAAAGTGAATGCCTCGCGCAAAAAATCCGTACCATTCCATGTATGGCATATTGCGCCCGCATGCGTAGTTGTTCCTTTTTATTACATATAATGTTGTACGCTTTGTATCTAGACATTGGTGAGAAAATATTACCAAAACCATTATTGAATACGCACCACGACACTGACGATCGGCGATCACTTGGCGCCAACTCTATGAAATATATTAATATTTTATGAAAACATATCTTGAGATGGACTATTCTCGATTATTTGAGTGCTTTATGCGTAATTGACATAATAACACAACATATGTACACGATATATCTAGATTTTTATATAAAGTATCCTTCCATGTTGTTAATACGATGCGCTTCCCCTTCGAGATACACAATAATACGCACTCTTTCCAGTCTGTCTCCACTAGACGACTAGGCCATCTCTTAAATCAAAACATGCCCAATAAGGAAAGAATTTTTTCCATTATTTCCTCAGCTGTTCATGTTGATGCTTCGTCTCTTTTCGCTAAATGCCCTCGGGCCCCTCCCCCCGCGCCCCTCGCGGGCGCCGGGTCTTTTGTGTTTGTGTGGTTGGTTGTGGCGGATTGTTGCTCTCGCAGTGTGATAGTGGCGGGACGCGTCCCGAGCTCCCGAGCGTGTCCTCTCGCAGTCTGCGCTTTTAGCGGTGAGTTTATTCTATTTTTGAATTTAAATCACATGTGCGCTTTCATATTCGAAATTGTAATTTTATAATAATAATGCTGTCAGGTTTACCTTGTTCACGTGTTTATTTTTTATACTTGGGTACCTACTTTAGTTTTATCTATTATTTAATATAAAAGTGCGTATTTAATAGTTTCATTTTGTAGAAAATAATATATTATTTTTGACATATTAAAAGTGTGATAACTGCGCCGTTATCTTCGTGCATATTTTATATTACGATATAATATTGATAACGATTTTCGGTCTCACATCGCGATAAACAATTTGTCGTCCACTTCCCGACTGTTGATATTTGTTTTAAAATACTGCTAATACAAATTTGAATTAATTTTTGGAGAAAATAACCGATATCGACCGTGTTACTATTTTGATTTAGCGCAATCTATTTAATACTTGATTATTATGTATACTGCAATGATTTCACATCATATCATTACTGATGACAAATTAAACTAAACATTTTGATGATACAGCAAAAACAATCGGATTTGAAAATATACACATTTCTGTCTTCACTAGCAATAAATTAGTTTTAAAGAATAACATGATAAATATAATTTTGAAGCGTTGCAAAATTACGCTATTATTTTAATATTGAAATTAAAAACTGGGTGCTAATTTACATTGTTCATGGTGCCAGCCTCGCTGGGCTACGCCCGTGCTGCGCTATTATACACATTTTATATTTCGACACAAAAAGTGCCTACTTTATACATTATTGCAGTAAAGATACAGATATTGACACATTAGGATTTGAGTATGCTTATAATGTGAATTTAATTGAAATAAAATTAATTAGATTAATGTAATTTGGAATGATGGGTAGTTATTTTCTTTTTTTGTATCAAAATTCTTACAATCATTTTCTCTATATACGGGCAAAATTTCCGTAGTTTAGGAGATAACAAGAAAACAAAGATATATTTTAGTAGCACTAGTCATATTTTTTAGAACAACTATAGACTTGAATACAAATAAAATGTATATTATTAAGGATAACACATTCTTATTGTGAAATTGTAATTATTCAAAACATAGGCCTGTGATTTTTTAAATACTAATTAAATGTATTAATTATAAAGATATACATATAAAATCAATTTTATCGAAAAACGTTGCTGTTGGGCTACCGGGATTCGAACCGGGATTTTTCGGTATTTGAGATTCCGTAAAAACAATGTAGATGGCTTTCAAATAATGTAACGATAGATGTATTAATTTGAAAAGTGTAACATATAGGTTTGAAAATTTGTCGTCAAAAATACTATCGCTGTAGCATAGTTGGATAATGCACCTTCCTCGGTTTGGAAAGAGATCCAGGTTGGAATTCCGGTAGTGCAATAACAATATTTTTCGATCAAATTGATTTTACATGTATATCTTTCTAATTAATACATTTAATTAGTATTTAAAATGTATGTATTATATTAAATGCCCGAAATTATGAATCGGTTTACTTTATTTATGAATTTAAACTATATAGCTCCATTTTATAAAAGAATTCATCTCATGGGTGATGAACTAAACTCCGCAGAAGAAATCAAAAATGAATATTGAAAGTTCGATTTGATGCAAATATCACATAGATATTTTGATGTAAATATCACATAATATCACATTGATATTTTGATGTAAATGTTTAACAATATGCATTTTTAAGATATCTTAAGGGAGATAACTTTCTCAATCCATACTTTCAAACAAGATGTTTAAATAATGTGGTTCCACATCTATTTTCTTACATTCGTCGGTTATATTTTCTATTAAAAGTGGTTCTGTTCACAGTTGCAAAAATAATTTAATTAAAAGCTCCATCGTGTACCGTTTAATTTTTTTACACCTCGCCTGGGCTCTTGGCGAGTGTCTAATGTATCAGATCCTGCCCTGATGATAGTATGATGAAGCGAGCGGAATTGCTCTGCTCCTCCCCCTCTCACACTAACCGCGTTCGTGAAGTATTGAAGCTATGTATTTTGACTGTGGTGTTAGGGAATTGAATTTAGGTATATGACTAATCATATCATAGAAAACAACATGCTTATGTATTCAGTTGCGTTCCTTGAAAGTAAAGTTAAAAGTAAAGCATTAGAATACGACTCACCATAATTCCGTTAGGTCAATCCGTAAGCGTTATTTCCGTACGATGTATTGCGAGCCCTACGAGAACGAAAAGTGTACAAATATTCGGGTGTATAAATTAATTTCCAAGCGATTTTGATAGACAAAATTCTTTATTTTTGTCATTCTTATTATTCATTCTATTAATTTTTCTAAAATGAGTATTTCACAAATTATCACAATGATTGTTAATTATCCCCCCATCCCAAAAAAATCCAATATTTTCATTACCTTCCAGTTTATGGAAATTAATTATGAATTTGCCGATGAATTATTTCTAAACTGGGAGACATAAATTAATTTCACTTTCAGTAGGTACCTGAGAGCTTGAGTATTCTTTACATCTAATGAATCTATGTCAATAATTATTAAATTAATTGTTACCTGCTCAGTTCGATAGGGAGAGTTACGCTATTATTTTCAAATAATTGTCGACGATATTAGTATAAAATTTTCATTTTCGTCCAGTAGTATGATCATTACCTTCCGGAGTCATATACTATAAGAATATTAATGAAAAAAAAACTTTTATAATAATTTCTTTCCATATGAATAGTAATATATATAATATAATAAAAAATTGCATTCACAGTGTTGCACGTTTTTGAGGAATTGTGGATAAAATTTTCATATCCAATTCATTATCTTCCGTATCATCCGAATTTGGAAGGGGAAGATAAGACAAGATTTTATTTGATTTATTTGAAGATTACAATATTATATATGTGTAATGTATAGTCTTGGGCAAACTTAATGTTTATATTTATAAAATTAAAAAATGGTTTCGGTGGAAGTACAAGACAAATTTTGCTTCACACCGGTGTGTTGAATTTTGTCGGTCCACAATCTGAAATTCTTTGCAGCGAATCATTTTATCTATTAGTTAGAGTAATTTCCTTTCATTTCATTACCTTCCAAATGCATTTTTCTCTAAAACTGCTTCAGTTAAATTAGTGGCTTTTACATAGAATTTATATGTTAACAGTCTAGTTCAGTTTTGCATAATAATTTCAACCAAAATCTTTTTTTTTCATTCCGTTAAAACTTTTCAATTTGCATGAAATCGCGGAATGAGCCAAATATAACTGAATGGAAATTTTATAATCTCTTTTGTTATCAGAAAAACATCAAATAAACACAATCTAATTTAAATAGAACCCCCAAGATTTCAAGTTATAACATAATTATTACGATAAGCATTATATTAACAACCCAGCCCTTGTGGGTAAGGCTAAGCCCAAGCTTAAAAAACGTAGTCTTGTGTAAATACAGATACAATTATCAGTTTTCAGGATACATTTAGCTAGATATAAAACAATAGTGACGGTTAAATCGTTATTTAAACCGTTATTGTGACTGATTGTGTTCGGAACGGTTGGTACACTAGAAAGTAAACGTCCAATAGTAACATATTTTTATGGAGAACACATTCTTATTGTGAAGTTGCAATTATACAAAACATAGGTCTGTGATTTTTTTTTTTTGTGTTTTTTTAGTGATAGGACGAGGATCCAGGTTCGAATCCCGGTAGCAACAACAACATTTTTTCGATAAATTAATTTTATATGTATGTCTTTCTAATTAAGACATTTAATTTGTAGTAAAATGTTAATTACCGATCGTTGTCAAATTTCAGTTAACAGTTATTCTCACAATCACAGTTACATAACGGTTTACCATTACTAAAAAATAAGCTTCTTAAGTAGTAACAAAGAATATTGAACATATATAATTTGGTAAGTATCTTTTTACAGATAAAATTTATTTATATTCATATTTTATTTTGCTATTCTCAGGTAATGCAATCTACTTCGGTAATTTTCAAGAAATTTTTTCATAAACAAAAAATGAGAGTTCGTCGTAATTGGATCAACCCCGAGGCAGACTGAATATTAATAAGTAATGTCAGTAAACTCGGAAGCAAAAATACCAGGAGCTACGATGTTTTTGTGATATTTTTCCATTCTTAAAAATCTTTAATAAAAATTCCTACGTCTGCGTATGGGTTGGCAAGGACAGCCGTGACATTTGAAACACAAAATAATAAAAATGAATAGTAATGATACAAAAAAATAAAAATAGTTAGAAGAGTAATTATCCATCTATCGGTTTAAATAATCTATATTCACCGATCCTTTAGTTCAGCCATAATTCTGAAGTTGAAAATTACTGCGCAAATTGTAAGCAGTGTTGTGAATTGAAAATAATGAACTCGATAAGCTAAACCAATAACATTATTCTATTTTTGTTTATTCGGTTGCCAGAGATTCAATGGTGTAATACTAGCGATGTTAAATATACATAAGATACTCAAAAGTTTATATAGTTGATAGCTTTTAAAATAGAATATAGATGTATCATTTATAAAAAGACACATTATATAAGACTCTTTTTTTTTGGTTAATGTAGAGTAATGATATATCTTTTCAATTTATTTTTGTAAGAATAGTATCGCTATACCTATTGGATTGGTATCAAGTTTTTCAAGTATTCCTAGTCAGGCCGTGAAACGGGCGTGTCTGTAAATAGATGATTAGAAGGTAATTGAATCGGCCGGGAGAGTTGATTCGGCAACAGGATCTGGCGGGAAGGTATTCATTTTTGATCTCAAAATAAATCGATCTAAAACAAAAATATTGGTTGTTGCGAGGTAGTTCAAGACGCGATTTATTTGTTGCACTGATCACTAATACTAGTGACAGTGGCTGGGAAATTGCTAATGATGCTATGAACTAACTTATGAGAATATATAAAGACAATGTTAGCAAACGAATAATCAAAATTATGATTCACTGGATCCGTTCCAAACGATTTAAATTATTTTGGTGATAAAGTCAATACTAGATGTAAAAAATATACAAATTGACACAAGTAAATATTAGTTATTTAAAAAACTGTACATATCTACATGGGATTTATTTTCTTTTAATATTTTCAAAATCAACTTTGTTGTTAATGTTCATTTTTATATACATATATTATTTAACTTTGTTTTTTTTTATATAACCACTTAATTAATTAATACACCAAAATAGTAGGTGTATTAATATTAATTGTAGGTAATAATATGTGTAAATAATTAAACAAAATACTTTGTTTAAACCTCTATTTACTGATTATTCAACATGTTTCGATACCTATGGTATCTTCTTTAGAAAACAATGAAACTGAAATTAAAAAAGGTTGTATTTTTAATTTCAGTATAAATTGTTTCCTGAAGAAGATACCATAAGTATCGAAACATGTTGAATAATCAATAAATAGTGGTTTAAACAAAGTATTTTATCTAATTATTTATATAAAATGAGGCCACAAAGTAATTTTGCTAATATTGAATAAATAATATGTGTATTAATTAGTTGAGTGGTTAAAAAAACAAAGTTAAATAATCTGTATAAAAATTTATTTCTCGCTTCGTACAGATATAACTTCTTTGAAAAATCTAACTGAATCTTTACTGGTGTACATGCTCTTGAAATAGAAACTGAACTACAAAGCTGAGAATTGAACAACTGAATAATGATTCAAATTCTTGGGTTTAACATTTGTATAGGTAACAATAATGGTAGTTTATTTTATGTATGTCGATCTTGTTCTCTGAGAATAATTGTAATTTTATAAACTGATTAACGCTGCGATCTTTATTTTTAAACAAACAAAATGTTTAGGAGAACACATTCTTATTGTGAAGTTGTAATTAATAATAATTACAACTTCACAATAAGAATGTGTTCTCCTAAATAATAAAGTAGTATCAATGTGTCCAAAATTTAATAAAAATGAATTGATAATTCTGGCGTCTGCTATCAGTTTACTCAAAGGTATTTGAGATTCTGTAAAAATAAGGTAGATGGCTCTGTCAAATAATGGAACGATTAAATGTATTAATATCAAAAAGGTAACATATAGGTTCGAAAATTGTCGCTAAAAATATTGTCACTGTAGCATAGTTGGATAATGCACCTTCCCCGGTTAGGAAAGGGATCCAGGTTCGAATTCCGGTGGCGCAACAACAATATTTTTCGATATAATTGATTTTATATGTATATCTTTCTAATTAATATATTTCATTCTTATTTAAAACAAAATATTATTTGAGAACCTTGGATTTGTAGCGCAATGTCATAATAATATATTATAACAAATAGAATACCACCCTTCGTTTAACCACCCCGGTTATATAAGTAGAAGTATGGCTTCCAGTCGCCGTCTACGCTTTCTATAGGTACACATTTCTCGTCTGCAGTCACGTACACGCTAGGGGCTAGGTGTGTGTCTGTGTCGTACATGAGTTCATAAACCAACTCGGCACAAAACTTGTACACCGGACCGGCGGAACTCACACTATTATATCGCGGAGCCTCACGGGAAATCCCCGAATCGTGTCCGTTAGACTCATAAAGGATTAAAATAAAGGAAAAGTCCCTGTCGAATTCGCTCCTCGTCTCCGAATAGGTCGGCCGTCAAATATTCATGTTAGTTTAGGTTCGGATACAGCTTCGTGCTTATTCAAGCACAGGGGGGATGTTATTTCGCAGGTAAGCCGCAAGATATACTGTACACGTGTACAGATGTACCTGAGATCAAACCGTGTAAGCGGAAGGGTAGTTAATCAATGATTAATTTTGTTGTATCACTTACAAATATGTGGGCTCTGTAAAATTAAGGCGATTTTATTCCAGCGAGCTATTTCATTACACTAATTAATGAATTCCATCACCTTAATCACCGAAACCATCTCCGCGACGTTTCAACGACAGTTTAGAAGTAGATTGATTATTTTGGGTGAAATCCGTGCTATATTTAAGTAGGTGCTGTACGTTTACATTCATGTTTTATATAAACCCTGTTTCGCGGCGAGATAATGTCGGCGATAAATTGGAAATGTCAATTTGTTACATTTTACGTATTCGATTTTTTTTGTCAATTTATTCCCGCAACCTACGTAAATAAAAATATTAAATTTTTTTTTAATAAAAACTACTCTGTAGTAATTCGAATAATTTATACATTTCTAATCTAACGGTCGTATATGGGCCGGAAGCTCTAGCAAAAGGCTCGAAGGAAGCGCAACTGAGTTGCTGCGGGTAGGTTGTTAAATTGAAGACCTCCGGCGTGTTAGCTGCAGCATCAGTTCACGTGGTTTAGTGGGTATACGAACGATTAAACAAGTGTGTGATTGATACTTAAGATAATTTGTATTTTCCGTTGTTAATGAATACATTTCCTGAAAAGTAGTCCGCTAAACTCGCAATTACACTAGCAGAAAGCAAGCGGTTGTGCCGATTGCTTGGCACTAGGTCCTGCGAGAGGCAGCGCCTGATGGCGACCATGAGCATTATTTACGTAATACCTATTTTTCAAAGTTAAAAATATAATATAGTATTTTTAATATCAATTTTTTTATAGATAATTTAACTTTGTTTATAATAATCACTTAAAGAGTAATTTTAAAACACTAACCTATTTCGGAAAATACAATTTCCTTTTTCGAATGTAAAATTAACTAAATAAAAACATATGAGTAAGTATGTCTCGTTATTTTAATGTTTAAAAAAAAAAAATTTTTTAAACTATTTACACGTAAAACAGACAATCCCGAATTTTCATCAAACGTATGATCATTTTCAAATAAATGATTTGAAAAATCTGAATAACCATTACTATTTAACACTAGATTAGTATCGTACGTATATTTTACGTGTTGTTCAAACAAAAGCATTTGCTCCGCCCACTTGCCAATTCTAACGCCTCCCCCACTCTAGTAGCGCTCTCCCTGACTGTTGATGCAACACCTCACAGCTCAGTCGCGTGTCCACTCTTCAAGTCAAGTCTAAATATCCCTAAATTGAGCAGAGAACTTCGTAGGTGTCCATTTTGAAAGTTATTGGTGAGCAAGATACTAGATAAGATTAAAAAAATGGCGACCATTTACTGCATGTGTGGAAAAGCCATCTGTAGAATGGACTAAACGAAAATTTGCCTAGATTGTACTAAGTAATAATGGTTTTTATATGTATTTTTATTATTAATATTTTTTTAAATTGAAAATTATTAAAAAAATATATTAAACATATTCTTAAACTAATTCTAATGTGTTTATTCCCAGACACGTACATTTTACGTATCGATAACAACCACGTCGTATTTTTTAACGATACTAAACTAGGGTTTTAAACATCTTAAAAGACTTATGTGAAAATTTCGACCTGTTTTACCAATATAGAAAGCAGTACAATATTTACAGCTATGTTTATAAACACCGCAATTATTAAATTTATCATCTTTGTCTTTGAAATTTATGAGTAATTTTCTTATATTGTTATTTGTATAAAATGGCGGTTTAATGTTTAGTGGTAGGTGTATATATATTTTATATATATCTATATTTTGAAGAAGGAAATGGTATTTTTCGAAACCGGTTGGTGTTTTAAAATTACTCATAAGTGGTTATTATAAAAAAAGTTAAATTATCTATAAAAAAAAAATATATATATAATATATTACCTAAAAAAAGGAATTCACCTATCACAGTATAAATTAACTCAATTGACGTGCTAGCGGTCTAGTAGTTACGACACTCGCTTAGTGATCTAGTGGTCGGGGTTCGATCCTCGTTCCAGGATGCCTAAAAATGATTAAAATACGTAATGTCCGCGACAGATTATATGGATAGTTGTACTTGGTGGTTTTTCTTTCTGGCAATGCATAGTATACAGCACTACTGGCATTTGTAGAGTAATGCAAATAAATATTTTCCCAATTTGAGAAAAAACAATTTTTGATTTTCGTTGACTTTTTTGAATACTAATAACAATTTTTGTATTCGACAAATATTTCACTCGACTTATATCTGCCTACGTGATGAAAATTTTTATTACGTGTTTACGACGCAAAAAAAATCTGATTAATTTTATTCTGCGCTAGAAAACTTTGAAACGGTTGAGATAAATTGAAATGGATATGATGATCCGAAATCAAATACGCGGAAGACGATATTACACAATAGAGAAAAAAAAAAAAGGTCGTACGAAACACATATATATGTATGTACATGTACTTGATGAAACGAAGAACGTGTATAGAAGGCGAGAGCGACCTCTTCATGGCTGGAGCGACCGAACTGAAAAGCATTTAAAAAGTTAGAAGGGTCAGAAAATTTGTATAGTATTCAATTCAATAAATGATGCTGCCAAGCCGCTCGGGCCGCTTTGTTACATAATATATTTTTGTTATGTACGTTAAGTAATATTGATATTAGA
Organism: Eubasilissa splendida; assembly: GCA_031772225.1. Classification (NCBI taxonomy): domain Eukaryota; kingdom Metazoa; phylum Arthropoda; class Insecta; order Trichoptera; family Phryganeidae; genus Eubasilissa; species Eubasilissa splendida. The sequence continues at coordinate 20,830,415 of CM062846.1, read as the reverse complement.
AGACGGTTTATAATAATCCGTAATACGTTTATATAATATTACGTTTTTATGTTTTGCAAGTTGGGCGCTTACAACACAATGTCGATTTCGCAGTAAAAAATTGTGCATTTCACGTTTGGCATTCGGTTGCACTACTGCATAAACACACTATTTCAGATTGTGTCCAAGTGCGAATGAAATCCCGTCTCCGCTAGCAGAGTGTTTAGTGGAAGCAAATCGTATAAGATTAAGATTTACGACAAGGAAAACTATTAATATTAACTACCAATAGAAAATCGAAATAACACAAGTATTACGCCGTTGATTTTTCTTACAAAAATAGTCCTATATAAATTTGCGATTGTATGGCAAAGGAATCTAATGAAAAATATGTTTGTTTTGTCGTCTTTTTATTGATCCTTTGCCGTTTTGTTACATATTTTTTTTTTAAAAAAAACCTCATTTTGACTTACATTAAGAACAGCTTTATCATTACGCATATCATGTACTATATTTTGGACACAAAAGTAAAAAGATTTTTTTCGATCGATCCCTATGCTATGCAACCATCAAAATAATCTAATGTTATTCGTCAAAGTTTTTGAAATAAATTCATGTTTATCCGAGTTTTATTTTTACATTTAACTATTTTTGTAAAATAAATAAATCAAAACCTATCTATACATATATAGTTTGTTATTGATATATCCTACGTATTTAAATTTTACATACAGAATGGCCCAAAAAAAAAGTGAGATAATTTCGTAAAATGTGATATAATTACATCAAAATTATTTTGACTATATCGACAATAGCTTAAATAGTTTACTAATTTACATACTTACCTATATTACGTTTTATTTCGACAATATCCGGTCGCCATCTTTGATTATTAATTTTACCATTGTTTTATTTGGTTTTTTCAAATTGTTGCCCAGAATGACAAAAATCACTGCAGAAGACCGTATTCTGATCAAAAATTTGCGAATTGAAAAACGTTGGGGTGCTAGGAAAATGATCAAAGAGTTTCAAATGCCTGGAGTATAGCTAGACATTACAGCATAATTGGACATTACTGCAGAACGGAGCTCCATCTCACACAGCCAGAAATACAATCAATTTCTTCGTCGTGAGAATGTTAATTTCATCGAGCCAGGCGTGTGGCCACGGAACCGACCAGATTTAAACCTAGTAGATTATGCAATATGTTATGTTTTGATGATTTCTGATTAGCTAAATATTGTGAAAAAAAAATTACATTAAGAATTATAATTAATTAGGTATATTATGTTTTGAAATAACCATGTGTTACGAGATGTTCTCACTTTTTTTGGGCCACCCTGTATACATCCTATATATTTATATAATTTATTTTTATTCATCTGTATCGTAGAACAACACAAATAAATATATATTGACTGCTGACAATTTTATCAAATGAAAGTATGCGGTTGTTGCGTCAAAGAGCATAAATATATATTTTTTGTCTTTTTTGTTTTTTTAAAAAAAATTAATGTAAAAAATATATTAATTTCTCGTTATTATTGACAGACATACGTAAAGGATTCAAGCTGCTCAGTGTTCTCCTAGACTTATATTCATCAACTTAGATTGAAAGCGGTTATTGTTAAATAACCGCTGTATGTACGTTGGTGACCACAGTAGGTGTGGTGCGTATGTACAGTCAATACATTGATACACGTATTATACATTAATAATACATGTGTAGCACGTGTATCAATGTATTAACTGTTTAATCCCGCGATAGCGGTGCCCTGTCACAGGCCGCTCATTCAGTAAAGGTTACTCAGTACATAATTAACTCATAATTCAAACTCTGTTAGTAAACCGTTACACAAAGGGCATTGTAGTATGGACTGACAAATTAGAAGAAAATAAATGACATTAATTACATATGCGAAATTTTAATAAATGATATATTATCAGTAATCTCGGTGACTGCAATTTGAGCACGATCTGAATGTACCCAAAAATCTGGACGTAGATAAACTGTTACATTTCATTTTTTCAATCATTTTAATATGTAAAATTAAATACAAATTGAGTGACACATAATATGGCCCATCTGCATCCCAGACAACTTGAATGGTGGACGTTAAACTTTCAGGTCGGCCATTGCTAGAAGACTCGAGTTTAGTTAATGGGTATTTGCGGTGGCAGGCCCAAAAGCGTAGAATTATTTGCCTCCGTCATAAGGAACAGTGCATCAGAGACTTTATTTAAAAATAAACTGAAAACGCACTTTTCTCAAAATCATATAATATATATATAAGTTCGAACGACAATTTTAAATATTTGTGTAGGACTAAATTAACAGTTCATGTGTAAAGTGCCATTGTGATGATATATTTAAGAACATGGCGCTATACAGGATGTAACAGACCTAGTCCACAATATTTTATGGATGGAAATTGTTCAAGGAATATATGAAAATTCTGCACTGTTACAGAAAATATTATTTTTGTATTATTTTTAGCTTAGAGTTTACGTACGTCGAAATAAATATTTGAGAAATTGTTCAGTTATTATTCTATATCTTTGCTTTAGACTCTAAATCATATAACAAAAAATAGTCTGGTCGCTCGAAATCGAAACCATATTTTTTTTGTATTCAATATATAATTTAGAATCAATCAAATATTTCAAATAACCGAAATAATTGGATTATATCTCTGACATAGTTGAGATTAGGCACATATCCCTTGAACATTTTCGACTCGTTACTTTAGTCAGGTATTCACCCATAAAGTATTTTGGACCAGGCGTGTTACGCCTTGTATATTTTAATTTTCAGAACCAAGTTCACTAATTATTAAAACGAATTAAATGATCTCTTAAAAAGTACGCAGAAAAAATATATCTATCGAAAAATATAGTCACCACCAGGACCCGCGCCATTATTTTGCCGACATACAGCTTTGACCAATTAAACTATATAGTGACACAATACAATGTCGTAAGATTCTATTTACATAATATGTCTATATTATCGACTATATAGAGCACAATGATGATTTGTCTAAATTCATTTAGATATTAATGCAACTTTGTTCATTTTTAAATATTTTTTCAGACCACACAGTTGCACATCTAAAGACGTCTATTTTTTTGGCAGTACAAAATACGAAAATAGTATTTTATAATAATATGTATAAGAGCACCGGTAATATATCTGAAGTTGTCAAAACAAAATATCAAAAGACAGATAAGCGAACCGTCTAAAATTTCGCTTTGAGTCAGTTTCTGCGATTTATGGTGAGTACTGCGAACTTAAAAAATATTTTCCTGAAATATTTTTATTTTATTGTGGATATATCACCGTTGTGCTCTGTGTCTATCTATGGTCGATACTATTACCATATTGACATTCAGATAATTATTATTTTCAATATATGTATATATTTTTCTAAATGATTAATCTAATTTGCTTTAGATTCATTGCACTGTTGGAAGTTAAGATTTCTATACCTGAACAAAGAAAAACGGTAAGTATCAGGGCCGTGTAGAATAAAAATTCCACATTTTATTTTCTTAGCCTCATTGATTAGCGGTAAACATTTCTAGTGTATATAATAAAGTAAATTGTTCCATATCGGGCGTCATTAAAATGCTATGAAATGTATGAATAACGAGGGACATTTAGTAAATAAATACCTTTTACAATGTATCATTCTAATCTGTTTTCTTAGTGTTTCGTAGGTCACGCGCCTTAATACGCTTTTTTGTGAATGTTATGCGACTTAGAACAGAATGGAGTCAGCACTGACGGTTTTGCGGCAATATCATGCAAACGAAGATAATTTAATCGATCAGATTGTAACCGGGTGTCTCATTTCAATCCAGAGAATTAGCGTCAGTCTCGTGTTCTCAGTCAATGGCATATCATCCCAAGTCTTACTGCCAGTTTTGGGTGGAAGGTTTTTGATCATATACTTTATAATTCGGACCTTTTTCACATTTTTCATAAGCTTAAAGAGCTCCTGAGTGGTAAACGTGGACTGTAACAATGAAATATTAAAGTTCATGTGAATGTATGGTAAATGCTCAAATGTGAGAGGTGATTAAGTGGAGAAATAGATTAAGATAATGAGTATTATTTCTTAATTTATTAAAGCTGAAAGTTCTAGATTTTCTGAATTATCCTCGTACATAAATATTTATTGAATTTATGACCAGTATTCTTACATTTTCATATTGCGGGAACTTACTGTTTTCAAATGAATATCATTTTGATAAGAGTTTTGTAATGTTGATAATAAAATGAGAATTTTTGTACATTTTCATGAAAATATATTTGAGTTCTTAGAAGGATTTAATGTAATGTAATACTTTCATGCGTGTATCGTGCCCGGCGTGGGGCGACGTGACGTTATCATTTTGCCTCAAATGAATACGAAATTTCAATCTACTCTCATTTCAAATTATATTACGTAATAAGCTTATTTCGTGAAAAACAAATGGAAACAGTTTTCATATTTTTAACATAGAATATGTTTCTAAACCCCACTAAAATTTGATGAAACGAAAATTGCCTTAGAAATAGCGCGTTTTCATCTTTATTTCAAAAAGATTTTATTATTGATCCCGATACCTCTCACATGTTAAGCTATATCATCTTAACTACTTCTCTAATTGGTAAAATTGTCGTATATGCTGATTTTTTTAACCTATAAATTGTTAAATTAATTAATTTATAATAAGTATATTATATTTATTTATACACCGATGAATTGTTAAGAGTTAATTATTAATTTTAAAAATATACATTTCTCTTCGACGTACTTGTTTGGTCTAGTTGTGACTAGACATTCGCCAAGTTATTAAGTCGTTGGACTCAGAGAGTTCTAAACTCGTCTTAGGAATTCACCAAATAGCAGTGATGGTAAAATAGTTATTTAAACGGTTATTTAAATCGATATTTAAACATTTATTTAGACCGTTATTTAAACTGTTATTAAAACCGTTATTTTAACTGTTGTGACTGTGATTGTGTTCGATTGTAACGATGATTGATAACTGATTATCGTAATTCTTGGAGAAAGTAAGCCGCCGACAGTGAAATCTTAGTTACCAATCATCGTTAAATCTCAGTTACCAATCGTCGACACAATCACAGTCACGTAATGGTTTACCATCACTACCAAATAATCATATTTTTTCATAGCCGAAACGTTTAGTTTAGTTTGAAAATAGTATGTGACATGTATTTCGCATACGCATCTCAAATTAAAACAAACATAGAATATAGTTTATCGGAAGTTTATCCAGAACGTTAAAAATATAATGATAAAAATAGCGCGTTTGAAATAGAGTTGACAATTTTTTAAACATTTCACCAGAGGTTCTGTAATAATAATATAAAATAAAGTCGTTACCGGTATTTAGTATTTTTAGAGACTAACAATGAAAACATATTCTATGTTGGTGCGGCATGGAACATGTATCTGAGACGTGTGACGCGTTTTTTCTCGTTTCAAAAATGTCAATAAAATCGTGATTTTATTTTCTTTATGAAGAAGAAACTGTTGAGAATAACATGAACTAAGTGTCATAAATGCATGATGGGATAAGCACACGGTATTGCACCTTGGATGATGATCTGATGATAATAAATATTTACGATGACATTCGTACTAGAAATATTACAGGTACTGTATTGAAACACTCTGCCACCGATGGCCACATTTATCAACACGGCCCAAGGCCGAAAGTGTCTCATCGAAGTGTCATATAAGACGTAAGTTGCCTAATATCCTAAGACAACCGATTTAATTTGTTTGCGAGTTGTGCACAGATTTAAGATAAATCTGTTAAGCCGTCGCCATTCAGAGCGGAGGCGGTAAATGTGATTTGACCGAAAAAATAACGATGTATTTTTTAACGCCAGATTACTTATATCTTTTATATGCAGTGCTTTTTTTTGTCTTAGAACGCACCGGAATGGCGTTGACGGATTTTACAAGTTTTGAAAGTAACTTTGAAAATTGAACTACTCCGACAGACATTTGAAGAAGTGAAAATTAGAAACTAGATAAATAGAGAAATGATTCGTGGATTCTGTTATTTCATTCTCGAATAGACATATCCATAAGAACTGTCGCATTTGATACGGACTCTGAATACCATTCTAATTTCTTCAAGTGAATGTGAGGGCGGGTTTTCGCAGATTAATCTAATTGCCACCCCAACAAGAGCTTCGTTGAAGACTAAGACAATTTCAGAACTTTTGTTCATCAAACTTGTAGGACCACCTCTGACACTTTTCGACCCGACAAAATACGTTGATCTGTAGTTAGTTATATATATATATATTTTTTCATATTATGATACTAAAATATTTATGGTAAGTACAATAATTTTTTTTTCGTACTACGCTTCTCTCGAAAGTCTATGCTTGTATATAAAAGTGGACTGTACATCTTCTTTCTTATTTTAAATTGATATAGTTGACAAATTAATTATGTACATATAATATGATTGTTGATTAAAATGTTTATCTCAGAACGAGCGAAGCATAGTGAGGTAGATATTAAAATATTAAATGTATTGCAACATATGATTTGAAATAAAAAAATAAATATATATACATTAAAAAATATTGTTTACAATCAGTGTTAAAAGTTATATAATAAAAATAATAGCATTAGCGATATAAATTCAAGTTTTAGGCGTAGGTACATGTTTCTTTGTAAATACACTTTGAAATTGATAGCATGGATGATATTTAAATAAAATAAAAACCCCCATCCCCTGACCACTATTATATTATATTAGTGACTATTTTAAACGAAATGATTATAATATTTTAAATACTAATTAAATGTATTAATTAGAAAGATATAAATATAAAATCAATTTTATCGAAAAATATTATTGTCACAGACCTACGTTCTGAATAATTACAATTTCACAATAATAATGTGTTCTCTCCTTAATGATTATTATATTGTTTTATGCATGTACAAAAAATTAATAATTTACTTAAATATTTTACAGGTGTTCAAAACATGAATATATTACATTTGTGTAGAATCTAGCTTTCGAATATTTAAATACACAATACTATATATGAAATTTTCACAAATTTTTACATATATGAATCGACGATTGCAAGAAATAAAAAATGATATGAAATTACCGATATCTCGCAATCTTTAATTTTTTTTACCTGTCAATTTTAAAATGAGTGATTGTTTACAGCCCCCGTTTCGTTTTGTATTTGTAATTTAGATTTCATACATTTCATAAAACGTTTGTTCTACCAAAATGGAACACGGAACATTTTGAATTCTTTTAACCCGTACAGTTTTTGCCGATTATCCGATTAAATTTATGGCCAAGCGAATACGTTTAATCTATAACCCGAGTCCGGGAACGGTGACGGGAAATCACGGACGCTATTATCCAATGTGACGCACGGATTGACCAATCTATCTGGATGTTTTCATATCGTCCATCGCACGGCTGTTATAGCCCCAATATGCGCGTGCAATCCTGAGAAAGCTACATTTTGTCGAGTACTACTTACTGTACGATTAAACTTGCACAAGAAAGTATATTTTCAGAGGCTCCCTCAGTAAAATTTGTTATGAAAACATGTATGTCAATAATTATATAACTATGAAAATAAGTAATGATATTAACTCGAAACGTAAAATAATTATAATATATATATTTAAGGTTTTCACGGGTAAAATATATCACTTATTTTCTGGGGGAACTCCTGCCGTTTCGTTTAAAGCAGGATTCGGGATAAACGGCCTTTGAGAATGAGTATTGATATTTACTCGAAACGTCGGGAGCATAAAAGTCCTTCTCGGGACTATTTGACGCGGGTTACCCCAGAAAATATTCCTTTATATAAACACATTATATTTATTTTTATTAGTTAGTTCGAGTTTAGTGCATTGATTTTTATTTTATTTAATATTTATACATTCTTAATATCAACTTTTAATAGTAATATTTAATCTGAATAATAAACATTTATCACCCCTGACGAACTTTATATGTAACAAGCCAGTATTGATAAAGAGCTTAATATATTTGTAAATTGTTATTTTCACGTATTCGTTGACGGACATTCGGGAGATTTTTTACACCTGAATTTATCTATTATTTTCGCAATAGAAAAAACATTCTACGCATTTGTAGTATAATACATATGACTGAGAAATGTAACAGGTTTTCATTAATAGTGATATATGTTTAAGGGTAGGGGAAAGTCATCACACTCTATGGCACTTTTATGACCAGATTGTCCGAATATACAGGTGTAACAGATCTAGTCCACAGTATGTTATGGGTGGGATACCTAACCAAATCACCAGTTGAAAATATCCAAGGAATTTGTGTAAAATCTACACTGTTACGGAAAATATTATTGTTCGAATTTTTTTCAAAATCCATCTAACAAAAAATAGTTTAGCCGCTCGAATTTCGACGACCTTTAATTTTTTTTATTCAATATATAATTTGGAATCAATAATAATCGAAATAATGGCTTAATTACGATTTTTTTGAAATATTTATGTCTGAAATGGTTAAGATTAGGCACATTTTCGACTCAAAATTTAGTCAGGTAACTACCCATAAAGTATTGTGGACTAGATCTGTTACATTCTGTTAATATTTAATTAATATATATATATTTCGTACGTATTTTGTTATTTTCATTTCTGTTTTAGAAGAAAATTAGTAAAGATACCCGCGTTTAATACCTTTATTATTATTATTTTTAAATAATTTGTGTATGAGTATGTGTAACAAATTATTTTAATAGCTCAAATCAATCGACACAACGGCCAGATCGATGAAACGAAATTCCTGGTACATATATTGCCTAAAACAAAGAGCCTCTTACTTCATCCATTATCTCAAGATTCCATTCAATATTCTGAAATTTAAAGAAAATTGAAACTAATCATTATTGTTTGTTCCTTCTTTATAAACATTATAAACAAGTGTGATGGCTCCTTAACCCTTTCAAAACCATGCAGTAACACAGGTCTACCGCCTCAATTAAAACTGTAATATTTATGTTAATATATGCAAGATAAAATTCATATTTTAGTTAATTATAAAGAAAATATTTATGCTTAGAACTGACTAGTAAAAAACCAGTTGCATAAAACGAATATTACAAAAATAATTATTTTTCAATTTAGTCAGTTGTAAAATTAATAAGCTGGTAAAAATACCATTTGTGGTAAGACAAATAGAGATGGTACATTAATTTCACAATAAAAATAATAACAAACATACGAATATATTATCTCCCTTTATCACTAATTTAATGAACAGGGATAAGATAAAAGGTAGGAAATAAAATGTATAGGACTTGATGAATGCTCCGAATTATATTAGGATATTGATCCCATTTTCGTAATAAATGCTCAATATTAGAGTAAATTTATGGGATTAATAATTTTAAAGACATTTAAACTAATAAAAGCTTTCTTCACATTTAAAATATTACTAATTTCTCACGGTAACACGAGTTGACAGCATGGCTGCATATGAGTATTTTATATCACGGTATGGTGAATGTTAATGTAACGTGGATCTTGACACACTGTAAAAGTGTGAAATTTTAGTTTTTAACTATAATATAGTAACGTTTGTAATATTCGAACATTGCCCAAGAATAGGTTTGGCGCCGTCTGGTAAAAATTCTACCGTCGTCACATTTCGCACCACTGGAAGAACAGTACTACATGGCGGAAATTATCTGAATTTATAATTATTTAAACGACCCCATTAAGTAATTCTTTGTCTGTAATTTAAACAATTAAATTGGCGATGTTTTGGCAGTGAAATAGTATAAAGGTCTTTAATTAATTCATTCATTCATTCAAGAAGGCGGTGGAGTGAACGCAGAATGAAAACTATTAATGAAGGGCTATGTCAGCTTTGTAATATGTGAAAAATGAGACAAAAATACAAACACAAAATATGTAAAATGGGAAGGAATAATATAATTAATAAAATATTATAAATACAATTTTAATATATTTTTAGCTACTTTTCAAATATGAATTTTGCTTTAAAACAGATATACTATTGTATTATGTACACTCTACTGTGAATGGGAATCAAAATAAACTAGCAAAAGTAATTGTTGCGGAAACACTGGCAGTGGTCGCGCAGGGGCCATTTGCCGCGTCGCGGCCTCTACTAGCAAAAGTAATTAGGATGGAAATACTGCCCGAAGGCATTATCTGCTGTTTATAATTAATTTTACATTAAGAAAATTATTCCGGAGCATATTTTAACTACATAACTGAAATTGTTATAATGGTTAGTAAAGATGTATAATTTTGGACTTTTGGGGATTAGTGAATTGAGAAGATCGGTTGATAATTATGCGTTATATCATAATTTGGATTAGAAGATTATGTATGTGAAAGCTTAGTGTCATCAAATTATGATATTATACCAGTACTCACCTGTTATTTTTACTAATGATGCGGGGTGTGTGTGGATGTATGCGTGAATGTGGCTAGAGTAGGTTGGACAATAAAGACTGCTTACGGTTGATAGATATTTATGGCGAGATTATGTGCCTGATAAGAGTTTATGGTTTGCACCTAGGTATTTGCCAGGTGCGTTCAGGAACCGTCAGCGGTGTTGGCTGTGGAGGCGATAGACCTTCACACTCTGATACTTAAATAAGCTTTAATTGTCTTCCGTAAACGTTGTCAGAAATGAGGTACGGCGTCATGCATTATTGTCGCCCTTTGATTATCATTAAGCATATACAAATATTTATTTTCTTTGTTAAATACATTTCGACCTGTGGCAGTCATGTATGACGAGAGCGATTCACTCAAAATCCAAGGAGGGTGACAGGGGGGCTCCGGGCTAAGGGTGGCAGCCCTCGGAAGGGTGGGGGACGCCCGCCGAACCCTGTCGGGCTGGAATTACAAAATCGTACTCAATGTCCAGACTGTAAATCGCATGTTACGTATAAATTTATGGAACCTTTATTAATTTTGATGGATGTAGCGCTCTGTTATTCAATCGATATCCCAAAAAGTTTCCATATTCAGCGACAGTATTTATTCAGAGTTTGAGCGATTTATTAGTCCGCGAAGAAAGCGGAAATTGCTCGGCGACTGCCACGGCTGGATGAAACGGAAATTGCAGGAAGGGTTCGGCAATCGCAGGGCTAGCGGTAAATACTATTCAAGATGAATTATTTTTATCCTGCCCTCGGTACCGCACTGGCAGGACTACTCGCTTTTATCGTTTTTTTAATTATCCATGAAATTTTTGATCAAAGAGATGAGTACGTGATCCCATACATTCCGCATTGCTGATCAATTTCTAATTGTACCGTGTTTGAGGGCAGTGCGAAGGTAGGCCTTACAAAAAATTGAAAAGTGTTGATCTCTATATTTGTGCGTAGTCGTCATCATCCACTACTGGTTCTACAATCCTTGGTTTCCTCAAGAATTTTCCTTTAGTGTTCTCTATTACACACAGTTTTCCTGAATTTCTAAGCCATATACGAGTATGTTTACGAAGACATTATTATTCCACGTTAGTTTTGACCTTATTACGCTTTTGCAGTCAGCAATGACTTCGGTGGTTCCGAAAATGGTTGGTGTTAGTAAAACCAAAGTGTTGTTTAAACAAAGAGAATTGTTTTTAATTATATTTATTTTAATAAACCTCTCATTAAACAAAGTATATGGCTCATTGTTGTAGCGTCTTTGCCAACATTAATTTTCATCGCCAAATCAATTTTCTAAAGCCGGCTCAAAGGGCACACTGATTATTAAAACTCTCAATATTAATCAAGACAAATTAACATAGGCAGAACCTAGAACCCTACTCTAGATTTTTTGAAACTTCCTAATTAAAATTGAGTCTCTCAGCGATAAATAATATTAATCTTTTTTTATTATAATAATTAAATAGAGAAGTATTAGAATATACATTTTTTTCAAAAAATTCCACGAAGGTATTCGTTTTTTACACAGTAGGCTTTTCCGGAGGCTATGTTCGGAATTATGTTCCATGGATAATAATCGTGACTTCATCTCTTTCTTTGAAAAGTTTTACGATAATTTTATGTCTACTGTCTTAATACAAACAATTTTCACTTAAAATGGCCGCGGCTATAATAGGCAAATTTATTTAGATGTTTTATGTTAAATTGATTTTATTTGAGTCATAATATTGAAATACACTCTGCAATCTAATACAATCTGCTCGTCTCACTGCGGGGGAAAGATTATTTCCAAATGTGAGAAAAATATAAAATATTTATTTTTCCCTTTTAAAACATATTTTCTAAATTTGTTAGTGAGTGTAATGATACTAATGATGATAGCTGTCGTTGCCGTTGTCAGAGCATGTATTTCGCTAAATCACAATGTCGCGTGTACACGGGTGAGACTTTGATCTCTCGACTCATTTGTCGAAAATAATAATATGGAGGTTGAATTTCAGAAGACAACAGTATTTTTGGTAAAAATATTTCAATCTGAGGAAGACATTGCACATAAAGAAATACAAAGGAAAACAATTTTGTTATGTAGTGGTATAAGATATAATCTGATTACTTATATATGTTAGTTTAAGTACTTTAAATGAACGCCATGTTGACCCGTGATGGCAGCTGTGTTACCACAACGATGTTGGCTTAACATGACCTCACAAATATTAGGCGCTATTTCGGTTTTATTGCCTCTTTATCTTAGTCCGCATCGGTGACATTAAAACACAAGAGATTAAGTATGACTTGTATAATTTGTATTTCAAGAAAGGTCCTTAGCATCATTAAGTTTCAATCTTGAAATTGGTATTTATTTATTGAAAAAGTTTGAACACTGACGGAAAGATGTCGCATGACTTTTCTACATTACGTTGGTGTTCATTTCAACTCTCACCGTTGGTTCCGATTTTAATAATAATGTTTTCCTGAGATCCCTTGAATTATGGGAAGTGCCCAATTATGTTAGTTAATATTCGGAAATAAATTTTGCTTGGTCTGATATTTTTCAAATTAAGACAAGAGACCACATTTTATATTAAGCTGTGTGTTAGGTATGGGCAGATGAAAGGATGCAAAAATTTAGAAAAACTGATATATATATTCACATCTGATCACTAAATAAAGAATACCATTAACGAGAAGTTTCAGTAGTCTGAGATAAATAACAATATTTACATCATAATTGAAAATTATATAAGATTATTGCTTAATCATTATTTTTGAGTAATTTTTATTTTTAAGCAGTCTTTCGCACAATCTAAGACAACAAAACAATAATGTTTCTAGCTTGTGGTTGAGTAATAATCTTTCACGTAGTCTTTCGCATAATCAAAGATAACAAAATAATAATATTTGTAGAATGATTGGATGCTTATGGTCGTGTAGTAATCTTTCGCATAATCTAAGACAACAAAATAATAATATTTCCAGCATAGTTGGACGCTTTTGGTTGAGGGACATTTGTGTATGTAGTCGGACCAACGTAAATTGGCGAGCGGTGACTTTTCGAACTAACATTTCATCCGTCCACTCGCGGCTGTTCTCCTCTTCATAAGGTTCAGTACGAGTACAGTGACGCCCTCCGCCGTTCGCCAATTTACGTTGGTCGGACTATGCCTAGGGACATGTGTGTTCTATCACTCTAATATATGGTCATCAAATACGAATTGTCACAGTGAGAGTCCTCAGCAAGAATTCCATACTTCTACATAATTAAATTTAGGTTGCTTGGACATGTCTTGCGAATACTGAAGGATTACCAAGACGACCTCTCGAGGGAAAGCAGCCGGTGGATCGTCTTAGACAAGTTGGGATCAGCAGCATCAAAGGCTTAGTGAAAACAGATTGTTTCGGGTCATCAAGATAGGAAACAGCGCTAAACAAGGGAAGATGTCTTATCGAGATTTTGATCCCCCGATCCTCCTAAGATAAGGGAATGAAGATGACGATGATGACTTTTCCTGAAATACCCAGAAATGATTAAGCATTTTTCATAAAATCTCTGTTTGCTGTGAAAATATGTCGCTGTTCACGATTTAGCGTGCCTGGAGGCAATCGTCAAATAAGATCAGGCAAACGAACTTTCTTTGAAAATAGAATCCACAAGACATGTGGGTTCGTATGTAGTAAATGCGAGTTACACAACTTCAAACGAACGATGAACAACCTCGGCTCAAATAATGCTCGCTAACGATTTGATCCTTCGAGTGCTTTATATCTCGCCCTCAATTCTCATCACAAGTGTTGTCGATAGGTCGGGCGGGGGATGTTTCCTCCGAGATACTAAAGATACATTTATAAATGTACCGATCCCTCTCACAGTCTATATTTTCAAGAAAGAAATCGAACAAAGCCTCGAGTGGGCAGAACTCTTCCAATATAGAAAAATATTGCTTTCCAATCCGTGTTATCGGATAAGCGATCCGATCTTATTTAAAATAATAACGGATCTGATTTATTGAAGCATTCATTTTACGTAGGGTTTTCGAGATATTATTTATATTCTATTTTGGACACAGATAAGGGTAACCATTGTTCAAATATATACAAGGGTTTTCCTTACTTTCGACCTACCACTTTGTTCCTCTGGACAAATGATCGATTGAATAAATATTTGTCGATAAATTGGAGTCGGCAAAATAACTTCTAAATATTTGGCTACTACGTAAATAACAATCAACTGAATCACATCACTATTTGATTGTGATTATATATTCCTCAGGGTCCTAGAATGCAGCTGAGTTTTTTCAGAGAGGCGAGGGGGAAGGTATCTATGATTTGGATCGGTCAAAGAGTGCAGTATTCCATAAAGAACAGACAGATATGCATTAAATTTTATATATATATGCATGTATAGTTGTACAAATCTACTGAGAAACCACTTGAATTACTTAGAATAATTAGACGAAATCGTGCTTCTGTTTCATATTTTGAAATTAATTCACAAAATTTGGTTAATTAACATATTCCAGTTACTTCAAAATAATGGTCACCTTGGATTATGGTAGAAAAAAATGTACATAAAATTCTTTTGTTTGCGATTTTTGATCATATTGTATTTTGCTACACTCCCGGCGTCACGGTTATCGAAGATTTTTTGTTTTCTAACTAAAATTGAATTTCTATTCACGGCATCCGACAACAAATGTAGCGGACATGTATCATGAAATATTTATACGTTAGAGAAAATATTTTCGGCAACAATGGCTTGAAGCAGATTTGCCGGTTAAATCGTCCATTTAACTTCAGTAGATCGAGTGAGACGAATGTGGCTTGTTACTAGGGATTCTGTATTCTCGACTTTTTTCAATTCCCGGGACTCGAGACATTTTTCAAGTTCCGGGAATTCCCGGAAATCTAGACGAAGAATTTTATTTAATCAAAAAGAATAAATATTCATATGTATTATGTACAGTAGCTATAAATTGTTAAGATAATTTTTTTTTAAATATCAAAAAAAAATCAATTGATAAAGAAACACATCGGACGACAAAAACGTATATATTTGGACAAAATCGATGACATCCTATAATAACTTTTTAAAATAATTTCATCGTATCTAAATTTTGTTTCGTCTAAAGATGACACGATTTTATCTTAAATATTTTCATCACTCTTAATAAACAAACATAATTCACTGTTTGAACAAACCGACAAAACTATTCCCTTCATAATTTTTATAGCTGACCAATATTTTACTCTGTTGGTATGTTATTTAGAAGCTACAAGAATTGACGCACGTGTATCGCTTTCCGCTAGACCGCTAGGTTGCTGTACCACAATGGTCAGGAACTTTTTTTTTTCTTCCGATAAATAGATTTTTATGTATATATTTTACTAGTTGATTAAATTAATTTATATAACTTAACTTGTTTAAAATTAATAACATCAAGTAAAATCAGAGTCTCGAGTTTCAAGTTATTATTTTTTTTAAATTCCCGAGACTTGAGACAGCAAAAAAAAATCATTCTCGGGAATTTATTCCCGGGTTTGTTTCGACACAGAATCTCAACTTGTTACGTATCACCAGCCAGCTGTCTGGAGCAAATGAAAGAGAGATGGATGGCGTAATTATGACATGATACCTCGGCAGTTTCAGAGTGGGTCGGGTCTCTTACCGTGCTTCTGCTCACTGCTCCCCTTGTTCTCGAGATTTTTTTTTTATTGATTACCGCCAGAATACAATGCGAGTTCTGGCGCCGTTCGTAGTAATTAATTCTGATTGATGCGAGCCCGGCTTACGTGATAAATTAGGCGTATTGTGTTGTCCCGTTTATCATGAAAAACGAAATAAAAATTACGGAAATGTCCCACTTAACGCGAATTCGATTTGCGCGAAGTTCAATTAGCGCACTCAATTAAAATTAAGCGGCTTTACCTTCTTAAGAAGAGCTAAGTGAGAATAATCTCCTTCAACTAGAAGAACGGCGTGTACACGAGGACGAAGAAGATAAGGAGTGTGAGCAAGAACAATAAGAGATTATTAAGATGTTAACTGGGAAAGGACTCGAGGAAACAATCGATCATATCTAGCACGCAAAAGAAATTTTAATTATTAAAAACATTCTTATTGTGAAGTTGTAATTATTCATAACGTAGGTTTGTGATATTTTAAATACTAATTAAATGTATTAATTAGAACGATATACCGGGATACGAATCTGGATCTCTTCCAATCCGGGAAACGTGCATTAATCGATTATGCTATAGCACACAGTACATTGACGAAAAATTTTCGAACCTATATCTAAAAAAAAAATTTAAAATGAAGTAGATGGCTTATAAATAATGGAACGATAGATCTATCAATTTGAAAAAGTGTAACGTATAGGTTCGAAAATTTGTCGTCAATGTACTGTGTGCCATAGCATAATCGGTTAATGCACGTTTCCCCGATTGAAAGAGAGCAACAACAATATTTTTCGATAAAATTGATTTTATATGTATATCTTTCTAATTAATACATTTAATTTGCATTTGAAATTGATGGCGACTCAAGTATGAAAAAAAGCACCGAAATTCGCCAAAATTTGGGCATTATCCGCTATGGAATATCATATATTAAGCGCGTTCAAACATAATTGCTGGAATATTTTGCAAAAAAGAACTTTATTGTTTAATCACTGTATCATTTATATTTTTATCCTTTAATAATGAATATATAATGTATCACAGTGGATTAACTATAATTAATTCATTAACTTTCTTTTTAATCACTCCGAGTTTATTATATTAGCCAACCGCTTTCGAAAAATACATTTTTCTTAATGGGCGATAAAATAACGATGTTAAAAACAACCGTAGTAAATTATTTATTATTAAAATGAATAAATAACCACAACGTGTTTGCGTTAAATATTAAAAAAATAATTATATTGTTTTTGATTAACGCGAGGTAATTAGAGGCTGTATTAATAGCGTCAAGCGCGGTTTTCCTGTACACGAAGAAAAATGAAAAATCATCCCCGTAAAAAAAAATCTCCACGAATAATATTTTTATTAGCTTTTCCGTGTGGCAGAATTTCAGTTTAGAAAAATAGACTGAAGCTATTTTGAGAAAAATGTGCGCAGACCCTTTCACTAGACGCGAATAAAAATAAATGTCAGTAGTCACGCAAATGTGGGAAATGTCTTACATAAAATAATATTATCCTCTCGATATTGTTATGTACACGAAAGCAGCTAATGTTCGCATTCTAGTTACCGAGATACGCACCTGATTAAATTTCACATTTCATTGTTGCTTCATTTACCTGAGTGTAATATTCAGCTCGCATTATTGCTCCGGTCTCCACATGTCGAGCACAATTTAATATAACGTTATTCTACTCGCACCTCGCACTTGTGCCGATGTGACGTACTTATGAAATAATTCTGTTTTCTTATCAGCGCGAATGAAAATAACCATTGTTTATGGTGGCGGGGAAAAATTCCAACCATTAGCCCGGATTAAAAAAAAACAACGACATGAATTATATCAATTAACTGACAGCGGAATTATAAAATTAAATAAAGTAAAAATTATAAAATCTTAATTATTTCATTCTTCGACGTAGATAGATAAGTGATTTTGAATTAATAGCTAAATTATTAAGGAGCGCCTCATTTCATTTACAAAAGTGAAAATAAAGCGACATCTGTTGCTGTGTATAAAATTTAAAAAAATTAAAATTATTTTTTGTTGATTTTGGAATACCTGTTTCTTTTCAGTTTGGACGAAGTTCTGATTTGGGTGTTTACTACATTAATAATTCTAATAGCATCTTAACCCATCCGTTAACCTCTACCTCTATTTAAAATTTTTCCACTAAATGGTTCTAGTTAACATATTACAAGAACGCTGGATTATTTGACTTAAATGTACAAACCTGCTTATGATATATATTGTCAAATAAATTTTATTTTAGATTAATTTATACGATACAACTTTATTGACATATCTTTAGTTTTTTTTACATAACAGGTGAACTACAGACTACAGAATAACATATCAATTAGAAATAAATAATCATCTTATATAACAAATATATTTTTATGTGCGGTGCAGTAGCACCCTTGCTACATTTCTACATTAGTAACATTAATGAAACCATCAACTACCGCTCTGTTTAACGTTTTAAGTATAAATACCACTGGGTTTCCTGGTTGATAATAATATACATGTGTGTGTGAGTATTGCCACCATTTTCGGAATCTAAGAAGATGGTAACAGAGGCGTCATTCTCATTACATCCCGCGCTTCGACCAGTCCAGCGGTTCTAATAAACCACCAGTGCGCGCGTCAATCGGTCGAAATCTAAAGACAGCAAAGTTAAAAGGTTAGTGCAGTTCATGCATCATATGGGTACTTATTGTTAATCGGAGACCTGAGAACCAGCTATCGAAGGCGTTTACATACACCAATAATAATACATACTTATAATACATATCACTAGGAAGTGGTTATAGCAACAGACCGAGGTAATGTAATATGTATAGCGATTTCAAAATGGAACACTAGTATAGCCCAGTAAAAGTGTAAAAATTGATTTCAATTAATAGATAGTATAGTTAATACTAATTATTAGAAAGATATACATATAAAATCAATTTTATAGAAAAATATTGCTGTTGCGCTACCGGGATTCGAACCAGGAGCTCTTTTCAAACCGGGGAAGGTGCATTATCCAACTATGCTATAGCGACAGTACTTATGACGGCAAATTTTCAAACCTATAAAATAATACATCTATCGTTGTCCGAAAGAGAAAGAGATCCAGGTTCGAATCCCGGTAACGCAATAACAATACTTTTCTATATAAAATTGATTTTATATGTATATCTCTTTAATTAATGCATTTAATCAGTATTTAAAATATCACACACCTGTGTTCTGAATAATTAAAACTTCACAATAAGAATGTGTTCTCCTAAATAATAATTTAGAAATATCTGATTCTCGGTATCGTTATGAAGAAACACATCATAGTATGCAGCCTTTTCTTTATTTGAAAATATCAAACATTAATATATAATAATAATAATATACTGTTTTACCAGTATTAATAAAGTGTCAAGTTTATTATCAATGAAATGCTAATTTATTCCATTAAAACTAACACAATAATATTACACAATTCACGTGTTTTCATCGACTTCTTTATTTATTTATTTGTGGTTCTTGAAACCCTTTACAAATTTACCCCCTTCAAAATTATGCCTCATCCAGTTTGTGGGAATCAAAACCATTCGTGTTCATTTTCATTGCGGTACGAGGTACAACAAAACGACGCGACGCGACACGACACGACACGACACGACACGAAACGACACGACATGATACGACAAGGTCGCGGCGAATCATTATCTCGAGAATGTATGTAATTAAAACGTATAGAGCATTGATTGTAGTCAAGTTTGTCAATAGGCTCGTTCATATTTATTCGAAGATGTTGGACTAACTTAATACAATTTGAATAATATGCATGCAAGACAAGAATACCTATATATTGAACGGTTATAGAGTATAGATGCCTTGATCGTTTTTGGTGAAATTTTCGACCGAATAACGATATTCCTATCTACCGGGCAAAATAAAAATACTCGAATGTAAAATTATATGCATGTGTAATAAATACCATATACATTTTTAAAAGTAAACCATTTTATTTATTAAGGAGAACACATTCTTATTGTGAAGTTGTAATTATTCAGAACATAGGTCTGTGATATTTAAAAAAAAAAAAAATTCTGCGTAATATTTTGACATAATTTAAATACATTGATGGAGATGACAACGGGTTATGTAAGTTGTTGCTGATAAGCAGTGGCGTAATTATGCTAATGCAGCCAATGCGGTCAGGGGTCAAAATACTTTTGGTAACGTAGATACGTTTTAGTATCGATATAGTTCCTAGGGCTAATATGGACTAACAATTTTTGAAATTTACCACAGAAAATAATGAAGATTTAGAATATTAAATACACAAAATAAAATACTCCGCTTAAGTTAAGGACTAGACGCAAAGCGAAAATCGTCGTTAAGCGAAGCAAGGAGTTTTTTCATGAAAGTATGAATACTCTGATAAATCCGCGTAATAATTCATTTTCATGTATCTTCTTTCCATTTTGCATTGGGGCTCAATTTTCTTGGTTACGCCACTGCTGAAGAACTAGTTCTTGTCCATTTTCATGCGATGATTTGCTAGAATAAAGCAATAGAGGCATGCGTGTAGGTCGAGAATTTACAGGATACAGCACTGTCGGTTCATTGGAGAATACTAGTTCCGAAAACCTCGGACAGGCTTTTATAGGTAAATTCTATTACGTCGTAGACCGCAAATTCTTGGAATATTTAACATTTTCAGTCAGAAGCGGATTTATGATCTCACAAGACATTTTGGGGCTTCTTGTCTCAAAACAGTAACACTTAATACCACACCATAACGCGAACTACAAATAGCAACACAGATATTTTAGCTTACACTATCAATGAAAGCTTACAAATTAAGAGCCGATTCGACAAAGACAGAAGTCATGTGTATTTGGAAGGCAGCCAAGCACAGTCAGATCTACTAGTATTTTTTTTTTTTTGTTATTCGAGTAGCCAAATTAGTTTTGGGGTCATTTATTAAATATACCTATTTTAAATATATACGTTTTTTTCTAAATAATATTGACGAAGGTTATTAATTTTCGCCCACTATAAAATCATTGTATTCTGCTGAACATATTAAGACGAAACGATGAGAGTGCGGATTGTTCATGATACGTGACAATATGAACGCGATATTTTTGGCCGCCACGTAACTGACAGGTTACAAATAATATGTAAAAGTGGATGTTCCACTATAAAAGGATTTGCTGCCGTCTTGTAATGAATTACACACGTATTCAATACGAGGCGGGACCAAAATATACTTATACCAGTAGTGGCAACTACATTTAGTCAAATGCTACATTATTAGAACACATTCTTATTGTGAAGTTGTAATTATTCAGAACAGACGGTCTGTGATATTTTAAATATGAATTAAATATATTAATTAGAAAGATACACATATAAAATCAATTTTATCGAAAAATATTGTTGTTGCGCCACCGGGATTCGAACCTGGATCTCTTTCCTAGCCGGGGAAGGTGCATTATCCAACTATGCTACAGCGACAATATTTTTAGCGACAATTTTAATAATAAAGTTGTATCAAAGTGTCCAAAATTTAATAAAAATGAATTGATAATTCTGGCGTCTGATATCAGTTTACTCAAAGGTATTTTTTTCTCTTTCAAATAATGGAACGATTAAATGTATTAATATCAAAAAGGTAACATATAGGTTCGAAAATTGTCACTAAAAATATTATCGCTGTAGCATAGTTGGATAATGCACCTTCCTCGGTTAGGAAAGAGATCCAGGTTCGAATCCCGGTGGCGCAACAATATTTTTCGATAAAATTGATTTTATATGTATATATTTCTCATTAATATATTTAATTCACATTTAAAATGTTACATTACTTAATCGGTCCTAAATTATTCAACAATATTAAAAAATAAAATATCAACATCACTTTCGTTAGACTATACAAAATAACGATAACGACGAAGATAATAATCGGGTCTTGCGAGAAATTTACTACATGATTTATTTTATATTTCGGCGATATTATTGATCGCTTGCTGTTCGTTCATATTGACATACTGACGCATGAATAAGTTAGGAGAATCAATAACAACTATCAAACGGAGAAAGGCTGCACACTTCGGATACGTTTGTATACATATTTTACATCTCATTATGCAAGGAAAGATAGTAGAAATAAGTGATCTTGGCTGGATAACCTCAGAATGTGGCCTTATGTCCAAAATGCCTGTGATGTTATACATCTTGCACATGATAAATCAGCCTACTGCAACTTGTTCGCCAACTTTCGATAGCAAATGGCACAGGAAGAAGAAGAATTAAAAAAAATATATAATTGTTACGTATAGAACAAAGACTGTATTTCTGTGTAACCGTTATATTTATACGTGCTGGTTATTTCAATATTCTTATTATGATTTTAAGTGACTGATAATGATTGTAGAGACGTTCGTGAAATTTGGGTATTAGACAATTCAGAATATACTCGGTCAATAAAAAAAACTCAGATTTATTCCAGAGGAGTGGTCTCATAATATTCACCGTGTCTTTATATATATTCGTATACGCAGATTCACGGCTTATGTGATATTTACTCTTGTGGCGGACATGACATTAATTAATAGGCCGTTATTCCGTACCCAAGAACAAGTGTTCTTTGGTATAGTATAGCGTCGGAATTCGGTCGCTAGTACATAGAAATACAGCATGCACGTGTTCTTTTAGACGTTTAAATGCGTCACATGATATATAGTGAATGAATTCTCGGATAATTGTTAAACACGTTCGTACTTATTATGTGTTAGTGGATACGCTTAAACATAATACATATTTACATACTGTTATGTATAGACAATCTGCCTACAATACAGCATCTATGTTATCTATTGTTTCACGTGTAGTCACTAGAAATTAATCTTCCGCTAAAACTATTATTTATTTGACAAGCGGCTCGGAGAGTTGCGTCCAGAATGGCTGTTCTGTTCAGCTGGTCTCGCGAGTGAAGATTCTTGCGATAATGTTTTCACGTCGAAGACCAGATTGAAAACTTTTGTATAATTGCGTACAACTTTCGTCTTTCCCAAAAATGTTTTTAACGCGTTTCCAAGAATACGAAAACGAAACCCTCGCAAAATTTTGAAGTTTAATTTGAAACGTAATTTAAATCTGAATAATAATTACATCTTGAGAATTATATACATTCGTAGATACCTACGAACTAAATAATTTTATAGCTTTATCAAAACATAATGCTATAATGGTTTTTTTCTTTATATTTCACTATAAACTGTCGGTTTGGAATAGGACGGATATTGTATTTGGTTCGGATATTAGGAAGTCGGCATGAATTTGCAACAAATCGAAGCAGTAGGTCGTAATTATTTATATCGTATCAATACCGTAGATAATTCAACCATTTTGGATCTGGAGGTCCAACATCGCGCCACGAATTTCAATTTAAAAAGGTTCGTCGCATCTTTTTGAAGGCATGTCCTCTTCCGATTCGAGTTAGCCTCATGTAACCGATGGGATTCATTTTCTTCAAACTCATGTTTAAACTTAAAATTGACCTTTTTTTGTCTTGGCTATCTATTTCAAAGAACTCCCCCGGGCAGATATCTCAGCTTGTCAACGAGCACTTTGGTAATGTACGTATACATACATGAAACTGTTAGGATAATGCTATTAAGGATTATTATAAGGACTAACAGAGGATGGACAATTGTCATCCAGTGGAGGAACTGAGGAGAATCAAAAGGCTGACGAAATCATCAAACTTTGTGGAAGTACACGGTAGAGAATAACAATGGATAGAGAAATATAAGAGACATTTGGGAGGCCATCATCCTGCAATGCATACATAGAAAACGGCTGATGGAGATGACCTACATCTTATTAAAAAAAAAAAAAAATCTTTTACATAATACAGCGAAATAATATTATGTTATTTTTTTGAGAAACACAAGAAGTTATTTTTACATTTAATTAAAAAAAGTTGTTCACATTCACACGCTTGGCCGAATTTTACTTTCTGATAAGTTTTTGTCGCCACGTATTCGGTATTCGGCTATCAAGCTTCGACACACGAAATTTCAATTTTTTATTGTTTCATCGATTGACCTAGATAGCGAAATAAATATATTACACATACACAGCTCTAGTTACATTGGTTTTCATTAAAGCAACGCCGTACGAATTTGACTTAATTATAATATAATAGTTATCGATAAATTGCCTCTGTTAAGGTGGGCAGCGTGTCGATAATAGAATTGATTTAGTGTTCTAAATAAACATAGAAGGTACTCAAAGTCAAATAGATTTTGGTGGACAAAATGAAAATGATTAATATATAAGAATGTTAATTAAATACACATTGAGTAATTTTTAATTTATTAATTGTCAAAAATATTACACTATCTATATATATATATAAATGAATGTTTGTTTGTTGGTTTGTCCCGTATGCGTTCCTATACCGTTCATCGATTGCGATGAAACTTTGGTGAGTTGTTGTGCATACGCCCGCGAAGGTTTCTGAATTAGTACAACCATTTTATAATAGGTGGCGCGTGAGTTGTTTCAACAAATGTGCGTATTTCATATAGTTTATTGCTATGAAACTTTGGTGAGTTGCTGTGCGCACGCCCGCGAAGGTTTCTAAATTAGTACAACCATTTTGCAATGAGAAAGTTCGCCGAAGAGAGCGATCTGCGCGCCACGGCTATCAGTTTCATGGCAAACCATATGTTGTGAAATGTGAAATACGGACACGTTGATTGGCTATTTTTAGGATTATCTGTGGCGAATTTTCCCAGAATTATCGCTTTTTCTGGCGACTTATTCGTATACGCACCAGACGGAAAAACAAAAAATATTGTGTATCCAAAAACACTTCAATTATCAGAATTAAAATACAAACATTTTCTTTCTTTGAGTGGCATTGCAACGCATGCCGGGTACTCAGTAGTTACATATATTTGTTACAAGCGTGAGTTTAATGTAGTACAATGAGCAGGTAATACATATAGGTTCGAAAATTTGTCGTCAAAAGTAATGTCGCTGTAGCATAGTTAGATAATGCACCTTCCCCGGTTTGGAAAGAGATCCAGGTTTGAATCCTGGTAGCACAACAACAATATTTTTCGACAAAATTGATTTTATATGTATATCTTTCTAATTAATACATTTAATTAGTATTTAAAAATAATTGTATTTAGTCGTTTTTCATAGAATGTTATCATACAATTAGATGAGAATCTTCATTGACTGCACTCTCATTCGTTAAAGACTACGTTGTTTTACAACATAAGTGGTGTAGTTTAATATTAAAAATAATCAAAAATGTACTGTTTTCGTTTATCAAGTATAAGTTTATAAAACAGCAAAATTAGGTTATCGTAAACTAGTGTGCCGGTTTGTGTGGAATAGAAAATTTCCACACTCTTGTACTTTCCAAATAATATTTGTTTTTGAAATTGAAATTGCACACATACGTTTGAAAATTTAAATGGCAATTTTTCAACGCAATCCAGTTATATATTACTATGAATTAAAAATAATACGAAGGTAATATGAAATGAAGATACTCAGATGATACAATGAGTACGAGAGAGAAAGAACCAAAGTGACCAGTCACACCATTAGAATCGAAGAAGAAGATGAACGAGAATACAACATAGGACGATTCGGGCGCCTTGCGCACAAAAAGAGCCAACCCTGAATGATTTGACAAAAGGAAAGACAAAGAAGAAGAAGAGTTAAAAATAAAGATTTAAAATAAACTAAAATCCTATTCTTATTATATGTTGTGGTACCAGAATCAGTGCTGTAACCGAAACTCACAGATACGGTAAATATTATTACGAGTCCAAACCAGAGAATTAGGTCATTTAAAAAAAATAGATTCTGGTAAAAAGACAATAATATATGTTTTAGTTAGTAATGACATCCTGAAGAAAAAAATGGTATTTTTCGAAACCGGTAGATGTATTTAAACTCAATTAAGTGGTTAATAAAACAAAGATAACAACGAAAAATATGAATTTTAACCACAAAGTTAATATTGTTAATTTTAAAAGAATTAGGTAAGCAATCTTCAATATTTTTGGTCAAGAAATTAAAAAATATATTCGTAACCATTTCAGTGATAAACATTTATTTTGAGAATATTTTTGTTTTATTTATTTCACGTAGTGATGGTAAACCGTTACGTGACTGTGATTGCGTCAATGGTTGGTAACTAAGATTTAACTGTCGGAGGTTTTCTTTTTGGTGTACCGGTCATCAATTACAGTCACAATAACGGTTAAAATAACGGTTTTTATAACGATTTTACCATCACCAATGAATATACAAAAACAAATTGAATTAATCGTACGATTGGGTTTGAATGTATCGAATTTATATTATATTATAACTTAAATTAATTATACAAATCAATGTTGTGTAGGTTTGTTTGTTGTTTATTATTGGCGTAAATGTAGATGAATGAGAATTTCCTTATAAATACTTAACTGGTACATTCAGATCGAGCTGATTAGTAATTACGACCGATCTAAAGTTTAGCACTGAATTAATAACTAGGCTAAGTGCGTCGTTGGAAGGGGAAACGGGGCTCGGGTTTATGAAGGTGAATAAAGGTTCGGGGCTAGTTGGTTGATGACTTGACTGTTGGGTTGACACGAACAATGCCGGATCAAATGTGCCCAGAGACGTTCCGTAAAATAACACTTTGAGTTTACGACAGGCGGTTAGACGCACCTGTCCAGGTGAATGTAATTTTCGTTCACCGTTTTAAGTTCGATTATCTATTTTATAAAGCGCTAAGAGTAAGTTTTTTTTTAATATAGATGCGCGCGCACGCGGAATACATGTCAAATCAATATTCTTACTATTTTCAAACTAAGATAAACGCTTGTAATATGAAAATTGGACTAACTTGCTGGTCTCCTGGAACGGGGCGCGAACCTCCGACCACTGGATCACTAGGCCAGCGTCTTAACCAACCATATTTGTTATGATAACGCATTCTAATTAATACGGTAATATTTACACATCTCGCATCACCAGTTGTGGTGTAACGGTTATGGTATCTGACTAGAAATCAGATTCTCTTTAGTGGCGTATGACATTTGGTGTTTTTTAAAACTTGAATTGTTTACTTTATTTTCATGAAACATTCATTATTATATAACGCTATACGCCAATAACGGTGGTGTATACATTCTTTATATTTAGCAAAGATATAAACCGCTTTATTTATTTTTTCAAATATTCATCATGTAACAATATTATTTGAAAATGTGCTTTCAAATATAAATGCACGTACAAAACATAATATTGTGGCTGTATGCTACTAGTGCATTTGAATAATACGTAGTGTTAGGGATTATCTCGTGGACTGTATGCAAGAAAATATGGAGGGAGAAACAGGATGACGCAGTATTTTGAAAACTACCTCTGACATTTTGTAGTCCCGCCTCTCTCCACGCTCAGCAATTGAAGGATCCCTCGACGGATGCTGGGAGTCACCTTTAAGACACTCGAAGTTGTTGTAGATGGTACCGTTGGCCACATTGCAAAGAATCTCGTGATGTAGGCAGATGACCGGCACTGATTCCCGGGGTGATGTACGATTAGTATGTGTCGAGAAGTTGGAAGGGATCCATATCGAGATTAGGAATATAATTTCTCTAACACCCAGTTTAAACGTTAAAATGAAAATATTATCTGAACTGAAGTATTATAAATAATAATGTCCTAGGAATGTTTACTAATAATATTGAATCATTGAGAAAAATAAACTGAATCAGAATGATTATGCAGATACATAATGTAAGAGTTTTTCTCATTATGTTAACATATCTAAATTTTAAAATGGCGAGAAAATTGTTGGAAAATAGAGGATATAAATGAAATGTTGTAGATATCTAATGTTTCTCGAGTCACGCCACTGAGATACAATATACACACCTTTTATAATGATTTGAATAAAAATAAAAATATATATAATAATGCACATAAAAATGCTCAATTACTACAAACAATGTGTTTTTGTAAGATAATGACGTCATCTGTCGAAATGTAATTTAATGTACTAAATAAATAAATAGGTATTGTGTTGCATCCGCAAAGTGTGTATATTGTATCTCAGTGGCGTGCACCAGACACGATTCTGCTAATATCGATGCTAAGTACGATAGGCCGCATTGTCACTAGAGGTTGTATTCATCTGAAAGAATTGCAATGTTTCGGAAGTATGCTTTTGTGAAAGTATATCATTATTTTTCTTGGGAAATATTCCAAGTTATTAAAGGCTCAAAATATTTTGTAACATTATATAACACCATGTTTGAGCACATACATTCAAGTCCCGCATCATAGTGGCGTATAATACGTCTCTTCAAGCGAATACATGTAGGTATTTAGAACAACTCGAGGGATATAACTATTGCGTTTAGTTCGTATACGTTTTCTAAATTTTTCGCTAGATGGTTCTTTGAGTTATTTGGAAAAGGGCCAGATAATCTCCCTCCCGTGTGGCTGGACGGGACGAAATTGAGCGTTCAAAATAAGGTCAAATAGCTTGGCCATATATTTAATGAAGATCAACAAGACGATGATGACATAGAACGACAGAGGAGACAGTTGAGTGTTCGTGCAAACATAACTCATGTCGGGAGTATTTTCCACCTTTCTTCATATTGATATATCGGAATCATATGGAATGAAATAAAAATGTGTGTTGTCATTTGAATTAATCAATCAAAAATTAAATCATTTATTGGGTACGTAATTTATATGTATGAATATGTTTTGAAATCAGATAAAGTACCTACATATATTTAGATGATCGCTTAAATAAATGTTCTAAATTTAAAATAATTATGACAGCTTCAATTTATTATTTTGTTTAATATTATCGATTTAAAGCGCCATGTTGCCGTTTTGGTGATATATCTGTTTCATAATTATATACTATTTATAAAACAGACAGCTTTGTTTAAAATGTATCAGTGTTATATATAAACGAAATATTTAATTCCGACTTAGATAAAAATAACATACGTACGTAGCGTACAAGAAAACGTTGTTTTCCCTTAAAATCAGTAAAAAAGACACGTAATTTATGAAATTTGCTACTAATGTTGGGAACAAGTTCAATATTAATTCAACCCAAGGGTAAAATATGCGCGAGCGCGAACTAGATGTCATTACGGCCGTTGGCGACCGGCGATCTGAAGTTAATAAAAAAATAAAAAATACACATTATTAGGATCGATATAAATATTATATAGTAAGCAATTATTTCTTTTTTGATATAAAACTCAATTGTAAATAGTAGCTGAAGCCTTAAAGTAAATATAATATATTATTTTAAAATGTATGTTTTTACTAAAACAAAGTATTTTAAAAACGTCGAAAATCGATCATATGCACTGCAAATTGAATGGTTTATAACTATTGATTTTTAACATTTTGTTAATTTGATTCACGGCAGATTTGTCACGGTAACCATGTCTTCAAGATTATAAGAACATATATTTCGTTTATGCAATAATTGAGCATATTAATACACGCGAAAAATGCATCTAATGGTTGTGGTCTTTCTTATAATGCTTGTAGTGTCTTAATTATGGAAAATAACATTCAGTTTATCAGTTTTAAATTAGTATAAAGGTTTTATCTAAGTAATAGTTTTTAAAAAAGTTAAATCTAGTGTATAACTTCTGATATAAATGAATAATAAAATCCGACATTTTCGTAAAAAACGCGAAAATTTGAATCATCATTGAAAGTAGTCCCTTAACATAAATATAATTTATTGTATTTAAGGCAAATGTTCATAGTAAATTCTAAAATTTTGTCCTATTCGACAGGGCGATTCAAGTCCACGTGGACCAAATATAAAATTTTAAAAAGTTAAGTTAAAAACAAAAAAAAAAAGGTACCGAAACGCGTTCTATTGCAAAAAAGCACTGATTGAAATCCATCTAACAATACACGTTATATATTTTAAAGTGGAGTTTGAATGAAATAATTTTATTTTTATTCTACAAATTTTTGACGGCAATTTTAATCTCGATAAACGTGGGTTTATTTTTATTTTTTATAATTCTGTTATACAACGGGGCTTATATTCTTTTTGAAGCAGAGACGCGTAACCATCGGAGCAGTCGGTCGGGGCTACCTTTGAATCGTTTTTGTTCCGGGAACATGGCAGCTTTACAATGCGCTTCCGGTAAAAGCTGAGCTGGCATTTTCCGGTCGCGCACGCGTAACAAATTATTACAACAACCGCATACTAAAAAGGTGATTTATTTTTGTACCAGGACATTCCAAGTGAAGAAATACACTTTATGCCATTTTACTCGGGGACGGCGAGAATTTGTGGATTTCGAAGTTTGGCAAGAGCCCAGGTTTCGCCATTATCAACCAAGTTTGTCGGCCATTGAAAGATTTGCGGAAAGTTTATTTTTGGCGCGGTGGTCTTAGCATCGTTCATTCATATCATAATGGTCGGGTAATCGTCCCTTTTGAGTAATAATGCAAGTTAGCGCACTCATTAATTACCGATTAATTTTGTATTTTTCCACTTACCATATGTTGTAATAATATATTAAATGATGAAGGAATTAATTGTCGGAGGACAGTGAGGAGGTTATTTTGTTTGGTTTGTTTGTATCGGTGAAAGGGTGTAAGATTGCATAGAGAACAGACAGACAGACAGGTATAAATTTAATTAAATATACTGTGATGTTTGAATTTGCGCGCCGACGCTGGGTAGCCTACTTTGATTGGCCGTGTAAATCGACGAATTATGAACGAGAATACGACTCTGACAGCTGAGCAAAATGTCACTTTTCGCTAGAATCGCTCTCCGGAGGAATATGGCGGTGGGAGGTGGCGGAGATTAAGAGTAATATTACCGCGGTGGACACAGAGATAGATGGTCCCGGTCCACCCGCGGGTTGAGGAGAGACCGTGCTGCAACAAGCAAGGAGGCGGTATGCGAGCGATGGCCGATGAATGGGCGTTATGGACAAGGCTGAGACGAGATGGTGTCCGGTGTATCTCCCGGAGCAAGAGATGAATCCTGGCGCGGGCGTGTGGCGATCCGGGTCCTCGGCTGCATCGGCACCCCGCGGCCGGGTTGGCTGATGTTAGCAATAGATAAACTCCGTAAATAGAAGAAATAAATAAAAGTGACCTTCCTCAGAGGAAAGTTGACCCGAAGAAGGAAGATCTACAGAACATTTGTCGTGATTAATTGTGTTTTGTGAATAAATGTGTGAAGTGAAAATCAGAATGCCTTTGAATATGACTTCATATCCTCTAGGGCCCAAAGGCACCGTAACAATACATAGACAGAGTAGGTGAAAACCCATCAATAATGACAGATTTAATATATTATTTGTTGCAGCGACGCAAAGACGGCCAAAATCACGTTAAAATTGAAATGGTTTGCTATTTAAAAAAAAAACTTTATTAAGGAGAACACATTCTTATTGTGAAGTTGTAATTATTCAGAACATAGGTCTGTGATGTTTTTAAATACTAATTTAATGTATTAACTATAAATATATACATATAAAATCAATTTTGTCGAAAAATATTGTTTTTGCGCTACCGGGATTCGAACCTGGATCTCTATTTTCTCCCTTCCCCGGATTGGATCCCGGTAGCGCATAAACAATATTTTTCGACAAAATTGATTTTATATGTGTATATTTATAATTAATACATTAAATTAGTATTTAAAAAATCTTTCATATTCTTGGCGATAAATGACTTTAAATGTGTTATTTTAATTTGTTGTGTGCATGGTTTTATTTTCTCCGAATGAAGAACTTATTTCTCGCTTTTTATTTGTTCGCAAGTTTCAAAAAATGGGAAAATATCCTTGCGAAATTGCGCACGATGTCCCCAATGCTGTGCTGCGAAAAGAACAACGAGAGTTGGGTTAAATTTCACGTTTGCATATTATTTTATTCCCCTGTACCGCGGGCGCCAAACTGCCGCTCTTTGTTTAGTTTCTCCCCTAAAAAGAACCCTCCAAAGAATATAAAAACAAGTTGGATAATAACATGCTTCTTCTTATGACTTTCCGCAGGAACAGGAGAAAAGGGTTGGTGTTAGATATCGCGGTTTGGAAGTGGATTTAGTTGTAGGTTGTTATTTAAAAAAAAAAAAACAGCAAAGAAAAAATGCGGGCAGAGTAATAATATGTTTTTATTATCTATATTATACATCGATAATAAAAACATATTACTATTTTTATCATCATCTGGAAAACCAGCTTTATAATCAGTGGCGTAGCAACAAATTGCCGGGTCCCCCCGGATATACTCGTACACCGCGCTCTATTCCCTTGTCTCCCAAAAACGCATCTCTTTACATTTTTTAAAAATTGAAAGTAATCACTAGTAAATAATTTATAAAATATTTAATGTATTATATATATACTTATAAAATATTTCATGTAATAGTCGTCGCTCCCATTCGAGTACGTCCTAAAACTAAAGTTATCCGGTTCTACGTTCAAATGTTATTACTACTCGATGGTGGCACGAAATTAATTTTTATTTAACCCGTTAGCTGCCTAGAAAAATCGTAAGTTGTTATGTGTGTACCTACCCTCCGAAGCCACATCCCTATCTTTTAGTTTGTCAACCTTAACCTTTCTTGATGTGAGGAGAGATATGGGTTAGAACCATTATTTTAATAGTTTTGTCTTATCTTATTATTTATGCTTTCTGTAAGTGGATGTGTGTTGAAACGATTATTGCATATCTAATTTATGACTTTGTTTACCCGGATTTAATATATCTTCTATATTATTTAATGGGAGAAATATCTCCAAAAATATCTTTTTAAACTATAACACAGCCCTTCAGAGATCAGATCGTATCTAACATCCAAACGAGAAAGAACTAAAAGTCTATTCGTTTAACATAAAAAAGTGAAACATCATACTACCCATATTGGCGCCAAAATTCTTAAAATTCAAAATTCACAGAACCAGACGCCGCGGACTGTCACGTGGATGTCCGCTATACTCATGATAGCCAATTTAAATTCTGACAGTTCTCGTGCCATCTCTTTCTCTGTCGCAAGTTTCCGACGTGGGTGGCCAAGGAGTTAAATTTGAGATATTTCTACTCATTCATTTGCTACTAAGATTCGCAAACCTGTGATGTAATATTATGTAAAAAAAAATGTTACACTTATAAATTTCATTAATCAATTGTATTACATACACGATTTTTCGCACTCAAAAAATTTCATTTGTTTTAATCAAAATTTGGCATCGTATTTGACGAAGATATGTGAATGGCGTCATTTTTTGGTTCTTTATCAGGAATAATTATGGTTGAAATTATGAGACTAGGATATTTTATCCCCTTAGTTTTGCTCAGGAATCTTGTTCAGCAGGTTGCCACTACGCCACTAATTATAATGTCGAATTAATATTAAAAGCTAAGCATTTTTCTAAAAATAATCTTGCCTTAATCAAATCTATGTAAAGAAGATCGAACTTAAATTCTGTTACAAGTTATATAAGCGAATAGGGGTCATGAGAAAAATGGGTTTCAAAATAAAAACTCGTTCGGAATAAGCTTGCCGCAGGCAACTTTTTTGTCGTGTTCTAAACCATATAAGATTAACCAAAAACAAAGTAAAATGTTTTATTACTGTTTGTATGTAAATTATCATAATTATGCTAGGGTTGAGGCAGTGCGATCAAAAGTGACAATTTTCAAATTTTTAATTGCGGTCGTGGACCAACACTGATTTTAAAAATTATTACTAGAGAGAAATGTGTAGTGAACAAGTTTTTAATTAATTTAATTGTTATTTAAATACATGTATGTTTGTTTGTAAATAATAAGTGTCTACTCGAAACAAAGCTTCTCGGGGTTAGTTTACTTTTGCTGCCTTAATTTTATTTATCTATAATGTAATAGTAGATAGTAACATTGAAGAAATGAGTTATTTACAACTTTTATTGGTTTGATATTTTAAGATTCCGAGTCAGAGATTCTCGCAGCAACAACTGACAACATTTGAGTCATGGCCGATAATGATTTCTGTTCTGCTAGACAGTGCACGGATGTGTAAAAGCGGCGATTCTCACTTAGCAGCTTGCACCGCTGCTAAGTGAGTTAGTTGGCACTTACTACGCAGATTCATAAGATTGTCGTTATATCGCTAACAAAATTATATGAAACGTGGTAAAAGTTGTACAAACGAAGTTTTCATTATATTTTAATATTTTAATTTAATCTGCGAGCGTCTGTGTTGCGGCCGCATATGATAAATGACCAAGTACAATATAATTTGAATTGATGTAACAGTAAACAGAGTAAATTATGTTGTATGCAAGGTCCCGTGAAAATAGTGTGAAAAAGCAAACGTACCAAAAAGTTATTGCACATAAGATTAGATTCATTCAATTTCAAATCTGTCGGCCCCTGTGTGACATATGACGAATAACAATGTTAATGTATACGCTTTGTATTCAGTTGCCATCTATCATCTGTCGTTGTTGAAGTTTCTAACATATATTATTAATACTAATGCGTTAATTGAAGGCTGCCATTTCATTTCTCGAAACTTCTTAGTTATTGGCTGAGTGGTCGTGACGGCTGCGGTTGCCGTCACGTATCAAAATAATAATGTGGAGGCAAAATAATATTCACAATATAACATTTTTCTGTAAAAATATCAATCTGAGGGCAATATTGCTCATACTGACATACAAATATAATATTACTGAGAAATAAAAATTGCACATTATTCGCCGACGCGCTTTACGAATAGCAAGTCGCGTACATTAAAAATTATCGCTCTCTATGCATTTTTTGTCTTCATATTTTTGAACATTTTATCTTGATAATTTACCATTAAAACTACACCAAATTTATGAATTGAATCTATGATTTCATAAATTCTGCGCCTTACAAAAACACGTGTTTTAACTAATCAAGTACGGATTGTTTTGTAGTATTATTTAATTAATTACTTTATAAAGGTAATTAGAAACATTGATTCAATAAAATACCCATAAACAGTTAAAATATAACTATTTAAAATAATTTTAATTTACTTTCAGAAAAAATGATATCGTATTATTTATGTGTACGAGTCTTGTGTTGTATATGAATATCATACTATTTTTTAAACACAATTTAATGAGATTTGTAGTACGTGGTGGAATCTCAGTGGTATTTTTTTCAGTTGTGTTTTATTTGATGATTTGCGAAGTTGTAATTTTTTCAGAACATATTTCTGTGATATTTAATACAAATTAAATGCATCAATTAGAAAGAAACACAAATAATAATGTGTTCTCTTTAAAATATATATATATAAGTTTTATTAAAGTATATACAATAATTTAATAAAATGAAATTGAAAAATCTCTGACGTCTCTTAGCTATTATTTCTCAAAAGTGAAATTGAACGTTTGATGTATCAATTTGAAATAACTGCAACATATAAATTCGAAAATTTGTTGACTATTTACAAAGCTGACGTAGTGTAATTGGATAACGCACTTCCTCGGATAAGAAGAGATCCTGGTTCAAATCCCGGTGGCAGCTAAATTGAGTTTATTTGTATGTATATCTTTCTAATTCATGCATTTAATTTGTATTAAATATCACAAAACTTTGTTCTGAAAAATTACAACTTCACAAATGTGTTCTCTTTAAAATATCCACAAATTAATAAAATTATATTTCACTGTATGTAAGTTTAAATGGTATTAAAACAAGGAGATTTTTGAAATCAATGAGCCTGGGTATTAGATAGTTATAATAAATTTATGCATTATATATATGCCTAGGTATGTGTTAAAAGCATATACAATGTTGATAATATCAATAATTATAAGGTCAAATACCACAATAACAATCAAAATAAACATTGAAAAATAATTAACTATATATTAGCTCTACTTGTATTATAATAATTAACCATCAAAATAATCATACATTTTATAGTACCATTTTATAAAGTTATTTAATTGGTTAATATTTGAACATAACATATTTGCACTTGTTTAATTGCAGAAATAAGCTCCAAAATTTGGGCAGGGAACGGAACCTTTGTGGTGGACAACACCTCGAACCATTCTAACAAGAACTCAAGCAACATGATTGTTGGTAAGTGGTGCCACCATTCTAATAATCATGAGAACATGACAATCTAACACAATTATTTGATGTAATACATCATTTTGTACCTTTTATACAGAAATATATTAACATTTTATGTATGAAAGTATACTTAATTGACGAGTGTGTATGAGAAGATGTACAATGTACTCTCTAACACTGCAGGGAAATGGAATGATGGCAAGTTAACCAACTTGCCATCATTCCATTTCTGTTAACTTGCCATCATTCCAATTCAATTCAAATGATTCAATTTCCAGTTAATTTGCCATCATTCCATTGGCACAAAAATAAGAATTTTGAGTTATTTTTGTATTTGGATACTCTGTCATATACACAACAAACTTAGCCCCAGTTCTTGATTAATGTCATTTTAGGATATATTTATGACCTAAATTGTTATTTAGTTTCATAACTTTAGTAACAAAAAATGGAGAAAAATGTTTGAATTTTTTGTCTACTGAAAAATGACTTTTTAAGTTGTCTTAGTTTTGATCTAGGTGTGCGATATGTACACTCTACATATACACATATGTATTATTATTTATAAATATTTTGCGCAGACTTAAAGCACAGAAATATATTTATTTTAATCCCAAACTCTTATACACACTCTTAGCTCACAAAAACGTTAGAATTATTATGTTCGGCAACTTGTCGTGTCCATAATCCATAATGCACAAATCATACACAAATTTTTATTTATGTTGAATTTTGGAAGAGAAGTATCTATGAACTTCATTGGAATATTCAGAGAAATTAAATATAAATTGACTGATGTAGCGACGTTACTACACCAATGCAGTCAATGCAGTGCATTGGGGCCCACATCAGACAAGAGCCCAAAATGTTTGCGCCCTACAAAACTTTTGGCATCGATACTTATCTGAAATGGACTAATAATTTTTAAAATCCACCACATGAAAATATGTAATTATAAAATTTAGAAAATCATTTCTCATGTCTATTATGAAAACACCTGAAAAAATTATCAATGTTAGTATCCCATTAGTACGACAGATTAAGAAATAATCCATCACTGCAAAGTGAAAATGTGCAAACGTTTGAAAAAAAATAATTTTTAAACTGCTAAAAAAGTAAAATATAGGTAATCAGTAAATGAACACTATACTATTGTACATACAATAAATAATAAAACATCATTTTTATAGGAGGCCAATATATATTATAGGATCCTCCTTTATTCCATTTTGCATTGGGATACAATTTTTGTAGTTACGCCACTGGGCAGATGATAGATATACATAACATAATATGTTCCTCTTTTCATTTAATCAAATAAGTGCATATTAACATTTTTTGCACATAAATATAATAATTAAGAATATGCTAGTGTGTAACATATTTGGGGAGTAATTAATTATGTACAGACTAGTGATAGTAAACTAACTGAGAGTGAATGGTTATTGGTAACTAAGATTAGAGGCCTACTTTCTAGTGTACCAGCCATTACTTGAAGAATTATGAATAATCAGTTATCAATCATCGTCATAATAACAGTCACTATTTAACTTATTTAACCATTGCTAGTGCAGACCCAATCATAATTTATTTTTTCTTGTTTATTTATGAGATTTTATATATATATTTTTCAAATAATTTTTTTAATGCCAGGCTGTGATATAACAAACAAAAATAATAAAATAGAAAATTACCAATTGATGCATGAAAATTCAATTTCTTTTAATGACATAATACAGGTGCTGCTTCTTATTTTCAGAC
Source organism: Eubasilissa splendida (assembly GCA_031772225.1). Classification (NCBI taxonomy): domain Eukaryota; kingdom Metazoa; phylum Arthropoda; class Insecta; order Trichoptera; family Phryganeidae; genus Eubasilissa; species Eubasilissa splendida. Next base: position 20,792,365 of record CM062846.1, on the reverse strand, counting down.
GTTGTCATTCCTTCCTTGATCATTGCTGCCCTTTTCATAGGGAATGCATTCATAGTACTCATCATTTTCAAATACAGGAAAAGGTATGTAAAATATTAATTTAAAAAATATTAAATAATCATAAATATGGAAGTATATGGTCGTCCCTTTAGATATCCACCAGATCTTATATTTAAAGAGTACAATGTCTTAGACAGAAGATAAATCTATATGTTGAAACTCGTCCGATATTTTCATGCTAACAATAACTCACCCCAAGCAATAAATCATGGACACAATACAAGACAATGAACGAACATCTACACACCAGTTTCGAGAGCAACAACGATATTTTATCAACGTTTCTACATGTTCTTAGTTCCGAAACTGTATAACACCCTCAACACCAACTTGAAATCATCCACTTCCAATAAGATTACACAAATACGGACCCAATATATGATTCTATTGGGTAGAGATCAATCAGAAGCATTGCTGTCCAACATTCCAACATAATCACAATACAATATCTACATTAATAATTCACTTTAGTTTTACAACATTTTCACTACATATTTATATATATTTTTTTATTTTATATAACACCTCAACAGCATGAAAAAAAACTAGCTACTTTAACACGGACGACTGTCTAACAAAGTAGCCAGGACAATGGTGTATATATCACACAATAAACTACAAGTATTATAGTGAATAGCAATATAATTGTACCTAATATTTATCATTTTATATTCACCTCTGTTACAACAAAAACATATATGTCAATAAAATACACATTTATTTATTTGCTATTTAATCCTATGTATATATTGTAGAGTTTTTAAAAATAGAGATATGTATATGAAATGTCATGTTCATCATCTTCGTAATCCCCTAATCTTTCTGAGTTTCTCTGATACTGATATCGCTTTCAGCCCGTTACTGCCCATATGCCATAGATCTAGTCTAATCTTGTCTCTGTAGCACAACTAACCGAATGCGGTGAATTGGCGCCCACATTAGATAGGGGACCAAAAGGTCCACACTGTCTAATTCATTTGATATCAATATTTTTCCCAGTTATTTTATGTGGACTAATAATTTTTAAAATCCACTACAGTAAGAAAAGGATTCATAAAATTTTAAAAATCGTTTCTCAGGTGTATTACGAAAACACATGAAAACTTCATCAATGTACACAGTAGAGCCTTGCTAACATGTCATGTTGAAAATTGCCAAAAAGCGAAGCAAGGAATTTTTTAGTTGCTAATGCTTATAAATGAATGTATGAATGTATTTTGTTTTTACTATTTGATGGATAATACCATTTAATATTCTTACTTATTCACTTTATATTGTGCCATCTTTTTTCCATTTTGTATTGGGACCCAATTTTTTAATCAATCACATTTCACCTTCCGACCGAGGTCTACGTTCTGTTTATTCTGTCACATTTGTAGTCCACCTTTTATCCTTTAGGCTCACCAGATATTCCGTCCACTGCCGTTTTATCTTTGCCATCTGGTATATAATGTCGTCAATTTGAAGATCGTCCACATAGTAAAATCACCAATATAGATCTTTCTTGGTGGTTCTTTTAGCCACATTGAGCATAATCGTCATGTCATCCGTGAGTGCCTATGTATCAAATATGTACATCAGGACAGTAGATGGTGATCATCTGCTTACCTAGGACCGTTCTATGAGCATAAGCTTCCGTATCGGTCCTACTCATTTACTGCCAGGATAGCATTTTTACTCTACTAGGTAACTATGTCATGCTGCAGTGCAGTATTACAACAATGCAACACGGCATGGCTACCAGCAAAAAGCCATTCACTGTCATTTCAGTGCTGATTTTGGATTTATTTATATAAATGAAATACATAGTAGGAATATAACATAATAACAAAAGACATAAAAATATTTTTTTAAATTATTGGACAGACACAAGAGTGCAGTGATGAAATAAAAAACAAAAAATAGATTAATAAGAAGTTTGGCACCGAAACCAGCACCCTCTCAAGGGATCAGGACATTTGTCAAAACAGTGAACGGCAATCTTCCGCTTGCCCAGGACCGTTTTATGAGCAAAAGTTTCTATATTTGTCATTCCATACAGGCTGTGCTGCATTACAATGCAGTAGGGCCTGGTTAATAAAACCGAAAACAGTGCCAAATAGTTTTATTAAACAATTAAATCACAATGTAAATAAAAAAAAATCCATTCGTCAGGAAAGTATGCATTGCTGAAAATCTTTCTTTTTTAAGTGTCGTGTCATGTTTGATTTGAAGAAAATCTTAAGTTTTCCGAAGCTTGCCTAGCCGAGTACTATTCGCCTTTTGACCCTTAAATAATGAATATAATAACTTCACATACGGTGTTCTGTTTTGCTGAATATAAATAAAACATATTATAATAAATGAAACATTAAAATAAAAAACTATTTTTAAATGTTATAGATTCGTAATTGTTGTGAAAAAAAAAACATCTTTTGTTTTTTTTTATTTTGGTTCCGAGCCAAATAAGTATTCTTTACCTGTTTATGGAGATTTTAAAATTTATGATTTATATTAACTTTGTAAACGATACTCCGATTTATAAACATGAGAAATATTTTTTTGCCAAAATTAATTAATTCATAAAAAATAGCAATTACCGCCTAGAACTATTATATTTCAATTAGTTCTCACCTAAAAAAATCTAGTACTGAAGTTACAACATTTTTGAAAATGTGAATTATTTGAGATATATATATATACATATTGGAGACCCTTTAATTTCCTCAAAATGAATATAGTTTGTTATTGTTTATTTATTCAGATTGAATTTAATAGATTCCCCAATGTGTGAGTGTGGTGCCGAGGAGGAAACCCTTGACCATATCTTTTTTGCCTGTCCATTGCGGATCACAGGTTTTTTTTTACAGTAATCTCATCAATGGTAATTTTCAACTCAACTCCCGGTTAACTTGTGTTAACTTGCCAAATTTATTCTATAATAGTGAATTTTTTGAAAGACAATGGTATTGACTTGTAGTATAATATTATTGTACTTTTTTCTATAAAGTTTTAACTAGATTAATGGCACAAATCACCCTTGAAGGGTGGATTCCCTATTTAAAAGAAGAAGAAGTTATTGTTGTTTAATATGTTATATGTCTAATATTTTCAGAAAAGATCTGGAGATGGGGGAACACGAAGAATTCAATTTAACGAGGGAAGTTTCAGGGAAGAATGGGAGAGCAAAATATGACTGCAACGAGGATATGACAGATGCCGTATAAACCAAAGATATATAAATGTTGAAGTTTTCTGACCATTTTTACATAATCGAAAGATTTAATGTGGTGTTTAAATATGAAAATTGCACCTATTATTTTTTAAGTAAATTTTATCATGTATACCTTTCATGTGTTGACATGTTATATTTTGTTACTTCGTGAAATTAACACTTAAGTATTTTCTTTGTGCACATTTGAACAATTATATTTAAGTGTAAATAATTGAAATATGTATTGATTTACTGACATTCTTGCATATGTATTTTTATTAATAAACGCTCTCAAAGTAAAATGAGAACTTTTCATATCCATATAAAACACTATAATTATTGTTTTTTCCTTTGATCAACTTGAACTCACTTATAAGTCGTCTGTTTTATTAGAATCCATACAGGGTTGCCAATAGTAATGAATATGTCAAGACAACATCATATGTAAAGATGCACGGACTGTGACCTAGTTCACCATTACAATACAGGCAAATCATTATTGTTACGTACTTGACTTATTAGTACGTCTTTAGTGTATACCTCGTAATGTGAAGGTCCAAGAACTTTGAAACAATTAATCTTTTATTACAATAATCTACAATTTAGTACAAGGTATATTACTAGTATAGGTCAACTATTAAGCCGATGAACCGCAGATAAAAGAGATGCGCGCACTCCTGCGCCGTCTTTATAGCCACACATACCCGCACCGGCGGTGCGGCGCACATACACACACCATCCCATAACATAACTTGGAGTATCATTTGATGGGAGAATTAATTATAATTAATTAATAACAGTGTGTTATATTATCATCAGATAAACATTTCAGCAAAGTAAGACATATATTTGGGTACACTGCCTGCTACACTAGTATTTTATTGTATTATAGCAGATAGTGTTCTTTCAGTATTTAGTTAGTTAGTTAGTTTTAGTTTATTCCAGTATCCAGTTAACAAAATGCAATGATCAATGTACAAAATTATATATATATATATAAATAGTTAAACAAGATGTCATTAGATTAGGTAAATACTTTGTAAAACTTAACGTAAATGCATTGTTCAATGTATAAGATATGGTATATGTAAAGAGTAAAGCAAGATACAATTAAATAACATATAATTAAAACGTAAAACTTAAAGTAAGTCCAATGTATAAAAAAAATATATATTAAAAATAATAGTAATAAATGCAAAGAATCAAAATCTATGATCACTTATGACATTGTTTTTTATACGAGCTAGTGGTCACTAATCCAAAGGCAGACCAATTTAAATGTTGCTTACCTTGCTAACATTTCAGTGTGCCTACACGTAAGTCTGCTGCTGAATTTATCTACCTCACTGGCTGCGAAGTGGTCAAATGTCACAAAAAATGCTGCTTGCAGAGTCTTGTGGATAACAACTGGGCGTTTCCTCATGGAATATATACCAGGGAAAACCAACTTGGTTGGTTTGTGTTTGATTATTAAAATACCTTATTATATGAATTTGTTTATTCTCACTGGAGAGAAGGCAACGAGAGCAAGAAAACAATACAAATATATATGGTGGCCTGTGTGTATCGTTCAGATGCATCTCGGGCCCTTATTTCTCCCACGTGGTATTACGCCATCATATGCAAACAAAGGGAGAAAGTTCTGAGAACGTTTGAGAAAGGACCAAGCCATGCTCCTCGATGTGCACCACATACATGGATGGGAGTTTGAGTTTGCATCCAGCGTTCGAGTCAACCAGACCGTCAACGCGCGTTCCATTTATCTTATCCTGTCCTTCGAATTCTACTTACATCGCTTTCCATAATCTCATTCTCTCCTTTATACATTTGTAGATTTAAACTTCCCAAGAGTTCCAAAGAGGCCCTACAACATCTTTATCATCGCTGACACCCAAGCAACCACCTCGTAAGAAACAAAAGCAACTAGATCCGATCGCACAGCAGAATAAACTGTTGAAATTGCCTTGTGACGCCCTGGGTAATAATGTTAACGATTCAACAGAAGCAAACGATTAATATACTGATATAGCCAAAGTATGGACTAATAAATTGTCTCTTGATCTTGTGCAGAGAAGGTTTGCCGAAAGTGCAATAAATGAGTTCTCGTTTGAAGCGGAATCAGATACATTGCACAGAAATATTGTACACATCAATCAAGGTATGTCACCTCAGATTATGAGCCCAAGTACTACATCTAACCATATCTGTACTCGTGGAACTCATTATATGCCCTTACTGTATCTCGGAACCGAATCCATTTCACCCCAAAGTACTCAACAGCCATCATTCCCTGACCTTCATTCTGGATCTTTATGTTAAAGTACGTCAAAATTCGATCTTCATTCGACTATACCAATGAATTATTTGTCAATAATATGAAAACATTCTGTATGTTCATGTCGCGACTCACGTCTCCACTTACACACGAACAATATAAAAACAAAACTAATCACAAGGCATGCTTCTTTACAAATGAATCACAGAACACAGATGTAGTCCGTCGATCGATCGCATTGACAGCTAGCGCAGTTGAGATACATGGTGTGAGAGGTTGGCACATCACATAAATTATTGATATCTTTTACTTTAAATACGACATGGAAACTAAAAAAAGTGATTTATATTTATTGAAAATGAAATACCGAGAATTTCGAAAATCCCTGCTTTCATAAATCCAATCCTGGTATTTTGAAGCATCCGTTTTAGTCCGGTATCCCGGTATTTTCGAGAGTTAGGATCCCGGTTTGCAACCCCTAGTAATAACATTAGACAAAGTGAAAATTGATGAACTAGTGGACAGTCGTATAAACGAAAACTTGACAGAAGAAGAACCTTCCTACAAAGAAGATGTGTCTGCTCATCCCGTAAACCCAGTTCCTACGAAGGACGATCCCATGAGGCATATTGAAGGCCTCAAAGCATATTTTACTAGTATTAGTAATGTACCACCAGAAACCTTTAATTTAATTTATAATATTGAAAGAACTATTTAAATACAACAAAAAAATCAGCAAAAAACTGTTTAATTTTTTCAATAAAAAATAAAAAATCTGTGTTTTTAATACTCCCAATTTACATTCTCCCTCTGTTTACATTTTTTGTTGGTCACTTCAAAAACTTAAAATCGGGGTTCCACTGTATTATTACTGAAAGCTTGAGATCTTCGTAAGAACGTCCAGTTACAAGAAACAGTAGTCTGCAGGATAATTGTTCCTCGACAGAAAAGGATTTCTTCATTACTGATCTGATTAAATGTGGTGTTACCAACTTGAGTAATTTTTCAAAAAGTGTTTTGTTTATACGGTAGTAGTTTTTATAGTCATCTTCAGCCAACATCTGTGAAATCTCACGTAGCAAAATCAAATATGTGTATTTTATACGCTTTTAAACCCATTCATTCTCTCAGATTTTACGGTTCACTTTTCTTGAAGTGGATAGAAGTAATATAATTGTCAAACATGCCTTTTTCTTTTAAATAATCTTCTTAATTTTGGCTAACCAGCTACATAGCTAGTAAACTGATCAAAAAAAATATCATTCTGAATGATACAGATTCCTCGTCATTCCATTGCAGAATGTCATTACACAATAATTTATTATTAAAATTCATTGTATTCTTACATGAAGTGAATTTATAATTAAATGCAACCGAGTTAATAGGTAATTTTTTCCAACAAATATCTACACACGATTTAAGCTTTTTGAGACAAGGACTATATATGCTCAAAAAAGTTACATTTTAGTTGTAGCCAAAATATTTAATTTGTTTCCCAAATGTGTAACAATCATTGAGAAATCAAATCATTTCATGAATACAATGAAAAATTGGGTAAAAAAACTTGTATTGAAATACATTATTCAACAAAATAATGGTCATCAATGATCTAAGATGTGCGGGTGTCCGCGAGCACATGTTTGGCATCACACAAAAAAATAGCACGCACACAATTTTTAACAAGACTTATTCTGTATGTGTCATTTTCTATCGAAGGTTGGCGACTATGTTGCATTGTTTTAACCTGTATGAAATCACCAACATTTTTTGAATGGGAAGACATGTGAGGAAATCAAAGTGAAGTTGCATGCCGTTTATAAGGACCATGCACCTTCGATGACTACCATCAGATATTGGTTTAATGAATTTTAGCAAACCTGTTCCAAAGGTGAAAATGGTTCCGTCAGCCGGAAAGTACATGGCCACCGTTTTGTGGGATTTGCGAGGCATCATCTTCACCGAGAAGTATTTGGAGAAGAGAAGGACAATCATGGAGCAGTACTATGCTGATTTATTGGGCCGATTCAACAATAACTTGATGAGAAAACGGCCCTTTCACCATGACAACGCACCAGCACACTCGTCCGCAATCACCACAACAAAACAAGTCGAATTGCTGCCTCATCCACTCTATTCTCTAGATTTGGCCCTGCATAATTTATTTTAGTTTCCAAACATGAAAAAATGGCTTAGTGGAAAGCAGTTCACGTCAAACGAGGAAGTTATCGCTGAAACAGTGGCCTATTTTATTGAGTTACACAAATCATATTTATTGGATGGCTTAAAAACGTTGGACTAGGTGTATCAAGCTGATAGGAGAATTTTGAGAAATAAATAAAATATGTAGCGGCCCGTGCGCATTGTCCAATGTTCCTTGCTACTGTATTTCTCAGTATACACTATCTCTCCACTCAGTATACAATGTCCGAGAGAGACCAAGCTATGCCGCCTGATCCTGATTCTGTCCTTCCATTAATATTGCATCGTTTTTCCATTGTCATTCATGTATTCTGTGTCGTTTCTTGCTCTCGGTGGCTTCTCCCCGATGAGAATAAACAAATCTGTATAACAATGATTTTTACTTGAACATAACCAAGCTTCCCACAAATATATTTTTTAAATATGTTTCCTTCCCTTACTTATCATACAGCCCTCGTATAATACTTGTAATCCTTTACTTAATAGGCTTTCTTTTTATAACAAAATGCTTTAGAAAATTTGTTTTTCTTCTCAAATTGCCTCTAGTTTATATGAACACAACCCATCATACCTTCTATAGCATTGTTATTACCAGCATAACCTAAGCATATACCCAGTGCATGCCGCTGGTATATATTGTAACAGTATTTTTGGAAATTTACAGCTTTTTAAATAAAAAGTTATTTTTACTTTAAAACATGTTATGTTAACAAATTGCAATGATTTGACATGCTTGTTGGTCCTGCAGTTAAGATACTCGCCTAGTGATCCAGTGGTCAGGAGTTTGAGCCTCATTTCAGGAGACCAACAAGTTAGTTATATTTTCATAGCTTAGTTTAAAAATAGTAAGAATATTGATGCAATACGTATTCCAAAAAGTGTTCATTCAGATGCATACATTAAAAATTTCTATATTAATTAAAATATAAGGCAAAGTTTTTAGATCAAATATTACTTTGTGACTTTGTTAAATAAGTATTGCCTTACTTATGTCGCTCGCGGGCAACATAAGTAACAATCAGCCGATTGATTCGGATCAACAAGCTCCTGAGCTTGTTCTTTTCGAGCTTTGACTCCTTGAGTAGATTGAACCATGAATCTTTCAAGCGGTTGAATCATGGATCTTTTAAGCAGTTTACATCACGGTTCATTCAAATGTACAGCTCAGTTGAATGAAAGATGTCTTGTCTAGTTCGAAGTTTCACAAATATTACCTTTTGTCAGATATTAGTAATAACAATTACAACAATTAACAGGATCTAATATATTATTATCGTTTAGATTTATATTAAAGGTTGCTTCACTATGTCAAATGGAAAGAAATTGAAATTCTTTGTAGATATATAGTTGAGCTATTATTTAAACAGAGAATTTTAGTTGTACACAACAATATCTTCCGGCTTGGTAATATAATATTTCTTGTATAGTATGTACCATTAATATTTGTTTGGTTAACGCTTGCAATATTGGCAACTCAATGTTGAATAATAATAATTCATCAATATCAAATGCAATGTATATTCTGATGTTTACCCTATGTAAAAGTTTTCATTTTTGCATGATTCAGTAAACGATCTGTTTGATTTTCGACTAATCCGTTGCAATCTTCCTCAAATTGACCCGGTGAAACAGTGAATTGCGAGGGACCCTGCCCAATGCTAGTTGCGAAAAATGAGTGGAGATTTTCTTTATATATTATAATAATAATAATAATATAATATATTTCATGTAATAATTTTGTATGAAGGAATTCGACCACTAGATCGCACAATAATGAGAGTAGTGGAGATAGTGAAGTAAATTAAAATAAATTGCAGGTCATAGGCTGGAGGGTTTTGGCTCAAGATAGGAATGCGTAAAAAGCATTTGTGCAGTCAGACAGACCTGGATAACTTGTGGCACCAGATAATTCAAATGTAAACTAAGTACATAAACCGAAAATACTACATAACAGGAAGATCAATACAGAAAAATTAATAAATATGTAGTATGTAATAGTATCGCCTATAATAGTTTTGAAACTAAATGATGACGGATGTAATAAAACCTTTATTTTATTACATCTGTCAATCTTTTGTAGGTACTTACAGGAATTTTTATCATTTTCAATTTTTTATAAGTATTAGGTATATATTCTGCCAAGGAAATTGATTTTGGTAAAGTTAGATTTCATTTTTAAGAATTTGTAGTCGGAGCGCTATAATGTTTAAACCAAACACAATATATTTTGAATAAAAATGTAAAATAAGGATTTAAATTATGCATATTTAAATCACTTATAAAAATAATAAAGTCAAATAATTAAAATATTTTTCACCAGACATTTAAGGCCGGTATTGTGTACCTACCCATAGCAAAATATCCCCAAGGAGAACACGTGACGTGTGCCGTGAGAAACGACCCATAACAGCAATCAATAAATGATGTACAGCCATAAGTTGTACATTTTGTTTTAATTTTCGAATGTAACTAAAAATCTCGCCTTATATGTATTTGGGGCAGCACATTATTTTAATATAATACCACGTCGCCAGTCATTTTGAAATAAGTCTGCCATCTGTTGGCTGTACTAGTAGACTTCAACGTGTATTAGCGAAGACTCCTGACCAACCTATTAAAAGAAAAGATTCATAAAATGAAAGGCGTTCAATGTATATGTTTATTTTAACTTTATTATGGGCATTAAAAAATATTTCCAATAATAAAATATTAGTTTTCCTTACATTTAGAATTAAAATTTAATGTTGAAATAAAATATTTGATTTATTCAGCCTCTTTGACACTCGACTAAATTCTTTCAGGCTTACAAAATTATTTACTTACATTAATTTTATAGGAAACAGTACATAGCCATTTAATATTGACTGCTTGGAAACATTATTTATCAATCAGTGCAAAGAGGAGTAATGAATATATACTATGCAACACATTATATTAAAAATATTTGCATGAAATTCACACAATTACTTTTTAGAAGGACATCTTAGGAAATATCAATAAAAATAGCCTCAAAAAAACAGTTCAAACAAATTTACAAACTGAAAGAGAAAAGAATAGCTATTACAAAGTGTAAACTTGAGTTAGACTAGATCTTTTTCAATTTCGTCATCATAGTATTGTTGTCATTTACATTTATATATCATTCTTGTTTCTTGCTGAATCCACTCTGTCACAAATATAAATTATTATGCCTGTCCCGCATATAAATCTGGTATGAGTATAATATGTAAGTATTCTCCCTGAAATTTATGAAATTCTATGAGAGAGTTTCTGACGTCTATGGAAAAATTATTGAAAGTGTATAATCTTTCTACAGTGTAATATTTTAAAGATAAAATGTTTGAATACAACATGAATCTTTAAGATGCTACAAGAATGCTTCTTATATATCTGTAACTTTTTGAATATCAACATATAATAATAAAATTAATATATATACAAAAAACCATGTATTGATACTGTGAGAAAAAAATCCACATTCTGAACTATAGCATACGCTCAATCCTTGGTAGACATAAAACAAATATGAATAAGGTTCCAAGCCAGTTGAGAAATATGAAGAATTATGTACATGGACATATACATTAGAGGAAGAGGAGCACAAAGGTGTGAAATACAAATGAAATGCAAGAAAATAAGGACTTTGGCAATGGAAATACTATTAAAATAAATCATAAAGCATTGACTAGATTCTTGAATATTTAAGGAGACCCAAATATTAAAGAAAAATATGTACAATAGGTGTCCGCTTATCGAGATTAATGGTGACTGAATCATCACGATGAGGGAATTTTACGATCATCAAACGTTCAAGGATTAATTTTTTATACACAGGTACAATTTTGATATACATATATTAATATATAACATTAATATTTTATACTTCCTTTTATAACTAATACACAATAAAAATATCAGAAATGCAACAGCAGTTGTACAGACACATTTATGTATTATTTTCTTGTGGTACATGTCAAAGAAATTTATGAGGCATTTAACAGCTACATATCTTCTTCATTTGAGATACACATAAACATTATATTTAAAAAAAAATCATGGTTATGCGGACTATCGTGATTTTTATTTAATGTGTTCCAATAAATAAATTACGGTAAGTGGACATATACTGTATTGCTAAAAACTGAAACAGTGAAGTTAAATACAATATAATTTAGATTATATTAAAATCATATTTGGCTGCATTAATAGTGTTGCTAATAAATTTAAATGTAAATAGTAAATTGAATCAACCAATTCCAAAATCCAACTTAATCTTTCATTGTGAGTAAGTCACCAAAAAGCATTCTGACTATTGATAATACCAATATTCAAATAAAATTACAATGAAATGAAGGGGAATTATGTAAAATGTTAATATCTTGTTATATCAATTAAGGTGGGTTTTGATTGATTCAATTCTTAAAAAATATAATTCAAATGCAGTTAATTTATCTAAGCCATTGAATGCCGGCTCTTTTTGAAACATTTTCAAATGCCGATTATATATTAATGCTCAAGCACACATCCGCTACAAAAACAATAGATCGCAGGGGGATGCCGACGGCATTAGGAAAACAATATAATAACGCCTATGGGCGTGATCGGCAGTCAATGTGTTAAATAAATAATTGATTACTTTGACGTCAACCGTTTTCAATATCTTCATCAGGAAAAACCTACATTAACTAATTAAAAAAGAAACTAACTTTTGGACAGAGGTATGGCACACTGGCTTTAGTACTGAATTTTTTTTTTCATTATCAAAAGTTAATTTTTAAACACATATACATAAATGGAAACAGTATACTACCCTAGATATTTTGAGCAGATGAGTACTGTAACATGTATAAAGCCCTCATACTCGAGGATTAAGACCAAGATGTAGATGGGTGGATAATGTTAAGACAGCCCTGCAAGAGGTAGGCGAGTGCCCGCCAGACTGGATTACAAAGGCGATGTCAAAGGATGGATGGCACATTATTGTGACTGCGGTTCCATGAGGCCGTTGAAGAAGATGTATATCAAAATGATTTTATCTGTCATTGTTGTCTTTAGAACATTAATAAAAATTTGCCAAAATTAATATTGGTATAAAACGCGGGTCTATTGGAATTTTCTAATTTATTAGATATTTCATTCAAAAGGTTGTTAATATATTATATTCAATACCTTTATTGATTTTTAATTTTTTTGAAAGGGAATATAAATATTCAGATAGTACCAATTATGATTCTGTTTCCTGTTTTTCAAAATTTTGTTGGCGATGTATGTAATTGTATGTACAGCAATTTGTTTTATTATTTTTAATTCAGTGTGAAAATTAATTATGTCCCAATGAAAGTATAGGTCAATGACAAAGTAATTAACATGGTGGAATTTGTTTAAATGAATAATTTTGTCTAATTAACATTGTACACATTAAGAATACAATAAATTTAGTTTAATATAAATTAATTTAAATGTATATTATCAGCCGCATATCTCAATTAAGCACAAAATTCTAACATCAAATGGTGAAGATATGTTCTAATTCTACCAAGTTGTATAATATCAGTATTAATTTTTTTTTTTAATTTTTAAAATCTTTTATATATACAGACGATTCTCAACTTTTGTACATATTTAAAATTTAGATTTCTGAAAAATCCTGAAAAGCAAAAATAAAATTAAGGAATATGTTCAAAATTGTGGCAATATTTATTCAAATACTGTTGTAAATATATATGGCAGACTAATGGATGAAATTGAGAAATCTTTGACTTTATGGATTGAAGATCAACATCAAAAAGGTATCCCTCTGAGTTTATCAATTATTCAAGCCGAGGCTCTTAATTTGCGTGAATACTGAAAGAAACATTTAAAATAAGATTCTGCTACGGAATTTAGGGCAAGCAAAGGTTGGTTCAACAAATTCAAAATGAGGTCTTTACATAATATGTATTAAATTTACTAAGGAAGCTGCCCGTAAATTTATTTACACTTTCTCCAAAATCATTAAAGATGGAGGTTATTCTTCTTGTCAAATTTTCAATGTGGATGAGACAAGATGACATGATACTTGACAAAGAATGAATCAGTCAACAACAAAGACATTAATGAGTTAATGGAATCTCACTCAGAACTTTTGCTAAATTAAGATTTGATTAATCTACAAAAGATAAATTAACTAGAAAATGAAGGTGAAGCTGAATATGAACTCACTGTTAAGACTTTGACCACCAAGAATATAAACAAAGCCTTTACGCATCTTGATAAATTTTTAACCATCATCGAGGAATGTGATCCCAATGGAGAGCATATATCTCATGTACGAAACGCAATAGAAAATACACAGCATGTTACAGAACTCTTTATCGAGAAATGAAAAATAAAAGTACTGTTCAACTAACTCTTGATAAATTTATAAAGAAAACACCAGATACTAATCAATAAAGTGTTATTCACTTATATGCTAATGCATCTCATTCTAAAATATATATTTAAAAAATACTTTTCCACATTTTTTTACATTACTCTACTTTCAAACACATTTCAGGAACCAATTACATACAAAAGTTGAGGATCATCTGTATATTTTTTTGCTTATTGAAAAATTTATTATGAAAATAAGACTGAAATGGATGGTTGCTAGTTGTATCGATTTCCCAGCCTTCCTTGCCTAACTCTTTAAATACACAAGGCTTTCAAGATTTCAGTTGAAAATAAATCTAGAGTTTTAGATAAATTTTGTAGGAAAACCAACAGTTCAAATATTATGATTTCTAATATAAATAATTTTATTTATGATGTGAATAGTGACATTGGTAAAATATATTAGAGAATAGACTTTAAATGGTTCTCCTGCAAAGTTTAGTTCTAGAAAAGTCATATGACGTATAGGAACACATTTCGTATGAGAATCAAAAATTCTAACAATTTGGTGTAGCTAGTCACCACTCAAAAACCTTTAAAATCAGTATGGTTGAAACCTCAAGAATAATCCATCATAATAATTTTTAAACATTGTCTAATGGTTGAGACTTGTGTAAAGGAAAGTACAGAGTCGGTATATTATTATTTGTCTATTGTATTTTGTACACAGGGCAAAATGACCAACTGATGCTTACTGACCTTCACTGCCAAATTTATGAGATTCAATTATTATAGTTTCATCCTAGTATACACACCATAATGATAGTGAAAACTTAATAAAATAAAAAATCCTAGCTGCAAAATGAGATTTCTCCAAGGAATGGTACTAAGAAACAGAAATTTTTTTTATTAAGGAGAACACATTATTATTGTGAAGTTGCAGTTTTTTAGAACATAGTTCTGTGATATTTTAATACAAATTAAATGTATCAATAAGAAAGATACATATACAGGATACAATCAATTTATCCGGGTGGCAAAAAAATATTTTTTTGATAAATTAATTTTATCTGTATATCTTTCTTATTGATAAATTTAATAATACATATATAAGTTGGATTGTACTGAAAGGTGTTTGAGATTTTTCATAAATATAAAGTAGATTGCTTTCAAATAATGGAATAACAGATGTATAAATTTGAAAATGCAACATATAGGTTTGAAAATTTGTTGTTAATTTACAATGTGATATAATGGGTTCCTGGTTCGTATCCGGATACCAACAAAAATATTTTTTCAATACATGTACTGATTTTATTTGTAAATCTTTCTTATTGATACATTTAATTTGTATTAAAATATCACAGAACTATGTTTTAAAAAACTGCAACTTCACAATAATAATGTGTTCTCCTTAATATTTTTTTTTAAGACATTTAATTAGAATAATAAATATTTATGTTATATGTATATACATATGTTCCAAGAGCATACTATATAATTAAGTGAACAATTTAAAATCAGATTTAAATGTTTGTTTTTGAAATGTTTTAAAACTGGTTAAATGGTCTCAACTTGGCTAATGCTACCAGAAAGTAGTTCAGTCTTTAAAATAGAGAGCAAGAATACATGGTGATCTGAATAAGAAATGGCTAATGATATGTTAGGATGAAATGAGTCCTAAGTAGAGACTCTAAGTAGGAGCTCCGGGAAATGGTTCCCAAGGAACTGAACCTCTGAATGGGAGAAAATGTTAATGAGTTACATTCAATAGAATAAGTAGTTTTAAAATGACACTGATGGGTTTCATTCGTCAATAGGTGAAGGAGTTTGAAAATGGGATGAGTTTCAATGTATTCATAGAGAGCAATATTTTATATTCTGTGTAAGTAAAAAAAAAGATAACATATTTACATAAAAGTCATAAACATAAAATCTTGTAGCATGTTATTGAGTATTTTAGTGTCTGAAAATCTTTAAGTCTTTGATTAAATATATATATACAAGGTGTAACAGATCTAGTCCACAATACTTTAGGAGGTTATACCTAGTAAAAATATGAGTCAAAAATGTTCAAGCTACCATATCCTATTCACAACCATTTCAAGAGAAAATCAAAATACAATTTTTGATTTTTTTATTACAGTTTTCGACTTTTATTGAATCAAATATCGTGAATGATATATTTGTAATATTCCATCAAAAAGTAATTAAATCGTCTAACAAATAAAGCAAACATTGTTGTAAAACACCAGTTCTATTTATATCATAATTTAATCGTTCTCCACTTGCAGGTTAAACTCCATCTCCAGAACATTGCGGCTTCCACTTGCGGAAGCAAAAAATACACGCAATTTTCAAATATCTACAAGTAATTTGACCCACTATGCAAAAGGAAATGTATTATTCCAATGTAAATTCCAGCCTTTTTATTCGGAACACCTTCATTACTGTATTTTATTGTAGACCTGAAAATTGACACCAAACAATTTTTTATGGTGTTCCTTACTTTATTGTGTTAACTACGGTATTCTGACAGTTCTCAAAACTAGGATGACAACATTCTTTTTATTGAAATAGTGACCATTAGGTATTATGATTGGTATTCGATTTCAACAATTGACTACTGACATTTAACTATTGGTAATTTTACTTCTAATGTACCGGTGATTGCTCGACGAATTACGCATGTTAAATTATTTGTCATTGTTCAAATAGAACACAACTTTAATATCACAATTAAAATAATAATTTAGCTGGTCAATAGTTGAAGGTGACCATTTCTAAGTTGTTACCGAAATTAAATAAGTAATATAACGAAAACCAGACTGGATGCTTTGGAAATACTGTTTCTGTTTAAGATATACTGCAGAGTAAAAAATAGGAGTGAATATAAAGCTGGTTAAAAAAGGTTAAGTTAGATTTTAGATAGAGTGTGAAATACGGAATTAGAAAGAATTATAAGATATTATTATGACACGGATGTCCAAGGTATTACCAGGTAAACTCGATGACAGAGCAGCTTTGTTTTAATCTTCCCAAGGTATTGTGAGAAAAATCATCGTCATCCTTAGCTGCCATAGCCAATAATAAAAGTTATACTTGTGTGAATGTGGAGTTCCTCAAACAATACACAATGTAGTGTACTGCACCCGGGAGACATCTCATAAGTCTACAAGGCAACCCCATATGCATTCAAGTTGATATGAATCACGCTTGTGTTTCCAAATCTTATGAAATCGGATTTATAATGAATGAGTACGTACATAGTCTAAATTCTTACATGTTTGTACCTTGGGTATACATATTTTGTAAAAAAGTTATTAATTTAAAAAAAAAGCCAGAGATAGGAGTCGGTGGAGGAGGCCAAATCCCATCCTGGGAAGAAGATTAATTTTATAATTAGTATTCATTGGCATTCAAAAACTTATATGGTTCCGAGTTAAAGTGATTTTATTAAGGAGAACACATTCTTATTGTAAAGTTGTAATTTTTCAGAACATAGGTCTGTGATGTTTTAAATACTAAATATTTTTCGACAAAATTGATTTTATATATATATATATATTTATAATTAATACATTAAAATTAGTATTAAAGTGATTTTTTTTATGATCCTAATACAACTAATATTTTCATATTAGGTTTAAATTTGACTTTAATAATAATATTGGATCATTTTTATAGCACCATTTTCGTAAAAACTTTCACCTCAAGGGTCTTCACCTTTATGGCACAAGTTTATAGAACTTAGGCGAGTGGGTCTCTGTAAAACACATCATAAAAAATTAGATCTTTGAAATGATTGAGAATAGGACATGGTAGCTTGAACATTTTCGACTCATATTTGTATTTGTATTTGTACCTCCTAAAGTATTCTAGACTAGGTCTGTTACACCCTGTATATATATATAAAGTTTGTATTTCAGTATGAATATAAACATCTACCTCAGAACAAGATAGCAAGGTAGAAAGCGGCTAACAGGCTTGCAAACAAATAATATTTAATACTTATTGTATTTGCTGGTGTATTAATTATGTAAAACATGTTTACATTGATGCAAGCTTCAAAAGAAGGTTATTTTGCTAATAAACGCCGATTTATTAAATTTAATAAATAGCATCAGAATTCATTAATGAAGCTCTATTCTCGTTTTAATATTATATTCCTCAATATCAGAATTAGTCATAAGCATACCACTGTATATGTATCTATATATGCTACATATATATAAAACGAATTTTGCACAGTTACTCTTTAGGACTTTGTGCAAAACTTAAGCGCCCTCCCCCCACTCAATATAATGTATAACATATTGAATGCCATTCATTCCAAAATTAGCTGTCGCACTCCAGGACCCTGGTAAAATTTAAATATTCACACCATCATAATACAAATCATCCCATTCCATCCCACCCCTCAGATATCTTACCCTCCCAATGGACCAAATTTTGAGTACACCATTATTCTTTAGAACCTATTTGAAACAAATGCATTCGCTCCCCCCACTTCCTAATCCTCTAATTTGAATCCCGAACAATGCCGAGCGTGGACTGCTAGTAATAGCGTAAGACACAAACTATTTATCAGATGTGATTGTGTATTGTAATGCATTTTTGTATTATGTTAAATATGAATATTAACTACTTAGACCAACTCAACAGTTGCATATACACATATTGGTCTCTATTGGTTAGTAAAACTAATCTAAATATGGAAGAATATAATCATCTACTATAGATTCATTTTTATGCCACATAAAGTGGTCAACTCCGGGAACTGTAATGATGTGAAGTTGTCCCTTTTTATCCAAGGACTGGAGGCCGATTAGATCTTTTGTATAAATTTCCTGGGATTTTAGTTCAACCACCGTTTCATTGAGATCGTAATATCCAAAGTGACTGAAAATATATTTAAAAAAATACAGTACAAATACAAATAACAGAGAATAACAAAGCATAATTCACAAATGAATATTACAATTTTAGGAAATAGATTACAATAATTTGAAAAAAAAACCTTTTAGAGTTGAACTTAAAGCATGTACAGTAGAACCGCGTTAATTCGAACCAATATTATTTGAAATTCGATATAATTTGAAATTTTCAAATACTTCAAGACCCAAATTGTCAGTTTCATACTTAACCAACCTCTTTAACACCAAAACCTCGTTAACTTGTAGTATGAAATGATTTTCAGGCCCTCGCTTTATAAATCAATATATTTTTACGTCACATAACTCGAAAATTGTAAGTTATAAAAAATATTCACCATAGTTAGTTTCAGTAGTACATATAATAAATTATATCAGAATTATGTATTAGTATAATAAATACTGCATTTTCGAGATAATTTTGCGAAATATGTATGTTTTTCACGAAATTAGCGGCTTTTAACACGACTTGCGATTTTTTATGCGCTCACATCGCAAAATTTGTAAAATAAAACTTGTTTTTTGTCCCTTGAATTTCTCATTAACAAGGTTCCACAAAATACAAACTCAATTTTTTTGGTCCCTTGAACATCAAATGAATGCAGTTCTACTGTATAATAAATGATTAAGTGAGAAATAATATAAGCCTGGCAAGATTAAGTACATATAAAGTAAACTGAAGGCATATTATAGATAAAAATCCATTACCTGCTTTGCCAGGGGGTGATTACTTGGTCATCCGGTCCTCCGATTAATATCATATTTTTTAGTTTTAATAATCCTTCCTTAAACTGAATAGACTTTTCAGATCTAGAAAAGTAGTACAATCATTAAAATTCATAAAAATAACTACATAACATTTTATAGTTTGAATATGTGCGTTCCATTTATGTAAATTTAAAACAGGAACAAAAGCAAAACTGCTTCTATTTAGACACAGTTTCGGAGTTGGTCTGATATATTTTATGGCAGTGATATAAAAACATTTTGTGTATTATTTTTCGATTATCGGTTGTGTAAAGTTTCGGAGGCTGGCCAGTCGAGTTTTTAGAACATTCAAAATAGCAGGAAGAGCGACCATCGGCATTTAACAGCACAGTTTCGCAAAGGTTGGTGTCTTTTATTTACATAGATTGAATTAATATATTCAACAATACCAATAGAAGACCCAGGACTAGCTATTGACAGTAATTGTATCTTGATACATATGTATATAGTGAGCTGGACACAATGCAGAATGGTAGAGTGATATCCAATAACTATTGTTGTGAACAACAAATAGTACTGAGCGCAACTGGCGCTACTTCTAGATTGCCTTGAGTTCTGCGGCTATCGTCCTCCGAATAGATCAACATTGTTATGCTACAAACACTGTATACGCATTACCATATACCATTACCATTACGCATATTACCTGCGTAATATTATTAATAACTTTTGTAATACGTAAATCAATAAACCCAGTATCTGTTGCATGTGTCCTTCCTCTTCCAATCAGTAAACCAGGAATCAGAATCCCGAAACATATAAACACAAACTAACTTGGGCTTGAGTTATCATTTACATATATACAATCCTTATGCTTCAATGTCATCCAGCCATATACGAGTACATACACAAACTCATTACCTCCAAACATATAATCAAAGGGAACAGTTTTCTAAATTTAATAGTAATATTTAATTTTAATAATAGCCATGCAAGATCCCATAGACCAGTGGTCGCAAACTGTGTTTCTGCTTCTTATTTATTTAAACTTAATAGTATTTTAACACAATTTTCAGTCAGTGCACTGCAGTAAAATCCCGATAAGTTTTTTTACATCGAAAATTATTTCTAATGATCATAAATCAAAAAATATTACTATGTATTCTTGCAAACAATCTTTTTCAAGCATGAACCTTATCAAAAGTAAATTGAGAAATCGTCTTATTGATGAGAACTTGGAATCGTGCCTGAAATTAAAAACAACAACATGCAAACCTGACTTATCCAAACTTTCCAAGGAAATTGCAAGGCTATTGTTCACATTAAACATGACAATGTTTTAATTTTAATAATAAAAATGTAATTTTAATCAATAAATAAGATTATTATAAAGTATTATATATAGTTTTATTCCGTATACTTAGTTTTAACAGACTTCTAAAACCAGGGTTCTTGTAAAGAAATTTGGCTCTCGAAAGAAATCTAAATCGTTGTACTGCTGATATTTGGTTCTTTTGACTAATGATTTTGCCAATCACTGTCATAGACCATTCCTATTACAGAGTACACCTATGCATTGGGTAAATGCATTCAAATACCTAGGCTCCGTAACGGACACCACAACAGATCTTAACGTAAACAATTAATACAGCATTGCTCAAGTGGAGATTTTTATCTGTGAAAATAGTACCTATTCCAAAAATTAAAGACTAAAAAAGTATGCATGTTTATGTAATGAGTAGGTATCATCTAGCACAGCCATACTCAACCTTTTTTTTCTTCGGGCCACATACACATGTTAGGTCATTTATGCGGGCCGCAACATTATACTGATATGACGAAAAAAATAATCATATCGTAAAAACGGTATTGGTTGAAACCCATTTGATTCAAGATTAGGGCGCTGCCACTTGATAAATCAACAAATATTTTTTTAACTAAAACAGAATGATAATAATACTTATCGCTTATCAGCATACCAGTCAATACCAGCTCAAACATTAACAACAGCGTATTTCCCTATACAAATATATTTTTTTGTCATATCTGTATACCCGGGAAGGATAGGTAAGTGCCGCTGGCGTCAGTTCCAGTCAGTTCGCAGCGAGCGATGATTGTTCGCGCGTATCTCAAGTATTAAAAACTTAGATGCCAGTTTTTTTTTAAATCCATTCCTTATAATTAATGTATTTCGGGTCACACATAAAAGCTAGACGGGCCGCAGGTTGAGTATGGCTGATCTAGCAGAAGTAGAGGCCTCCAAAAATATTTTGTAACAATATACACTCTTCAATTCACAATTCACCTCGAATAATTTTTTTTAAATACTATTCAGATGTTAATATGATTTTAATAGCATTTTTTCTGATGGTTAACATTTCATTTATCTCATTATTGTTTTTCAACTACGTCAAATCATCAATCTAATTCTAATACATATTATGAAATTAGCATTACATTATGGCTGACTTGCATACATTATGGGTGTGGAAGTTTAACCCTTTGAATCATTCAAAAAATTGTTAACTAATTAAAAAGGAAATCAATTTATAAAAGGTTTTTTCTAAGATCTATAAGACTGCGATTTTCCCTAACATAAATCTTTTAGTATGATTAAAGTATGAATTTGATACAACCTTTATTTTATTCAAAGGATACATAATGCAAATTCATAATTTACCCTTTAACATGTTGATTATAACAGTGAAATATTAATTATTTGAATACCTTATAACATTATTCACGTACGGCAAGAATACGCTGTAGTCATAAAATAATTTTTGGTGTTTAGGATCATTCCAGTAGTTCCCTACGGCGGTGTGTTGTCCAACCCGAGAGTAAAACAATTCAAAGGCCGTCTCTCGAACCAATCCCGGAAAAAATAAGTGCAAGAAAGCAGCTGAAAAGATAATGAATACTTATCACATCTGCTAGGACACTTGAAGATTTAGATTCAAAATGTACTATGAGAGTTTATTAAATTGGATGTAATATTTTTATATGGAATTAGCCGATTTCAATGCAGTATTAAAAACTGTTTAATTGAAAATGCAAAATAAAAAGACTATAATATATGCATATTTAAATGGACGAATATGTGGGGAACTGAAGGTATTAAAATATTAATTAACTAAAGTTAATTGCATTTACTTTTAATCCTTTGAATCCTATGTGCCTCAAATAAACAGTGAAAGACCAAATGGAACTATATCAAATAATAGATGTGCTGTCTGTGTGGAAAAATAAGAGGGAATCCTGGTGCAAATGAGAAGGATTTGCCAAAATTAAATGGAACCGCACTACAGATGGAAAGTTTATTGCACTCGTTAGTTCTTATCTTACAAACAATTGGGGTACTCCAAACCCTAATCGAAGGCTTCAATATTTAGAAATTCTATAGAGAATTCCTTCATCTATATAAGATTATATATATGTATTATAATTAGGTATAAAGTAAGAGCATATTTAGAGTGATATACCTCCATACTGGCCGCCTTGGGGCGAGCTGAGTGAAATGAAGTTGTGCACCGTATGGTTTGTAAATGTTTCGAGAATTACCCGACTGATCAGTCCACCCTGAGAATATCCTGAAACAGAACAGTTGTTCTAATAATTAATAATAATTATATACAAATTTACAAAGAGAGAGTCAATACATAATTTCATATTGTCAAAGATACTCAATGCTGATAATATCAATATCAATCAATATATATAAATGCTGATAAGTATTGTCAAAAATTGGGAAGTTTTACAGCATCCCCCATATACTCCGAACATGGCACCAAGTGGGAGACAATCATATCTAACAATGGATATTATATATTGGATTGAATAAACATTTATATAAAAAAAAAATGCAAGAACTTATGCATCACCTATTTTAAATTTTATTTGATTTGTAATATTATACCTACTGATTTAATTACTTTAATTTTATATGGATCTTAGAGGTATGGACTCCTCACCTCAAGAAAAGCTATTAATATTATTAGTCTGAATTTATTAATCCTTTGTGAAATTATTACAATTGAAAGTTTCTACTAGTTTTGGTTCTGCAATACAGTCAAAGCACACATTGAGCAATAAGCAAATAATATTTGCACACATTCTGAAAGTGAATATTGTGCACATGAATAAATCTAACAAATGCATCATAAATATTATTATTAGTTAGACGGATGTAGTTAAGTATCAACTTACCACGAGAATCAACATACTTTCTACAGAATCACCATCATATGTTTGAATCATCTCAACTAAAATGACGATGCCTACAGTCTTTTAATATTTGATATATGACAATAGTTTCAGAATTGATTTATATTCATTGTGACAAAAATATAATGTATAACAATATTTGGCAATATGAGGTTCAGATTTCTCTCAATTTCATTGTTAATTACATTTGAATATTGGACTGAGTTTGAAAATTCTGAGTATTCACAAAAAGTTAAAGCGATTTACTTGAAGCGAAATATACCAATTAGGATGTGTTTTGGACTTGAATGATTCATATATAATTTATATTTTAAATAATTGTAAAGTGGCTGCTAAATTATGATAGCTGTTTAAAATACAGAAAATAGCAATAGGTACATTCAAATTCACATGACTACAAATTTTAATTGACAATTCTAAGATTGCACTGATGTAACACTATACTAAGTATCAAAAAATCTGCGCATAATTAAAAAATCTGGGAAATAAATTAAACAATCCATATCTTCTGAAAAGACCATATAAAATTTCAGCCATTATTACATGGATTAGCATAATCCGCAGTTGTAGTTTTTAATTCCAATGCTAATTTTGCATGCAATGTCCTACTAATGCTGCGAGATAAGAACAAAATAAGAACAAAACAAATTGGCTGTTTGAGGGCATCCAATTTGTTTATTCAATCCGTATAACAATCTTACTGGACTAAATATTTCCCTATTGAAGATGTGTTATGTTAATGGCATTTTCACATCTATCAATTTTCTATAGTTGTTAAACAATTTTAATTACTGTACTCCTATTCTTTCAAAAGGAATTATCTTGACTGAAAACTGCGTGGAATGGTATAGAAATCTTGGCGCTTTGGAGCTGCCGGACGCGTTTCAAATCAGCTCCTTAGTTTTTTTTTTTTTTGTATGTTTCTACCGTGTAATCGTCCAAATATGAGTTGGAAAAAAGTGCAAAAACCTTGTTCTATTTTTAAATTAAGCAAAACTGTAAATTTAATAGCTGAAAATCTTATCTATGTGTTTAAAACATTGTATAATTTGTGATTTGTTGAAATCTTGTGTGCCTATTTCTCATCTCGTGCATTTGAGTGAGTAACAAAGTGCACATGTGCAACACATCACATGTTAACTCTGGGGCCTGAGACCTGACCCAAGGTTGCAGTCAAATAATGGTCAATGAAAACAAAAGTGAGAGTGAACCAACTTCTAAAACGGTATATCATCGAGCTTTTTTGTTAAATCTAAGACAAACTAGTGTTGTAATTGACGCTACCACATTGCAAAAAATACACTATTACAAACGTCAATCACAAAAGATTAAACCAAGGTATAGAGGTTGCCGCGGTGGTCAAAGGTCAATCGGAGAATACCATTAGCACTACCTCCGTCTATATCTCAAACCGCAGACTCAGACGCAGCGCAGACCCAAGTTACATCTCTATATCAACCCATAGATCATACACAAAGTATTATCAGAGTAAACGTTCAAAGGCATATCAATATTAAATCAAAGAGTCTTTCACTGGCGAAATGGAACGCTCGCTCTATTTGAAATAAAATAAGATGACATCTGTGAACTTATTCAGACAGAAAAATACAAGTTTTAGCGGTAACAGAAATCTGGCACGATGATCATGAGTCAAAATCAATCAAACAACTTCGCAGTAAAGGATTTAAAATTGTCGAGGAGGCTAAAAAACCATCAGGGAATAAAACGGATAATCTCTCCTGGACAAACCACGGAGGTATTGCTGTCATTGCACAAAAAGATTTTCGTTTAACAAAAATAAAAATACTCCCTTTTAAGACTTTTGAACGTCTCGGGTGCAGAATAACCTCTGCTGGAGAGAGCTTAACTATCATTACGATTTATAGGCCTGGCTCACAACCGACCTCATCCTTACTAGAATGGGTTTCAGTTTGCACAGAGACTGTTATAATAACAGGTGATTTAAATATTAGGTTAGATCGCCCATCTGAAAAGGATTATAAATATTTTAATAGCCTACTAAATTACTTCAATTGTATGCAGTTGGTCAGAGATCCTACACATGATGCAGGAGAAATATTAGATGTCATTATTAGTTGTAATAGTAATAAACCCATAATTGCCGAGGTGATTGATATTGGACTTTCTGATCACCATCTTGTTCATTCCAATGTTAATTTTTATAAACCTATTTCATCATATGAAACCATAACATTCAGGTCCTGAAGGAAACTGGACATAAATCATTTTCGTAATGATGTTAAAACGTCTCTGATTCGTAGCGATTCCGATGGCCACCAAAAAGACATTAATCAACTTGTAGATGTATATAATACTACATTATTATGCATACTCGACAAACATGTTCCGGTTACCACGAAAGTTAGGAGGAATCGTGGCTCCAAGTACTGGTTTGATAAAGAATGTAGGGATAGAAAGAAAGATGACGCCTTGAACGAAGATTCAAACAAATTCTCTTAGAAACTGATAGAACATGCTGGCTCGAAGCGCAGAAGAAATACAGGTCAATCACACAAACAAAACAATCTGCATATTGGTGTTCCAAGATTAGAGAAAATCATAAAAATTTGTGGAGAGCTCTCAGATCTATTTGCGGCAACCGTAGAGCGGAAATTTTGACAACTGCCAGTGCTTCCAACATTGCAGACAGTTTCATAAACAAAGTGATTGCTATTTGTACCTCAATGAGCTCAGCTTCGAAACCTGTAATCGAGGAAGAAACTACATTGCGATTGCATAATTTCACGCTGACGACGATCGCCAAAATAATGCAAATAGTCAAAGGTTTATCTAATAAGCAATGTGCGTTAGATCCAATACTAACATAGTTACTAAAAGAGTGTTATCTAGAAATTGTTCAATTTTTGGTGGATTTACACAACAAATCTTTAGAAACATCAAGCATTCCAGGCTTTATGAAAATGGCCCACGTGACTCCACTACTGAAAAATGCTACACTAGACCCCGAAGACCTTATGAATTATAGCCCGGTCTCTAATCTGCCGCTCCTCTCAAAAATAATGGAAAAGGTTGTATCATGTTGTCTTAATATATATTTAACAGATAATGCTTTATTTCCCAAAATGCAATCTGCATACAGACGTCATCATTCTACAGAAACAGGGGTGGTTCGAGTCCTGTCTGACATTATAACACTTACTGACTCGCATCTGGTCCGGCTTGCTTTTTTAGCTATGAGTGCTGCATTTGATACAGTTGATCATCAAATCTTGCTTGAGAGACTGCAAAAAACTTATGAGCTACATGGAAATGCACACGGTTGGCTTAAATCATATCTTTGTAATAGATCGCAATCGGTGCGATTTCAAAATTCAACCACCCCTACATTTACTTCTAACATCAGAGTACCTTAGGGATCTGTTCTCGGACCACTATTGTATATTTTATATACGAAAGATGTAGAATATATAATAATATCGTCAGGATTATGGCCCCACTGTTATGCAAACGATACGTAAATTTAATTTTTCTGTAAGCTGAGTGAGACAAAGGTATTAAAAAGAAAAATTGTAAGATGCGAAGATAAAATAGGCGAGTGGATGGCACAAAATAGACTTACATTGAATCCATCCAAAACAGAACTACTATGGACAGCAATACCTAGAAGGCAAAACTTAATACAGGAATCAATGTCTGCGAGTGCTACATCTGCAGTTAAGTTGTTGGGCGTGCACATTGATTCAGATCTTTCAATGAATACACAAATCAGTAAAACTGTCAGTGCATGCTGCCATCAACTGAGACAGATTAAAAGTATTAGGAGACATCTTCCTCTTGAGGCAGCCCGTCTACTTATAAATGCATTTGTGATGTTACGTGTGGATTATTGTAACAGCATCTATGCTGGCCTGCCAATGTTTCAGCTGGATAGATTACAATCTATTCTAAATGCAGTTGCACGGATAATATGTGGAGTTTCCAAATTCTCTCATATAACATTCTTTTTACATCAGCTACATTGGCTCCGATTACCTGAAAGAGTTAAATTTAAATTGTGCTAGTTGATGTACAAGGCGACACACAACGTGGCGCCTCTGTATCTTCAAGAACTTTGTATCCTAGACAATTTGAATGGTAGACGTCAAACTCTCAGGTCAGCCTCTACTTCAACTGCAGGAAGGGTTGTAGAACCGACCAACCGTTGCCAGAAGTCTAAATTTAGTGAACGAGCATTTACAGTGGCAGGCCCAAAAGCGTGGAAGTCTGCCCTCCGTCATAAGAAACAGTGCATCAGAGACTTTATTTAAGAAGAAACTAAAAATGCACCTTTTCAAAAAGTCATTTCCATAAGTGAAAATAACAACTTTTAATTTTAAAAAACAAATATAATCGTAGAACTATAAGCAGTTTATGTGTAAAGCGCCCTTGAGTGAAAGTTTTTTTTACGAAAATGTCTCTATACAAATTATCCATTATTATTATTATTTTGCTAATTCTATAGACTAAACATTTATTATTTCATGGTGTATTCCAACGTCATTTCAAAGATCATGTTTTTCATCGTCAATTATCTATTAAGTGAGCGAGTTTGCATTTTTTGGGTCGATTATTTTTGTACATACATATATTGAGATATAAAAAAATGTTGAAATATTTTTTATCTGGAATAGGTGGTGTAAAAAAATGCCTAATAATTGGAATTCCCGGTAAATCCAAAAGCATTGAAAAAATGTTCAGAAGTTACAAAAATCACGCATTATGTGCACCTATTGCCCGAAAGTAGCGCCGACCGGGATGTCGTAGGGTTGTCAAATAACTTTCACCATAAACATACACTAAAAAAAGTTAACAAAAAATAATAAGAATGAAAAGAGGATTGTTTTTTGCCCCATGCTGGTTTGTGACCTTGCTGGTTATTTACAATATTTCTCTAGATTATTTTTCCAACGAGTGCTGTCATATTATTGCTCAAGGTAGTCAAGAAATTATTCCATGGTTTAAATTTCACAGACGACGTGATTGATTTTTTAAAATAAATCAACTTATCTTCCTCTTCGTCGTATTTAGGATACACGGTATCATTTGTCGCACGTTGTAAAATACCATTGTCATTTAATTCTCCGTGATCAGTTACATTTTGTTTGAATGAAGCCAATTATGTGCTGATTATTCAATTACGTCAATTCATTGCAAAATTTTGTGATATATTTTTATGATTTTCTTAAAAATAATGAAATTCTTATTATATCCAATCCAGTTTAATTAAAGATTTAAATTTGCTCCAGCTAATAAGATCTTTGGTTTCTATTAATGCTTGAAACTTAAAGGTGAATTTTCATGCAGCCAGATCACGGCATAACCATAATTTAAGCTCTCTATTTAAACCATGTTAATCATCCAGAATATGCGTTAAAATCGCCTTGCAACTTTAATTATCATAATCATAAAAGTATTTGCTTTGGCTGCGCAAATAAAATAATTATTGTGGCACCCCTGACAGCATGCCCTGTTGCTGTCATAATTTACTGCCTCTATTGTAAACAAGTGGGCAACTAATGTGTTCAACTTTGATAAACATGTGTATTGTGCCATTAAAAGCAATGTGGAATATTTTTGTTTTAAAAAAATTTATTCAATGACATTTGAAATTTTAACCTGGTTAATCCACATCTAAGAAGATCCGATCCCGGAAAATCGGAAGTCTACAGTGTTTTTTAAAGTTTTACTTGATAGAATTGTTTTGAAAATTAAGAATACTTTTTTTTTAAATTTTGCTTCTTTCAAAAGTATTAAAATACATTTTTTTGATACCTAGTATGTATATTTATGTACACCTAGTTAGCATCATCAGCAAACAGCATAACCTATGTTTGTGTCTACTACATGTAACTGCTTGAAGATATGGACTTAGGTTATGCTGCTAATAACGCATTACTGTTAGAGGTTGTATTCGTCTGAACCAGTAGCACTTTGCATGAGGAAGAAATATAATTTGTTGACCTTTTGCTATAATAATTAAATTATTGCAATTATGTTCTATATATTATATTATATTTGAAAGGTCAGCAAGGAAAATCCTTGATTTTGTAGTGTTAATAAAAAATCCCAAGGAACAGAAACCAAATAAAGTAACTAATAGTAATTTTTTATTTTTTTTTAGTATATCCCGGTAGCGCAACAACAATATTTTTCGATAAAATTGATTTTATATGTGTATCTTTATAATTAATATATTTAATTCATATTTTTAATAGTAATTTACTTCGGTTATCTGGGACACCATTCCGTTTAATTGGGACAGTGAATTAAAAATTTCAAAATATATGTTAATAAATGCTCAACATCCGCACTGAACGCCTGCACTGATTTTGTATAATTGCAATTCTACAAAAACACAATTGATGAATTCCTGCAAAAATATATTTTTTATTGTTATAAATGTATTATGTACATTATTTTCATGACTATTTTTTTTTAAGTTACTGTTATTATAATTCTTTGTTAAATTTTTTTAGCATTTTGATTATTTTATTTTTTCATATGTATATACCTAATAATTATATATTATTTTTCTGTAATTCAAAATTTTTTTCAATAATTTAATAATGTTCAAAAATATGTACATATTCTTTTTTAATTTTACCTTAAACCCCCCTTATTAGAGCCAGCCGCTTATTTGAGACAAAATGTTTGGGCCTAATGTGTCCTAATTAAACGGAATCGACTTTATTTTGTTGTAAAATGATTGTAAACATGACATTATCGAGTTAAAGGATTGTCAGTGAACACAAGAAAATGATAAAATACAATATACAATCACAGTGTTGTCAAGAAATTATTCTAGAATGTGCTCTCTAGGCTGCAATCTATCATCAAATATAAAATAATAACAAAAATAACTATTACCATTATCGACAATTTAATAAAAATTACAATTTTACATTCCGTCACGTCATCATTTTATAAATATGGATGATATTTTATTTGAACTCTGACTATAGATAAAAAGAAGTGAGCTTAAATGGACACAAATAAATATAATCACAGGCACTCTTAAAAACAACAGGTTATTGATTTCTCAAGAGATATGTAAATAAATAAATTGATATTAAATTTACGACAAATGGTATCCAGATTTGTGTGGTTAAGTGATTAGGACATTCACCCGTAGCCTCCGAGGTCAGAGATACGATATCATGATCTTTAGACTTTAAAAAATAAATGTGAGGACTTGAGAAATGATGTGACAGTTTTAACCCTTCCCAAACCATGCAGTAACGCAGGTCTACCATCATAATTAAATCTGTAATATTTCGGTAAATACATGCAACATAAAATTCATACTTTAGATAATCCTAAAGAAAATATTAGCGCTTAGGAATGACTAGTGAAAA
Source organism: Eubasilissa splendida (assembly GCA_031772225.1). NCBI lineage: Eukaryota > Metazoa > Arthropoda > Insecta > Trichoptera > Phryganeidae > Eubasilissa > Eubasilissa splendida. Next base: position 20,761,048 of record CM062846.1, on the reverse strand, counting down.
ACCAATTATGAAAAGGCAATCGTACAAAAACAATTATTTTTTCCCTTCAATCTGTTGTAAAATTAATATGTTGGTAAAAATACAATTTGTGATAAGAAAGACAGAGATCACACACTATTTTTACAGTGAAAAGAACAACAAACATATAAATATAATTGTCTCTTTCTCACTAATTAAATGAAGACAGATAAGAAGGAAGGATACATTGTATACGACTTAATGAATGTCCTAAATTATGTTATTAATCATTTTTTCAAAATTGTATGCTCAATATTTAGAGTAAATTCGTGTTATTAAAGCCATTTAAGGTAATAAAAACAATTTTTCTAAGAGTTATTTACGGTAATACGAGTTGACAGCATGGCTGCGTTTGGGTATTTTATATCATGGTATGGTAAAGGTTAATGAGAGTAATGTAAATAGTTTTTATAAACCTGTTTGTTCAACTTAAATCTACCATTTTCATATTTAGTGACTTCTACCTGACAGGGATGAACCATTATTTTTACTGTAATTATGAGATTTGTATTAAATTGGAAACATCCAGGAAAATAATTCTTTCAAACTTTGGACATGTTGCTAGAAGAGTTGGAGAAATTGGCGATCACTAGAAGGTAGGAACAAGGAGGGAGGGCTCCAACAAGATAGACAGAAAACATGGCAACATCGCTACACATCACACTAAACATGGCCCAGGATCGCGAAGAGTGGTTGACAAGCAGTACGCATTGTTAAAACAGACTAGAGGACCATGATATTCAGTTGAGTGTAGGCTTTTCTACAGTGTGTCTTCGACCATTATGGAAGATGTTTTGGATCTCATTGGAAGGTTTATTATCAGAATTGATGTCGCAGATGTTCAGTCCTGATAATGTTCCCCGGAATGGGAATCAAAACATCAGCTAGAGAGGTCGGAGACACACGGAAAAGTAACTCAAAAAATTCTTCAATTATGAATGGCTGTGAAAACCTAAGATTGTCATTTGATTTGTCCTTCACCTCTAAACTTTCAAACCGTGATATCTAGAAGCATGTATTTGCACTTTATGACTTCTGCCTAAACGGGGGACAACGTGATATATCAACAATGACCGGGCAACTTGCTCAGAATTTAATTAATATAAATTTATAATGTATTTAATAATTTGGGTTTGTATACCAGATTATTTTTTTAAACTAACAAATACAGCAGAATCTCGCTAATATGATCCATTTTAAAAAAAAATTCAGTATAATTTGGAATTATTCTAATATTTTAAAACTTTTCACTAGAATAACTATGTTAATTTGAAAACCTCAGTATTTCGAAGTTCTAAATAATACAAACTGAGAACCGATCAAAATGTTCTAACTACTGCTGGATGGTGACCTCCCCAAATATCTCCCACTCATCACTGAAATTTGTTATTCGTTGCCACGTATTTCTGGAGAATTTAATTCTGTAACGGTCTGTCAGTATTTTGATTCACCTCACTGAATGACTGCTTCAGTGACCGTTTGTCTAATGATTATATTTCCTCTGAGTTATGTGGTCTGCCCATTGTCATTTCATTTTCTTTGCATATTAAATTATGTTAACTACTCTTGTATGTTCTCTTATCCACACGTTTCTTTACCTGTCTCTGTGCATCCCAACATATATCTTTTTATGCCTTTTTGCATTACGTAATGTAGGTATCTTTGTACACGGAATGTGGAATATCGTTACATGTCCGGTAAAATGAATATGAATAATCCATATGCCGACCTTCTTTGATTTCTAATCACCCCAGAATAAATTAATACGTGGCAATTATTTCAAAACGATGCACAATTACAAAACATCACACTAGGATTTTTATCACAGCATTTCATATATTCATCACTCATTTTGCTGCTATGTTATATTAGTAAGCTTAATTTATTTTTAAAAATTGACAATTTTAATATGTATTATTCGTTTACATCCGACCGATCCTTAAGTTTATAAGTCATGACTACACTTTTAAAATATTGTCTACTCCCTATGATGATGAGGAATTTTGTTTAGTGTGTGGACCATGGTAATAAATCCTTTGTATTTTTACAATTTATGATATAATTTTAAATGCGGGAAAAATTGATACTATGTCAGATTACTCAAAATATAGCAGAGTATTTATCTTACCAAGCAAGTGAATACCATCCGGGTGTTGCGAGGAAATGTTAGCTATGTCTTTTCCCATTTCTTGAACCTGATGCCACAGAGGCTCTAAGCTTGACCAGCCACCAAATCTATCAATATTATATACAATAGTACCAGGATGAGCCTGAAATATAATATAAGTATAGTTACGATTTAGATAAGCATCAAAAAGAGACTAAATAAAGATACTCAAAACAGAATTTTGTAGAGGAATTTTACACTTTAATCGGGGATAAATTAGGATGATTTTGGTTGATTACGTAAACATTTAAACCTTTAAGCCGATCTCAACCCTACATATAAATAAAGATTGATATACGAAAATGACGCGATTGGCTAATTAAATATTAAAGTACCTTTTGTATCCGATTTGCAATTAGAACCATACTTTCAGATCCAGTGAGCACTCCGTGCATTATAACGACAGGTTTATATGAATCTCCATATGAAAATATATGTAAAAAACAAAACAGTAAGGAGCTTATTCGCATTCTTTTAGAAAACATTTTTAATTGAAGGAGCGAAGTGTGCGATCAACTTCCTTTGTTCACTTTCAAAAGTTGTTTACTCATTTGACAGATAGACCAATAGGATATATTAAATGAAAAATCATTGAAAAATACGGGCATAGACATCTTATCTATAGGCAAAGATAATACGAGTTGCTGCTTCTTCTACGCGGTGACATTTCCGTGTTGACATTTTCTTGTTTTACACACACAGATTGTCTTTGAGCGCGGGATATTTAAATTTGACGAAAATTAATATTGCCTGTAAACTGTGAATTAAACCAAACTGCCTTTACCGCGTATAACCCAAAACCTTAAAAATACTATTTTTTGCCACTTTCTGTTATACGCCAGAAGATGCGCTCAATGAACTCAAATTTTGAACGATCCAATAGTTAGATTTCTTACAATTGACTTACCAATACCGTAAAAAAATCTTTTCTTGCAGCTGCAGCCGTAAGGAGTTATTTGACTATTGCAATTAGACGATATAATAGATTTATAATAGTATTACCTAATTGATATCAAAATTTAATTGAAAACAATACTCGTATACATATATGTCGGTACATATGTTAAAATATCTCAAAGATTTATTTTGAAAAATTAACGAACTAAATGAAATATTATTATGGATGGATAGACAAAACGTTATTGAGATTTCTTCTTTCTGAAAGTTGGACCATATGAAATTTTGAAAAAATATATAATATATTAAGTGTTGTTTTCGGAAAATATTAGAGAAGATCTTCGTAAATTCAATAAAGACATAATTCAAGTTATTGTGGAAGTTTAAAAAACCCTAAACAAAACAGGTTGTCAGGAACATTTACTGAGCACTTACCACCACTAACTGAGCATAGTTGAAAAATTCTAGATTGTGCTTTATTTTGATAAAACTGAAAATAATGAAAGAAACTCGGATTTCTAGACACTCAAAGAAGATAAATACCAATTTCTTACAAGCAAATAATGAATGAAAAGTAGAAAAACTCCAGGTAAAGTGGTTCTGAAAGACGTCGAGAAAGCTATGCACAAAGTCCTTCACAGCCTACTTACGAAGAAAGTAAGTTCCGGAAGAATGCTATCATCATTCTCAATTGCTATAAATAATGTCTTTCATTATTCTCAATAAAAAAAGAAGACAGGAATTCCGAAAAATATCGAACAATCAGTTTGTTATCAATTAATACAAACTAAATGTATTAATTGGAAAGATATATATATACATGAAATCAATTTATTGAAAAAATATTGTTGTTGCTACCGGGATTCGAACATGGATCTCTTTTTATCCGGGGAAATGCATTAACCAATTATGCTATACCAACACAATAATATGTTATGTTATCAACTACGGAGACATAGCTTTCTGTATACTATTTGCACCGCCGCAACTCTGAAATTCTTACTTATGAATAGGACAAACGGAGTGGCGTCTACGCAGAAAAAAATATTGAACATTAGGAGTTCATTAATAAACTTTCAAAGTAGTTAAATTCAAAGTTGGGTTTACCAGCTATTAACCCTTCCCAAACCATGCAGTAACACAGGTCTACCATGATTATTAAACCTGTAATATTTCGGTAAATATATGCAACATAAAATTCATATTTTAGATAATCCTAAAGAAAATATTAGCGCTTAGGAATGACTAGTAAAAAAAACAATTATGAATAGGGAATAGTATAAAACAATTCTTTTTTTCATTCAATCCGTTGTAAAATTAATACGTTGGTAAAAATACCATTTGTGATATGAAAGACAGAGATCACATACTATTTTCACAGTGAAAAGAACAACAAACATAAATATAATTGTCTCTTTCTTACTAATTAAACGAAAAGAGAAAAGAAGGATCGATACATTGTATAGGATTTAATGAATGCTCTAAATTATGTTATTTATCATTTTTTCAAAATTTAATGCTCAATATTTAGAGAAAATTAAAGCCATTTAAGCTAATAAAAATATTTTTTCTAACTGTTATTTACGGTAACACGAGTTGACAGCGTGGCTGCGTAAGGGTATTTTATATCATGGTATGGTAAAGGTTAAAGTAACGATTGAGCGATATATAATTTTAGGGGGTAGTTACCTTATACCCACGTTTAACAATAACCTAGAGGATGTACAATAACTCCATTCGAATTTTTTAATGATATAGATGTCTTATAATTAACATTATTAAGCACACCTTAAGAGTTTGATTGGACATAACGCACATCCACGATTCAATGTAATAAATAACATTCGCAATTTCGGTGACGTGAAAACAATTTGCCTAAAAAGACAGTTCTTCGGCGATAATGGTACACTCTTTCCAAATTACCGAGTGATTTGATTCCCTGGGGTAGGCAAGGTTTGGCTTCGCTCTACAAATGAGCCGGCACCTACCCCAGAAGGGCGTCGCAGCACGCGACAAGTCGGCCATTTCGAGAGTCATATCGAAGGTGTAATTAATTAATCAAAATGGCGATAAGTCCATCGGGATTACAAATGAAAAGTTGATAAGCAACCCTTTTTCATTAATTTATCGGGGGAATGCTAGAGACTCCGAATGGGTTGGGTCTTTGAATTTTGATTGAGGGTTACCAATATGTTAAAAAAATATGGGGTCTTCAAATTATATATAAAAATGTATCTGAATTTAATTATTGTAACCAATTTAATTACTTACTAAAGAAACGGGTAAATTTCATTATTTATTTTATATAGTTTAAAAAGACATGCCGGTAATTACATTTAAATAATGTGTAACATTAAATTAATGAAGTTAAGCTAAGTAAACAATTGTTTAGGGTAATTAATTATAACTCTAATGGTTGCCAACATTCAAAAGTAGAAGAATTACAACACATCGGCACTGGTTTTTAACATATATTGCCTCACTATGAATATAATATGTTTACGTATTTTTATTACGTTAGCATAATTTGTTATAATATGGTACAACTATTTATTGACACATATATGGACTACTTTTTGTAGTTAAATAATATTACATACAGGGTAGCCCAAAAAAGTGAGAACATCTAGTAACATATGAGTTATTTCAAAGCATAATATAATTAATTATAATTCTTAATGTAATTTTTTTTGCACAATTGCTAATCAGAAATCACCAAAATACCCCATATTGCATAATCTACTGAGTTTAAATCTGAGCTGTTTGGTGGCCATGAAATTACCATTCTCACGACGAAGAAAGTTGATTGTATTTCTGGTTGTGTGAGATGGAGCTCCGTCCTGCTGTAATGTCCAGTTATGTTGTAATGCCTAGCTATATTCCAAGCTTTGTTTTGAAACTCTTTTTTCAATTTCCTAGCACCCCAATGTTTTTCAATTCGCTAATTTTTGATCAGAATACGGTCTTCTGCAGTGATTTTTGTCATTCTGGGCAACAATTTGAAAAAACCAAACATAAACAATGGGAAAATTAATAATCAAAGATGGCGACCGGAAATTATTGAAATAAAACGTAATATAGGTAAATAGGTAAGCAAGTAAATTAGTAAACTATTTAAGCTATTGTTGATATAGTTAAACTAATTTTGATGTAATTATATCACATTTTACGAAATGTTCTCACTTTTTTTGGGCCACTCTGTATATAATATGATACTTTGGTTTTAGACGGTATTATCAAAAGCGCGAACCTCGATCGGATCGAATCTCGACTATACTTAGTCTTACTAATTACTGATACTTGAAAGTATTATTATTAGTGTAAATTCGATATTGATGGAATCATCAGTATTGGCGATTGAGGGATACTGTCATTTGTAATGATCGAGTGAGCGAGGACTTGTATCATTACTTCATTATTATTCAGTTCGAATTGCGGAGCCATATCTGAAGTTAGTGAATTCGAAGTTCAACAAACAGTGTATTGTAGTTCTTTGGAACTTCAATGGGATATATGAAGAAGAACTGTGAAATTCTTCACATTCTTCAAATGTCAATAAAATTAGAAGGAACCTAGCTACAGATAAGCTGTCAAATATATGTATTAATATGAGATCAGGAGCCATTCGTGCTGATATGAAGAGAACAATGAATACTAATAGCGCTGGTCAATAATAATGAGAATGTAAGGTTTGAAAAATATCAATGTGGAGTAATGATGAATGAAGTGCAGCATGGCGGCATTACTGATCGTGTAAGGGCCCCACAGACCAACACACAAAACGTAAAATAACCGAGAGTGGTGCTTTGAGTTCAAATTACGCAATGATGTGTGACAAGTTTGGAGAAATATAATATCAAAGGTGTAAAGAGTGTAAAAAATGTACGATAATCAAATTCACGTTCAAAATTAATCGCCTCAAATATAAGCGGAATCCTTGACAGTTGTTTTAAAAATAATTATAGACATATCTCAAAAAGTGAAATAATGACGTCTGGCCGTGTTAACTGCCCCGCTGAAACAGCGGCCGGTCACGACATCCAAAAGATACATTTTAGATTAAACATTGAAAAGGTTTAATTAATTACATCATTCAGTTGGTATTTATCTTCGTATATATTTTAATTAAGAACCATTTTTTATTTAAAAAATTCGTTACTGTAAAAAATATCTAATCGGAATTTTTTAAATTTTTGGAAGAAAATAGCGATTGTGATTTTTTTTATTGTTTATTTTTTATTAAAACGTACCCATTTATTCAATTTGGTCTCTATTTATAGCTCGCCATTAATTAGCATTTTAATCAACTTTATTAAATATTAACTAACTTAGCATCACTCTTCTGTCCTAGCATAAAAACTCGCATCACCTACATTCATATATCTTCTTAAGAAAGCTCGTTGGATGTTGAGGCTTCTAGCATGACTATTTTCCAGTATCTGGTTTAACTGGTAGCGCCAAGTTTTCTACGAACGTTTTTTATTTCTGGTTTCATCAACTTCACGTCATGTCTTTCTCATCATTCATTCGATCATCAGAAATCATTGAAAAAATGTAATTGGATATAATTTTAACTATTGCTGATTCACATATTTATATTTCTTCAATATTTACTAAATTACTTTGTGGCATCATTTTATATTAATAATTATACAAAATACTTTGTTCAAAATTTGAAGTAAGATTATTTAAAAACACAATTTTTCTCCACTGCTTTCCATTATGGGTAAACATATGATCTGATAAACTTTTTCTTGTACTTTTTGTTTAACAAATTATCTATTAATTTAATATTATAATAATAACCATTATTAATTGCAATTTGCAAATCCTCTTTGCAAATAGTCACCTTTTAAATTTGTTTTCATATTAGTTCTTACTTATTCACCATTTTATAGTTTTGTTTTTATCTATGCTTGTATTTTTTAATTTCAGTATACACTGTTTCTTGAAGACGATACCATAGATATCGAAACATGTAGAATAATTAATAAATAGTGGTTTAAACAAAGTATTTTGTATAATTATTAACACATATTTATACATATGAGTACTTCATTATAGATCGACCTATTTTAAGACGGAAGGAATCATAAAGATTGTATATACGTACAGGTGAGTATTATGATCCTGCCCAATTTTGGCAGACATTTGTCAGTTTGCATTTGGTAGTCGTAAAGAGTCGTAGTAGTTGATTACAATTTATTATGGAGCATCTAATGCCTCAACCACGTTTGGAAATCGTTAATGGTGATCGCTATCGTCACATGTTGGAAAACTTCTCGGTGCCCGAATTGGATCGATTGGACCTGCAATACATGTGGTTTCACATGTTTTTTTCTCGGCCGTATAATGTCAAAAAGTGGTGATTGGCCACTTCAATCGTATAATGTCAAAAAGTGGTGACTGGCCACCTCGATCATCTGATTTGACGGCTCCCGACTATTTTCTGCGAGAGTACTTAAATGGAAAGGTGTACGCCAATAAGTCAACAATAATTCCGATGCTACAGGATAATATACGAAATGAAATTGCTGAAATAACACGCGAAGTGTGCGAGAATATTGTGAAAAATATGGTTAAAAGTGGACGCATTTGAGCCACTGCCAGAGGTAACCACTTGACCAATATCATATTTCATACATAATTGTAATAAATTACATAATTGGTAAATAAAAACCAAATTAAAAAAATATGTTTCATTTCTTAGTTACTCAAAAATAACATCGGCCTGGAACATAATATTCACCCTGTATTTGTATGTATTTTAGTCTTGCTGATTTTCGTTTATCCTGGGTGCTAGGGAAAAAAATTAAAACAGATAAAGAACCGAAAAAAGAATTTGAACAACAACCCTTCATCTTTGACTTCACCAACACACCAAAAGTAAACACTGAATCTAAGCATCTAAATTCAAGTCAGTATAATTTTCTGTTACCTACTAATTGTCAATTTCGCCGTTTTAACTGTATGTAGTCGAATGAAAAAATAATTTTACTTTTAAAAAACATTTTTAAATGTTTTCAAGAAATGTTTTAATTTTCCTGTTAATGTGACACCCGGTATCACTGGATGGCCGAATTTATCCAACGATTGATCGTCCTTGGAGCGATACGGTTTGCCCATGCCATTTCTTTTCCTGACTTTTGGCATGATGCTGAAAACATATGTTTCTTTTTCTTTTTGAGAGTTGAAAGTCATTGTTTCGTCACTTGTGTTGAACACTGGAAGGCTGCATATTAATTATTAATATTAAGCAACTTTAATAAGCAATATTAAGCAGCCTAGAGAATAGTTTCTACATTGATTAGGTACAGCGCCGGCGTTACGCACAGGTGGGGCAGGCGCCTGTCTGTGGTGGACAAATCAAGGGGGCGGCCGAAAAATATATAAAAATTGAAAAACAAAACCGAAAACGATAATCGTGTGGAATAAAATAATCCAGGTATAATCTATATTTTTTTATTGGAAGATATAAGCAGATATAATACATTTTATATAAACATAATTATATATATATATTTTAAATTTTTTTCTGAGAGTCGGAATAAACAATGCAATAAATAACATAATAGTTATTTCCTAATAAAGCAGTAATTTGTAGTCAACAATAGTGTCCAGAACGTCTCTTGGTAAAAAGCCACCCTTGGGCAAAATTCAAAATGCCGGCCTAACAAAATACTGCCCCTAACGTTTGTGGCACGCGGGTGGCCGATTTAGGGGGATGGTTTTACAAAAACTGATAACATCGTCTTCACTTAAGTTACTAGGGCGGAAAAAAACAATCTTGCATGTGCTGGCAAAAAGTCTGGCGCCGGCGCTGATTAGGCACGTATGTATGTACAAATGATATGTGAAATGTTGTTTATATCTATCAGGTAAATGAAGTTAATGAGAGAATCCAAGAAACACGAGACAAATTAATATGAACCAAGTGAATATGACTATGTGTGACTCTGGATGAGTTAATGAATTAATTACGGAGTGATACTTTACATCGTGTATATATATATATATATATTTTTTAAGGCACGCCAGAAAGTTGCAAATGATTAACTGTCGAGTTCAGTGGGAATAGTCTCCCCTGTGGCATAAAATAATGGGCTGTAGTTATTCATTAGCCTGTTCTATTAAAATTACGCAAACACCTACCACATTAATTCCAGGAAAAAACATATGTTCCAGGAAAAGAATATGCATTTGACTGAATCATAATTGCAAAAGTCTCGGTTCACGTCATGGATGTATGCATAAGTCCTTCATGTATGATATAATCAGTGGCGTAACTAAGAAACATGGAAAAAAAGGCATTGTGGCCTGAAGCAAAATGTAAAAGGCACTTGTACCTACATATATTTCATTATTGCATATAAGAAAAAACAAATGTATGTTTTTAGGTATACACTCGCAACTGAAAATAATTTTAAATATGAATTAAATATATTAATTAGAAAGATATACATATAAAATCAATTTTATAGAAAAACCACCGGGATTCGAACCTGGATCTCTTTCCTAACCGGGGAAGGTGCATTATACAACTATGCTACAGCGACAATATTTTTAGCGACAATTTTCGAACCTATATGTTACCTTTTTGATATTAATACATTTAATCGTTCCATTATTTGACAGATATATATATATATATATATATATTTAATTCATATTTAAAATATCACAGACCGTCTGTTCTGAATAATTACAACTTCACAATAAGAATGTGTTCTCCTAAAATGAAAATAATTATTTGCTTCGCTTTGTGATCATGAGGATTTTGTAATATACGTGAGAAATGAATTAATTAGAAATCAACATTAGTGCTAGGAAATATAACGATACCAAATGTTTTGTATTGCGAGGACCTTTTGGCCTCTTATCTAACGTGGGCCCTAATGCACTGCATTGGTTACACCGACATAGTTACGCCATTGGATATAATAATACTATGTTATATGTCAAGGTTTCTGTTTAATTTTTTGAAGATTTGATATTTTTCCAGCTATATTGACATTGGTGTGAGTATTTTAAATGCATACAAAGGGTGTCCAGCGGAAAATTTTCAAGTTTAATATTAAATAAAAAAACAAACTACAGTGTTATTCTCATATTTTATTTATACAAAGTGGAGTTTGACTATGCGGATTTTACATTTTATAAACAATATCATCTATAGGCCGTCCATTTCTCTCAAGACACTCTTGCAATCGGACTCTTAAATATGCGAACATGCAAACTTCACGGCGGATATTTTCTTGTAGGACCTGAATTGTTCGAGGATTGTTGCTGTAAACTCTCGACTTTAGGTATCCCCATAAAAAAAAGTAGCACAGTGTAAGGTCCGGTGACCGAGGTGCTCAAGATTAATTTATTTGGAAAAATTCCCCTCAGATTCTCCATTGAAACTCTAGCTGTGTGTGGAGTGGCCCCGTGTTGCTGAAATTGTGTTTTGTTGTTAAACCTGGGAAATAGCTGCAGTTGCGGTACCAAAAACTCGTTGATCATTCGGCAATACACGTCAGCAGTAACTGTCTCTCGCTGGTTAAAAAAATAAAGTCCAATTATCCCTCGGGCAGAAATTGCACACCACACTGTCGTTTTTGGACAATGCAAACGTTTTTGATGGCGTTCCCTCGGGTTGTCGGGGCACCAGTATCTCATGTTCTGTTTATTAACATAGTCATCGATATGAAAATGTGCTTCGCGTTCGTGCTGTTCCAAAACGTTCCAGCATCGTTCTCGCTAAGGTTTCATGTAAAGAATAGTCATTTTCGTTGAGAAACTGCACGATTTGCAGTTTTTATGGGTGAAACTGTAGGTTCTTTTTCAAAATAACGTGCACTGTTGATTTTTTTATTCCACTAAAGGCTGCAATATTCCTTATCGATTTACGCGGATTGCGCATTGTTTATGTAAACGCCTTTGATCGCTGGTTCCCGGATTTCCGATTAATAATAAGTACACATGCGATACATGAACTGCACTAACCTGTTTACTTTGCTGTCGTTAGATTTCGGCCGGCTGAAGCGCGCACTGGTGGTTCTAGGACTGCTAGACTGGTCGAAGCACCGGAGGTAATGAGAATCACGCCTTCGTTCCGTCTTCTCCGATTCCGACAATAGGCGGCAATAATCACGCACACACGTGCACATTATTATCAACCAGGAAGCCCAGTGGTGTCAACCGAAGTAGTATGGCGTGTAAACATCCCCCCCCCCTTAACCAAGACTCGACTTGGTTACTAAACCGATGGTAGTCTGCATAACTTAGAAATTGGCCGAAGTAAAACCACATTTTGCATTCTTACCTCCGCAACCCGAATTATCCCATCATTGCCCGGTAACAACCTAATCAACCGCCTGCATCTCCAGTGCATAGGAGATAGGTTGTCCCCTTTAATCAAAACTAAGTCGTCGAGCTTGTGAGGGACTGTCACCGAGGTCCACTTATACCTTTGCTGCACGGTATGGAGATATTCGGTCCTCCATCATTGGCCGATTAAGTTTGACGTCTGAGTAAAGATACTCGGGTGATGCGACCAAGGGTTGTCCGATCAAAAAATGTCCTGGAATTTATCACAGCTTCTATCTTGGTAAAGAACGTGGTGAGCTCTTTAAAGGTAAGGCAAATCTTACCAAGCACCCGCCGACCAAGAGTTTTTGCAGATTTGACTGCGGCTACTAATAATCCACCGTGATTTGGACTTGAAGGCGCATTGAATAACCATGTGATACTTTCCTGAGCCAGTTTCCGCTCTATAATTGATCGATTAGACCTAAGGAACGCGTACAGCTCCTTGAGGTAGTTGTCCGTGCCTACATAATTGGTTCCGCAATCGGATCTCACTAGAGACGGAAGACCCCTTCGTGAGATGAACCGCGTCAAAGCTGCGATAAACGACTCAACCGACAGATCCGTTGCAATCTTCAAATGAACAGCCTTGGCAGATAGGCAAACAAAAATTTACAAATAACATTTTTGTAGTTTAGAATTCCGTAGAGTACTTGTTTTTATGTGAAATGGACCGGCAAAATCGGTATCTACCCCGAGAAATGGGCACACCCCTCTGACGCGATCAGGTGAGAGGTCTCCCATATATGGTTGAACTGGACGCGCTCTTGACCGGTAACACTGGATGCATTTAAATGCAATAGCTCTCGTGACACGTCGAGCTGAGATGATTCAGTATGAACGAGACATTATGGCTGCAAAAGTATTTGCCCCTACATGACGATCTTGTGGTAGTGATTCACAAGCAATTCCGTAAACTGTTCTGCTCTTGGCAATAATCTGAAGATCTGAAGCCCTAATCCTACCACCGACACGAAGAATGTTCAGATTGTCAATAAACAGATTTAATCGGCCCATAGGAGTTTTAATAAAGCCAATATTTCTTCAGCAAAATGTATAGTTTGTACCATCCGAATTAAATTTAAGATTGAATTTCTGCGACCGCAACCGTGAGTGGACCGATTTTCCGAACCAAATTATTTTTATAATTATTTGCAAACCGTAACAAGAACCGATAACATTTACTAATTTGTCAAAAGAGCTATACCGTTCCAATAAATTAAATACGATATTAGTTACCTTAGCAATATATAATACCGATCATTAATAAATTACGCAAACCCGGTAAATCCGGCTCGAAGGACAAAATTATGTTTATGTAAACGCCTTCGATCGCTGGTTTCCAGGTTTCCGATTAATAATAAGTACACATATGATACATGAACTGCACTAACCTGTTCACCTGATTTCGGTTGGCTGAAGCGCGCACTGGTCGTTTTAGGACTACTGGACTGGCCGAAGAACCGGAATTAATGATAATCACGCCTTCGTTCTGTCTTCTCCAAATTCGACAATAGGCGGCAATAATCACGCACACACATGCACATCATTATCAACCAGGAAACCCAGTGGTGCCAACCGAAGTAATAAGGCGTGTAACACGCATAATTTCACGTCGAACTTGAGCCACATGTTCTGGCGTCGCTGCTGACGTTGATGGTCCCGGAGGAGTTTGGTTAGCCATTGTCCCTTCTTGTCTGAACTTATGAACACAACACCGGATAAGTTGCGTGCTCGGCCCATCACCTATTCGTCGAATATTAAAGTGAGTACAAAAAGTGCGACGTGCACGAACCAGTGAATTACAGCACTTTAAATATTGAACAATACCCCTCGCACTTACCTCACCCTGACGGTATACGAGAAATTACGATTTAATCTTGAAGTTTTTCCGCTGGACACTCTACATAACATGTTTTGACATTGATGTGTTCAATATTGAGGTACATAGATACATGATATATTCAAAGATATATCTATTCGTAAATCAGTAAACCATAAATACAAAGATGGTTTGTTTTATTAAGTCCAATAAATTATTGCACGATGATGTGTTGTTACATTTGTCATGTAAATGTTTAAAAATCATGTCATAAATATATTAAATTAAAACTATAAATGACAATTAGTGTATTTTTACAACGAAATAATATTATGTACAGCAATTTACCCAAGAAAAATGTTATAGAAATATTTAATGTTATAAAAAAAAAAATACTAAAATTAACAATAAAATATATTCTTGATTTTTTATCGCTCAAAGAATATGTCTCTGGGGAAAACAAAATATTCCGTCAATCATGATCCGGGGCCTATACCGAGATGTAATATTTTTATATGTCCGTCCGGAGCCGTGAGAGGAAACTCACCTTTGCAGATATGAAAACGATCGGAGCGGGAATTTCTCTGTCGAGAGATGATATCTGAATACCATGTTGACACCGCTAGGGGAGGGGGAGAAAGGCGGCCGCCATTATATGGACTTCGTACGTGTTTTTTGAAAACCTTTTAAAGTTATTGAATATCTAATGGCCACCGCATCGCCCGGGTTAACCAACGTGGGACAAAATACAAGTGAGGCAGAGTTGAAACTACATAGTGTTCTGTTTGTCGGCGTTCTCTTATAAATAAATCCTTAATGTCCATCTGTTCACAAATGAACTTTGTTCACAAATGAATTCATACATTTTAGGTTTGTCTCGCTCTTAAGAGTGCAGTTGAACTTACATTTTAAAAGATACAAATTAAAAAAAATATATATATTCTGATCTATAACGTAATATCAGGGCATCAAATGTTATTGTGTTGTTATTATTCGACACATTTTGTTAACGTTTAAGATTTTTAACATAATCATTTATAATTAATTGACATGGCTGTTACTTTGTGGTGCATCATATTTTAAAAAATATTTTAAATTAAATCAAACTTTATATACTACACACACACAACTGATATCGACTATCCCCTCTGTATCGTTAATATTGAACCGATAAATTGTTGAAATTAAAAAATTCTAATTTCGGAAAAAAATACTGAATATTTACAAAAATACCAAAAAATACCTCCCTCCTGCCGCACCCATACAAACAGTATATACATATTAATACAAACAGTTGAAAGTATTTTTTTTTCTAAATCGTCAATTATCCGTTTTAAAACTCATTGGACTACCCCACGCTCAAATATCTGATATTTTACTAATACTAAATATTAAGCACGTTTTGATTTGGATATTAAAAACTACTTTTTGTTTTTAAGAAGAACACATTCTGTCATGTTGCAATTTTACAGAACAATATGATATTTTTAATACAAATGAAATGGTGGTCCTAACGTCACGGTAGAAAAATAACACAGATCTTGACAGTTTAGTGTCAGAAGGCAATCTGGTTCCACGTCGGCGAAATCCCCAAGTTATTGGTTGGCCAGAGCGGGATTGCTATGTTAAGGTTTATATATCGGAAGGACAAAATGCACAGGGAGTAGGTACTCGACTTGCGTCAATAGGACTCTCGATGGTAGCAGCGGGAGAGACGTGGCAAGGATTAGACGAGGATCGTAGAGAGATCAAGTGGTGATGATGATAAAGGTTCAATAATTAAAGTAAATAAAAATATGATACAAGCTGAGATAATTCCAATTATTAATGCAACAACTTTTTTCTGTTTGGTGAATTGAATGGATCACCCGTAAGTAATACAGATTAGACTACCAGTATTATTAGTATTATTCGGTACCTTTGCGTATCGTATGGACCTTTCGCGAAATTAATCGGTGTGTATTTATTTATAATTTTAGAAATTTGTATTTATTTATAATTTTAGAAAAAACAAAGCGCACATTTTCTCAGCGAATGCGAGAACATTGTTTGATTCTATACAAATTAATAAATTATTATACATTTTGGTATCCCCTGTTTGTGAATATCTTCGGGCAGATATCACATCAAATTCGGTAAAACGGCAAAACGGTCCGTGTTCTCGACTCATCGGCCCACCCTCGGGAAGCGCGGGGGTAGAGATCCCATTCTGGCGGAGGAAAAGTGGACAATTTTTAAACAAGACAACGATATCGGCTACCATCAATATGGATAGCTTCTACGGTTCGTGTGCACGTAGCACCGAGCATTCGGAAGCAGCAGTCAAGGATGCATTTTAAGGATTATATCCACAATAGGCTCAAATATCTTGTTGCAGATGTTCTCGCACTTTCTAATATGACTGCGCCAGTGGGGTGTATTTGGAATTACTACCAGATTCCCTTGGAGTTCTATCCTCTTATTGTGTACTCTCGAGTTGCATGGATTGAGTCCTTGAAAGTGAAACTCAGTAGATATGTGTAACAATTATACTTTATAACAATAACGTATTTACAGAATGTACAATTAAATATCTCAGATATTGTTAATTACTATTGCGAAGGGACGATTAACAAGAGCCCCGTTTTACCAGTGACGGCCTCTTTATAACCAGGGGCGTGCAGTGCATACAAGCAAAAAAGCTGTACATAACTAAACATTCTGGGAAACAAATATAAATTAAAAAATTGGATTAACATTAACGAAAACATTGCAATTAGTGCCATCTGTGTACCAGTAGAGACTTTAATTGCTTAGTTCTAAAAACTCACCACTGTACTCAAGGCGCTCTTTTTTTATTCGCCGCATCGTGTTATTTACATTACTCAGTTCTGTCTTTAAGCTAGTGAATTACTCAAGTCATATAAATAGCTATTTACTGAATTGAAAATTCTTTTTGGTTGATCCGTTTTGTATGGAGTCGTTACTTATGCTGTTTGTTAACAGAATAACATTAGAAAGGTTTACAACTGCTTGCAAATTCATTGAAGTGTCTACTTCCTCTTTTACTAATTCGCGAATTTTACTATCTTACTGTTTTTAACCTGTTGATTTCATGATTGTTCTTTAAATTTGGTTGGTTTAGATTGGTTTTTGATTTGAGAAAAACAAAAAGTAATTGGCATAACTATTGCCTACTTATTGGCATACCTTTAATAAAAATAATTATTTCATTTAGTTATTAAGTGAAGTATTTTCAAACAATATATGAATCATGTTCAGTCATGGAAAGTGTTCTTAAATACGTCCATACATTTTTTATATGGGTAAGAAAGTATTATTTTACGTTAAAACTTAAACTTTAAAAACACTATTAACAATACTCTAAAATTATAAATAAATACATGATAGGGTATAATAAACGACGGATTTATTTTGTCCAAAGACATTGGTTAAATGAAAGTACATATATTGTATTACATATGATTGTATAATAATCATTGTTAACAACATAACCTAAATCTATATCTACTGCACCATATCTCTATAACCCATGACCCCCACCACTCATCTGGCACACACATATATAAATGTGACAGTTCACATCAGATGAATACTAAATTTTATTATAATACGAATTCTAAATTCATATTCTTGATCTTACCTAACTTCAAACTATATATAAGACATTGAATTAAATTTAAAAAGGAACATAAAATTAATCTTCATCTTCTTTTATGGCGTCACGAGAAGTCCATGTCTTGTTTTTATAGACATCTGATATTCCACGTGACGTATTTGAAATTCTTATATCTTTGCATTTGCCATTTGCATTTGTCTAGCCAGTCATTTTTCTGTTGTACATGTTTCATTATGTTTAACTTTTTACGTGGATGAGGTAACCGTCCTTCGCATAACCCATTACACACTCATTATTAACTCACATAATATAAAATTAAAAAATAAACATATTATCAACGATTTTCGAATCTCTGTTCATGCGTAAGAATTAATACATTAATATAAATAAAAAAATACGACCATTGGTTTAAACATTGTATGAATTGGTATCACTATGTTCGTAAACTCGCTATATTTTCAGGTGTTTACAATATTTTTACGAAAAATGTCAATTTTAAATAACATTCTGAAAATCAAAATTAGGAAGCGGCAACAAACATTCGCATAATTTATTTGTTGTATTTATTTATTTATACATAGTGTCAGCGTTATTGGGCTATGCCTATGTTGACAATAACATTTATTTTTTAAAACAAACACTTTAATACCTCGTTCCAGTCATGCTGGAATAAAATTGTTTTACTATTACTCACTTTTTTCTATTTACTATTTTTGTTTTACATTGTTTTTGTAAAGTGTGCTATTTTTAAGTTCGGTTCTACGTTAAACATGTACGTATATTTGTTGCTTAATTTTGTTTATCTTGTTACTAGTTTTCAAATGTATTAAAATAAGTAATGAAATAATTTTGTAAAAGTCTAATTAACACATCGAAAATATATTCATTTAAAAGAACACAACACTAATAAATATTTGTTTAACTAATCTAATAATAATATTTGTTAGATAATATATTTGTCCTTAATCACCTTCTCACCACGATAAAAGACAAAGGTCATTAAAATTTGAATATGAATTGCCTTTACGAACTTAATAACTTTTCGATACATTTATTAGAACGGTTCATTGAATTATGTGATAGGGTATCCAGCGGAAAAATTATAAGATTAAATTGTAATTGCTCGTAAACCATCAGGGTGAGGTAAGTGGGAGGGGTATTGTTCGACGCGCGTGATTTACGGATTAGCCAGTGGCAATGAGTCACTGGTTGGGAGCGCACCGTTCGCGATTGAGCAATATTAAAAGTGCGATGATTCATTCATTCAGTCGCGTTTTTTGTACTCTTTCTTATCTTACCTGGTGTTGGGTTCAAAAGTTCAGACAAGAAGGGACAATGGTTAACTAAACTCGTCAGCAGCGACGCCAGAACATGTGGCTCATGTTCGACGTGAAGTTATGCGCAATCCGCGTAAATCGATAAGGAAGATTGCAGCCTGTATTGGAATAAAAAAATTGACAGTGGACCTTACTTTGAAAAAGATTCACCCATACAAACTGCAAATCGTGCAATTTCTCAATGAAAATGACTATTCTTTATGTAAAACCTTAGCGAGAACGATGCTGGAATGTTTTGGAACGGCACGAACGCTTTGGGAACATATTGTTTACTGACGAAGCACATTTTCATATGGCTATGTTAATAAACAGAAAATGAGATACTGGTGCCCCGAAAACCCAAGGAAACGTCATCAAAAACGTTTACATTATCCAAAAACGACAGTGTGGTGTGCTACTTCTGCCCGAGGGATATAATTGCCCCTTATTTTTTTAACCAGCGAGAGACAGTCACTGTTGACGTGTATTGCCGAATGATCAACGAGTTTTTGGTACTGCAACTGCAGCTGTTTCCCGGGTTCAATAAAATAACATAATTTCAACAAGACGGGGCCACTCCACACAGGGCTAGAGTTTCAATGGAGAAGCTGATGGGAATTTTTCCCAATAAATTAATCAGCAAGTACGGAGACATACCCTGAGCACCTCGGTCACCGGACCTTACACCGTGCGACTTTATTTTATAAGGATATCTAAAGTTGAGAGTTTACAGCAACAATCCTCGAAAAATTCAATTTTTCTTAATATTGCATAGTGCAACAATATAAACGTTTTTTCGTACAGAGCGGCTAACCGCTTTTTGATAAATTATTAAATTATTAAATAGATTAAAAATTGATTTTTTCTTAGATTCTGTTCCCTTCTCATCATCAGCTAACAGAAACCCTTAGAACTTCGCCTTAAAGACCACCCAATCGTCGATCTCGTGGCAAAAACATGGCATTTTCTTATCCATTGCCCCACAGACAATACCCACAGGTGAAAGACTAAAAAATACTTAGCTTAGCTCCTGCCGTCAGGATCTTCTCAGCCTGCGTCTGCTGAAAATTGGTCCCCTCAGCCTCGGTCCGTAGAAGCCCGCCTTGCACTTTCCGTGGTCTGCTGTTCTGGTCTGCCGGCTGCATCGGTCCGTAGAAGCCCGCTTTGCGCCTTCCGCCGTTCCAAGAAGGACAATCCCGATCTTCTTTGTTCTTCATTTGATCCGCCGCTTGTCTCTAATTTGTTTCCTCGCGAAACAAATTTCAATACAATGGACCTAATGCGCGTTATCAAGGAAATCCTTAACTGATTTCGCCAATATTGCGTTGTGCCAATTATCAATTTAATGTAGCGTAAATTACCAGTTACCGACTGCGCCAATCTAATGTACTGATTTCTAATATATATATATTTTTTTGTAGCATAAATAATACATATGAGAAATAAAGGTAATTGCATTACTAGACGTAGTCTGTTCTAAAGCAATTACCTGTACAGTTTTTAAAAGTTGTAAATGTACAGAGGTAAGTAAGTATAATGAGTGAGTTATAAAATTTTATGTGAAAAAAAGTACAATCAGAAGTTATAAAAAGATATTGAAAAAAAGTTATGAAAATATTATTGTCAGTAATATACAATAGTCGGTGACAAGAATGTGTGGGTTAGCACAAATGACAAATATTTCATTTTGCTTTCTACCCACATCAAGCATCCACTTAGTTATTTTTGGTTTGAAGTCATTAATCACTTCAGACCATGTAAGGTCTAGTGGCAATTTATTAAATATTCTCAGAGCACAAAATAAAAAAGTGCGTTAAGCGAATTTTGTATTAAATTTTGGCACTGAGTAGTATCCTAAGGCTTTGCTCCTGGTTCCCTTTGGATCGTATCGAGGAAGTAAAATTAATTTTTTATTTAAAAATAGTTTTAAGATTGCTCTGGTAAACAGTTGTCTTATATCCAAAACTTGAAAGGATTTAACCCTTCCTATAGTAACATAAGTCTACCGAGCCTAATTAAATCGTATTTCTATAAATATGCACAATGTAAAACTTACATTTTACCTAGTCCTAAAAAAATCATTTGCACTTAGAAGTGAGTAGTGAAAAACCAATTATGTAAAGCGAATCATAATAAAAATAATTATTTTTAAATTTAATGCTATATAAAATTGATACGTTGCATGTTATCTGCGTTAAAAGTACCACTTTTGCACTTGAAAAATATCAGACATTAATTTTAATCATGAGAGATATAGATGAAGATCATGTTAGATGGGTCTTTTGACGAATGCGTTACAAGAATAATGTTTGAGAATAAAATGAACGTATTTTATTTATTTAATTTAATTTAATTTTATTTATATTAACTGTGACATTAACTATTTTAAAGTCATTCAAGCTTGTAAAAGCATTTTATTCCCATTTAAAGTGTTAAAAAAAACTCAAATTTTTTGCAGTAACATTAGTTAACAGCATGGCTGCTTATGATATTTTTAGCATGGTATGGTAAAGGTTAAAGAGTTCTTCAGAGTTATGTTTAAATGGCCTTTTGTTTATTACTCTGATGATCTATTAGAGGATCCATTTAAGTAAGAGCTGCACCACCCCATGCACATATTGCGTAACTGATTAGACTCTGACAAAGTGAATAGTATACCATTTTTAATAAAGAAATATTCATGAAGCTGCGTAAAATTTTGAATATGTAAAATAATTTTCTCACTTTGGAGCTTACTCGATCGATATTATATTTCAATGATGTCATATTTGATTTGAGTCCAAAATGCATGTATGTATTCTAATAGTATTTAGAATGACATGGTTCTCTAGCTTTTTTTAAGGAAAAGGCAATAAAAAAAATATTTTTTGAGTTAAGTATTAGACGGTGATTGTCTTGCAGTGGCTAGTTCTGCCCTTTTAAATGTTTCATCCCACGTATCATCAGCATAACTAATTTTAATTCCATACTCCAAAGTTTTATTTAAAAAATCATTGATATATAATAGAGAGTATCGGACCGAGTGTGCTACCTCGAGGCACTCCATATTAAATGTACATTAGATCACTGCGTGTGCCATTAATTTCTACAGTTTGTTTCTTATTATCAAGATAGTTTTTGAACCAATTCAAGCAACTGCCTGTGATACCAATATTATTGAGCTTATTTAAAAGCGAAGGGTGTGATATAGTATTAAAAGCCTTCGATAAGTCTAGAAAGATGCCTTGTACTTTGCGTCCCTTATTCATGTTTGTGGCAGTGGGTTTAACTAGTTTTGCAATGGCAAATAAATAATAATATTACGCGTAATTTCGTCAGACAACCGTTTAAAATCGCCCGTACACCGGATGTGCTTTCTAAAAATAGACTATTCAAGGAGACACATGCTCTTGCTACAAACTCCCCTTTACGCGCCTCAAGGTCGTGCTATATGACATTTATTGTTAATAAGTCCACGTTCTTGGTGGATCTTGTAATTTTTGCTTTTCCCCCTCTCTAAAAATAGCTGAACCCCGTTGTTTGAATGGCTATATAAACGACCCCCGTTTAGCCCCGTCAGCAGAAATAATCAGCATCTATAACCGTCTATAGGCGCGTGTTCGAGAATTTATCGATTTACGATCTTTTCACGATTTTACGAATCATCTTTAACAATGTAATATTGATATCTATGTGGTTTAATAATTTATTCGCCAAGTCACAGTGTACTTTTCCAAAAATCGCAAGATAGTGACCTTAATCTATTGCGTATGTATTCTACAAATCCGGATAAGAATTTTGCCGTGTGAGATTTTTAAACTAATTTTACATTCATTCAAACAAATTCGACGCCTCTTTGTGAACACCGCCGTAATATCTAAATACTAGGTACATTTGCAACTACTTTCTCCATCGTCTAACTGCTCCTGAAGACCTCGCCTTCAACAAGAAGTCATCGCCTCCGCCTTCCATCAGCTTCCAGAAGGATCCAGGAAGATCGCCTCTGCCCACCTGACGACTTCCTGCTGCGCGTGTCATTAGATACGCCGTCACCACATTCTTCATTTAAAACAAGGTACCGTGCGCCCACCAGTGTTCCGCATTTTTCTAAACCTTCAACTCTTCGAAAGTTATAGTCTGTATATCCCGTTCTCCCGGAAAGTGATCCCTCCAGTTCTCGCCGTTCGCAAACTCTACTGACTATAAAAATTTATCTTCGACCACCATACAGGTTATAATATTCATCTACTTGATTTGTATTATAATACCTTTCATTGTCATTGTAAATCTTGATTTTGTATATCTATTTGTAATTTTACTTCTCCATAAGATTTTATGATTAAAAATTATTCTTAAACCGGAGCACTCAACAACGAGGAAGTTCTGATCAAACTTTCTCACATAATAAAATCATACCTGACCAGCTCTAAACTACATAAACATCTCATTTCATTACTTCTTGATATTACAGGCTAATATTTATTATTAAAAAAAATCATATAATTAGACTCAGTCGAGTATGATCTTAATGTCCATTCCGTGTTCCCACAGTGTTCATGTAAAGAATTAATCTTGTATAAGTCAAGTCCTCCCTTATGGAAAGTTTTAAAGAAAATTTTTACTCTGTCTAAAATACACTGGAATCTGCCAAGTGAGATGTGACGGCCTCAATACCGCACACGCAGAATTACCAAGCCTTTCTATGGTATGTTTATATAACAATATGTGATTTTCCAATGTAAACCTTTTATTTTTGTTCAAATTTTCGCCACCACTCTATTTCACTTTTATGTTGTCTTTGTTTGTTCATATCCTTTGTTACTGAATATATGTCATTCCGTACTAAATGTACATCGACCTTTTATTTCGATACCCTGTCCATAAGCATATATTGAGTTGAACCTCGAGCAAACCTGAGAAAAAAGAGAAGTGTTCCATCCGCAGAGTTAGCAAACATCCATCAACTTCCAAGGTAGGTCTTGGTGATCCTAATCAAGGTCTTGTTACTGTACTAATATAATTTAAATGTTATAAAAAAAGGAGAAACAGAAGTTTTCGTTACAATGCAGCAGAGGTTTCAAAATAAAGTCTTCGATTTCTTTCACTGTGAAACTGGATATCCTATCGTGTCCCACTGCGCAGTTTGTACGTAGAGTGGACAATTTACTTGAAGAAATTGGGTAAAATTTAAAACTATGTGGTGTGTGTTGAAAAATTGTATTTCCAGTTAAGTGTGTTTTATCAAAGTTTTTGGATTTAAGAATGTTATCTGCTAGTCTGGGATCCAAGTTGGTATAGTGATCAATAAATTCATCAGCAATGAGTTTAGGATTCTCTTTTACAGATATCAAATTGTCCTGGACTTCAATATTGGCTATGACCGAATAGTTGTATTTATTTTTGTGCGTGGAGTCATTGATGATCTGCCATATTTTTTTGGAATCCATTTTGGCTTCTTTAATGTTTTTTTCGTAATAAGCTTATTTTGTGATATTGAGTAAAAGTTTACATTTATTTCTGAACTTTTTATAAACATTCATGGGATTTATGTCTTTATTATTACATCTATGGCGTGCATTATGCTGTACATATTTAAATTCAGTGTTTAGTGTATGGGTAAACTTTTCAATAGCCTCATTTGTATCATGTGTTGTTAACGTAGATGTTCAAGTCTCACTTTTTAGGTCTTATTTTAGTTTGTTATAGTTGATTATTTTCTTTAGATGTCCAGTTGGACCAGGAGTACAATTTAAGGTTTTCAATTTATTGCCTTTGATTTTTAGGTTTATAAGCGTTAACGAGATCGGTAATTGTGAAGAGTAAAACAAATGTCTCAAAAGGTTTTTTAGTCTTAATGAATATGTGATCTAAACAGGTTTTGGAAGAGTTGGTATCTCTAGTAACGGTGTTGATGCTGGAGACGAAGCCAAATGATGCTAACATAGATAAGTAGTCGTTAGCCTGTGTGGATGTATGTTGTCAATGGTATTTATATTGAGGTCACCGGCAATGGCATATTCATTTATATTTTTCGATGTTTCGAGGATTGTAGAAATAGATGCCAAAAAAGGTTTAATGTTGTATTCAGATGCAGATCTATAGATTCCAAAGATGCAATGTTGTTTGTTTAGAATTGCTCGTAGACAATTAGTTTTTTTAACGTGTACTTCATCTACGGTGTGATTTATATCATTATTAATATACATTATAAAATCATCATTTTTTTATAATTAATTTTGGTATAATACAGTTTATAACTTTCGATTTTATGAAAAAGAGAATTTTTTGATTTTTAAACCATTAAGGAGAATTATAAGTTCATCAAATTGTTTTTGGTAGCTTCTGATATTTAGGTTCAAAATTTTTAAGCCAGACGATAGAGAGTTATTGTTGAACCTACTGTCAATTATTTTGGTTGTAATCGTATCATAATAGTTATCAATGTCGATTTCTAAAGCTATTTTGAATTTTTATTGGATAGGTTGATCATTTTAGTTACAAGCTTTGATTCATACGTTGCTTTAGGATATTATTCTCTATATCCTCTTCGGTTCTAATAAATATAGTTTTAGCTTCATCGTTTCGTTTTGCGAGAATTTTTCCATTTTTATGCCACACATATTTTTAAAGTTGTGATTTTTGGCAGCAGTTTTGACTCTCTATAGTAAATCTTTTGAAAAGGGGGACATACGCTCATTAATATATATTCTGTTTTCTTCATGGCCTACTATTTCCGATGATGTGATTATCTTCTTTCAATTACAAATTATTTGATCTCGTTTTTGTGAGTCTCTCAATCTACTATGTAACAATTAATCTTTTATTACAATAAGCTACAATTTTGTATAAGGTATATCACTCGTATGCCAAACAACTAAGCCGATGAACCGCAAGCAAAGAGAGGGACGCGCGCACTCCCGCGCGCCGTCTTTATAGCCACACATACACGCACCAGCGGTGCGGAACTTATACACATATACACACACAATTCCAAGGACATTACATTAATTAAGTTTTTTTTCATATAATGAGCACAAAATAATATTACATCAACGTTACTTCTACATAAGATTTCAACAAATCATCTTCATAAAAATAGCAATAAGCATTAAAATTAGATCTGCGATGTGTGAATAAAAATTTATAATGTTCGACTTCTTCAAAATTATACAACTGGGAATTACGTTCACAACAGTAAGACACAAAGAACCTTTGCTTTACACGAGCAATCCACAATTTTAATTCAGTTTTTGATAGTTTGAGTCACCCCGTCGTATTCACACGATGACTCCTTGTACCAAAAACATCACAAAAGTTAGGTTACTTGCTTATTAGCGTGGTTCCTGACGAAGCGTAGAAATTATTGTGTCCTCATATTGTAAAAATCAGATTGAGCAGATGGAACCCAATCGTATTCTCGTCGTGCTTTGGCTCGTGAGTAATTCATCACGAAAAATTATTATTGTCTTGACGTTCTCGTCTTGTGATGACCGCTAACCAAAATATGCCTCACGGACGTCGTAGTAGGAAGGGGTTTTTACATCCTGTAAACACACAAACACAATAACACAAATTCTGAACAAACCTGGTACAGCGTAACACAGATGCCTAATATATCAAATTATTTTCACCCTTCCTTTCTAAATTTGAAGTCACATTTTTGATATGTAATTTCACGAGCTGCTTGTTGTACTCGCTCTAATCCGTTCCCGGAAAGTACCTTAGACAAGATTCCTTTCAGCGGTGCAGTGCAGCATATTTTCGAAACGTCAACTCAAAACAAAATCTAGTGGCGTGTAGGTACTATAACACAATGTTTGTTTAAATGCAAAATTACCCAAAACAATATTTTGTTCAAGGCTACAAAAGCACTTGGCCAAAGTAAGGGACGGACGGTCATAAAAGCTCGGTATTGTTGGACGCAGGTGAGCCGACGTAGTGTGGGTACAGCGGCGAATACAGCGGCGGTAATCCGGCAAACGTGACTAAAGTCACGTCCGAAAAATGCACCTTGAGGTATGCATCATCACATAGGCGAGTAGTCCTTTGATATTCTCCGCCGTGAGAAGTGGCTCCGTAGACGTCTTAGAAGGCGAGATTTTATTTTCAAATAAAAATAAAATCTTTATCGTCTCTAAAAGTATCAACCAAGCGCTTTATACATTGTAATTCCGGGGAAAGTTTAAACTGTGCGCCTCGAGTTTAAGCTTAGACTGTGATGTTCTCTGCGATTAATCGTAAATGAGCAAGTATTAAAAAGTTGATGAATATAATCGGTGTGGCGAGAACAGACTGTCGCTATAGCATCAGAATATCGCGTCCAGAGTCCCGGTTTGCCTGGATAATTGGGCATCATCATCATCTCGTCATCAACTACAAGCCTGAACTGCGTCACCCTACGGTGGCACCACAAGGAGCTGACGACACTTCACGTCCAGGATCCAGGACCATCCTAAGAGGTAATCCCTTACGTGAGGGACCTGAATAATCAACATCAGACAAGCGTCAATATAGACAACTTGGCAGAGAAATTAATGCTGGCATGATGAACACAAATATTTAATGTTCATTTAATTGTAATTATTTTTGAATATCCGTATTTATAAGTATTAAAGTAAATTGCTCATTTTCCACTTTCATCACATGCATGTATCTAAAAATATAGATTATAAATTTTCTTACATAAAATATTCTTTTATTTCATAACCATTTGACTTGTCAATATTAAAAATAGAACCAATTAGGCTAGATGCCTCCCCCCTGAACATGAAGCCGAGGCAGAAATAATAAATTAACTAACATGTTATAACATATAAAATCAACTTTATCGAAAAACATACAATCAATTTGGAAAGTGTAACATATAAGTTTGAAAATTTGTCGTCAATGCACTGTACTGGTGTAGCATAATCGGTTAAGCATTTTCTGCGGACAGGAAGAGTTCAAATTCTGGTAGCAAAAACAATATTTTTCGATAAAATTGATTTTATATTTCTAATTAATTTTAAAAAATATCACAGACCTATGTTCTGAATACCCACTCTTCATACATTTTGTCCATCCTATGTACAAACCAATAATCTATACCTGTCCCGTTCTGGTCGACTCATTGCTTGCGATTTCGCCAACGGGGGCACAGATTGCGCTCCGATAGCGAACTATCAAGTTCTTGTGCCTTTTTTTCTGCCATCCTACATCCGCGTCGTGCGTAACGCTGGGACCGCGCAGAGGAAGTGTATTCAATATTTTCGGAAGTGCAGTGATCTCTCGGTTCGGCACAATAAACGTGCTCGTTAACCGAAGGTGAAGACGACGCCCAATCTAGGACTTAACAAGGTAGGCCAGATCCATCTGCTCTTATGTTCTTTCCGACTTCCAATTCGAGTTGTGTCGACTGATTAATATTACTCTCGATACAGTCCACGCCAAAAAAATAATAAGAATGTGTTCTCCTTAAGGCGCGACTTTCAATAATAATTCAAATTTTCGCATTTTTTAAGAAAATGTGGGTTTTTATTATTCATTTATATCAGAAGTTATTCAATAGATTAGATTTTTTTTTCAACTATTAGTTAGATTGGACCTTTACACTAATATAAAACTAATAAACTTAATGTTATTGGCTTATAGCTGTTATATAACTGTTATTATTAAGAATTTTTACGTAAAAAATAACGCACTTTCATGTTTACTTGATATTGTAAAAGAATTAACTATTAGTCTAATCTTGAAAGGGTACGCAAAATGTAAAAAGTATCATGAAATTCAAACTGGAAAAATGAAAGTCGCGCCTTAATTATTTGTGTATTATTAGATAACGTGAAATTGAAAAACACATATTTCATTTTATTTAATAAATAGTTACCCCTGATATTTGTAAACGGCTATTTTCACATTATATTTGTACTCCTCGGTAGTGAAGCGGTAAGTATTATTGTCCCGTGAGAGATTGTGATTCGGCTTCCCAGGAAGTTGTTAAATGTACAGTTCAAATGTATTGTGTTAAATATAACACAAATTCTATGCAATGGCAGTGTTCTGAATTCGTAAAATACATTTTTGGCGCGCCTTTTCGAATCAGCTGCAACCGTTGTTATTGACACAATTCCGTATCC
Organism: Eubasilissa splendida; assembly: GCA_031772225.1. Lineage (NCBI taxonomy): Eukaryota > Metazoa > Arthropoda > Insecta > Trichoptera > Phryganeidae > Eubasilissa > Eubasilissa splendida. The sequence continues at coordinate 20,731,764 of CM062846.1, read as the reverse complement.
AAATTCCCATCCATACATTTCCCCATGCTCGTCTTTTCAGTGTGAATTGTGATCTTGACGTCAGCAGACGTTAACTTGACCGATATTTGTTCGATCTCAACATTCGCGGTGTGGACTCTTCAGCTCCAGTGCACCAGCACTGTATTTTGTGATATTGTGTTTTGATTACGTATTGTATGTTGTTTGTGTGCCGTGGGTGAACTTGTGAAATCACCGTATTTAATTGGGGTCGGAGATCGGCTTATCCACGTGCCATTTGTGTGATCTCGGCGGTGACTGCGGGGATTACGGAGGCCTCATGTACAAAGGAAGGCGAGCAGTTCTTCTGAATCCCGGTTCCCGATATCACTGGTCCTCTGACTAGAATCCTTATCCCCTCATCGACCTTATCATGTACCACGTTTCCCTACTTTCTTCCTCTTCCCTACGGTGATTCCGATTTACGACCCAAATTGTCGTATTTCATGTATGTTTTTATTTTAAGAAATAATATAAAATGGTGTGTGTGAAGAGAAAAATGAGATTTATGTGCGGAAGAGCGCAGCTGAGATAAAGCTGATGCGCCAACCCCACCTCGCGGCAAAGAAAATCTTTTGTTGGTATTTTTACGACCCTATTTATATTTGGAAATATGATAGCATTTAAATTACACAAATGGATAATATATCTTATTGCAAATGTACCGGAGTCGGAGGTGTAAATAAAAATATTCCCGGAACCGAGACAGCGGATAAGCACTTAAGTATGCCCGGAAGAATCATACGGGAACGGGAACGGGAACACGATACCCGCAGGACGGACGCTTGATGCTCTCTACCGCTTATATTTTCCCTGTCAATATTTAATGGGCTAAACGCTCAGCCATCCCTTCCCGGCCGACACAAATGTTTATACGTGTTTTACATAACCGCCCTTACGCGCGGCCGGCCCTTCACGTGTCAATACAAAGGGAAACAATTTATTTTACAAAAATCGTCGTGGATGACGCAACGATAGCGGAATTTTAAAATATTGTTTGATTTTAAAACCGTGCTTTGGAAATGGGATAAAAATCTATTGTGCTATTTTATGGACCGACGCTATTATTTGTGCACTAGGGGACAGAAAAAGAAAATCATTATTATATTTTTATTTATTATCTTTGTTTTATCAACCACTAAATTGAGTTTAAATACATCTACCGGTTTCGAAAAATACCATTTTCTCAAACTCAATTTAGTGGTTAATAAAACGAAGATAATAAATAAAAATATGAATTTTAACCACAAAGATAATATTGCTAATTTTAAAAGTAAAATCATTATTATTATTAGGGCTTGAGTTGATCATATTAAGACGCATAAATAAGTCAACATAACTAATAACAACAATTAAAGAACGCTGCAGTCTCCGGTCATATTCTCTGCAATGAAAAATATAATCCTAATTATTAAGGAAAAGATATTTGAAAGAACTGCAGCATATAAGTTGGAAAATTTGTCGTCAGCTTATACTCTGTTGGTGTGGTGGTTAACGCATTTCCCCGGATAGGAATGGATCCAGATAGCAACAAAAATATTTTATCGATAAATTGAATTTTCCTGCATACTGTATATATAAAAACAATACACAATTACTGGATTTTCATCTACAAAGGCATTGTTATAAAACAAATAAAAGATATCTCATAGAGACGAAGCTATTTTTTATAATATTTAATGGAAATATATGAAAGTATGGGTAATTACAAGGCTTACGACCTGTCTTCGGCTGGCTTAAGTGATCACATTTTATAAATATAACGTTCACCATTCTCACTCATTAATCAATCTCCATTTTAATCAAATTTTTGAAAGTTGTATATGTGTTAATATATGGAAACACTCGAGCACCACTACACTATCGCCATCTATGGAATACATTTGATAACTCATTTCCCTGAAACAACATATATGTCACAATAAGAATCTAATTATTTTTTTAAGTGTTTCCTCATAAATACAACTTTCAAAAATTTGATAGATATCTATAACGTGTTGATTTCATGATTGTTCTTTAAATTTGGTGCTTAATCACCAATTGTTTTTGATTTGGGAAAAACAAAGAGCAATTGGCAGAACTATTTCTTACGTTAACCTAAAGGTTATTAAAATTAAAATAATTATTTCCTTTAGTTATTACGTGACGGATTTTCAAATAATAAATGAATCATGTTCAGTCATAGAGATTGTTCTTAAAAACGTCCATACATTTTTATATGGATAAGAAAGTATTATTTTATGTTAAAATTTAAACTTTAAAAACACTATTAATAGTACTCTAAAAGTGTAAATAAATACATGGTAGGATCGTATAAACGACGGATTTATTTTATCTAAAGACGTTAGTTAAACGAAAGTACATATATTGCAATATATATAATATATTATATATGATTGTATAATCTCATTAGTAACAGCATAACCTAAATCTATACCTACTGAACGCCAATGGTATATATATATTACACACAAGGTCTATATCTTCAAATTTTGCCATTGAAGGCTGGATTATCCACTTAGCTGGTGCCAAATGGCGACTGATAATTGAGTGTTTAGTATTCGCAATTGATTAATTACTTTCACAATAAGTAATCGTTGCTGAACCGTGTAGCGCTATATGTTGTAATGGCATACTATATATGATAGCTGGTAAGTATCAATTTCCGAAGAACTCTGCTAAAAAAATGATGGCAATTTCAAAAAACTACCTGCTGTTAGAACACCCTATATATCGTCAAAAATTTGAAAATTGAAACATTGTAATACCGTTGTATTATAGGTAGATAATAATTTAAGTTATTCATTTTTTCACAGAAATCATTCTATGTAATATATATCTTAGGACGAGTTTTAAACATAGGTTTAATATATATTGTGATTACTTTGATTAATTATAGCGTACTTGGTCGAAAAAAAAATGTTTTAATTTTAAATTTCATCATCACATATATTAAAATGATTTTAAAACTCGAGAAATGAGAATACCACTATGTAGGAGCCGATTGCTTACCTCATAGTTTATTATTATTTGATATAACAATATTATTTCACTATAAGGAACAGGGTAGATTCATGATAGAGGGGCCGGTCTCCCTGGCACTGGGGCCCTGTCCAGAAGTTTTAAAAAGTATGTACACATGTTATCTAATATAATACATGCTATACTAAAATAATATTACTAACTTTCATATTTTATATTAAAATGATTGAATGGATATTGTAGGTAACAGTGTTTTTATTTAGGACATTGATTACTTGTAACACAAAATCAGAGGTAGTAGAATAATTTATTTTTTCTAATTGCACACACAGAGAGCCTATTACAAGATTCCCCCGCAGATGTGCTCAGTTAGCAGCGGGGTCACTTGACGGGGTGAACTTATTACCAGAGAGAACAAATAGGAAAGTGGGATAACAAATGGGGGATGGACGTTTCCGGAACGTTATAACAACCCTAAGATCGTATTTATTCATAAAAGGCGGGGGCAGAACGTCGCAGAACGATTTGTCCTTCTGTCAACTGTCACAATATTGCAATGGTCGGAGAGAAATATTTTGCCGCTGCTTGTATTACAATTGCCTGGCGACACCCTTTCTCCCGCTGTACTCTTCAGCTTCTCGAGCTTTTAATTTGACACGTTCAGAAGGCGGGATTAATTTCCTAAAAAAGATTTTTCACTTCACTCACGTTGAGGTAGATAGGTGCACACCGAGTCCGGAAACTCCGAGTCCCGGCTGGGACTGGGTGAATCTGCACAATACTTTTCGGTTCTTTGAAAATGAAAACTTGCGCAAAGATTGTACAGAGAAAATAGGAAAAGGTCCTTCAAAACTGTTCAGTACCAGATCATCATAATATCACGGCGACTCCTTCTCCCAACCCCGAATTAAATACCATTAAAAGTGAATTTTTAATAATTTTCTCAAGATCAAAAACCTTTCTGGACAAAAGGAGAACAATTAATATATCCCACTCTCAGTACAGAGAATAAGGGGAGGCGGGACATCTCGAGCAGTCTAGATATCTAGATATTTCTATAACAATACTACTAGCGGATTCATGCTTACAGAAATCAGTTAATCTAGAGCAATTGAATCATATGCATGATGCATATTTGTTTACGCGCCTTATTACTTCGGTTGGCACCACTGGGTTTCCTGGTTCATAATAATGTGCATGTGTGTGCGTGAGTATTGCCGCCTATTTTCGGAATCGGAGAAGACGGTAACGAAGGCGTGATTCTCATTACCTCCGGTGCTTCGACCAGTCCAGCAGTACTAAAACCACCAGTGCGCGCTTCAGCCAGCCGAAATCCAACGACAGCAAAGTGAACAGATTAGTGCAGTTCATGTGTCACATGTGTACTTATTATTAATCGGAAACCCGGGAACCAGCGATCGATGATAAACAATATTTATATATCAATATTATTGAGAATACTCACAGACTACCAAATATATAGGTATGAACTAACGCAAATTCCTTGGCATTTTGGTGTCACTTACGTGTTCACTTTGGTACCACATATGCAAAGCTCCGCGACTTTTTTTAAAAATATATGACTCGATCGGAACGAAAATTTAAACGCTGACAATATAATATGCATTAATGTAAAAAATACGTCTTGTTTACACAAAGGTTTAATTTTCGAAGATTTAATTCTTTGAACTGTTGCATGAATGTGTCATAAGCTATCGGATTTATGTTTCCACAAGTAATGAGTGTAGAATGCCCCTCATTTAGTAACTAATATTCCAAACTCCTCTCCTATATGTACACTTTATTTCATGTCTATTCATTTACTGTTCTTTGAGAATGAAGCATGCGTACAAAGGTTTCAGAGATATTTTTATAAAATGTTTCTGAACAATTATATAAAACAGGGCTCAAGAACGAATGTATGTATGTGTAATACATCCAAAAATGTTCCTCTGGAAAATCAAAAATATAAATCTTGACTCGCGACAATTATTTATTAAACTCTACCTTGGGATGTGCAATAAGTAGAAAAAAACAAATGATTTTTATTTTATACTTAAATTATTACACGGCGTGCCTCCTTTCATTAACAAAATGAAAATATTGCGACATCTGTAATGATTAGAATTAGAACTTTCTAAATTATTATCGACAATAATGCGCTACAGGGACGATAAATGTTTTTAGATTTCTGTGACTTTGTAATATTATGTAATGTATTAATATCAAAAAGATAACATATAGGGTCGAAAAATTGTCGCTAAAAATAATGTCGCTGTAGCTTAGTTGGATAAAGCACCTTCCCCGGTTAGGAAAGAGATCCAGGTTCGAATCCCGGTGGCGCAACAACAATATTTTTCGATACAATTGATTTTATATGTATATCTTTATAATTAATATATTTAATTCATATTTAAAATATTTATAATGTTTGTTTTTTGTTCGGGCGAAATTCAAATCCTTCCGGACGGATCTGGGTGTTTATTAAATAATTTTATTTTTCGATATCTGATACTCGCATAAATACATCGGTGCTAGTAATATATAGAGGTCCCTACAGTCTATAGTAGACAAATGTATAATTTCACTTTGACCTTCATGTGAAAACGTATTAATCCAATAATTTATTCTCCGATGATAGACGGGAGAGAAGATTAATTAATTTTTCGAGCGTATAGAGTTGTAGGAGTTATGGTTGTTGAATATTGACTGACTGCGATTGTATCAGAAGGTTATTGTAGATTAAAGCCCCTGACATTTTCTAGTCTTATGCGTGTTAGTGCATATACCTCATAGCCTCTTGGCGGCCTTGGGCGAATTTTTTCTCAATTCCGATTTATAAAAAAAACGGTATATATGTTAAACCATTCTCTCAGATTCCGCAGCTGCAACACCCTTCTGCGATCAGACCCTGTTTTTCGTGATTCAATCTTGCGCTGATTATAAGGTGAAGAGTGTTGTATTATATAATATCTCTCTCAAGTTTCGCTTCACACGTGCTAAATATTCCAGTTTCTGAATCCTCATTTTTTTCTTAGCTAATTTTCCAGTAATTATTAAGATTACAGCTGAGGTACATAAGCTGTAATTATTATGATTCTGGAGAATTAGCTGCCATTATCCAGGGCAACACTATAGCGGAGACGTTTATGATGATATTTGAAGAAGCAGATGGATCTTCTGGATCTGTATGACGTTCGGTTACACTTTGATTACACAAGATTGGCGTTTATTGGTGGATGAATTATACTGTTAAATGCGCGTATGTGGTTGAACGCTGGAGTGAATGAAAGAAAGACCTGCGGAGAAGTTGTCGCTAGATCCTAGGGCAGTGTCCGTCACGATGTATGGTGTTTGGTGATTGGTTGGTTGGTTCGGCCTTATATGGTTGTTAAGTGAGGCCCTACACGGCCATGTTTGTGGGGCGCGTTCAGGGTAACCACAGAATAGTCGCGCGCCCAGATGATCCAATTCTTTAAAAAAAAAAACTATAAATTTCCTGGTAATGACTTTCACGTTTTGAAAATGCTCCGGTCCTATAACATTTTTTTGTATTCTCGTATTATCCGTCTGCTGCATATTTGATGTACAAAATTCTATGTGGAAAATTTCGTATTAAAATATTTTTTTAATATACTATATACTATACTAAATATAGTAAAGTAAGCTTCGTACAAAAGAAGTGGCAGGGCTGCGCCCTGGCTCGAAAATGTGTACCAGGGTGCCGCCCTGGCCCCACTACACCACTGCCCATATAACACGCGATGCTGGATTCTGCTAAAGCGTATACCCTAAATGAGTCCCTTTACAGACATTCTTGCCCCGAGAGCATCTATAAAGGTCGATACACACGGCCGGTTCAATCCTCGGTGCACTGAGAAACTGTACACAATTCTCAGCGTAGATTGTATCCCGTGGAACTACTCTAGTTTTTCCGCAGACGGCGTCCTTAACCGTTACCATACCGTGATATAAAATACTCGTACGCAGCCATGCTGTCAACTCGTGTTACCGTAAGAAATAAGACTTCTATTGGCCTTTGACATATGAAAAAATGGTTAAGGTCATAAATTTACTATAAATATTGAGCATTAAATATAAAAATATATATTATATTATAATTCGGAGCATTCATCAAGTCCTGTATAGGAGATTACATTACAACCTTACAACCTTTCTTATTATCTATCTTTTTTTAATTAGTGAGAAAAATACACCATTATATTCGTATATTTGTTATTCTTTTCACTGTGAAATTAATGTGTGATTTCTTTATGTCTTGCCACAAATGGTATTTTTGTTAACGTATCAATTTTCCAACGGATTGAATTGAAAGTTAATTATTTTTGTAGGATTCGCCTTACATACTTAATTTTTCACAAGTCATTTCTAAGCGTAAATATTTTCCATCAAATTAACTAAAATATGCATTGCATGTTGCGTGTATTTACCGAAATATTACAGGTTTAATTAGAGCGGTAGACCTGTGTTTCTGCATGGTCTGGGAAGGGTTAAATTGTAGTTCAAACAAAATTATTACTTAAAAAATATAAGTATTTTTTTTTTTTGCCTAGTATTGACAATAAATTAAAGGTGATGTTGAAAACAGTCTTTGTTGTTAAATATTATAAAGTCATCATCATTGACCATTGTCAATCCATTGCTGGATAAAAATCTCCTCATAACTCTGTCGATCTCTTGGGTAGTTCGCCAATCTTCACCATGTCGCAACCATTGGTCTGATTGTCGTTTTTTCTCTTGGATATTAATAAAAAGTATTCCTATATAGTTTTTTCACTTTAAGCGCACCTTGCATTGCCTGCACATTGATGCGAATATTTAGAAAAAGAAGCACAGAAGCAAAGGATGTCATTGTTACTGCTAAAAAAAATTAGGGGTCAGAAGCAATGGCACCTTTCTACCACAATATTGATTTTGAGAAAAATGTTAGAAACTGATAAAATGTATTTATTTAAAAATTAATTCAGAACCTTTGTAATAATCATAAAAGTAGTTAAAATGAGAATAATATTTAAAATAATTTATTTATTTGATTCTTAGTACAGTGTGTTATACTATAATCGGATAAACATTTCAGCAAAGTAAGACATATATTTGGGTTCCATACCTGCTACACTAGTATTTGACTGTATTATAGCAGACAATGTTCTTTCGATATAGTAGTAAACAAAGTGCAATGATCAATGTACAAAATTATATATATATAAAGAGTTAAACAAGATGTCATTAGATTAGGTAAATACTTTGTAAAACTTAACGTAAATGCATTGTTCAATGTATAAGATATAATATATAGTATATATAAGGAGTAAAGCAAGATTCAATTGTATAACATATAATTAAAACGTAAAACTTAAAGTAAGTTTAATGTTCAATGTATAATTTTTTTTTTAAATATATATATAAAAAGTAGAACAAAATACAATTAGGTAGCATATAAAAAAGATATATAAAGAGTAAAATAAGATGTAATTAGGTAATTCAATATAGTGTTGTAGCAGTTTTAATCTCAAGTTTGGACCTTTAAAAGTTCTTGGGGGTAATTTCTCCCCATTTTTTGGAGCCAAAACTGCACTTTTGGTGAAAAATATGCCAGACTATGGTTGCAATTTTTCACGTTTACATTTAGACTGTTGTATATTTTTGGTGCTAGAAACAAATGAAATCTTTGTGCAAAAGTTTTGTTTAATTTTGGCACAAGATACTGACATTTAGCCTGTGTCATTGTTGTGAGGGTGCGTAATTTGCTGGTAATATTCTTTATACCGGTGTTTTAGTATACCAAGAATATACATTTGACGGATGTCTAGGACGTGACATTCGGGATAAGAAGACGATTTAGACTATAAAATTAAATGATTTTTAAAACGTTTCAAATGATGACTGATGTCTTTGCTTTAAATATTAATTTAAAAATGACGTGATGATATGTAGGTATATGTATAAGCTGTAAAATGACTTGCTCTAAATTTATATATTCATATTTGATTTCTTAGGAGAACACATTCTTATTGTGAAGTTGTAATTATATGACATATGTTCTATATCTAGTCAAAGACCTATTTTCTGAATAATTACAACTTCACAACAAGAATGTGTTCTCCTAATAAAAAAGTTGTATCAATGTGTCCAAAATGTGTAATTAATGTTGTAATTATTCAGAACATAGATCTGTGATGACCTATGATCTATATGTCAGTCAAAGACCTATTTTCTGAATAATTACAACTTCACAACAAGAATGTGTTCTCCTAATAAAAAAGTTGTATCAATGTGTCCAAAATTAATAAAAGTGAATTGATAATTCTGGCGTCTAATATCAGTTTACTCAAAGGTATTTGAGATTCTGTAAAAATAAGGTAGATGGCTCTTTCAAATAATGGAACGATTAAATGTATTAATATCAAAAAGGTAACATATAAGTTCGAAAATTGTCGCTGTAGCATAGTTGGATAATGTACCTTCCCCGGTTAGGAAAGAGATCCAGGTTCGAATTCCGGTGGCGCAACAAAACAATGTTTTTCTATAAAATTGATTTTATATGTATATCTTTCTAATTAATATATTTAATTCATATTTTTAATATTTGATTTCGTTCATTTTTCCGAGATTACTGCCTTGCTTATATATCTTTCAAATAGGTATGTATACTATCTAATATATTTTATTTAATCCTGTGACAGATACATTAAAAATAAAATAATATACTTAATAAAACTAAAATGTAAGTAAAGACAAGAAAAATTGTTGTAGCTCAAAACCATTCAGCTAATATAATATAATATCGTGTCGTTGAGTCGTATAGAGGTGTCGGGACAGATTGTTCCAAAGTAATAGCACTAATTTGTAATGATCTATTATACAAATTAATAAAAAAAAAATAAAGAAAATGAAATAGTAATAATACCGTTAGGCATGCGTGTTATAATGCCGAGAGCCCGGTAGTTATCTGGGAATATAAATAAAGGATTAGTGTCTGGAAGTAGCGAGGATTCGAACCGCGAGGAGGATTGTACTTTTCCCGGGGGTGCAATCAGTCTCTGGCGAGTGTATATTGCGACATCTCACGGCATATCACGCTACTGCCAACCGTAGAACTAACATTACATCGAAATCGTGAGGCCGTCTCCGATAAACTTCGCTCGCACGCCACTTCGTTTAGCTTATCTTAATCTTATTCGTTTGCACTCAATTCACGTCGGCTCAATAATGGATGCAAACTTTCATTAATTAGGAGCGAAAGATCACAATTCAATTAGTTTTACTTTCTCCAAAAAATGACTAAATAATCTTTTATTGATTTGAAAATAATTATATTATTACAATAGATTTTAACGTAGGTAATATCTACGCATCTTTTGGAAAAGTTCAGACGAGAATTCTCGAATTCCCGAAATTTCATTTTAATAATTAACCCTCACCCCTCCAGTTGAACTGAATACTGGCTCCCAGTGATAAAGAAATGTAAAAAAGTGTAAACAATGATTTTAGAGCGATTATTAACGAATTATAATAAAACCCTGGTTATCCGAGGCAAGCGTAGGTATCTCGGATAATCCATTTATTTTTGATGCGATTAATACTTTATACTTACGATTTATACTTTAATTGTAATAGTATGCCAATATACATATATGCACCAGGAAAAACAATTAATTATATTTCTTAAACAACAAAATTTTATTTATTTAAAAGGTCCTTAGTATGTTTTTGTTTAATAGTTATTAATCTGACCCAACATTCCGCTGTCACATTGACGTTCAAACACGTCCGATACACAAAATAGTTTTTTCGATAGCACTGCCCAGTGGCGTGACTTGCAAATTTGGACCCCGGTACAAAGTGGAAGGGCCCCACTACACATACTGTATATTAGTTATAAGAATATTAAGTACTACGCGGTTTTATTCAATAAATAGTAATTAAGTTAATTCACGTAATAAACAAACTAAAATGAAATGATCTCTACTTTATTGGTAATGCTAATATGCTGCAAATTATTTTATCGAGACGATCTACGAACACATACAAAGGTTTTCAACTACAATGATTAAAAAAAAAAAAATACCTGTTAATTCTTATATTTTGTATTATTATTATTATTATATATATACATATTTTATTGTTTTAATTATTGACACCAATATATATTGATAATATTGACTAGTATATATTGATCTTGTATGTATGTATATAAATGTTGGTTGCCACCCCCATTATTCAAGATCTTTCTTATTTGGAGGTGCATAACTCTACAATTGTTTTCATTATATTGTTGAATGTATAAATAAATAAATAAAAAAAAAAAAAGTACATAATTAGCCTCCTACAATACTCACACTTACAACAACAAAAAAATTTTGTGTTTATAAAAAATTGTTTTTTTATAAAATTATACCTAATTTTATGTTTTAGTATTTATTACATCGATGTTTATACGTATTTTCGTAATACAAATAAGAAATGATTTTTTAAATTTCATATTATTTTTTACTTGCTTTTTAAAAATATTAGTCTATACAAGCATTGGAAAATGTATCAATACTTTAAAAGTATATATACCAATACGCGCGGATTTATGGGCCCCTATCTAACGTGGTCCCCAATGTACCGCATTGGCGTAGTTACGCCACTGACAAGTCGTGTGAAAAACCTTCTGTTGCTTATTCGCTTTGCGTCAATAGTTGTAGTATGCGGTTAGTGGGGTAGTGTCTCACTAGTCACGTGCGCATTCCAATCAGTCAGTACTCTTAAAGCTAAAAGTGCACGCGCTCGCTCTTGAAAAATTATACTAGCTTTACATACATTTACATTTACAATATATTTATTGTCTCGGATAATACGGAGACGAGGATGATCGGGGCTCGGATAATATAATATAATAATACTGCAATTACATTTGAGTGTTGTGAACAGGTCTCTACTAGACCAAACGGATACGCCATTAGCATCACATACGATTACGAATAATTATATAAAGTCAAAAGTTGTTTTATTAACTAAAAACGTGTTATTAATCACAGTATATTGTAAATTTAATTTTGTTTGGAAGACATTACCCAGCTAGGCTAAGTTGGTGTCATGAATGGCGCGCGTTTTAATACTTGAATTCATATTGTGGAATAACAAATTTGATAAAATATATACCTTTACACATTAGTTGAGCCACATCTGATGATTACGCTCCCTTAATAAAACAGTAAAATTGTTAAAGCTCTGTCTTGTACAATATATTTTATTATTCTACACATATTTTGAGCTTTTCACATTTATATATTTCATTTTATTTGTATCCGAAATTGAGTACGTCGGCTGGAATAACACTTCGCACAATTTACGATTCGGGAAACGTGAATGCTATGAAAAACTTACAAACATTACGTGGTATCTCTTAGCATTGTCTCGTGACGTTAATAAAGCCTTCACCCACACATACAGGAGAACTCATCAACTTTTCAAAGCCTTTGCGGATTTCCTTCACGCATGTTGCGATCGCCGCTTTTGTTAGCGTGGACGGAAGTTCTCATGAATATTTGCGATCTTTCGTGAAACGGGATATTTTAATGTCTCCACAATACACGCAGATTCTTGAATTATGTATATTGATTTATTTTTAATGTATACATATTTTTATACGCATCATTCAGTTTATTATGTTAGCATTATTTATTTTTTGATTTTTATTTTTAATATTGTTGAGTATATCTTACAATTTTGTATCTATCGTACGACCAGCAATCAAACTTTATTGCTATGCTTCTAAGAATATATTCTTCTCCATGATACACGGGGCGCGATCTGATAGTCTTTGACGATTCTCTTCCATCTTTCATGCATCCCGTAGTTCTGAGAGCCTTTGCAATAGGCTAGTCAATAGCATCTTTAACCTGGTCGGTCCATCTAGTTGGGCATCGTCCTGTTCCTCTCTGGTCCTTCAACAACATAATTGCTATGGTCATGTTTATTGATACATTTACAGTAAAAAGGTTTTTATTGTACGTTAGGTATTATTTTTCCAGTTATAACTGTTCTGATCGCAAATTTGCAAATCCTTTCTTGTTTATCTGGAAGAACCATATTGATTTTCAGCCAGGTCTTCTAGACTGAATGTGGTATCAGTAACAGATATAGTTTTGTGTATACATTTTTATTTGATATTTTGTACAAAAATAAATCGAACAGAGCTAATTTAAATGAAAAACTAATCTTCATACCTAAAAATATTAATTATTGTTAACATGCATTTAATAAATCTAATATATAAATAAACCATTTTGGGGGTGGATGTAAAACACGTTTTTGAAAAGCTATTTATCACACACTTTGGTAGCTGAGAAGTATCTCATATCGTCATTTTACAAATCTTGAACATTCGTTTGGATATGTAGAAATCGTACATCGCTCGACTCAAATTTCTTAATATTAAATCTAATAAAATATGTACACATAAATCTGAGACCGGTTTCAAAAGAAACTGATAAAACCGAGATCAGTTAGAAGACAAAACTGCGAGGTCGGGCTGTTGTTTGTAACGGGGTTGTTTTATGGTACTACAACTCATGTCTGATAGTCAAGATTCTTTTCGTAATTTGGACCTCCGCGCCGAAATGTTGCCATCCGGAAGTCGAGACTCGCAGTGCGGAATTCATGCAGATAACAGGAAGTACCGCTTTATTTATTCAGGCGCAGCCACTATCTCAGGAAGCGCTGCCGGCGCCGTGAGTGGGTAAGTTTTACGGCCGCTGTGCTCTGCATAAGGATTGTCCTGGACTTTAAAACAGCTAAGATTCAAAATAATACGCATGCTTCAACTCGGTTGCTGAGACTACAAAACTGCGGACTATATCGTATGACACGGTTCAAGACTCGGTGATACGGAGAGGAGCTTACAGAGAACTGCTCAAGTATAGAGTGCTGCTTCATCAGGACTAAGCATTCGTGTAGAAAATAATTTAAAGGATTGTTGCTATACATACATATTATTATAATATGGTCGAAATTGATAATGATTCAAATTATATATCAAATGTTCTATTACGTTGGTGTCATTAATAAAAATTATGGTACGAGTTATCTGTCACCACTTTTTTAATAAATATATTTTTTTGTTTTAGTTTAGTTAATAATAAATACCAATTTGCTGCTTACAGTTTCTAACTAAACTAACTGAAACAAATAAACAGATATTAAAAAAGTGACAGATAGCTCGTACCGTAATTTAACAAACTAAACTAACTAAAACAAAAATATATACGAGGGCTGTCTGAAAAATTTCCAACCTCAACGTGAAGATGGCAGCACTTGTCAACAAAAGTTGGGGAACATGTTTGCACATACTTTGATAAGTACTTATCAAAATTTCAGCCATTTTGGACGTGCAGTTGTTGTTCGAGTGTGTCGATGTGAGTGTTTTTGTGAAAATGGAAAAAATCGAGTATCGAGCATTAAGTATTTGTTTTTGAAAGACAATACGCCTACACAAATTAAAGACGAGTTGGACTCCTGTGTACGGGGACTTTACACCATCATTTACCATGGTGAAAGTTTGGGCAGCTGAATTTAAACGTGACCATACCAGTTTGGTACTTATTTAAATATTAAAAAGTGGCGACAAATAACCCACAAGTACAAAGATTACATAACACGGGTGAACATTTATGTATGTACTTAAATATGTTACGAATGCAAGAATCCATTCTGTTATAGAAGACACAAATACAAACCTATTGATTATGATAATTATCGCCGCTAGGGCGGCGAGATCCGATATTACAATCTGTCGCCAGTATGCACATGTTTCGCGGGAGTTTTAAGTTACGTAGATAAGAATATGTATGATTTCTTAACTTGCGTTAAAATGTCGTAGATCATTTCTTTTCTTTGGTAATAAACTATATTTTTAACATTGAAAAATAAATTTTACGAAAAAACCGGCCATAGCCGCGCTGCGGTTAACATTGGCCACCTGTATTTGTTATTCTGCAAGTATTAATTAATTTTAATACGATCCTTCATCACGTTGGTAACATCTGCACCGGGTACCGGCTCGCATATATTGCGACGTAAGACCGAAGCAGAATGGGGTTTTAAGATTCACTTCCGTTGGCGAAAGAATAAGATTTTCTGAGAACTCCACATAAATTGCATTGCCTAGTAAAAACAGGTTTATCGCTATCATGAGCTTGGGCGGTAAAAGATTTTTATTTGGAAAATGGAAAAAACTTTTATCGGCTATGTTTTGACATGCGTAAAGAAAAAAAAAGATTAGTTTCTGATGTGTATCTTCGGGTCGGTTTTAGAAAGTAGATTTTGGCAAAGACGCTGCAACAATGAGCGCTATATTTTGTTTAATGAGTTATATGCATCTAAAAGTTTGTCAAAACTGGTAGACTTTAATGGTTGGACTATATGGAGAGGATGAGCAATATGATGCAGGAGCTTGAGAAGGCCTCAACTAAGGTGGAGCGATAATGTCTCTGGAGACATACCTGCTTTAAAGATCCAAAATGAGAGAGCCAAAATTCGCCGATTTTTACATTTTGAAACATTGTATAGGTACATAGCATACTAACAAACGAGGGTCCGACACTTTGCAGGGTGCCCGTTTGCGCAGTGAGTCTAAACCATGCAAGATTAGTTCAGTGTCAAATAAAACAAGCAAACTTTCACGAATCATACAATAAACGAAACTTAATATTGAAATATACTTTTAAATTATTTCTAATAATGGCTAGATTAACCTGGTTGTAGATAAGCTATGTATAATCAATTATGAATGTGTTTATATTCTATTGATTTAGGTTGTTTATATCCCCCCACGAACTTTTTTAGAATTTTTTTTTTAAACAGAGATGCGGACATGGAGTATATCAATATTATTTTTATTTGTTAACTTTGTTTCATTAACCACTTATTGAGTTTAAATATATATACCGATTAGTATTGATATCCTGAAGAAGAAAATGGTATTTTTCGTAACAAAAATAAATATAAATATAATGAAGTTAATTTTGCTAATTTTAAAAGTACATCAATATTCTTACTATTTTCAAACAAAGCTAACATACTTGTGCTATGAAAATAGGACTAACTTGATGGTCTCCTGGATTGGATCACTAGGCAAGTATCATAATCATCATACGTACCACAAGCACGTCAAATAAAATGTTAAATTCGAAAAAATAGTACCGTTCATTTTTATAAGAATTGTTTATTGGTACAAAAAAATAATAAATACTTGGATGAGTTTCTAATGTTTAGAAAATAATTTTTCATTGAACACGATGAACGCCGTACACGGCGTTTCATCAGAGTGATTCAATTTCGCCTCTGCATCTGCATACACCGACTCATCAGCATACCAATCACACCCTCTCACCTCTGACGTAGTCATAAATCATCATCCCCCAACCCTCAACTCCCCCGACCATTCGGAGGTCGGGAAGGGGTGACAAATATGCGAAAATACCCCCCTCTGGGAAACAAAAGCTCTCGGCTGGGAATACCAACTCTCGTATCAAATGAGTGCCATTAAAAATAGTTAATTAAATAATTAGCAGAAGGGTAGAGACATTTTAAATGATGATGAAATTCATAAGCGTCCATTAAAAAGGTATTAACTTTGTACAACGTGTTACAGATATGACTCAACACGTTATATTTGCTGGTGTTGAAAGTAATTGTATCTAGGCACTATTTGCTCTTTCATCATTTTATTTTAAAATTAAAATTGTTGTGTATTTACTACAAATAAATGAAATAATAAAATATTTTTTATAAAAAATGAAGTTATATTTATTTATTATTGTGCCATTAATGTAAATAAAAAATCATACTGACTGATAACTGCGCGATTTGAAAAAAAAAACCTTGTCCGCTTTCTTAATATAAGGTGTCCCAAAAGTATTTTTCATAATAACAATTCTGTAATAAAGTAATTAAGGGAATTTATTTCTTAAAAAATATTTTTTCTAAATGTGATCTGTTATTTCGTTGGCACTCTTTTAAACGGGAGGCAAAATTTCTGAGAATTGCTCGACACTATTCTCCATAATCGCTGATATTTCTTCTCCGATATTTTATTTCAATTGGTCCAGAGAGGGAGGATTGTTACTGTATACCTTTAATTTAAGATAGCTCCATAGGTGTCAAGTTGAGGCTACGTGGAGGGCAGTTTATGTCACCTCATCGGAATATTAATTTTCCAGGGAAAATTTAACGAACAACTGGTAAGGAAACGCTCCATAGCGACTGAATTCCCAAGGATGCGGCTGGCGATCGGCATCCCCCCCGCCCCTTTCCCGCTCCGTGCGTCGGTGCAGCGATTGAACCAAAATGAAAAAGACTTTTGGGACGCATTGTATTCTTTGCTTACAAAGAGAATTTAATATGAGAATATGCGGAAGAGAACGGAATAAAACGGAACGGTTGGCTTTATGTGTATTCACTGAACTTAGTTACTTTTTAAAATGAGAAAAGAAGGCGGGCAATTGTTTTGTGGTTGATTACGTGTCGACGTTCCCATTGTTCAGTTTTATAGTTTGTGAAGGCACCATCCAAATTAAATAAAAATATAGATATAGATATGTGTCAGCGGTCTGCCTTAGTACTTATAATTTATTCGTTCTATTACTGTAAAGGTCGTGTTTTCGTTTTAAATTTATGGTCACTTCTACGGACACTTCCTTCAATGGTGATACATTTATGGTCACTTCCTTCAATGGTGATAAATTTGACAATGTTTAAGCAACTGAAATCTTTTTAGGTCTCCCACATAGCACTGAATAAATACAATGCAAACAAATCAATCTTCCTGCGTTGCAAATAAGGGTAGTTTTGCCACTGTATACAAGTGTTTATTGTAATCTTCGGCAGGAGAAATATGGACGTTTGGAAAGCGGTTTAAAAATTATTTTTACACATTTTAAAACTGTTGATATTTTTATGGAATATCAATCGTGTTATTTTTTTTAACCATATCATTTGAAATTGTCTCAAAATTAATAAAATCAAAAAATATACCTATCTGACGATTAATATATTTTTCAAATGAAACTTTTCATTAATTTGAACATTCTAATAAATTGTTGTATTCAGTATAACAATTAAGTATTTTACTTAACGATACAGGTAGATTAACACAATGAAAACAATATGTTTTAATACTTTTCTTTAAACTGCTAAGTTTAGTAAATAATATTGCTGCGCCTGGTTTATGTGTTTCTACTAATAGATATGCAGAACGCGCGCTATTATATTCGCTGCATTCAACCTCTCATAGCTTCTGTTTTAATTAATATCTGCAATTGTCCAAATACCAAACGGTTTGGTGCCCGGGGCGCGCCACTGGCAGCGATCATGCGGAACAATGTGATGCCATAAATCACTGACTTAATATCGGACCATCGCATCGCGCACTGTGTGGCCACTGCCAACACTGCCTGCCGCCCACCTCCCGCGCGGCGAGATGAGCGCGCCGACGCGACGCGACCTCTGTCCGGACTGATATTACTATGCGTAGGTACCATCTGATAATCTCACAATGACATTTGCACTATGTTTGCGTGTTGATCTACCATAACGATGGTTTTTCTCGGTTTTAATTTGAAAGATTTACACATAATTTACGTACTACATGCATAGAGTTGCAATACATACAACATACCTTGTAATAACAATTTTATTTTTTAAATAAAAGGTATTTTAATACTCATTGGTAAATAAATAAAGAACTAATTACATTCTTAGGGCAACAAATACATTTATTTAAATCAATAGTTCAATACATTTTTTATGTGACGTGCTACCACTCTATACGAGAATAATATATCGTATCGTATTGATATCAATAAATTATTCAGACATCAATATCATAAGTAGTTAGTTGGTCTAGTGATTAAGACGCTCGCTTATTAACCTACTGATCGGGGGTTCGAGCCTCGTTTTTGGAGTTAATCTGAAAATAGTAAGAGTATTGATGTGACACGTATTCCGCGTGTGCAACTCTGTTTAAAAAAATATTATTTTAGGAGAACACATTCTTATTGTGAAGTTGTGAAGTTATTGGATAATGCACCTTCCCCGGTTAGAAAAGAGATCCAGGTTCGAATCCCGGTGGCGCAACAACAATATTTTTCGATAAAATTGATTTTATATGTATATCTTTCTAATTAATATATTTAATTCATATTTAAAATATCACAGACCTATGTTCTGAATAATTACAACTTCACAATAAGAATGTGTTCTCCTAAAATAATAAAGTTGTATCAATGTGTCCAAAATTTAATAAAAATGAATTGATAATTCTGGCGTCTGCTATCAGTTTACTCAAAGGTATTTGAGATTCTGTAAAAATAAGGTAGATGGCTCTGTCAAATAATGAAACGATTAAATGTATTAATATCAAAAAGGTAACATATAGGTTCGAAAATTGACGCTAAAAATATTGTCGCTGTAGCATAGTTGGATAATGCACCTTCCCCGGTTATGAAAGAGATCCAGGTTCGAATCCCGGTGGCGCAACAACAATATTTTTCGATAAAATTGATTTTATATGTATATCTTTCTAATTAATATATTTAATTCATATTTAAAAAAATATTGTTTTGATATACGAGTACATATATATATTAATTATATAAATCAAAAAAATATATATATTTAAAAATGTAAGCCAACAGCCGACACTGTTACTGTTGTGTCACTAACAACGAATTGCTTGTCGTTTATTTCATGTACGGACTATTTATGTTATTTTTCAATTTTCGCGATTTTCACTTGACTGACGAAAACGCGTTTGGCTCGAATTGAAACTAACACATTGTATCATTATTCGCTTTCACCAAATATGTCACATTTCGCATTATTCTCGTGTACGCAATGCACGAGTATGTATATATAATGCTGTATTTTTTCACGATTTTGGTCGGTGGTGGTTTTGCAATGAGACATCTCGCATTCGGTGATCTGAGTTTGTATTTTATAGAAGTTGAGGTTATTTTAATGAACTATCTATATTAGGTAGATTATATGTTTACGGACTTCGATCTATTGTGGCTTTGTTATTATGATTACAATATAAACGGTGGGGTTGTTGCCTTCTCGACCGCAATCATCTTTTTCGCAGCCGTCGCTTTCTTTGTTATTTGGTGTAATATGTATAGCATTTATTCACTAAACTAACTTTGTATTGAATTAAGGTCTTAGAATTGCTGAGATTAAATGCAGTCATCATTGTTTAATATTGATTATCGATTATATTATAATAAGGTAAAGTCGTTAATATTGAGAGGAAAAAATATTTTAAAATGTATCAGAATAGTATGAGATACATATCTATCTCTCGTATTGAATTAAATTATTACTGAATGCGTGGAAAGTAGGTGCCTATCTAGATTGGATTTATTTGAAAGAATGGATCAGTACATTTTAATCAGAGATCAATATATTTTCAAATCAAGTGAGATGAAATATTTTATTAAAAATACGCGTGCATACGCACAGGGCCGGCCCGAGGGGGAGGCGAGCTCGAGCGCCGAGAAAGCAGGGGCGTCGAGCAAGCCGGGGCGTCGAGCAAGCCGGGGCAACCGTGTTGCCCTGGAGAATGGCAGCTAATTCTCCAGTATCACAATAATAAATCACATATGGGGTGCTGTTAACAAAGACTAACTGAAAAGCTTACCTGGGTTGTAATATTAATAATAACAGGGAAATGAGCTAAGAAATCAATGAAGATTCGGAAACTGAAATATTTTTCCCATGTGAAGCAAAACTTGAGAGGCATGTAATATAATACTCTTCATCTTATCATCAGTGCAAGATTGAATCACGAAAAAGAGGGTCTGGTCGCAGGAGGACATCTGAGGAGCTGGAGGAGCTGAGAAGGAGCTGTGGAATCTGAGAGTCTTGAGTAAATGGTTCAACAGATCCACCGTTTTTTTAAATCAGGGATGGGACCGCCCAGAAAATTTCGCCCGAGAGCGCCACAGAGGCTAGGGCCGGCACAGCATACACATATTTATGTAGGAGATACTGAACGAGTGTAAAACGAGTAGAAACATATTTACGTCCGTGATATATAAACTTTTTAAACATTTCGGCATACGTTTGGTGTCGCAAACTAGGATATATACCTATTATAAATCGATAACAATTTATCAGTATATATTTCGTTACTAATTTATAAAATGATATGTTATTTGTAATATTTTATTGTACACACATTGTGTATATAATTAGGTAGAAATTATTGGAATAAGGAAAAAGCCATGGTCAATATTGTTAGAGATGATTTCAGAAATGTTCCATCGCATGATTTTGTTGCTATGAAGTCATCAATAATTAAACACAATATTACATACCATTTTTGTTTTAATCTGAGAGAATTGAATATTTTTGTAAATTTCTCATTCACTTGAAATTATTATTATTTTCAATGTGAAGTCAAATAGCTTTACAAATAGCAAACAGCTTTACTAGTTTTGTAAGTCGTTAATTAAAAATTTATAAACTAGACGGTTTCATAGTTTTTTAATAACGTTACTAACTAAACTGTTATGTTATAAAATACAATTACAATGAAATATTAGTATTAAAATTTGTCGCTAAAAATATTGTCGCTGTAGCATAGTTGGATAATGCACCTTCCCCGGTTAGGAAAGAGATCCAGGTTCGAATCCCGGTGGCGCAACAACAATATTTAATATATTTAAAATATCTTTCTTAATCAAAAAAATGAACGCTTGTAATTTAGAGGGTGGCTTGAAAAGTCTGTCCGGGCTCGGTGCGCGCTCAGCCCTGGGTCGGGGCTGGAACGCGGGGTTATTTATGTACACTCACTGAGCTATGTAATAATCTGAGGCCGGATTTAATTTGGCGGACTGATTTCACCCTGCCGCCTATCAGCCCGCGCCGGGTTAGGCGGCCGAGCGAGACGGCGCGAGGCGGCCGCGCGCGGAGCGAGGAGGGCGGACGCGGAGGCTCGTTACTGGTGCCAGTTTAATATATCACGGTAATGACCCATTCCCGAATGTTCAGACCTATTACAGAACGGCGTTGACAGATGCCGGCGGATTCCGGCCCGAATGTTTGAAATTTGTCCGATTAATACGGCGGTCGAGTGTGCAGGTAAACTGCCAACATCATATATGAAAATCTCTCTAAACGATACTTATCTGTTCAATAATTCTAAACACAAATGTATTGTATCTAGGAACTATCTAAAGAATTGCAGAAATATCATCATCTTCATCGCAATTAGCTCAATAATATTTCTCCATTGATCAATATTAGATTTTTTTTTCTATTGAGCAGGTACGCTATTTTTCTCCAGTCCTTAGTCCACGTGTCCACGGAACGAGCCATGTTTATTTTTAATTAAATTTAAAAAGTCAAATAGTCAAAAAGACAAGTAGCAAACATAGGTATTATACATATTAACGGAAAAATTTCGATGAAAAGGTAATGCCTCTGAGAATAAGGAATATTAATATACGTCGGTTCCACCGAAACCACCTAATTACCATGGATAGAGGAAGGGGTAACTAAAATCAGTTAAATAATTCGATTGTACGTGGTTTATCCACTGTTTGAAAATGGCCTTAACCACCGAAACAGCTGTAACATATAATAATGCTTACGCAAACTAGCAGAACTCAATAATAATATTAATTATTATTTAACTTTTTAAATTTAAATTTAAAAAAAAACAGATTTATATTGGTAAAGAGAGAGAGAGACAGAAACTCCAAACGTAACCAATAACTATAGACATCTACAACTATAATTCTGAAAAATCTATTTATACATACAGATGACATAAAATTACAAACATTTATTTAGTTTTAACTGCTAATGGAACATAAATGGTCAACAGACTGACTTATGATGTTTGACTTGCAACAAGCGTGAAGTGAGGCACGAGACGGTGTACCTCTGAGACTTGACGTGTACACGATGGACTGTGAAAGCCGAGTGTCTACATATAATCTCATGGAAGTGTAATCATTGTTTCGAGTTGAAAATCTTATCCGTGTGAATGGGCCATATCTGTTTAACGATTTTATCAACAAAATAAAGTATTGTATTGAAAAAGTTTGAATTAATACTAAACAAAATTGCACACTAAATAATATCATAATAGAAACTGGGAAAAAATTGCACAAAACAATGTTTTTCTGTTTGTTATTAAGATGACGAAAGTCATGTTTTATGTATTGTCGTATGATTAGATAACAGATTGATTGTAAAAATGTATCATCGTATACTTTTAACAATTTCATATTCTTGAAACTATTAATTACCTACTAATAGCGCGTGACCGATATTGCCCAGAATTCATCGAGGTGTTTAGAAATTGGGAGAAGAGTGGTGCCTTTGTTTTGCCAGACCCTAAAGAGTAACGATGTATGCAAAGTTGGTCTAGGCAGGGTGAGGTGAGATGTCCGGGGAATGGAGCGGAGTAACTATATTTTCCTCGGTATAATCAATAATATACACATTTAGAGAGTGTAGAGTGAATAGAGTAGGGTACCTATATTTTTCTAAAGAGTAACTATGCAAAAAAAGGATTGTTTAGAGAACAGACAAATTACGATATATTCAATGATGTATATATGGATATACCGGTGACATCAATATATCTTTAAATCGTAACTAAAACCATACGTTGACAGGATATTTTAATACCTAATATGGTATGAAATAATTATCATTGAACATCAGGTTGTTTTCCCAGAAAATCATTTTTCTTAAATTCTCCAAGATGATTCGTAATGCGCCAAGATAAAAATTCTGAAACGTAGAAATGATTTGGGTCGAGATTTTTTCAGGATCAAATAATAATATCCACAGGTTCTAAACAGATTAATAATGTTATTATTTGTCGTTGATTTACAACACCGAATTATCCACTACTACTTGTTTATACGCCATATTTGATTAATTACAAAATAATTTGACATTTTCATTTTTGCAGATGAAAAATAATATTTTCTTTTAAAATGGACATTATTTACAACTTTATTTGCAATATATAAATACACTTACAATTTTTTTAGCAACATATAAAATAAAACCAAAAGCATTACGGGATCCCTCCCTCCATCCCATCCTTCTAATTTTTACACTTGCAAATATAGCAAAGATTTAGCTATCAAAAATATATTAACAATTATATTTTATTTTTATTATTTAACATTTTTCGGTAACCACATTTTTAGGCACCAAATTTTTTTTATAACAAAGTCTCTAGCATATGGATGGCATATTGTGATGCAAGCACCAATTATTATGGTCCAGGGGTCAAGACACTCGTACATAAAATTTCTGGAAACTATTCGTTTATTTTTTGTTAAGATGTCATTAATATTTGGAAAAATATATATTTTTTTTGTCAGTATGATGCGCGAATAATTCTGTTACAGCCGTATGCAGGAGTATGAATTAGTACATTTCGGTATATGAAACACTTTACAAAAATCAAAACGAGTAAATATGTAAATACAAATTATATTTTTAACTGTAACTCTAAAAAGTTGTTAATTGTAACTGTAATAAATATTTTGCATTTAGATTTTATTTAGCTTTATAAAAATTATAGTCTTGTTCTCATCCTAAAGGCCTGTATCAACAGAATGAAATGACACAATGAGATAAATCTAAGAAATTTAGTTGAGATAAATCTCAATACCATATGCACGTGTTGAGATTTCTAACTTATAAATCACTTAGATTAGTACGACTGACACGTATATACAGTGATCGAAATGACAGCGAGAGGCGATACGTACGTACATCCGTTACCTAGAATCATAGATTCTGAAAATTACACACACATAAGGTATTAATGTATAAACATTTATTGTGTTTTTACTGCTTCGGAGTAGATTCAACGGAACATCAACGGTCAATGGATTACGTTTGATGTACGATAAGCTTGAAGTGTGGCGCGAGACAAAACAAATATCGAACACTACCTTGGCGGCAAGTGGTGGTGCTCGAATCAGAGAGTTCTCTCAAAACAAAAACTATAATCCCGAGCTCATAGTTTGTCTCGGAAAGAAAAGTATAACTCATAAAAATCTCATTCATACATAAGCTACAAAAATTTTGTTATTATGCATTTAAAATCGTTTTTAAGTACTTTTTAATCGTCTGCCGATCTTGGTCCAGTGTTAAAAACAGAACTGCGATTGAATATACCTACTAAGCAACTAGTTCAAGATTACGCTTATACTGCTGACTGCTTCAGTTGTTCTCTATAATGAAGGGTGGCGTCATTTCAGTCATGTGAATAAAATATCAAGGATGAAACTGTTATCGTCCGGTCCGGTGGTACCGCGGAGGATCACGCCAGGATAACAGGATGTAGCAGGGATTACGACCCACCGCGTGTGGCTAATCCAGTTGACACAATGTATGAACATGCTCGCTTATCAAAATATTGAAACTGCTTTCACACAACGGACAATAATGTATGATTGCTGAGTAGGGGCGATTTAAAGCAATATTGGGGTACATAATGATAGGTTTTTGTTCCGTTTTGTTTGTAAAACATATTCCGAGTTATAATATTTGCTTCATTAAGGTCGGCCGCAAGTTAAATAGAATTACATAATAAATATATACCTACCACATGTTTACGTATTAAATAATTGTGATGTAAATATAAGATAGGTTACTCAGTTTCAAAGTACTTTTTAACGGAGTTTTACACAACATTCTTGTATAAAATCAATGATTCAATCAATATTCCAACGCATACATTTTAATTTTATATTTTTTGTACAAATGGACGAAATCTATTTCTAGAAGAACACATTCTTATTGTGAAGTTGTAATTATTCAGAACATAGGTCTGTGATATTTTAAATATGAATTAAATATATTAATTAGAATTACATATAAAATCAATTTTATCTAAAAATATTGTTGTTGCGCCACCGGAATTCGAACCTGGATTTCTTTCCAAACCGGGGAAGGTGCATTATCCAACTATGCTACAGCGACGATATTTTTAGCGACAAATTTTCGAACCTATATGTTACCCTTTTGATATATTAATACATATAATCGTTCCATTATTTTAATAATAATAGTTGGTTCCAGGTCCCGGTGGCCCAACGTTAAAACGTTTTTCGATAAAATTGATTTTATATGTATATCTTTCTAATTAATATATTTAATTCATATTTAAAATCTACTTCATCCGTTGAGTTTACTGTTTAAGATACGCTATGTGATAGATATCTATAAGTTATTATTAATTATGTTAAGATATATTTCTATAATAAGCAGAATAAATAATGGGTTGGTGTAGACAAAACATCCCTGTTTAACTTATTTTTTATTAAAAATACGAAATTTTCCGTAAACTTTTAAAGTACTTTGAACCTCAAACACCTATTTTTTTAGACTCTTTGTCCCGTATTTTGGGGTTATAAAAGACTGTACGAAATGGTCTCTGATATTGCAATCTAAACTTCAAATTGTCTCTTTTCCGCCTGTTCTGCCCGCGCGTTCTATTTTCAAAGAATTTGCATAGTTATTTTGAAATTTTCCCGCGCGCAGGAACATATTTCGCTTTAAGGGCGCAAAGTGGAAAAGTTACAAGGGCAGGCAATCGCTTTTCGGCTGAAATGGCGATTGAAACTGCGGCCTTTGAAGTGTTGCATAATGAAAGGTGCAACTTAACGCTCACAGCTTAAGGATATTGGCCAAGATGCGAATGAATAGGGAAAAATAAAGTTTTTAATTATCTTTCAGCATCACACTGTATGTCATATTATCTTTCGTTACTATAATATAATGTACCTTTATATTGTCTATATTAACTGTCCGACAAAAATCTAAAATTATATTAGTTAACATTCTTGCTTTTCCAATTTTCATATCTATATACAGCAGCGACTTAGATAGTCCGCAATAGTGATGAGCATAAAATAGACGCAAATATAGTGCCGGAGAAGGATGTTACCAGTGGCGTACAGTAGGTATAGATTTAGGTTATACCAATGATATTATACAATTATATATAATACAATATATGTTGTACATAGGATTATAAAATTTCGTTTAACCAACGTCATTAGACAAAATTAATCCGTCATTTATACGACTCTACCATGTATTTATTTGTATATAAAAAATGCATGGACGTTTTTATGAACATTTTTATGACTGAACATGATTAATTTATTGTTTGAAAATCCTACACGTAATAAGTAAAAGAAATGATTATTTTAATTAAAGGTTAACGTGGGAAATAATTCTGCCAATTGCTTTATGTTTTTCCCAAATCAAAAACAAATTCATGGACCAAATGCACCTCGAACGCAAAGAACGGCTATGAAATCAACACGTTAAAACAGTAAGATAGTAAAATTCGTGAATTAGTAAAAGAGCAAGTGGACACTTCAATGATTTGCATACAATTGTAAGACTTTCTAATGTTATTCTGTTAAAAAACAGCATAAGTAACGACTCCATACAGAACGGGTCAACCAAATAGAATTTTCAATTCAGTAAATAGCCAATCGCATGACTTGAGTAGCTTAAAAAGAGACGATAGTAATTAGAATAGGTATAATGCGTCAATTGTAGCTACTAGCGCTACGGCTGCAGCGGTGGGTTGTCGTGGTATTTTTTAGAACTAAGCCATTAAAGTTTCTACTGGTACACAGATGGCGCTAATTGTAATAAATCGGCATATAATGTATCCGTTCATGTCTATATTATAAATTATTTAATTTATATTTGTTTCCCAGTATTTTTAGTAATGCACAGCTTTTTTGCTCGTATGTACTGCACGCCCCTGGATGTTACGTATTCCGTGGACAGCATGACGCACGTACGATTCAATACTGTAACAAATTCAACCACAACAAACTATATCTACGGCAGTGAACAAAATATTCTTCCAATTTTTATATAACTTTGTTTTATAAATAACTGTGAATTATTTGTATTAAATTGGTTTCGGAAAAATATCCTTTCCTGCATCAGGATGAAAAAACCTTTTTCAACCCGGTTGAATATAAATAAGTCACAGCGGTTTATAAAACAAAGTTAATACACTTTTAATTATAGAAGATTTATAGATATACTATAAATTAGGTAGTTACTCATGATTTAAAATGTGTATATTAAATTCATTTTATATGCCGGATTCGAGTTCAATATCTTAAAAAGGACGATGGTATTTTAATTGTTATTTTTGAAGCAAACGATCCCCAGTTCGAGTTCGCCGCAATGACGTATGTACATAATGGAAAATGGCATCACTGAGTCAAGTAAATATTCGTATAAAGGCGCACGAAGAATGAAAATATATCGTGCCATCGTCACGGACGTGTGATACGGACTTCATAGATCCGACTTAATAAAAGGAAGAGTGTCGGTCAATAGTAAGTATTGCGCAAGAATTTGTTTACCATATTTTAAGACGTTTAAAAAATAAGAGATTTTCTCTGATCGTCTTTCACGTGTTGGGTGTTGGACGGGGCGGAGTGTGAGAGAGGGAGGACGTATTTCGGGGGCTGAACAGGCGCATCCCGGGGGGGCCGTAACTCGGGGCCCGTCGGTAATTACAGATCGCGTGACCGTTAACGCCCGTAAACAGAAAACCGTAAACCGGGAGGATCCAAATAGCGCAGGCACCGGAGGTATCGGAATACGATGGCCATGAGGGTGCGAAGTTAGAACATAAAGAAAGATGAACCGGAGATAATTCATTGTCTCATGCCAATGTGATTATTCAGACTACGAGTAATCAAAAATATAAATACAAATTTCGTACATTCATTCGGAACATTTATAAAGATGAGATAAATAAAATAATTAATTCAAAATGATAAAAAGGTTACTTATAATACCAACTAAAACGATATAATCGTATTAATAGATCTAACCCAACAATTATATCGGAAAACTTAACTTTGTTTGGGATTATACTTATACAGGGTGTATGTAACAGACTTAGTCCACAATATTTTATGGGTGGATACCTAACTGAATTACAAGTCGAACGTGTTCAAGGAATTTGTGCCTATTTTAAACCATATCAGAGATATAAGAATTTCAAAATAATCGTAATTAGGCCATTATTTCGATTAATTGAAATTTTTTATTGATTCCTAACAATATATTGAATGCAAAAAATTAAAGGTCATCGAATTTAGAGTGGCCAATCTATTTTTTGTTACATGATTTAGGGCCTGAAGCAAAGATAATGTATACGTTTCGCATATATTTATTTCGAAGTTCGTAGACCTAAAGCTTAACATGATTTTGTAAAAATTTCAAACTCTAATATTTTCCGTAACGGTGTAGAATTTGCACATATTCCTTGAACATTTTCGACTTGTAATATAGTTATGTATCCACCTATATAATGTTGTGGGCTAGGTCTGTTACCCTCTGTGTATGATATACCTTGAATAAATAAATGTTCAGTGCCTCCCACCGTCCTTTCCCTCCCCTGCCGCTAGCGAGCGGTCAGTCGATCGGCGACCTTGAATCGAAACTGTTAAACTATTTGTTGACCTTTGGCGAGATAGTGATATAATTATATACAGTCTACTGCATCCGGAGGTGATCGAGAGACTCAGGAGAGGCGGTATTCGATGAGACCCTTTTTCTTGTTCCTGTGTTTCTGTCACCTAAGGTGCGAATCCACTACTTTAAAATATTTAAAAAGTAAACGAATTTACATGATTATTGTTTACCAACTTCTCTATAAATTATAAGTTTTTTTACTGTATTTGAATTGTTGTATCAATGGTGTTCCACATTAAAAAATATTGTGTTATAAATCGACTTTTGTTTAAAATGTATTATTGTAATTTAATTGTTGTATCCTACACAAGGTGTCTCTGACATGTGGAATCGCAGAGGGGCGGAAGGCAATTATATATAAAAAGAAAAGTTCGAGTTCTTCATCAATTACTTATATTTAAAGTTAGAATTTGAATAAAGTGAAATAATAATTAAGAAATGAAAAGATGGGTACGTAAGTATCGAAAACATGTAATTTGTAGGTAGGCATAATGTATAGGCGGCTTCGTCGAAACTGGCAAGAGGGAAAATCTAAAAATTATTCGCTATTCATTTTAAGTTTTGGTAAAATATCGATTATAAACTATACCCTTGCTGACTTGTAAACATTAAATAAATAGAGATTGAGTTTTGAGTTACACACAGCAAAACAATCTAAAATCCAAATTTAAATAATCAAAGAAGGGCTATTTCAACTAGTGCATTGCAATTTACAAGTATGAGTAGGTATTTAGATGGATGGGTATTTTTTTACATTTCAGGTTTCCCACCTAACAACGTTTTCTTAGAACTACCCTATCGACAGGGGTAGGTACAATCAAGAGAATTTGTACCTTTAACCCGCAGATTAAGAGTTTTTCTGATCTTTTCTATAAATGTTTCCATGTGAAGGCAGCAGTTAAGAAAGCGAAGTAGTTAAAACGTAACTAACCGGCAGTTACAGCTGAACCGCATCACATGTCGTTAACTTCGACATGTTTTATTGCCAAAATTTATTCACTATTTTATTCCATGGGTTATCGATGGGTTTAATATTGCTTTTTCAGTTTTTCATTGCGACACGAAGTCATAAAACGTATAACACTGCATTTATAATTTTATCTGGTCGCCCTACCACGATAGCACTCGCAGAAGTGTCTTATGAAACTTTCTATCTTCACGAACGTTGCTGTTTGATATGTTAAATATATTGTTTGATTAATATTTAAAAAATATTCTGATACTGTCCAAAATTGTATTTTTCATAAATAAGTTATTAAATTAAGAAGTTTCATTTCCCATTTTTTGTCAAGTATCTTATAAGTTGCGATTATTTTGAAATTTCAATTTTTCAAAACATAGTTCTGTGATATTTTTAATACAAATTAAATGTATTAATTAGAAAGATATACATATAAAATCAATTTATCGATAAATTATTGTCGTTGCTACCGAGATTCGAACCTGGATCTCTTCCTATCCGGGGAAATACATTAACCGATTTTACTACACCAACACAGTAAGTTGACGATAAATTTTCGAACTTATATGTATATTTTTCTAATTAATATATTTAATTTGTATTAAATATATTTAATAATTATTTTAACATATTACAGCTTTAGAAAAAATAAACGGAATTGCTTTTAGAGAAAAAAACAATTTAGATAAAATGAACATTAGTATCATAAAATAAACAACACGTTTTTTTTATTGTTTGGCGGGTATTGGTGTAATATTTTAGATAGATAGAAAAAAACTTCATACAGATATTCTAATTTTTTTGTTTTGGTACACACTGTATTGAATAACCACACTTTCATAAATTATTCAATTTGTGGAGGATTAAAATTTTTCTTGTGATATTTAAAAAATTGTTAAATAAAGAAAAATTTCTTAAAATTCTTTGTTCACATGAGGTATATATGTATTTTAAAATATTTTTGAGTTTTATTGTGTTATTTTCTCATGCATTATCTTATTTTTGTGGACGTAAATTATATATAATGTATTAAATATAAATATGACCAAAATTCTTAAATATTTTAATACAAATTAAATACATTAATAAAAAAAATATCCAGATAAAATCAATTTATCGAAAAAATATTCTTGTTGCCACCTGGATTCGATTCAGGAACCTTTCCTGTCCGGAGAAGTGCGCTGACCTATCAATCATTAATGTATAAGATGTATTAATGTTTCTAAAATGTAGTAATGTCTCGTATCGGATTTTTCTTAAAGGTGTTTGAGATTTTGCGTAAATATAAAGTAGATTGCTTTCAAATAATGGAATAACAGATGCGTAAATTTGAAAGTGTAACAACATATAAGTTCGAAAATTTGTCGTAAACTTACAATATTGACACGGTGTTCTTATTGATACATTTAATTTGTATTAATATACCACAGAATTATGTTCTGAAAAACTGTAACTATACAATAATAATGTGTTCTCATTAATAATGTTAAATATTTCTTCCGTACTACCGAGTAATTAATGGTACTTTTATAATATTAACTTTAATTGCAGAATCTATTGCAGTTATTGTCGCTCCTCTCATACTTCCATATTCAATAAATGGTTAACGTATCACGTGATACACCATTTTTACATGATTAATATTGTTTTTCTTTTATGCATAGAAGAATATTCATAATATTTCTAAATAAGTATGTAATTACTAAATTTATGTTATTAGTTAAATAAATGTGTTCCTTACATCTTAGATAAAAACTACAGCTTCCTAGTATAAATATAACATAAATAAATGTTAAATCAAAATGTAGCAAATCATAAAACAAATTAAATAATGGTGTCGTGACCGTAAGGGCTCACCTATCAACCAATAGGGCCCGGACCAGAGCAACCAATGAGTTACAGAAAATAAACACTAAGCACAGAGACGGTTACTGCTCAAGCAACGAACTTCCACTTCTTCGCAGGCCGTCCTAACACCAGCATCGCTACTCAACAATATCTCCAGCGAGCCACTCTAGAGTTCAACCGCGTATTCAAATTGTATTATTTCATCGCCTCAATAAACGAAACCTTGTAAGTGCTCTTTCATTTATATACTCTGCTCTAGTTACAACAGACACCCTACACTGCGACACACAACCAACACGCGTGAGACAAGAAGAAGTTAGGAGCTTCTGTCTCACAGCATCTTAACCTTCTGACTCAATCTCGAGTCAATCAAGATACACACACACGCATCTCAACTCCTACAATGGTAATATTTGTGATAATTTATTTGTCAAATTTTTAATCAAATTTCGCTTTTTTTAAAATATTATAATTCAAATAAACTTATGAAATGCGATCTCACATCCCTTGAGCACAAAAATTAATGATATAAATGTTTAATAATAATAAAATTTATACCTACTTAATGTTGGCTCTGCTATCTGAATCAAAAAAACTATGTGTATAAATTATCTGAATCAAATAAAAAAAATGATCATGAAGGTAATAAATAAAGTCCTCACATATAATATAATAACCCGTTAAAATTGACGGTAGCCACCGCGAGCACTCAAATCTCTCCCCTCAATTCCGCCGGAACACACCACTAAATGCACAGATAACGTAAAATTGAAATTGTTTCTAATACGAGAATTGGAAAAGCGATAAAATGGAATATATGAGTTTCCACGTCTCTACAGGCGAGCCTAAGTGTATTATAGGTAAAGAAGGATGTCGGGCGCGCGTCAATATTCATGATTGAATTTTTCATGGAACCGCTGTAAAGACCGAAAGGGTACGCTGGGGACCGGGGACGCTAATAATAAGTATATCATCTCGAAACAGAGCCTTTGACGGGGGATGATAGATGCTCGTGGATTGAACATGCGTGTGGAACATTTTAAAAATAAATATTTTCGCTTTTGACCAGTATATCTAACTAACAGCACAATCTGTATTTTGTTATATTGTATATAAATGTAAATTAGACGTTAAAGAAGTTTCCACACATATAATCAAAATAATTTAGATTAATTATAATAAGTATTATATCAAACCATCTCTTCATTTTAATTACACAAACATAAAAGAAAAAAATCCTTCCGGCACTGATCACAAGAATCGGGTAGATTTAGTCTGATTAGTGTGAAAGTGTATTTTTAACTTTTTTCTTTAGAATCAATATTAATGGAGTTATGAATTTTTATTATTTAAACAGTCGGGTTTTTAATCATTTCTATCAAAATGTACCTAAGAAGCTCCACGAATTCTTTACCCGATACATCGTTTATATACAAGTTCGTCAGAATAAAGCGTCGCTAATCTTGTTTCCAATTCTTCTCTCAACAGTATTTAGTATTTACCATTTCCAACCCGACGTTGCTAATATTGATATTAATAAAACTTATTTTTTCTGCTTCTCAAGAAGTCAAGAATCTCGTAAGTTCATGTTATATATAATAATTTATACAACAGTTTATTCTACACAATGTAATAATCGTAATTATGAGAAACCTGTTCAAAATAGTCGAAATTTATGGAATGTGTGTACTTGATCATTCCTTGACTTGTTATGATTTGGACGGCAATTTTTAATTGTGAGTTTGAATGGTACATTAAATATTTCACTTAAAAATAATATGACAACAAACAGATATCTGTAAATAGTACAACATATTGTCAATATTAACATTTTAAGTAGCAACTTAAAAAGGGTTGACTGTCAAACGATCAATAAATACTTAAATACAAATTAAATGTATCAATAAGAAAAGTATATCTACAGATAATATCAATTTATCGAAAAAATATTTTTGTTGCCGCGTATAAAGTGTTCTTAATAATAAGTACTTTAATTCAGCAAACACAAATTAAAGTATTAAATAAAATAACAATCACGTTGTATGAAACCACGAAATTTATTTTACGTCAACCGGTTTCGATTATCTCAAGCATTATCAGGACGTATTTAAAACTGATCATAAATACAAAAAGAGTGCACTTATATATACATAAAGCGGGAGATATAATATAAAATTACACGTAAAAGAGAGAGAAAGAATACATATATAATTAAATAAAACACGAAGGGAGACAGAATATAAAATTATATGCGGAAGAGAGAGACAAAATACATACACAGACAGGCGGAACATTAAGGGATGGGAAAATACAGTGTTGATGAATATTAAATTGATAAATTTCGTGGTTTCATACAAAGTGATGATTTTATTTAATATAATATGTCAAACCACAAAGTAATTGCTTTCTACGACAATACAAATGAAAGTTTTCACGGTTTCTGCGCCTGAGAAAGAAGAACGATAATAATTATTTTTCTCTGTGTAAGGCCCGAGATAAAAACTCTCTTCTTATGATATTTGTGCGGAATGTGTACCGACGATATAAATGTTTTGGATCTAAATGTATTGAAATTGAACTGAACATTTTATGCACCATCCCAACCTGAAGGTTTGTCTCCCGATGGATGCCATAAATGGATCGAATTGCTCGTTAAATGTTGATGGCGCCGTATAATAACGTTTGTCCCAAAGCAGAGGTGGTTTTCCCGCTCGCGGTAATTTCCATATCCGCCAAAAGATGGCGCCATCATTCACCGGGCCTAAACGTAAGCTGACGTAAAGAGTGCCCGGCGAAAATGACGGTAGGGAGGTGAGTCTTGAACAATGAAATCGCGAAATCCCGATACATAAAAATGTTTTACTTTTTGTAATACAAATTTAATTAATACACATTTTGTTAGTCGGTATCTTGAGTATTGTTTGGAAAGAAAGGTGTTAATATTGAGTTAATGTTATACACACAAATGATAATTATTCATCGTACCTAATACGTACTATGTAACGTAATACAAACATAATATATCATAATTCTAGACAGCTTCTTGATGGCTATCATAGATGAATTACGAACTATCGTTGTTTAATCTATTTATTTACATTTTTGAACTACGTCAGCATCTTAAATAAATAAATAAAATTTTTGATCAGTATGTGAAAAATAAATTAAATAAAGTATCTAACGGATTACATACCCAGTTTACATAACGAGTTTTTACTTTGGCGGCGAAATGAATTTCAAAATAAAAACACACGTCCAATAAAACATTAATTGGTTCAATTTGTAATTATTACAATGGTGATAAGTTTTATATTTTTTACTTCTGATATTTTAGGATTATAGTATATGACTGTGTGGCTCCAGTGATATATTAAAGTAAGAATAAATAAATAGGGCTTTCAATCCCGGGATTCCAGATTATTTTACTCGGCACCGTAATCCTAAATAAATGTTTTCATTTTATGTTCTTTAAACGCTATAAGGATTTAAAATCAATACCACCTGTCAGATTGGAATCCAAACGGTTTTTTTCGGGATGTGAAAAATAGTGACTAAAATAAGTTTTTTTTTTCTAAATGATGAAACCTTAGACACTTTGATCTTATTATATTATCTAACCCTTAAAATAATGAATAAGATTTTAAAATTGTATTATGTATTTTTTGTTTTTTACTTTTGTGCAGTTATTTGTACATGAAAAATAAAAATAAAACATCTGTTCCAACTCTTATTTTTTCTAATAATTTAAACATTTAAATTCCCGGTTCCGGCACCGGGATCCCGGGATTGTATATTGCCAGCACCATAATACAGGTTCTGAAAAAAATCTCCGAAAAAAAGTCCTAACAATAAATGTTTTTTTGACACATGTCCAAGTCATTTGCAATAATTTTTTCAGCTTTAGACAGCAAATAATCAATTTCAGTGGTTGATGCATTGATGATATTATATCATTTTGCATATTATATATATGCATATTATATCATTTGTATTTTAGTATATCATATTATATCATTTTGCATTCGTGCGTTGATGATATTATATAATTTTAGGGCTAAGTAGGCATCGCTGCATATCACCCTGGTTATGATGTCGCCTGTTCCTCGCTCTTGGTTTATGTGCTTGCTGTCCAATAACGTGTCTTTAATTATTGTTGTAAAAGTGTATCACTCCTGTTTTAATGTACAGTTGTTACGTTTAGTATAAAGAATTTGTGTGACAGATGCTACGAATGCAAATATCCACTATACTGTAGTCTTTATTGCCAGTAAGAACAACACCAATGTAGCGTTTCTATCCAATCTAATGGAATCGTATACCTATGCAGATTGAGTAGCTTGTCAGTATAGTGGTTAAGACGCTAGTCTAGTGGTCGGAGGTTCGTGCCTCGTTCCAGGACACTAGCAAGTTAGTCTTATTTTCATAGTACAAGCGTTTAGCTTAGTTTAAAAATAGTAAGAGTATTGATGTGACATGTATTCCGTGTACGCATCTCTATTTTAAAAAAAAAGAGATTGTTCCACTAAAAGTACATCTCGTATTACTTATTTAATATATATTTATCGATGTGCTTTCAGTAACTATTTCAAGAAGAGCCATTTAATTGTAACCCTGAGAAAAAATTCAACATCTACAGTCTCATAAATTATATTTTCAAATCTTCCTACTGGTATTTGAATATCTGTCATTTCGGTCATTTGTACCTTAGATAAATGTCAGACGACATTTATCTACGACACAAATCGTTCGGATTTATTTAAAAGTAGGCTTATAATAAAAGCAACCCCTGAAAAATAATTTGTCTTAAATAATATTTCTGATTGGGTATTTGTTTGAGTGTTGAAAATATTATTAAGTTGTACTGTGATAAATCGCTTCTTTTTTTTGATAATAAATAATATTTTCAACAATAAAAAATAGTATTAAAGAGAGCATATTTTTATTGTGAAGTTGTAATTATTCGGAGCATAGGTCAGAGCATAGAAAAGTACTGTTAAAAATAATGAATTAATTTGAAAAGTGTAACATATAGGTTCGAAAATTTGTCGTCTAAAGTACTGTGTACTCTAGCATAGTCGGTTAATGCACCTTCAAAAAACATACAGGTTCGAATCCCGGTAGCAACAACAATATTTTTCGATAAAATTGATTTTATGTGTATTTCTTTCTGATTAATACATTTAATTAGTATTTAATGAAAAATAGGCTTTCGGAATATTGGTTGCGAAGTGACCACTACTCGGAAAAAGTAAGTTTACGCAAATTAGGCCAACAAATATGATGATATTTTTTAAATAACGGTGATTTCTGATGATGCTGCAGGCGCCGAGTAGGTACCGCGATATATTTAAGTACTTGCCAGATGCGTTAGATCGCGTCGCGGTGAAGCGTCTCCCCCGAGGAATACGCTTATCCAATAAGCGTAACGGATCGGTGGCCGCGCGCGGTGCGTGCGTCGTGGGCGAATATCCCGGTAGGGACGGGCGGGCGAAACGGCGCTCTTTCGAACGTCGCAGGTAATATTACGACCGGGGCTTCAAACGGATTATTAACTGATTAGGTTGAGACCGATCAACTCAACCGACTGAAAGCTCGAAAGGGAATCGTTCATTGACGCCGAGACACGTTGACACCATGGGAGAGAAGGATTGTTAAAATTTCGATGCGGCAATTCACAGCTGAGATACGAGTATCTCTTGAGAATGAGACGTGATAAGAGACACATTGTGTAGCAATTTTATAAATATATATATTCGGTGGACAGAATATATACAGGATGGCCCAATAAAAGTGAGAACATCTCGTAACACACGAGTTATTTCAAAACTTGATTATAATTCTTAATGTATTTTTTTTGCACAATATTTAACTAATAAGAAATCATCAAAACACCCCCATATTGCATAATCTATTGGGTTTAAATCTGGGCTGTTCGGTGGCCGCATGCCTGGCTAGATGAAATTAACATTCTCACGACGAAGAAAGTTTATTGTATTTCTGGCTGTGTGAGATGGAGCTCCGTCTTGCTGTAATGTCCAGTTATGTTGTAATGTCTAGCTATACTCCATGCTTCGTTTTGAAACTTGTTAATCATTTTCCTAGCACTCCGACGTTTTTCAATCCGCAAATTTTTCATCAGAATACGGTTTTATGCAGTGATTTTTATCATTCTGGGCAACACATTGAAAAAAGATAAATATAAACAATGGGAAAATTAATAATCAAAGATGGCAAATTCTCGAAATAAAACGTAATATGGGTAAATAGGTAAGTGAGTAAATTAGTGAACTATTAAAGCTATTGTTGATATAGGTAAACTAATTTTGATGTAATTATATCACATTTTACAAAATGTTCTCATTTTTTTGGGCCATCTGTATATCACAAAACAGTGATCTGTCATTTTAGCCAAATTATATAATTAATATAAGTATAACGCATATAATTAAGATTTTTGGTATTAATGTAGAATTTAATGCACAGTTTTTTTTTGTGAAACCTTAGATATTATTTAAACATTCTTAACATCAAATTTTAAAATTATTTTGTAATTTTATTTATAAAAAATAGTTACGCCTGTTGAACTTTATAACATGCCAGTATTAATAAAGAGCTTAAGATATTTGTAAAATGCTGTTTAAGAACTCCGATTCCTCGCCAGGGAGATTATTATTTAAATTTGATTTATTTACGAAAATTTTTATGATATGTATGTCTGAGGTATATAACACATTTTTCCAAACTAATCTGTTTTTTCAAACAATTAAATTCTTATTTTACTACGCAGTTGTATTGGTGTTCGTTATCAACCAATCAATTAATCGAACAAATATATCGGTTGCTACTGAGGTTTTTACCAGAATCTTTTCCTATCCGGAGAAATGCGTTACCTTTACGCTACGTCAACTTTCGAATCAATTTTCGAGCCTATATGCTGCAGCTCTGGTAAATTATTCTTAGGAGAACACATTCTTATTGTGAAGTTGTAATTATTCAGAACATAAGTGTGTGATATTTTAAAATATTAATTAAATATATTAAGCCACCGGGATTCGAACTTGGATCTCTTTCCTAACCGGGGAAGGTGCATTATCCAACTATGTTGCAGCGACAATATTTTTAGCGACTAATTTTCGAACCTATATGTTACCTTTTTGATATTAATACATTTGATGGCTCTTTCAAATAATGGAACGATTAAATGATTACATGTAATTAAAAAGATCCAGGTTCGAATCCCGGTGGCGCAACAATAATATTTTTCTATGAAATTAATTTTATATGTACGAGTATATCTTTCTAATTAATATGTTTAATTCATATTCATCTATTATTCCATTAAAAAAATCTATCATGCGACAAATTTCAAATACCTTTGAGTAATATACGCTAGGAGACGCCAGAGATTAAACCAATTCATAATTTTTATTAAATTTGGATAGAAAAAGATCATGGTTCGAATCCCGTTAGCAACCGAAATATTTTTTAGATTAAATCTTTCTAATTGACACATTTAAGGTGTACCAAAATACCACAGAACTATGCTCTGAAAATACCGAAACTTCACAATAATAATAACGTGTTATCCTTAAAAATATAACTTATTATTGTACATATTTAATAAGTATATTTGTCTTTAAAAATTCATCACATGTTTGATTTACATCTCATTAATAAAAAGTATGAACACTTACCTGGAGCTGATGTCTAACTTTGTCAAGAGTGGGCGGCTTTACGTTTCCTTAAGGGCGGGTGATGCTAATGCCTCCTCGCCCTCCCTCTCTGGATCCCGTCATTCTCCCGCCCTAACTCAGAGGATCCAATTCCCAAGTATACTCCCCAAGGGGATCGGACTTGTGTGTCAACTTACTGACAAACTCCACCTTTGCTACATTCTTCTGAGAAGTGGTGGATGTACAAAAGAGAAGTGAAAATCACAAAAAAAAACTTGCCAAATGATAAAAAAAGTAAAAGAACGTCTTTTTTGTTCTTTTAGATTCAATTAAAGATAATAAACATTTTGTCATAGTCACGACTTTGTACTCGTTTGTAAAGTAAAAAGTAACGGACTTAGAAAATAACTTTTGAGTGTCCGAAAGGAATGATGAATCGGCAGAAAACAGCATAAATAGTATAGTCCTTGTTTTTAATGGTACAAAAAAGTTTAATAATGTACGAAGGAGTTGATTTTCGTGTCCAATATCGGACCGCAGCATGTTTCCAGGCATTTTAGGCTGTTTAGCATCATGGTGCCGAGGTTCAATTAAAGCTATAATCAGCGGTGAAACTACAAAATTGGGCCCCGATGCAAAAAAGGTAATGGACCCCAAAGCAAAATGGAAAGGGGCCCTGAATATGTAATGTATTAATATAAGGCAGTTTATCCGATAATAAGTAAGAACAAAATTGGTCACATCAAATCATGAGAAAAAATTAGGCATTCATATAAATATTGAACACATTCTTATCACAATAAGAATATGTTCTCCTTAATAATATATAAGTTGAATCAATGTGTCCAAAATTTAATAAAAATGAATTGTTTATTCTGGCGTTTGCTATCGGATTACTCAAAGGTATTTGAGATTCTGTAAAAACAAAGTAGATGGCTTTCTAATAATGGAACGATAGATGTATTAATTTGAAAAGTATAACATATAGGTTCGAAAATTTGTCGTCAAAAGTATTGTCGCTGTAACATAGTTGCATAATTCGTCTTACCCGGTTTGGAAAGAGATCCAGATTCGAATTCCGGTAGCGCAACAACAATATTTTTCGATAAAATTGATTTTATATGTATATCTTTATAATTAAAACATTTTGTTAGTATTTATATAAATGAAAAACGCAACTGAAAAAATTCCCTTCCTCCTGTTAGCGAGGTACTATCGTATACATCGATAACGTTTTTGTAATAAATACAAGTGAGAAATGATTTTTCAAATTTTGTAACTGCATTTCTTGCTGAGGGATTTTAAAAATTATTAGTCCATATTAGCGATTGGAATAATTATTGATTCTCGCATGTGTCAATACCTAAGCGGTAAGTATTAATACTATATTGAAATAAATACTTTGTTCCTTATTATTTGTGCATTAAAATAATAAAAGAATAGCAAGGTTAGGTTAGGTTAGGTTAGGTTTATTTATTTAATATTATTTTTTATTATTATAATGCTCAAATAATTCGTTTTATGGAACAAAGCTATTAATTATGTTTTAAGGATCAGAAGGTTATGTGTGTGAGCTTCTGGTGCCTCCAATAAATTACACCCAGCGCTCACCTGTTATTTTGAATAACAATGCGGAGT
Organism: Eubasilissa splendida; assembly: GCA_031772225.1. NCBI lineage: Eukaryota > Metazoa > Arthropoda > Insecta > Trichoptera > Phryganeidae > Eubasilissa > Eubasilissa splendida. Next base: position 20,690,067 of record CM062846.1, on the reverse strand, counting down.
GTGTGTGTGTGTGTGTGTGTGGGTGTGGGCGCGTACGTAACCGTGGCAGGTTGAAGAAGAAAGACTGCTTCCAGTTGACAGATGTTTATTGATGATCATTGTACAGTAATAGTTAGAAATATATGCAGTGAAAAATTTTCAATGAGGAACGTTTGCTAATGATCTTGTTGGGAAGATGGCCGTGAGAGAAGTGGCGCGCAGGGGCCGGCTTCCCGGGCGGTCGCTGGCGCATATTATTGTTGTCTGTTATCCGGTCGGTACCGGCGTGTTTTTGTGGCTGATTAGAGCCTAGTTTTATACCTAGATATATGCAGGGTACGTTCAGGGGTCGTCGGTGATATTGCTGATTGTGAAGGCGATAAACCTCCACAAATGCTTAGAATGAATTTAGATAGCACGTGCATAAAGACGTAGTATTAGCACTTTGAAAAAAAGGATGGAAAAATGTCGTGCTTTGCTTAGCTACATTATAGAAATACATTTGTACTATTTCACTATTTTTGTTTAGTGTATCTTTTTTTTTTTTTAAATAAATGCTTTTTGTCAGAGGTAACATTGACTTGGATGTATGACTCTGTAAGTATATTACTATTTTAGAATGTGCGTGAGGGTAAATTATACTCCTACTCGAGTTGAAATGATTGACGATATAGAATCACCAAATCTTGTTGAATTAAATATTGTTTTATATTTCATAAATCAATTTATACGACGATCGATCACTGAAGCCATTCGGGAATGTTTTTTTATAAGCGATTCAAAAATAATCCTACAATTTTATTGATTGAATAATAATATTAGTATTACGCGTATATATGTATTTATTAGAAATTGTTAATAGAAAGCGGCGTGTATATATATATTTTTTTATAAAATTAATTTCCTTTTATACAAAAATATATTTTATATAGTAATGCCGATAATTCATTAATTAACTTATAACTAATTTGTAAGTTCAGAATTTCCAATTATATAATTCAATAATCAAAAAAATGTCAGTCAATAAATCACATTCTATGTTTATTAAATTAGATTCTGTTAAATTAAAACCATTTTATACAATATCTGTTTATATACACCTAAACGGTAGAGAGGGTTGGCAGGGTCGGAAGGGTGGATGGGAAGAGGGATGAGACGTGAGCAAGTTGTCAAATATCAATAAAGAACAATACAATTTGAATAAATTTTATCTTCACATTCGTAAAAAAATATAGCATTCTATTTGCAGTGAGAAGAATACATTTCTTTAAACTATCTGTATCGACGGAAGGTCGCGAAAATTTCGTAGTGGTTGAATAATATTAAATATTACATAATGTATTATATAATATGTTGTATATACCCAGGGGCGTGCAATGCGTACAAGCAAAAAAACTGTGCATAACTAAAAAATCTGCAATTCTGAAACAAATATTTTGCAATTAGTGCCATCTGTGTACCAGTAGAGACTTTAATTCCTTAGTTCTAAAAACTCACAGCTGTACTCACGGGGCTCTTTTTTTATTCGCCAAATTAGACACTGTAATGTAAATATCACGACAGCTTAAAGCTAGTGAATTACTCAAGTCATATAAATGGCTATATACTGAATTGAAAATTCCTTTCGGTTTGTTGATCCGTTTTGTATGGAGTCGTTACCAATGCTTTTTATTAACAGAATAACATTAGAAAGGGTTATAACTGCGTGCAAATCATTGAAGTGTCTACTTTCTCATTTACTAATTCGCGAATTTTACTATCTTACTGTTTTTAACCTGTTGATTTCATGTTTGTTCTTTAAATTTAGTGCATGGATTGGTTTTTAATTTGAGAAAAATAAAAAGTAATTGGCATAACTATTTCCTTTACGTGAAGTATATTCAAACAATAAATTAATCATGTTCAGTCATAGAAAGTGTTCCTAAAAACGCCCATACATTTTTTATTTGGGTAAGAAAGTATTATTTTACGTTAAAACTTAAACATTAAAAGTATTCTAAAATTACAAATAATAACATATAAATGACAGATTCATTTTGTCTAAAAGCGTTGGTTAAACTAAGGTTCATAATACTATGTATAATATCATTGGTAATAGCATAATCTAAATCTATACCTCATGGACACCACTGTATATACCTATATTTAATAAAACGTTAAAAAATATTCTTACTAATCGTTTACGAAAGACAAATCACTAGTGAATGTATTCTACAGATTGCAAATCTGTATAATGATATACGTGGGCTATCTAGACAGTTAAGCGTTCGTACGAATATGCTATCACAGCGTTTCTATAGATGCAGTAAGGGGGTGAAAAACATTATTTTAAGATTGTTCTTCACTAGCATGTATTGCGAGCTCCGGTTAAACTACAAGTAAATGACGCACAACCATCCACGGATTCACAATAACAACTTATACAGTTCGGGCTGGCACGTTATTGTAGGGCATCTACAATGTTTGCTGAAGACCGTGTGCATGAATTTGATCCGCTTCTGAGACAACTGAAACTGAAACTGCGGCTGGAGCTCAGCATCAACTTCCTAGTGCAAGCGGCGCTATCATGGAAGGCTGGCTCCCTGACCAGAGAGTGGCGCAACAACTGCAGTGTAGCTACGTATATGATAATACCCGTAACTGAAATTCATAACTAATATTTTGTTGTTATACATGTGTGTATTTCGATTCTTTTCTTTTCTTTTTTAAAATAAATATTATTTTGTTACTTGTATGTATTATTTATATGGCGAATTATATGGAATTACAACGTAGTAAAATACAAAGGACTTTCTATCCATACAGACTGATTTTGCGTTTAAGATCACGGAACCACGGAAACGATAATACAAGATTTCATTAGTATTCTTTATATTTTGTTATTTTAAAAAATAATTAAATATTTTAGTTAAAGTCTTAATGGTAATTTTTTGATATCTGCGTAAGTGTTTTGTATTGAAATTAAAGACTCTTTAAAATGATTGTTTATGAAGATGTATTCGACTTTATGTATTCATATGGTCCACGGGCTAACTCGTATTATTATAACTATAAATTTTTCTATCATTAAAATTTCTCTATGAGATTTATCTCGAAAGCGCGTAAAATACAGTACAGAGTAAAGCACCAAGTGTGTATTTTGTGAACATAGTAAAATGACGTATACATAACTTTACCGACAAATCTCTGAGATGAGGGATAAAATACTCATTCCTGGATACTGTGTGTGAAAATATATTGCAGATTTTGTGATGAAAAATAATATAGTTGTTAAGGGGTAGATATCACAATAAATGCAGTTAAGGTCGAGGGGTATTCCACGTGGTAGTTTAATTTGCTGAAGGCACTTTTAAATGGCGAATGAGGAGGTCGCAGGAATTCGATTTCGATTAAATTGATATAATTCACTCCGGAGAGGAATTTCCGAGACGTCGCGAACATTGAGGGAAGTAGTTCCTCGGGGGCGTCTGTTATTTATCGGTGCAGGGGTCGGACACCGGAGGGATCTTTTTAATACTCCCGACACAGGATAAGCTTTAACCTTTCCTCTCCGATGATGTAAACTGAGTTGATATAGCCTCTAATTATGTAAATATACTAAATACAGAGTTCATATTTTAAGCATTCCTCCGTAATTTATTTGTACATTGGATAAAATAATTACAATATGTAAGTATTTACTATACGCAACAAAAAACAATGTTTTCTCGAAGAACCTGACGTGAATTTGTCATTAAGTGTATGGGGTGCGGGGTGTCAGATGCCGATCGTCACATTAGTGGCAGAGCGTACACTGGTCGAGTTAAACGTGCCTTATGCGTCTTTATACTGTCGTTCGTGATGATCAATGCTTTTTTTATTTTTAGCACTTTTACACAATACATGATATTTATCAACTATTATTTTAATGATTAATGTAAGTAATAAATGTAAAATATTCACATTTATCCAACTTAAAAATTGCAAAAGTCTACATGAACCCTGAGTTTACAGCCCCGGTACGTGTTTTTATTTTAGCACCGCAAGGGAAAGTAATAATTTATTTAAAAAATAAAAGTATGTCATATGTTAAATATTTTTCCTTCTATGAAACTTAAAATTGATGTTAATTTTATTAGAAATACGGTAACAATGACACATCTCGCATCTGCTATGGATGAGTGGTTAAGGCATCTGATCAGAAATCAGATTATCTCTGGGAATGTTTGTGAGGTGATGACTATTACAAAGTTCATTAATTGAATACAATAATTTAAAGGGTGAATGTTGAGAAGGCCAAATATCTGAGGAAGTCAAGAAAGTCAGGATCAACAGAAAATATTTAAATAGGTTGAACTTTATTGAAATAAGTAAAACACTCCTCCATTAAAATATTTGTGAACCTACACATACGAAGTGAATAATATTTATTTGCAACTCACCGAAAGGATTAAAGGCCTGTTGTATGATCAGTAGTAAATTTTGACCATGGTAAGCTTTTACTATAGTAACTTTTAACCATCGTAAAAAAATATTTGAATGTTGTTGGTATGTCAAATTTACAACAGCCAAAGCATAGATAAGAAATCTCGCCTCACAGTGTGGCAAGACAAATAATCACGAAATATGCTTTATCTACGGCTTTATTCACCTCTGCGTTCGAAATCTGTCACTTTGCTGACGAATTTTTTATTATTATTATTAATGTAATTATTGAATATTGAATTATTAATTGTCGTATACTGCAACTTTCAAAGTATCAATGTGACAGATGACTAATCGAAACACTAGACAAACTTCCTACTAACAGAACTTTTTCATGTCCAAACAGCTATACAGACCAAAATTCGGACCAACAACGTGACCAATATTCCTACAATGTTATAAAACCAAGGGTCTCACGGATTAATAAAGAAAGTCGCTCTTTTCAAGTATTATTAAACAATTTTCTCTGCAAAATACTCAGGCCTGTTATGGTCAATAACAATGCAAAGCTCTACGAGATTTTCAAAGAGCTCTAAATAATGATGAGATCTAGAAGACTGAGATGGGCTGGCCTCATTGTGAGTAATGAGAATACTAAGACTATGCATGGTCTTTGAGGGATCGAACGTAAGATGGACGGAAACAGTGAGGAAAGATGACGATACATTGCAGCTTTTTGGTTGAAGAGATTAAGACTGGAGAACATGAAAAAAAATTATGTTTACTTTACGAAATAAATCATTTCTTGTGATTCAATTAAATTCTATCATGATATATTAATTGCACCATTAATATTTGTAATGTCTGTGGATTGATGATCGAGCGACAGGCGCATGCATGTTCGGGTCAAACGCGCGTGTATATGTAATGAGCATGAAGGCTCCTGTCAAGGGGAGCATGTACATATAAGATAGACCTGCACCAGAATTCTGCCTCATTTCGCTCCGCGTCACTCTCCAAATAGTGTCAGTCGGGATTGAATACTGTGATAACATTATGTAAACTGCGTGTTATTTTCGTCACCACATCCAACCCCAATAATGGTCGCATCTATCATCATCATAGTCGATAAGCCATACCAAAATGGCGCAGGCGGTATAGGAATTTATCATGAGATAAAGATACAACAATATTAAAATAAGGTTTTAAAAACTTATTAAAAAACTACACCACCAAAAAGATATCGGACACTGGATTTTTTTAACTTTTGGTTTAGTACCACTATTTTCTGAAAAACTCCTACAGAGTGGAGTTGTGTATTCCGGCCGGGGATGATTTGACTTTTTGAATATGCACAGCGCGAGCTCAGGGGGTGTGTCGGTGGCCTAATACAGTCACCCCATCGATAACTCACTCTGTACCGACACTCCCCCCGCCCCCGCTCTCACCGACTCGGCAAGCAACCCCCGACGTCTTATCCGCTAACTTTATAAGCCAGTTAGAGCGTTTAGCCTAAATCAATTTGATGCGATACTCTCTGAACAAGTCCTCGAAAAATCAACGACACCGTTTGCTTGTGAATTCAGATGCTGAATGGGATCATTCAATTGACTTGATCATTTTATTGTAATACGTATAAAATAGCACAGATGTTTTAAATATTTTTTGTGTACGGTTTGAACAGTCTGAAACATTTAACAGGGTATATTTTATTGAGGACGCAACATAAAACACACCTAATTCATATACTATTTAATACATATGATTTTTAATACAAATTAAATTAAGCAATTAAAAAAATATATAGAAGAAATCTGTCTATTAATGGAATATGTATCAATTATAAAAAAGACTACAGAATATGTGTTCCAAATTTCTCGAAAACGTAATCGGTTGATGTGGCGAAATGCTAACGTATTTCCCCAGGTGGGAAAAAGTTACGGGTTTGTTTTTTTTACTGTTTTTTTTTTTGATTAATTTAATTTATATTATATTAAATATCACAGAATATTCTGAAATTGCAACTTCATAATAAAAATGTGTTTTTATTAAAAACAAACGATTTCGTTTGAGATGACACGGTTGCTGATTGTAGATCGATTGCTGGATTCATCACCAAAATATCATATTAAATGATAACGGAAATATTAAACCGTATCACACAATTAAAAAAAAAGAGACTCGTGCATATTTTGTGTTATATTTTAGTGGTATTTTTTTAATGCATCTTGTTTTTTATCAGTGTTTTGTAATTACCTATGAAAAAATATGGAAAACATTGCACACCCCCTGTACTCTGTACTGCTGTCTAGAATAAACTATTTTTATTATACATAATAACAAAAAACCACTTCAACGAGTCTCCATCATTTTCGCCTCTTTCCTCGTGTGTGAGTTAGTATATATTTTAAATTTTATTTCATATCTCTTCCCGTTGCAATATTCTTTCTAAAAATTCCAGCTTCTGGGCTGTACTTTCGGCGATGTTGCTCCGGATAACTGATGTGATCTGCTAAATCTCGTGTTCAAACGTAATAATAGGCTTTTGCCCTTCGGATGGTCATCCGCCCCAACCCCGCCTCGTCGCCGCTGCCCTCGCCCCCTGCCCGTCCGCATCAATAATTCAGGCTACTGATTGCGTTCGAGACATGCTCCCACCGAGTGCATGAATAATATATTGACTTATCTCATATTTAATTGGTCCGAATTGGGCGATGAAAACAATGAAAGGGAAATTTTTGACAAAAGTCAACATTTCTATACGTCATTAAGCATTAAAAAATATTAAAACTAAAATATTAAATAATCCATTGTGTTAAATAAATATAAGTGATAATTACTTAAAATAATAACAATTCCTCTTCTTCATCAGCTTACTGTTGGCTGTAGTAGTCCCCTGAAGCATCTGACACTCGGTGCACAAAATGTCTTCATTCCTCCCAGTCTTGAGCCATATTGATGGCATGTTGAGGACCCTATTAACTTCTTTATTTAGTCTATTCATCTTGCAGGAGACTATCCTTCTGTTCGCCTTCTTCGTGCTTCTTGAGACTCTCACCATGTCCACAATAAGCAAGAATTCTTCTCTTGCATATTGTTGAGTCTTTTTATAATCCTTAACTCCTGGAGGATAGAGAGATATTTGTGCGCTTTGCGATTTAAGGGATATACATCATATACTTCCAGAACCACATAACAATACATGGAGTGAAAATAATTAGCGCCTTGATGTAGGCAATAGACGTTTGAATGTCAAATGTATTATTACATATTATTGTTCTGAATCGGATGAATAGAAACAATACAGTTACAAAAATAATTAAAATCCGAAGACTGCAATATCTTATAACATATTATGAAAAGTATATTATCGGTCATATGGTCGCCACACTTCATTGTTCACTCGACGATGGTTGAAAGAATCCAGAGAAAGTTTCCAAAATTCATTAATTTTAAATTAAATATACGCTCTGAGGATATCAATTATGATTATTTCTTTAGTCGTCTGAAATTGTTAAAATTATCAATGAGACGTACGATGACCGACCTTATATTTCTATACAGGATCATCAATGGTATGATAGACTGCCCCCAGATTGTTGGTCTGCTTGACTTTCACGCACCATTGAGGTCATCGAGACACAATTCATTGTTCTATTACAGTGGTAATGTCAGAACTCAAGCATTAGTTAACTCCGCAGATCCCAGAATGCATTCTTTGGGGAAACTTTAACTCTTTATAGGACTGCATTATTACAATTTTTTGTGTCTCAACTCAATAGTGACGGGTAAATTACTTTACTACACATTTTATTTTTATTATTAATTTTGATTATGAAAAAACATGCTGACATTATATAATTTCTTTCTTTGTTGAAGTTTCACTTTTGATGAAATTCTCTATTATTTTACAAATTATGTTAATGCCTGAATAGGGCGTGTATAATAATAATAAATAATAATTCAAAGAAATATTGTTGGACGGCATGGTCTTGAAAGGCATGAAGAATTTAGAATTCAGTCAACGGTGCAGCTTTTTCTACTGGATATCAACAAAATAATTATAAACAAGGCCGGTAACTGGATATAGCGTGATAAAAAAAATAGTTAGTAGGGCTTGAATATAATAGAAAAGAGTTTATATATACTTTATGTGTTTGCATTGTAGTGGAAGCTGATAATAAAAAAAATATTCCATTCTAAAACAAGAACACGCATACTAAAATCTATAAGCTAGATGACTCTTTCAAGTAATAGAACGATTAAATGTATTAATATCAAAAAGGTAAAATATAGGTTCGAAAAATTGTCTCTGTAGCATAGTTGGATAATGCACCTTTCCCGGTTAGGAAAGAAATCGAGGTTCGAATTCCTGTGGCGCAACAACAATATTTTTCGATAAAATTGATTTTATCTGTATATATTTCTAATTAATATATTTAATTCATATTTAAAATCTATATATTTATTCTTATCATTTTTTTCCTGTAAAATAATCATTTTCCATTTTTAGAATAAACTAATTTATGTTGTTTTTATTTGAATATTTTATAACCATAATTTATAAAGTAATGATGGTTATAAATGTCTATTTCATCTTATCGCTTAATTATAGAACACGTATTGACTATGTTGTGTAGACATTAAAAATATGTAATAAAATAAATCATGGATTCAATCCAAAATAAGATTTTTTAAATGTTTTTGATAAGAGATCACATAAGAAGATAGTTACTAATTTAACATTTGACAGAATAAAGATTTTTATACACTTTTAATTTGATTTATAAAAGCTGTCTCATCATCTAGGCTATTATATAATACGAGTACACACTAAAAATAAATCGTAAATAATGACACAAAATCATTTAATAATTAAATAACAACTAAAGCGTAACAATCTACTTAATTAACCACACATTTTAACGATGTGTAATTGATAGAAGATCTTGTTTGTCTTAATCAATATTTGTTTGAGTTTACTATTACTTGGACGATTGGATAGATTAGAAAATTGTACAATATGTAGGATATTTATAGCGTTTTAAACTGTGATTTTCATCTACATTATAAATATTATATGGTAGGGTAAAGAGGAGAGGAAAATAAATTTAGAAAAACGGATGTGAAGAAATTTTCTTCTATCAAGTTGACAGATTGATTAACACGGATGGCTAGTCGTACGATGCTGGATCATAGTGCGATCATTTAATCAGATATAATTCCATACAATGTTGTTTTACTCGGAATAATGCACAAAATATGGACAAAAAAATCATATATTGAAATTTAGAATATTTTTATTAGATTTTGAATCCGATTCTGCCTAAGACCAATGTCCAGATAAAAGCTTTTTGTCCAGAGTGCGTGATAACAGGCGTTTAGTTGCTCCCCCCTCGGCCCGAGCTGACGCCTTCCCTTCCCAGCTCGTCGGTGAGCCTCCGGTCGGCTCCTTTGGTCAGCGAAACTCGAGTTTTGCCTGAATCAGGGTTAGCTAAATCAAGAAAGTATAACTATAATGTATACATTATTAGGTAGATTCTCGTATATGGAAAAGGTAAATATTAGATGTCTTTTGACATTGTTATACCATGCATCAGAATCATTTAACAGCTTAGAATACTAAAAATCGCAAGCAATTTAAACATAAAGGAAATAAAATTAAAATATTTACCACAATAATTATTAAAACCACGAGTTTTTTCATTATTGTATCTACTCAATTAAAAAATATACTAAAAGGTTTATTATTTTTATTTGAATTCAAATTTACTTTATTGGCATTGGCAAATTTGATAGATTCAGATGTTTTTTTAAATAAAAATTTATTAATATGTTATAGTTTTTTGGGGAATTGTGTTATGTTGTAAAATAAAATTTTTTGAAGTGTTATAAAAGAGAGAAGGGGTCTATACTTTGGAGAACAAAGTGTGGTGATGCTGTTAAAGAAAGATAAATTATGAGATGTGTTGATGGATCAGCAGCATTTACTTTAGTGTTACTAAATGAGTGCTCCATTTAATTCGCCAATTTCCTCACATGTTCGATTGACTTAATAACGTGGAATATATGCGCGTGTGTGTCAGGTGGAAAAATAAAGACTACTTACAGTTGTCACGAGTTTATTTGATGCTTGCTACACATTTACGGATACAAGTACGAGTATAAGGAGAAAAGACCTACAACGAAAAGCTCAAAGTGTCGCGCACGGGCCGATCTCCAGACGACTGTCGGCGAATATTATTTTTGTCTGTTGTGGTCGGTACTAGGCGTGTTTTGAGAGCCCCGTTTTGCACCTAGATATTTGCAAGATGGGTTCAGGAGCCGTTGGCGGTGTTGTTGATTGAGGAGGCGATAAAACTCTACACTTTTAATAAATATAGTATTTGAATATTCATCACTGCTGGATGGTTTCCGTGTATCTTTCACTTCTTTTGTCCATTGTTATTCACTACCGCGTATTTCCGCTAAGTTTCGTGATTTAATCAGTCCAGTAGATTTTAGGGTGACCTATCTGTCTCTTGACCCCCTTCGGGCACCACAAGATGATTGCATTTGTCCAATGATTGTGTGTCCTCCGAATTTTGTATGAATATTAAAGAGATAATATTTTGGAGCAATTTGTACAAAGGTAAATAGAGTGGCGCATCGTAGGTCGGCCTGTCCGTGTGCCATTGCTGCGTGTGCATTATTGCACGCAGTCAGAAGTTATATTGTAAGTACCGCCTTGCTGGGTGCGTTCCGCTTCGTTGTGGGGTCTCTAGATAACGAGAGTGGAGACGATATTAATATTCTCAAACTGGCCTTGGCATTGAAGATAAGACAACCAACTTGGAAGACGCTAAGGGGACCAGAACCCAAAACCGTGAGTCTTATCTACAAATATAATACATCTACAAATTATTATAAACAAGTGTTTTACAATTTATTTATTAAAATAAAAATCACAACCCTGGACGTGGCTGGCCTTGCACCGGCGATTTATCCTCTGACGGGAGCTTGACCGCTCCCTCGGGGGTGTGTGCGGCGTGGGAGGGCGGAGGGGGCGAGGGGCGGGGACCCAATAAGTACACATCCCGAGGGAATCTCGCAACCGAACGGGACTTCTGTATTTGTAATAGATTTATGTACAAACACTTTTTCTACAATCGATTGGCAACGAGTTTTGTCCAAACATGATATAAATGTTGGCTGTTTGATTCTTAAAACAAAATAAAAATATTGTTTGATAGCGACCATTTCTTTCGTAACCAGACTAATGAAATTATTATTATTTTGCGTGAAACCTGTTACATTATAATGCTAACAAAAATTATTTATCAGCTGTTATGAAAGTTCTAATATTACTAACTAAATAAAAGATTGGAAAAGATACAGTAAATTCATAAATAAATAAATGATTTTTGTAATCAATTTTTACAGAGAAAAATATATTGAATTAAAAAAATATTTTAGATTTATCATTTAAATGTTTGCATTGAACTTACGTAGACATATATTTCGTATTTGTTTCAATTGTTCATAACTAGGACATTTTCTATTTCACTAATCATGAATTTTAATCAATAATATTAATAATTTAACAATCAAAACATTAAAAAAAAACAAGATAATTATAATTTTATTTTATAATTTAACATATGTAGTTTTAGTTAATTAATTTGACATCCTGATGAAAAAAATGGTATTTTTCGAAACTGGTTGGTGTATTAAATATAATACGTAAAGTGATTTAAATCAAAGTTTTAAATAATCAATATTAAAATCTTAATTATTACAAACTTTATACAAACAATAGTGTTAAAGTAGTCATTCGACCTAACTTAAAATCCCTTCTCCAACTTGTACAGAATTGTTACTCGCAGATCGCCGTAATCCAAAATTAGGATTATTGGTTAATTTTTTGAAAATTAACTACATTTAGTTATGATTGTACATTTTACTGTCAATGCCGCTTTCAATGGTTGAGTTAATGTGGATGGAGATATCCTTATCACTGAGCTCCTCTGTTTTGGTCTACTCTATTGCGCTTGACATTTTCAGTGGATAGTACACTCAATTTTTCCTTGCTATAATAGTATGCTGATCAGTACCACATGTTCACAATAACACCCAGAATGACACATAATTTATATTTAAAAAAATGTAAGCTGTAATGTGATATAAATTAATTTCAAAAACCCAAATATTCATAAAAAAATGATTCAGTATTAAATATGGACCCTTAATGAATTCCGAATATTATCACATATTCTGAATATTTCTTAATATAAAACTAATAATAAGTTAGAAAGAGGGTGTTCACATATATATTGAAGTGTGGATGAACTTTAAATATAAATATATAAACAAATACTATGAAGCGCATTTATTTGTAAAAGAGAAAGAGCTTTACTTAACCGACATTGTATAAAGAGCGCAATACTTCCAATGATTATTAGGGATAAGTTGACATAAATATAATTAGATTAAAGATATTATATTTTATTTCAAATACACATTTTTAAAATACTTTTAATAGCTAGACCCACAAAGCTTGACTACAAGTTCATAAATGCATTTATAATATACAACTATAATTTTCTCTATTTTAAATACACACAAGTTGTTTATTCAGTATACTAATAAATTAAACATTTAATTAAATTCTACAAATACGCAATTTTTTTAATGTTAAACCAATTTATATATATTTTTCAATATTTGGAATTGACTAGAAAATGACTCCGACACTGTAATTTACTTATCAATGTGGCGACAATAATTTCCTAGATAATATGTACTCAAATTATACTATTCCAGCTTTCACGATAATAGCTTAAAATTTCTAAACCACTTGTTAATTATACAAACGGCACTGTAACGCACACGCAAACCTACTGTTTTTTTATTATAATATATTATTTTATCGATGCTTCTTTATAAAATAAGGCACGTTTATGAATATTCAATTTTAATGTTATTTTCTGTACTTGTAATAAGAAAATATAAACGAAGAACAGTCTCAGGCGCAGATATACAAGGTAAGAGGGGTGATATACAATAAATTAGTAGATAAGATCAGTTAAATAAATTATCAAATTATATTTTTATTAGATTCTTGATAAATGAACTATACTGAATGAAAATATATACATTATTAGGAGAACACATTCTTATTGTGAAGTTGTAATTATTCAGAACAGACGATCTGTGATATTTTAAAATACTAATTAAATGTATTATGAGAACACATTAACATCAACATCAACTTCACAATAAGAATGTGTTCTCCTAATAATAAAGTTGTATCAATGTGTCCAAAATTTAATAAAAATGAATTGATAATTCTGGCATCCGCTATCAGATTACTCAAAGGTATTTGAGATTCTGTAAAAATAAGGTAGATGGCTCTTTCAAATAATGGAACGATTAAATGTATTAATATCAAAAAGGTAACATATAGGTTCGAAAATATGTCGCTAAAAATATTGTATATCGAAAATAAAATAATAATAATAATAAAATAAATATCGAAAAATATTGTTGTTGCGCTACCGGGATTCGAACCCGGATCTCTTTCCAAACCGGGGAAGGTGCGTTATCCAACTACGCTACAGCGACATTATTTTGGAACGATAGATGTATTAATTTGAAAAAGTGTAATACATAGGTTCGATAATTTGTCTTTAAAAATAATGTCGCTGTAGCATAGTTGGAAAATGCACCTACCCCGGTTAGGAAAGAGATACGGGTTCGAATCCCGGAGGCGCAAAAACAATATTTTTCGATATAATAGGTTTTATATGTATATCTTTATAATTAATACATTTAATTATTATTTAAAAATATGTACAACTTTATGTGAAAGAAACTCTAGGAGTTTGTATGATACGTCTTTACTGTTAATGTTGGAATTGTCTCTACAATTTGTATTTAGGTTATATATTATATGTAAAAAGTAATTTTAATATAATTAATACCCATAGGTAATATAGGTATATGTCGTAACGCTCTGAACTTCATCCGAACTGAAAACAAATATTGTAAAATATCTAAAATCTAAAACCAGATATCGCCCCAATAGCGCGATGTAGTCGATAATAATTTAGAGAGTATAACAATAGCAATAGCAATAATGTCGCATTATTTCCACTTTTGTAAATAAACTTAGGCGCGGGTTGTAATAATTAAATATATAATTTAATTAATTTCTCTTTTTAAAGCTGCATCACAATGTAATGTTTAGAACAATATAGTCGCGAAGATTTTTCTGTCAGTTTTACTGTCGGAGCGGTATTCATGTAGTGAAATTGATATAAAAAGTGTGTAAACTGGCAAATGGCACAATTAATCATCTAGTTTAAAATATTACAAATAAATTACACGAGATTTTGGTTGAGATTTTTTGTAAAATAAATTTTTGGTGCCAAACTTTTTAGTTTCATATTGGTTTTTTATACGTCAAATTAATGTTTGCATTATTAATAATAACATTTGATGAAGTGAGTGAAGGTTTCTATTAGGCAAATGAATCTCACAAATCTTAATACACTTTACCACTCCCTTAAAAATCCCCTTTGCTAATAGCTCCTATTACAGTGATGGACTGTTGTTTGCGCACCTTCCGATGTCAAACTGAAATCAAGTTATTAGTTAATTGGCTAATTTTCTAATTGATTGACGTTTTATAAACGAGAAGCTTTTCTCGGGCTGAACGAGGAAAAGCGTCATAACTCATTATTGTAAATTTTTATCTATTTGTTATTATATATTATGCACCTTCGAGCGAGCATACTGGACAATTCCATGCAATATTTATAAAACTGGAAAGATCAACAAAAATGGATTTTGGTAGTAAATCAGCAGAATATTAAATATATATGGCAGTTGGATGCATCGAACAAATGCTCTTGTGTTAAAACCAAAACTTTGAAACTGTACAGTGATTCACGTACATACCGACCCCTCGTACGTAAACTATCGTAACTAACATTCCGGTCATTTTTAGATGTTCTAGTATTTTGCATTCCAGCATTGCTATATTTTTAAGTGACAGTATTTTTTTTATATGTATGCTCAATAGAATATAATGCAACACTGTACTAATAATAGATAATAACTGCCACTAAAAATATATGGAAAATGAATTATTTGTTACTAACAATACTTTACGTAGGAGGGGTCGATACCTTGGATCCCTAATAATAATATTACTACAGAAGATATTAAAAAACGAATAGTAACAGCGAATTGTTATTATTTCTGCCCCCAAAAATTAATAAAATTCCAAATGATAATCGTCTCAAGGTTTAATTGAAAAATTTAAACAATAAATTTAAAAAATTAAAATGTTACGCCACGAAGTAACTGTTGAATCAATCAATTGTCTCAAGGCTTATTGAAATAGGAAGACTTCGGTGGTTTGGCTAGATGTAAAGTAAGCGAGTAGCTTGTTGGTGTAGTGGTTTGGTGTAATGGTTGGTTGTAGTTCGCGCTTCGTTCCAGGACACCAGCAAGTTAGTCCTATTTTCATAACACAAGCGTTTAGCTTAGTTTGAAAATAGTGAGAATATTGATGTGACATGTATTCCGTGTACGCATTTTTTTTTTTTTTTTTAAATATTACATAATAGGATGACCAATCAGCAATCACATAAATCTTTGCTGAACACAAGGCCAATGGCACGCAGGAGCACGCGAAGAACAAAATATAGTTATCTTAGAATTCCATGACTGGAGAGATACGGCGTATAATATAAATCAATGAAGGAATATTCTTGAGGAAGTCAATACCTACCAGAAATTGTAGAGCCAATAGTGGTGATGCGACCAATTATAATGGTCAAGTGACCATTTATATTTTGACACGCAAAAATTATTTCGGTAAGGATTGTTTGCACACATTACTTCAATTCATTAAAAAAATGATTAAAGGTAATTAATTAAGAATTATGAAGATTTTATTAGACTTTTTTTTTGAGAATATTAATATGACTAATTTTCAAGATAATGTAATTGATTTATCATTAAGATTTATGTGTCGCCGTTAATAGTAATATAATAAATAT
Organism: Eubasilissa splendida; assembly: GCA_031772225.1. Lineage (NCBI taxonomy): Eukaryota > Metazoa > Arthropoda > Insecta > Trichoptera > Phryganeidae > Eubasilissa > Eubasilissa splendida. The sequence continues at coordinate 20,673,634 of CM062846.1, read as the reverse complement.
ATTTTTAAAACCATCACTTTAATATATTTTTTAAATCTTCCATTCAAGCCCAGAAATCATCTCAAGTGGTTGTATTATTTAGTTACACATAGAGTGAAGGGTTATTCTTGTTGGCAGATCGTAAAACATTTAATTTAATAATAATTAAACCTTTAAATTTCTTAGAGTTTCTAGAGATATGTTCCACTAATATTTTTATATTTAGTATTTTTAATCTGGTTTTGAGTTGAATATTATGATAATCAGTTATGATTATTGTTTATGTATTTAATATTGTGCAACTATTACATAAAATAGGGGAGAATTATAAATATTATATTGGAATGTGATTGCGTAAATCAGGCGCGAAATAGATGAGTACTTTGAAAGATTTATATTGAATTATTTAAATGTTGAAAAAAGAACGACCCATTACAATTCGGTACAATTATAGTGACATAATTAATCTTTGAATTTGCAAAATAAAATATTTATTTTATTAAAAATAATTACAGTGAAATATTTTTCTTCCAAAGATAGGAAGGTATTTTTTGATCATTAATACAAAAATGTGTTTTAAATACGAACTTGTTATACAATTACAAATTTCACTGATAGCCAAACTGACATAATATACTGTAAAAGTTTTGTAAATTATTAATATTAACCAGCGTCATGCAGTAATACAAACATAGGTTATGCTATTACCGACGATACTAACAAAGTATAGGTACAAAAGATTTTTTTTTCTGATTTTGTGAATAACTGTGTATTTATTACTTTAAAAAGATAAGTTCTTTTATTGCAAGGTACAGTACTCGGCTTTCAATTTCGCTTGAAATATTATCTACGATTTCTTCTTCGGACAACTGATTTAAAATGTTTCATTAACAGTGCTCAAAAACATTTATTTAAATAATTAGGTTTAGATTAGAAATTATCATAACCAAAACTCATAACGTAAATAATTTTATTACAAAATTTAATTTAATATCGGCAATAATCTAACATAATAATATCCTGAAAAATGCAAACTCGCACGTTTTACAGGTAATAAATTATAACCTATAATTTTAATCTATGCAAACACCGAAATACGGAATGACTGGAAACGACTGGAAATAACGTTGAAATCATAGGTTGGAGTACACTACAAAAACAAAACGTTTAGTCTGTCAAGCAAAACAAATATGTAGAAGTGTCATTGCACGCAGTTTTCTGTAAGCATTAATCTCTTTAAAAGACAACAGAATTAAGCATATCGTTTGAAAAACGCAAAAAATTCGCAAATGTAAAGTAGTCAACATAGCTTCCGTAAGAAAATATTTAGTTTAGTATGATTATTATGAAGATTGAGCAAACAAATTAGATGCAGTCAACGCATACGCACTGGCAATTTGCCGATGAGAATTGGTATTAAGTTGTACATAAATGATTCGTAATTTTTCTAAATGACCCACGGCTAGACAAAAGTTGTGGCTTACGTCATAGATTAGGTTATGCTAATCCGGGTAATAAATAACGGCTACAGGGCTTATACGGTCTTTTCATACGATAAGGATTATTATTAAAATTATTTTTATTTCTCAGAATTTTTTTGTTTGTATGCAGTGCACGCTGCTAGTATTAACAAAAGTAGTTATGTGGCAATGAAATAAAAAAACTAGACTAACTCAGTATAGTAGAGAGATGAACCGCAAGTCCACCACACAGTGGCTGTCTTCTGTCAAGTACATATTTAATAAACGATTGTCCGTTTCTTGGTGCTTGTCTTGCAGTTGTAACTATCATTTTTTTTGTAATGTTATCTTTAATAGAAGTGTTTCATATTGCAGGAGATCATAATTTAATAATAATATAAAATAATACTTAAAATAAACATAGTAATAAATTGAGTGTTACCATTTATACCATTAATATAAATTCACCTTATAAAATATACAATAACTTGAGTATACTTTTCGAATACTTAAATTATATAATATTTGAACCAATAAATTAATGGTTAAAATCTTTAATAAGTATAAATTTACTGTCTGATAACTATTTGAATATGTATACTTATCATGTTTATTTGTATTAATTATAAAAATGTGTAACCATACAATTGTTCTTTCAAATACTATATATATATATAATAAAATGTTACTATTTATATAGATGTTTTAAAGGAAAATTAAAATGTTATACCATGGACAAAATGATTCCTGAATTACCGAGATTATTTTAAAAATAGTAAGGTACTATTGTATAATAATAAAAAAAATCAGTGTAGTGCTTGTCTGAAAATGTCTGCAAAAATTATAATTTAAAACGTTTTTTAAACGTAAAATTTGATAACAATTTTTTTTTTCACCAAAAAGTAAATTGTTTTCCACTATTGGCGAAGGTATTTAATTTTTGTTATAATTTGTTAAGATGAGTAATATTAAAAAATTTAAAATATGTTAAAGAAAGCCACGTATTTCTTTATACTAACGCAGAATTTCATCCACAAACTTTACAATTTACATTGACATATACACAATGTAACATTAGTCAAATTTGTTATTAGTATTAGAAGTTATTTCCGTCGATTACTAAATTTTCAATCTTTGTCGCAATAACAGTGAATAAAAGCAATTAAAATAGTTTTAATATTTTGGACTACGATCATATTGTAGTGCATCGTGTTATTTTGATATTGAGTTACCGAGCATCGTCACACCTTTGTATGTGCCGCCGTCCCAGTGAGCTCAGTAGGGTAGGTAGGCAGTTCTCACAAACGGGCCACCAAAACCTTCTGAAACCGGTTAATAATAATAATCATTGTAAAACCGATATAAAATTTACAATCTAATCTTGACTTGTTTGTGGTCTAGTGGTTATGATACTCGCATAGTGATCTAGCGGTTACGATAATTTAAGTTTTACTTTCGTTCCAAGAACCCATCAAGTTAGTTCTATTTTCATAGCACACACACAAGCGTTTAGCTTAGTTTGAATATTGAAGTGACACTTATTCCGTGTACGCATTTTTATTTAAAAAAAAAAAAATATATATATATATATATTAAAAGAGAGAAGAATTAAACCTGACGCGGAATAGAAAAGGGAATATCCCTTAAGAATACTTGTAGATGAAGATAATAATTGTGAGTATCTTGTACTTAAGGCAGTTAGTTTTGACCTCCTAGAAGAATTTTCCTTCTCTCATTGACCTCTATTACACATCGTTAGCCCTGGATTTCTAAGACAGATATGTATTTAAGGATATCGTTTTAAATTTATCACGAAAACTGCGTTGGATAATTTAGTGTGGTTTTTGTTGCGTTAATTTCATTCGTTTAACATTGTGTTTTAGTTTCACCTTTATCGGTGCCGGGATATCAAGCGCCTCCAAAATCTAATTGACATCAAAACGATTTTGGGAGGCACCGTTCACCTTTGCATGTCAAGCACGCGCTCTACTATTTTACTATTGCCCCAATATGCTGTTTTTTTTTGTGTTAGAAATAAATGTACTGATTTATATTTCTGATAAACCTACTTTATTTTTTCATAGCCTTAACGTCAAATTTTATTAGATTAAATTGATAAAAAAAAAAGTTACTTACTATAATGTATTGTCAAAATTATAACTATGTAAAATAAATATATAAATATTTGGTATTTTCACATCACATTGACTGACTGGGCAGCGTCATAGATAGTTTTCCCGCCTGTCACGAGGGAGACCGGGATTCGGTTCTCTGCCAAGGAAGATTTTTAATTGTTAATTATAAATAATTCATTACATTTATGAAAATTTAATTACTAATTGAATGTATTAATTAGAAAACTATACATATAAAATATGTTTTATCGAAAAATATTGTTGTTGCGCGACCGGGATTCGAACCCGGATCTCTTTCCAAACCGGGGAAGGTGCGTTATCCAACTACGCTACAGCGACATTATTTTGGAACGATAGATGTATTAATTTGAAAAAGTGTAATACATAGGTTCGAAAATTTGTTTTTAAAAATAACGTCGCTGAAGCATAGTTGGATAATGCCACCTTCCCCGGTTTGGAAAGAGATCCAGGTTCAAATCCCGGTAGCGCAACAACAATATTTTTCCATAAAATTAATTTTATATGTATATATTTCTAATTAATACATTTAATCATTAGTATTTAAAATATCACAGACCGTCTGTTCTGAATAATTACAACTTCACAATAAGAATGTATTCTCGTAAGAATATTTAATTATTTATTTTTTCGAAAGAGAATAATATGTTCTATGCAAGAGTGGTATTATGCATGTAACACGGTGATTAATTATATTCTTTTAACAATTTACAAAATCGAATCACAATCTAGTTGTTAGATACAGATATCTACTTTATCCGAATTCATATATAATATATAAGTTCATTCCATTCTGTAAATTAATAATAACAATTTAAAATATACAATGTATTAATTGTGATTGAAATATGTACGTGCGGTAAAAGAAAATTTTACGGAATTGTGTCTCGAGATACGTTGACATATAAAATATTTATTTTGTAATTCATTTTAAGTAATGTCAAAAAGAACTACAAAAGATACCGCATCTGCATATGATATTCATCCTCATCCATCTCCGGCAACCTGCTTACAGGGGGAGGGAGCTACCCCCTGCCCTCGACACTGCCACCTGCCGCCTGCCGCCTGCCGCCTTCCACCCCAGCCGAGTGTCGTGTTCGGCAATTCCCCGAGCGCGCACGAACACTTTCAGTAACTCGGATCATGAATCTTGTTTCCGTTGGGGGAAACTTAATAACAAGACTTCCTCCTTCATATTTTGTCACACGGGTTTGATTGGCAAGACTTCAGATCGGGTGACGGTGTCGTACTGGGTTAAGGTGATGTTAATGAGAATAAATATATCATTGTTAAATTTTGAATAATGAAAAATGTTTATCGATTTTAAGTACCTACCTAATTGTAAAAGTGTGCTCACGCTATTATGTTTCTTAAGCTCTGCGGAAAATTTCCTTGTACTCTCTTTCATATGGCCCGTGTTCACGGAATGAGACTCGATGAGATAAATCGCAGATATTTAGTTAAAATAAATCTCAATACTACATACACGTGTTGAGATTTTATTCTGGAGATAAACTCAGGGACTTTGAGACTTGAATAGTGGACTATGAAAGCTGAAAGTTATCTCCTAAGAGTCTCATGAATACATGCATAATCTCTGTCACAGAGATGGTCTCGAGTCAAAATTCTCGGATTGGAAACGGGATATGATTCAGTGCATTATGTATATTGAGCTTATATATGATATGATTAATTGACTATGTTTATTAAGCGTTGCGATATGTTCTACCATATTGTCAATCTTGAGCTCTAAGATGCCATTTCATTAAATAAAAGGATATATTAATAACTTATATTTTTGCTTATTTTATTATTTAATTACATTAATGAATTTTTTCAATCATTTAAAAATTACTTTGTTTATACCACTGTTTATTGATAAATCAACATTCAAGACTAATGGTCCTTTCTTCAGAATACAATGTATACTAAAATTAAAAATACAAGCAAAGACAAAAAACAAAACTATAAGTTGTGGTTAACTAATTAGGAACTAATGTGAAAACAGATTTAAAAGGTGGCAAATAACCAAATCCTTTTTGCGATTTTCACCTTTAATGTCATTGGTTTTGAAACATGTTGATTTATCAATAAACAGTGCTACAAAAAAGTGTTTTGAATGTTTATGCCAAGCAAAGAAAAAATTAAATAAAAAGAATAACAACATGAATCAATAAATTAACTAACTTTTTGCTTTCTGTTTCAATGTAAATAGTTATTGTTCGTTTTATTACCGAAATCAAAATGCAATCTTTATATATAAATATGTACCTACAATAGTAAATACCAGTGGTGGTCGGTGACTTTTTGTAGAAGGGATGTTGGAAAACAAGTTTATATCAACTATCAAATATACAAATATAGCGTATAATCGAAGGAGATTTAATGTTTAAATAATTCGGCTTCAAGTATTCAAGTCAAACTGTCAAAAATGCGTCACACAAAAAAATTTATCAAAACAATCCGCTCGCTTCGTAATATTTATGCTATTTTATGCATTATACCCATAAGCATTAAAGTCGTTTTTTGTACGTGGGATGCTGTTAACGAATACGTTATACAGTATTCGAAGATGTTGACAGACGGAACTGAATGCATATGCGCGAAATTCGAATACTTTCAAACATTGTGGATACGGAACGAATGATAGAATCCACTGTTGCTGGTATGTATTTCGACTCGCTCCGTGCGCGCGCCGTGTCTTAGTGTGTGTTATGACTAGTTTCTAAAGGAAACGACGAATTTATTTGCAGCAGTGCTGTTTTCGACTAGAAACAAAAAGTCTAAAGCTTTTTGACTCCAGAGCATAAGGGATGCGGAGCATCCAAAGCACGTATGAAGCGACCGCGCTTGGTAAATACCTACATCAAAATATGGGCAATATGTTTTTGTTTAGTGTAAAGAAAAATTTATGAATACGTTATTTAAAAAAATTAAAAATAATAGGCTGTTATTATTAGTAGTAGATAAAACAAAACAAAATTGTAATGTTGTGCAGCCTTAGTTTTTGATACACATGCTTCCCATGCTTTGGATTCACAGATATTAGGTCATCTAATAACACAACATACTGTTATTCTTCGTTAGATTATTTAATAGACATCAACTATATCAATAAGTTTGTAAGTACTCTCAAGTACGTACCTGCTTTAGGTGATACTGTGTTTTCTACTAGGGTGCGTGTACACTTTCATTTATAAATCTTTTGTTCTAAAACTCGTGTAAAAGACAGTACAGAGTGGAGCGAGCTGTTAATCGATGTACCTATAGTGTGGATATATATTTGACTCATACTGACGCGAGAGCAAAATTTCATCCGTGTACGCGTATTTTTAGAATTTTTATTGAAAATTGATTGAAATTCAGTTTTTTTAATGTTTTTGGAGCTGACTTTTCTGACTGGAGAATGACTTTTTTTTTAATGCTAATGGTTGGGTTGATTTGTTAAGCTAAGCACGTGGAGGAGTCAGCTGTATATCCGTACGTATGGAACATTCAGACTTCGATCGGTGTGTGATTCATAATGTGTTACTTTCATTATATTATCGTGTGTATTATTTAAATCTTCTTGATCTTTTTAAAGCAGTAGTGGTGCTAAATATTTAACACGTTTCAAAATGATCCGTCGCATTCCTGTCGCAGTACTGTGTTGTATTAGTCATTAGTGTAAACCAGAGGTTCCCAAACTTTTTTGTGTCGTAGACTCCTTGCCATGTTTTTCGGTTTTTGGTAGACCCACTACTTACCTGATATTGATTTTTTGTAAATTTCTAATTGTAGAGAAGTTTAGTGTTAAAAACTTAAACCACAAAGCGAATGCCTACATCCTACAACTTACACAATTTTATAAACATATATAATAATTTTTTTACTTCATAGGTACTTTTATAAATAATGTATATGTCTTTATATTATAAGATTATAATGTAAGTAAATAGGTACTATCAGTGTATGTTGAGATCCACTATCGTGGACCCCCAAATATTTTTTCGCTGACGTAGACCCCTTGTAGGTTATCATACACCCCTGGGGGTCGATATAGACCACTTTGGGAATCACTGGTGTAAAACTTCACCAAGTCTATTAAAGATACGCGTAACTTATCGTGTGAATGGTATTCTTTCACAATACCTACTTTGAACACTACCAATCTTTTCGTGTTATTGTAGGACCTATATTTAAACAGGTGGTCATTAATATTAGTTCATGTTTCCTGGTGAGGTTGTTAATAATATTAGTTCATGTTCCCTGGTGAGGTTGTTAATAATATTAGTTCATGTTCCCTGGTGAGGTTGTTAATAATATGAGTTCATGTTCCCTGGTGAGGTTGTTAATAATATGAGTTCATGTTCCCTGGTGAGGTTGTTAATAATATTAGTTCATGTTCCCTGGTGAGGTTGTTAATAATATGAGTTCATGTTCCCTGGTGAGGTTGTTAATAATATTAGTTCATGTTCCCTGGTGAGGTTGTTAATAATATGAGTTCATGTTCCCTGGTGAGGTTGTTAATAATATGAGTTCATGTTCCCTGGTGAGGTTGTTAATAATATTCATAAACAACGTCACAACCACGATATGTGAACGTATAATCGTGATAAATGTTTAAAGAATAAAACGCAAGGTAGATAAAGCCAAACATTTTCATATTTTTCAGCAAATTAATATTAATGGTAAAATGTGACACTTCACAAAATCAAAATGACACCTTAGAAAAACTTTTTTCCCTGCGTGTTCTGCGTAAGGGAATATTTATTTTATACCGAGATATAATCACAGGCAGTGCTCCTTGGATTTACCCTCTCCACCCCGTCCCCGCCGCCCCGCGCGAAGGGTGTACGCGAAGATTTCACAGCATTAGTTCCGCGCGGAGAACTCGCAAAGTGAAAGCGACACCCGCAGGCGTCTAAAGTTCCGAAATACGGCACGAGCCGAGTTAAGCAGTCCCAGGTGAAAGTAAAAAAATATCCATTTGCTCACAACTTAAAATAATCAAGGAAATACTGGTCTCAACCTTTTTAATTGGAGACATAAAATTATTTTCAATTTTTTGATCTGCTAAAATACTTGCGGATGGTGTTAATACCTCGTGTCTATGTTTTCAAGAAATTCCTTCAGTATGAAGGCACCGAATAGAAATGCTTATCTCGTAATGAGCAACTCCATGATATAAATAAGCGTAAAACGGTTCAGTTTTCTGTGAGGAATAATTTTACTGATTCTTTATTTTGACGTCTGGACCGACGGAGTCAGGAATCTTACCATATATAGGATCCCGGAGTGTGAGTGGAAGTAGGATTAGACTAGAACAGGAAGAGTGCCTCACTCTTCCGAGGACTCCATTTGTTACCGACCCCCGTCTTGATACAATGAATAGAGCGCACGACTCTTGAGTAATTTGAAAATTAAATTAATATCATCACGTCTCAGCCGAAGTTTGTTGGATGGCTCAGGTGGCGGCGAGGCGGGCCGTCGACTCGGCACAGCTCGCTTCGCCCTCGCGAAAGCTCGGAAATTAAAACGAATGAATTAATTTTGATTATTAAGGAAACTTGAAGTCAATTATTATTTGAATAAATTATGCTCAAGAATTCTACCAGTTTCGCGAGACAAATATCCCGAGGAAGATTAAAGTTTTACTTGATAGCAATTACTCTTAGAGTCGGTAAGTATTTTCTTCACGAGATATGATCTTAATTGAAAGTAATTTTAGGAGGAAGATATCTGATAATATGTATTAAGATATTTTAATTTTTTCTCTTAAATATTTATAAGGTAATTTAAAAAATAAACATTAACATTATGGAGTTAACCAATATATCCGAGATGCTGGCTGAATGATTATTGTGAGAGATCATAATGATCCGTGTCCAAGATGAGACTCTTTAAAGGTACGTACTAGATAGTGATGATAACATAGTTATTTAAACCGTTATTTTAACTGTTATTGTGACTGTGATTGTGTTCGATTGTAACGTAATTTTTCGAGCCATGACTGGTACACTAGAAATAAGTCTCCAACCGTTAAATCTTATTTATCATTCATCGTCAAATCTCAGTTACCAATCATCGACACAATCACAGTCACGTTACGGTTTACCATCACTAGTAGTGGATACGTCATTCTAATCCGCGAAAAAATAGCGATTTTGAATTATCATCCCATACGGTAATACAGTATTATTGGATGAGGAGGAGCATATAAAACTTCAATATCACAATTAGAAATTACTCAAAAAATGATGATAAAGATAACTCTAAAAAAAAAATTACTATCCAAGTGCCCAACTATTTACACAGTTCAAAGTACCAAAAATAATAGACATATACAAAAAATATTCAATAATCCAAATTTTTAAAATTAAAAATAAATTATTAATATTATAAGGTTTTTTTGCGATCTATAATTTATATTCCATATTCAGAGACAAAATTGATATTCCAAAACTTAAATATACCGCAACCCAAAATCACTATATTTATCTAGGCATCAAATTCTTTAATAATCTCCCCCTTACAATTAGATAAATTACAGACTAATATAAATTTGTATCTGAAACCAAAAAATATGTTTACAGACTAGAAGATATACTAATTATTAATAATCTTATATACTTCTCTATACACGAGTCTCCGACTCTCATAGAGAAGAAAAAAATGTAAATAGAAGTGTATATTTAATTACTGATTATGTTTAAAAATGTATTATATTTCATTATATCTTCTAATAAATATATATATATTTATTATGAATTTTGTCTACCCTCAAAATATTCCTGCAGCACCGCACGCCGGGAGCATCTATCTTTTTTGTGGTTTTGGCATATATATATAAATATGTATATATAACATATATATATATATATATGTTTTGTGCTATATAAGAGTATGACTCATAAGACATCAAAGTCAGAATAGAGATGCGCATAACTGTTCTCTCAAAATGCATTGATAAAGATTTAAATTATATAAATGCGCATTTACCTTTATATATTTCTTTTCAGTACTTTAATATGGGATCGAAATATAAATACTTATCCAAGCCAAAATCACAAAAAAGATAGATGCTCTCGACGTGCGGTGCTGCAGGAATATTTTGAGCGTGGACAAAATTCTTTCAAAACATTTCAAATCACACAACGGGAGAAGATTGAAGAGAAATTTGATGCAGAAAGAAGACGCATCTTCTGATCGAGGAATTTTTATGACTGGGTCCATTGCAGCTCGTAGTTATTATTTAAAACGTCTGTCATTAAAGTGCAAATAGCAGAAATGATTTACTATCTGTATAGGAGAGTGGGACTTCCAAGAAGAAGACTAACATAATTTATGTAGGATTTAATGATTTTTTAATTATATTCTCTTCATGAGACGATTTATTTGTTTATTTTTAATATTTATAACTTGATATAAATACATGTATTTTTAAATTATACTAATTTATATTTAGTAACACATTATAATGTGTCATAAATGTTTAAATAACTGTTTGTTTACTAAAAATTTAGAACAAAATGTCAATTTAGATAAATTGCCCAATTGTAATATATCTGAAAAGAATCCAACTAAATACAATTATTATTTTATGAAAAATATCCGCGAGTTAGAGTCCCAAATTATACGTTCGTAAGAGTCCCAAATTTTTTTTCAAGAAAATTATATATTTTTATACCTAGTCACCAGAAAGTCCAGGCCATCTACACTTAGTCATTAGAAAGTGCCCGCTGTCTATACCTTGCAGGAATTTTGTGTCAAGACAACCCGGTAATAAGTTCCCGGGAATTCCATTTTTTTTTGTTGTCTCGAGTCCCGGGACTTTTAAAACAAATATCCCGAGACTCGAGACTTTTAGTTTTTCTTGATATAATTAATTTTAACAAGTTGAATTAATTGTATGTCAGTTGACATACAGCAGGTAGTGACTCAGCGACGAGCGGTGCATGTGTATATTAAAAAGAAAAGTTTACATAGTTTATACAGTTAGCTATAAAAATTTGCATTAAGGAGAAATTAGTAAAAAAAAATTCTGAAGTTAATGGTTTTGTTGGTTTTTCAAACATGGGATTATATTTTATTGTAAAATGTGATTTTTTATCTTGAGGATAAATTCGTGTCATTTATTGAAACAAAATTTGTACGGGATGAAATTATTTGAAAAACTTTATTAGGGGACTTTAGTTAACTTTGACCAAATACATACGTTATTGTCTTCCGATATGTTTCTTAATTAATTGTTATTTTTTTAATGTTTTTTATTTTATATTTTGAATTAATTATGTTTTGTAATTTTTATAGATAAATGTGTTTTTGTATTCAATATATACGTAAACTTAATTTAATTTTAAGAAACTACTACCACATTATGAAATAATAAATATTTCATGAAACAGTTTTTATTTGTTTATAAAATAATATTAACGTATTTTTTTTTACATAGATAATATCCTTTTGCATTATATAGATTAATATCCGATGCATTTGAATATCAATTAAAGTTATTTTTCTGATTGATTAAATAAAATTTATGATCTCGATTCCCGGGAATTCCCAGGACAGAAAAAGGTCGAGAATACAGAATCTCTAATACCTATTCACTAGGAAGTGCAGGCTATTTACACATCTAGTCACTGAGGAGTACAGGCTGGCTACACTTATGTTGTAGCTAGAACAGTATCCTCACTGATGATGATTAGTGATGGTATTTTAAGTTATTACGCATATTGAAATTTTAATTGATTAGCATGCCTCGGGTTGGTTTAAAACACATTATTTTATTTAATTCATCATTTTTAGAAATCTTCTCTTTTGATTTCTACGAAGGAGCTATATTTCAGTAGAATAAAATAGAAAATCGCTTATCAGAAATACGCATACACATTAATTGATCAGTTTAGTCATATCGAATGAAATAAAAGGCAGTCATATATTTGATCGATTCGTATATTATTTGAGTATTCGTGTCAGATTGAAAAAAACATTAATTTAGTATGGTACAAGGGATGTAAGTAGTAATACATTTACAATAAATATAATACATAACGTTAATACGTACAAATTTATATATATTTTCAATAATAATATTTTTCTTTGTTCAAAACTTCCCACAACGAAAAATACCTACAACATTTTAACTTTATTTTCTTACGACGAAATTGCACATTGAGATAATAGAAAGTTGCAGTACGACTCACACTCATTGTTGAATAAAAATATTAATATTTTTACAGAAATAACAAATTATGCGGAAAGACAGACCGTCATCTTTTTAAATAAATATCACCAAAATAAGGTATTGCGCAATTAGCCATAATATGTACTAAATGTTAAAAAATTAACGCTTTAAACGATTGTACGGAAACTGATTTTGAAATTCCAAAATGATTAATAATGTATTAATTTTTATAGGTACAAATTAAAAAAACAATTTTTAAGTATACATTCTGTAATGCACTAGGGATTGATAAATTGTAAATTAAAGATTCTTTGATAGTTTTTTTTTCAGTAGGAATTCAAAAAATTGTTTTTTTAATATATTTAATTCATTTTCCTTTAAACCCTTACTTCTAAAAATCTTTAATTCTTTTAATCTCATCTCGTTATGTAATGGTAAATATCTCATTCATTAGTACAATTGAGTGATATGTAACGTAACTCTTTGTTAAACTTCTAATTTGCTACAAAACTTATACGACAGTTTATACTATATGTACAACAATTACTTTATTTCTCAAGTAAGTGACTAGCAATGAAAATATATTTATAATAAGGATTATAATAGCAGGTGAATCTTAATTAATACATAATTATCAGGTAAAAATCTTTGGCGTTGAAACAGATTTGTTAATAGTAATGGCTTTAATACATATATGTACAGAATAAAATACATTAACAAAGAAATTAAAATAAATATATTTTGTTTTTATTTTTAATATTGAAGCAACAACTTTGTAGTAGAATATATATAAAATAAGTTTGTTTATAACCCAGTAAAGTTTTATTGTTTAAAACTAACCGAGTTCCAAATTACGTGTATTCTTTCATTAGGGGAAACTTAAGCAAATAATTGTGTCTTTGATTTCGCCGATGTTAGGAACTCGGAAGAGTTTTAAACATTTGTATTTTGAGACAAGCAGTGAAACACCAAAGATAAAATTGCAAATCAAGATTTACTTTTTTTCTGCCATGACAAAGAAACAGATGTTGTCCTGCAATTCGTTATTAAACAAAGTTATTTCATATTAAACACATTAATTAGTTGGTTCACAATTTAAAGGTTTGAAGGTTTTAAAATAAAGCAATACAAATTTGGTGTGAGGTTTCACTAGAATTGTTATTTCAGTCATTTTATTTTATGCGCCTTATTATATGGGGACCGAAGTCAGTAACACAATTATTACTTTTAAAATGTAATCTCATTGAAAAAAATGGTTACACACAGTGACATGTAAGCGAAATTGTCGACACTGAATTAAAATACATCTATATAGCATCTTCACCCATTTTTCAAAAGTTCTCATGTATTCAGAATGATGTTGATTTGTCAAACTTAACAAAAAAATACAACAATTCTACGATCATTTTGAAAATGTATTTAAAATAAAATTATGCAACAATCAAAAATGATGGAGATTATTTGGTAAATAGAGAAAATTAAAGGAATGTATATTATTTGGTTAGAACTTAAAGTGTAATTATGGGAATGGTTTAATACATGGAATCCAACCATAAATATATTTCATAAATTTTTTAGTGATAATAAAAACCATAAAGTGACGTTTTCATTGAAATATTATCGCATTCAAATAAACAATATTTATAGCATTGTTTTTGATGATTATTTGGTTATGTATCGAAATAAATTCACCCATTTGTTTTTATCAGGTAAGCGTTTTTACAAGTGTAAATTGTGTCATAAAAGGATAAAAATAATTTTTAAATACAGGTGATTGTTTACAACATTTCTTAGGTATATTGTCTACATATTTGTACATCAGAGTTCGACACATGCCTTACAGGAAAAAGCACTTTGATAGTTATGAATTAATATTTTTACAAAAAAACCTATATCAATCAATAAATTACAAACATTACGTGATTCGTTTTATGTTATGTGAGGGTCCTAAGTTATATTGAAAAATCTGGGTTTAAAATATTTTATATTTTATGCTATATAGAACACGTTCATCTAGAATGTTGACACATGTAGTATACGTGTGATGTAATATGGTATTTCTGGAACAAGAAATAAAATGTACATCACGGGAAGTGCCTTGAATAATTTACGTTGGTAAATCTACACATCGATTATTTTGTATGTGTCACATTTCGAATGTTTTAAATAGTTTGCATTAATCCTCAAAGTAGGAGAAGTTAGAAAAGAAATGTTGTCATAAAATAATTTTGTTGTAAAATAACTAAATATATATTAGGACCCTTAATTGCATTTATATATATGACATTTTTTTTTTTTTAATAGAGTTGAATGAATGCACACAGAGATGAAGCTTTATTTTTGCGTCACGGAGATTTAGCGGTAAAAAATATTATATATTATATTGATTATTCTGTTCTGCAATAAAAAAACAATGAATGCACAACTCTCCATGCGCAACTCTGTAGTGTGTTTTTTACGCTAGTTTCGAGACAAAAGTTTCACCAGTGCGATGTAAGGCATGTCGTCCTTAAAACAGATTCTTTGCTTAATTGTACAGGGCCTTCAGGAATGAAAAACTAAATAAATATTTTTATACACAATAATACTTTGGCCCGTATACAATGGGTGGAATTTAGGAGCGTCAACGTCTGTCAAAATACACCATGTTCACAAAACACGTCGTTTATATTTTGTTCGAAGCTCGCAATATTCTATCGTATAGTGTTCTCATGTTCAGGTTCAGAGTCACAGAGCGCTCTGTCCGTAGTAAGGGGCGCAGTCTCAGAGCGGCGGGGGCTGCGACGGCAGCGCCCCAAGCGGCCGCAGCTCGGTGTGCTGGGTCTCTTTGTGCCTACGGAGGTCCACCTTGCGCTGGAACGCCCTGCCGCAGAGGTCGCAGGCGAATGGCTTGAAGCCCGTGTGCTTCCGAGAGTGGGTGATCAGGTTGGAGCTCTGACTGAAGGCTTTACCGCATACCTGGCACTTGTGCGGCTTTTCGCCTGGAAAATACAATATTTAATATTAGTACTTATGTATGTATAATATTAATCAAATTCAGTATCCAACAGTGGTCTAATGTAATTATAAAAATATTAACACGGTTAAGTTAGTTTGGCTAGGTAATTTCAAATAAGCAGGTATGTAAATATGAAACCGGAATTTGCCCATAGATGGCCCTAGCTGTCAATATAGTTACTGTCAAACAGCGTAATTGGCGCCATTTTCTTGTTTTGACATCTGACAGAGATTTTCAACTCATAACAATACAAGACATATTGTCATATAAAATGAAAAATAATACATAATTTATATACAACCATCATATGTAACATCATAAGTAGACTAAAACATTGTAAGTGTTTTGTATAAAAACTGAAATCTCGATATATATCTCATTTCTATAAATGTGCACGGAATAAATTTATAAACACCTGAAAATCTCAGCAATTTCTTTAGTCACAGTAATAGTAAGTTCTTGCGCCCGCGGATTTGGACATTTCTTTTATTTTTATTGTGTATTATTTACCTCTCATCCGATTTATTACATTACTCTACTTATATCTCTATACCTGTCCCGTTTCCTCCAATCTGTGAGAGTCCAGTGGTGCGATTCAGTATTCGTGTCTCGATTCGGATATTCCCGATGGACAAATAAAATTTATGGCTGATTTGACATTTCTTTGGACCTAACGGGCACTGATATTAAACTCCGAGCCGCGCTAAGAACACAGCGTCACCCTAAATAATAAAATCCGTCCATTACAAATATTATAATGTATTTCGACATTCATATTTTTTTTATTGTGTCATTTGATATACGCGATTACGAATTAACTAAGATCATATCAAGCGTATCACTATAATAATGGTTTCCTTATTTCCGTTCATCAGTCGCTGTGCGGTTATTGTGTAGAAATAGATATTACATTATCCTTAAAATATCGCCCCCGCATGTGATGTACAATTTTATAATAAATATACTAATATCTACACATATCATATATTATCGGTTGCGGGTGAGTAGACTAAGCTGTCTGGTTTTCGATCTGGGAACACGTGTTCAAATTTCCGTCAGCTTCTATTAATTTCTGTAAATCCTTTTTATATTTAACCAAGACATAAACTTATCAAAGCTTGGCGGCGTGATTTAGAAATGCTCAAACAGGAGTCAATTTAATATTATTTTCTTTTTCTGTTTTATCAATTTCGAAAAGACTTATGGTGATCGCATACCCATAAAGCGGGCACTATTCAGCCGAAGCCATCGGTGAAGTCAATTACTTTCTGCTAGTTTTAGTTGTTTTTTTTATACATTATTTTAGTTTACTAAATATTTATTTTATAGTAATATTTCGTATATTGTAAATGTATATGTATTTTTAAAATTTCTTTTAATACAGTGTTCACAATAGTTTCTAAAAAAAACAACAGTACATAGCGAGCAACTGCAACTTGGCAACTTATACGACACTTCTTGTATGTTTATATATGTACGATATAAAAAAGATATAGCGAGCAACTATAACATAAATAAGTAAGTTTATGCATAATATAGAATAATTTGAGATTAAAAATATAATTTTCCGCGGAGTAACCATAGTCCAGTACGCCGGTCCCTGGTGTGCCCTACATTTCCCCGGCCGGCCCTGCAATCTGGACCATCTCTGTCAAATTGAAAATCTCTAAACGTACTTGGGGGATGATAACCCTGATATTACTACCGTGCTTTCAACGCTACGGGAGCTTATATTTAAGGACACTTATAGAGTTGGATTAATTGGTATTAAATCAATAAAATAAAAACAATTTGTCTAGCATTCAATTTCGGGGAGAGATCGATAATTTGAACATGGTCATTTATAAAAACATAATATATAATATCACTACCAATGTTGGTTTGAAAATCATGTAAAATATTCAAAATGTGATTTATGTGGTTTTTAAAAATGCTTTCTAATTCTATCTGGATTCTTACTGAAACATTTCACAAATCAATCTTTAAATATTTCTTACGTTTAAATTTCTCAAACTGTAATTACTGCTGAAAATATAATCCTTAAGTAAGTTCAATAAGAAGATCATCACGGTAAAACAGTACAGTTTTTCTTTTCGATTCTATGCATGATCCATATTCAGTAAACCCCGGAGGAGTACCATTGGTAAACCCGTATTCACTAATGCTCGTATTTCTGTTGTTGAACTAAAATCGGATAATCTTTAGGTTTCTAAATATTTTGCGGAAACAGACGTATAAATACATTTCATATGTAGGTATTTAAGAAAATTAAAAAAATATCACAGACCTACGTTCTGAATAGTTACAACTTCACAAATGTTCCCCTTAAAAATGTGTTTCCCTTAATAAAACGTATAATAGTTTCATTATGACATAAAAATCATTATTATTAATATTTTTACTTGCAATTCAAAGTGATGCAATTGATTTAAGTCTCTATAGAACAGCAACAAGGTACCGAATAACTTTTACTTTGTAAAAAAAAAACTTTTTGGAACATTCGATAAATAATTCACGTTAGATCATTACCGATAAAATATACATAATATACAATTTTTGTGACCAAGAATAACTAAGGTCTCAAGATAAATATAATATAAGGAAAAAATATATTTTCATAAAATTCTATACAGGGTGTAAACAGACCTAGTCTACAATATTTTATCGGTGGATATCTGACTAAATTACGAGTCGAAAATCTTCAAGGAATATGTACAAATCTGAACTGTTACGGAAAATATTAGACAAAATACTTTGTTTAAACCACTATTAATTGATTAATCAACATGTTTCGATAACTATGGTATCTTCTTCAGGAAACAATGTACAGTGAAAATATTATTGTTTAAAATTTTTACTAAATCGCGTTAAACTTGAAATCTACGTACTTCGAAATAAATATTTGCGAAATTGTTATATTATTAATCTATATCTTTGCTTCAGGCCTTAATCTAACAAAAAATAGTCTAGCCGTTCGAAATTCGATGACCGTTAATTTTTTGTATTCAATATATAATTTGGAATCAATAAAATATTTCAATTAATCGAAATAATAGCATAATTACGATTTTTTTTTAAATCTCTGACACGGTTGAGATTAAACACATAACCCTTGAACATTTTCGACTCGTAATTTAATCGGGTATCCACCCATAAAGTATTGTGGACTAGGTCTGTTACACCCTGTATAATCCATCCATTTTCAAAAGAGATCCATTCTAATGCAGTTCAGAATAGTCTTTTTATAATAAAAAACTTTTTAATAATTTGATTTCTTATCTTAATCTATTTAAAGGTATAAATAATATGTGGGTATCAGTTACCTATAGCTGACTGATGGTATAAACTATACACCGACTATGTGAGCGCAATAAGAAATCCCAAGCACATATCTAGAATTCCCCCCATCGGACGCCACTCGAAAAAATCTATAGCCTTCATAGAACCTCCACTGAAAGATTGGAGGAAAGGTCAGGAATCCGAGGTTTATAGCGTCTATTTATCGCCAATCTTGAACGTTGATTTCTTTGGTCTGACTTTTGATATATATTTTCATCTCAATTAAACCCTGTATGGGTAATTTTAATATAATACAACTATCTTTTTTTAAGAATGGATAATTTTTTTTGTACACTTGAATAAAGATTGGGCGAGTATTTTGAATGCTTAGTTACGGATACAAAGATCGATCTGATAATCGGTTAAATTTATTAAAATGAGTTAATTTCTATAGAAATTATTAATTTAATACATCAATTTCAGATTTTTGGATTAGTAGTCAATTTGTATGAAATAAAATATGTTATTGTAGCTATCAGCAAGTAGTCAAATGTAGTATCTTACTGTGAAAATTATAAAAGGAGGGAAACATATATACAATTGACTTTTTTCAAAATAGGGGTTACAGTTCTTTGTTATAAACGAAGTTTGCACCCGTGTTACAAATGAATACAATTTTTTTTTGTTCTAAATAGACTTGTAATTCTTCCTAATATTATGTACCTACTGTCATTAATGTTGCCTTACTTCGTTGTCCTTGCATTTTACCCTTTTGTCTGGATCTCAAGACCAGCGGGCGAGGGGGGTGAAGAGGAAGCAATTTATTTCTGTCGTGCCATTGGTGCACTGATTTGGTCCCCGCCCCTCCCGCGGGGTGCAGCGGGCGGCCGGTAGCCATGGCAACCAACCCGCTCGGTCCTCCCCCCCGCCCGCCGCCCCCCGCTTCTGCCGCAGAGCGGGAGGTAAATGAGAGGGCACGCTGTTAAAGTGGTTGCGAGGGGTGACCGCGCGACGCGGTGGTGTCTCGGGACCGCGGAATTTTATTAAAATAACGTCGACCATCGTTGAAATTCAAATTATACTGAGATAAATTTATAAGTCGAAGTTGCATTACATATTGTCGTGATAAAACTGAAAGCACATATGGTTATTAGACTCACAACTGATAATTAATTTTTTCCGTATTATTTTTATTGATTTTGTCGTTTAAATATATATGTTTAAGCTTTATGTTATTTTATAACGCAATCAATATAATATGTAGACCATAGTTTGATTTCACAAAAAGCGTCAAACGGGGTTGCATAATGTCACCTTGGCTGTTCAACTTGTGCGCACATGAAAAATTGTGTGAAATAAATGGAATGTAAGAATATAGAAATAAAAATGTGTGTTTTTGTTGTACAAGTGTTTATTAGTATAGTTTACGGTTTAATAAGTGCGAATTTTGATATTTGCAACGAAAGTAACCTTATAATGAATTATAGCACGTAAAAAATGATGGTATTCGAGAACAAAGAAAGTAAGACAATGTGCGAAGTAATGGTATGAGATAAATGCTTGCATCGAGTTGAAAAACTTGCGAAGTTCGTTTGTTCACACGGAAAACAGGGAATAAATTAAATGGTGATTTAAATGTATTAATTGCTAAAGAAAACTTGTTATCTTAGCCAAGATTAGCGACGCATAATAAACTTCCGATATGAAAACTGATGCGATAAAAACATTTTCAATATTTATTATGTTAATTTCGTACGATATTTACTTAATACTAATTAAATGTATTAATTATAAAGATATATATACGTATAAAATCAATTTAATCGAAAAATATTGTTATTAAGTAGAACACATTCATATTGTGAAGTTGTAATTATTCAAAACATAGGTAGCGCAAAAACAATATTTTTCGACAAAATTGATTTTATACGTATATATTTATAATTAATACATTAAATTAGTATTTAAAAATATTGTGTTTTTGCGCTATCAGAATTCGAACTTGGATCTCTTTTCGAATCCGGGGAAGGTGCATTACTAACTATGCTACAGCGACAGTACTTTTGACGACACGTTTTCGAACCTATATGTTTCACTTTTTCAAATGAATACATCTATCGTTCCATTATTTGAAAGTCATCTACATTGTCATCACAGAGCTATGTTCTGAATAATTACAACTATACAATAAGAATGTGTTCTCCTTAATAAAAACTTTTTATTTGGCCGTACTTTCTTTATCTCTCGGTTTGGATTAATTCCTCTTCTTTTCGTGATTTATAGGTATGGACCAATATATAATATTGGTTTTTGTTTTGGTTATCCTATTTTTTAGACCAATTCTTGTATATGTACGCCATCCGGGCATGTTCATAAGTTACCAACAGGCTCTAGGCTCGATCCTCGTGTTTCTAGTAACTGTTCTTCAAACCTGGCACTGAGCAAAACGGTCAATTTCTTATTTTACATCATAGATAGTGAGGTATCAATGATTCCTTCCTTTCTCCGAAGTGATGTGAACTGCATGAAATAAATGTATTGAGATCGAGGGAAGTAAAGGTTAGTTATGGATAGCAATTTCCCTCTGAATCGGAAATCAAAGCGCCGCCTCGGGCGCCCGGCGGCCATCGCTGCGGCGGGGCTGGGGGAGGGGTGCGGAAGGGGAACGGTGAGCCGGACTGGGGAAAGGGTAAGAAGGATGGGGAAGATATTGGAAAATATTAGGATGCTTGCAGTTTTAAAAGAGTGTAGTATTAATATAAAAGAAAGCTTGACAAATGCTCTCATGCGAAGTTTACGGTAAACAAGTAGTTAACTTAAAGTTCCTTTTTAAATATAGTTAAGTAGTTATTCAAGTTGGTAGAGTTGGTGAAGTATGAAAACGACTCAAATCTATCGCTCGCCATAACTTTCCTCTTTTATTTGATCTCAGGTACCTACTACATTATAGAAATACTAAAAATTGAATATCATAGATAAAACATATGTAATCTGAAAACAATATTAATATTAAATATGGAATCAGATCAAAGGAATTTTATATGAGATCAGTAAAACCTTTGGAAGAGGATTTAACCGATCGGACTGAGGTACTGATGTTGCGAAACTACCTCATGAAGGAGCAAGGAAGGAAGTAATGACAGGGCATGACCAACTTTTGGTTCTCACGTTCCGTCAAACTCACAGGAATCATAGTGCTACTATACTTTTAGACAGTATGTTTGAGGATGAAGCATCTGCTGCTGCTTTAAGTAAACTTATTTATATACCGATATCTTTTAATACTTGCATATTTAGTATATACGTATATTGCTTAAAGATGGTCTTAAAATATGGACTTGACATCATTATAGTACTGACTGAAAAAGTGTTAATGAACGTTAATGTAATGTGTTAATGTAAGAACTTTTACACAAGAAAATTTTTGGATAATTTTCGAAGGCTATGTAAATGTTAAAAAATTCTATTACTAGATAACAATGAAAGAAAAATATAATACAACTACTTTCAGTTCTTAGTGAAAAGGGAGGTATGTAATAATCAAAAAGGAGAAAAGTTACTATTTATTAGCTTTTGAATGACTTTTAATTACTTCTTCAATATTTGCAAAATTACTTTGTGACCTCACAAAATAATTTGTTTAGACCACTATTTATTAATTATTCTACATGTTTAAGTGACTTTTGTTTATAGGTATAATATAATATTTCTTGTGGATTTATCGAAAACTAATATTTTTCTTTCATCATTATGAGAAGATGATGAGGTTCGTAACAGAAGATAGGAAATTATTAATTTAACAAAGAATAATTTAATAAATAATACATCGCGATAAGTCATGTAAATAAGAGGTATCATAAGTAATTTATTTAAACATTTTTTACAGCGAATATTTGTAATATTTTGACAAAAATGTCGCTCTCTATAGTCACGTTAATGCATTCTTTAATAATATTGCAAATAATAATACATTTTTCAATGATGGCTCGGCTAAAATACTAAATAAGTATAAAACGATTTATTTAAAAAATATTAATTTTTTTGTTAACATTTATATACATGTAAAAAAGATAAACTTTTAAAATATTTAAGCATATTAATAAAAATAAATAATAATATAAACAAGATTTTACGAATCTGGAAGCTTATTGCAGAAATTGAGATTTGAAGTCGGGGAAAAATGCTAAAGACGGATAATGAAGATAAATTGCGCGCAATTTGAATGTCGGAAAAGTTCCAATCAGTTGAAGAACCCATCTCCCGAATGAAATAATGCATCCCTTTCAAGTGAACTTCCTTTGAATAGTTCAACCGGGGGATCGGGAGGGGTAGGAAATGGCGAGAAAACGGTTGGTACAGGAATTCACAACTAGGTGGCGGTAATAATAATATAAATATGTCATTTTTAATATATGTGTTGTGTGAAGTTTGCATATAAGGTATAATATATTTAAAAAAATATGTAATATTTGATTAAAACATTGATTTATAAAAAACTAAAATACATAGAAAGATAAAATAATTTAATTAACGTAAAATTTATATTTTGTTCTGCATCTTAATTATTAAAAATTGTGTATAAGAGAGTGTAGAGATGTGTGTTAGTGTGGTTCTCTACTTTATTATGAACGGCTTCATATTCATCTTAAACTACAGGCCTACTTCAAAATTTTACGTGCAAGGCTCTCATACATACATCGCCAGAATTTCTCTCGAGATCATCAGCCCACTTCAGCTTGGCGATCGTCTGTTCAATGTCGGCAATCTTTGTTTTTACCTCGTCTACTTATTGGTCTCTCTGTCTCCATAGCTATTTGTGTGACAGCCAGTTTTGATTCCTATTCTCGTGAAAAAATGGCCTATTGACCTCACTGCCAGGGGCGATATACAAATATTGGGCTCCAATTCAGAAAAAGGGCCCCTTAAGCAAGTATTATAAATAAGATATACTGATGTTAGTACTGCGTGGTTTAATCATTAAATAATAAGAAAAAATTTAGTCTCTTGTCTCATATAATATTCTAACTTTGCAAAGCAATATATGTGCCTGCAATTTGAAAAATACTTACTTCGCTCTGAGGCGATTTTTCCTTTACTGACTGTGTGATTATGAATGATGCATTTGGGATCATAATTGCGGGATTAGAAGATTAAGAAATGAAAGGAATCTTGGACATTTCCAGGTATTCATTAGGGTGTGGGTCACCCGCTGGGGGTTGCTGAGATGGACGATGCCGGGAAGAGCTGTGGGTAGAGAGACTTAACGGGGCATTCTACTGGCTCTCCATAGCACCTCTTGCGACCTGGACAGGGTGAATTTCGGTGATCGAGTTCAGCGACTGCAACACATAAATATGACGTCTACCCTCCCCTTTTGGGGGTGCATGATTTCTATAGCTTCTGTCTGGCTGCCCTCTGAATTTAATATGATAACGAGTCTCACGTCAAATTGTACAGGTATGGCTCTAATATAATGATACGGGAGCCAACCTAAGATGGTATTAAGATGTTAATAACGGAATGTAATAAAAAAATGTAATATTGACGAATCGAAACGAGAGTAACTTTCAAAACGATTCCGGGATAGGGTGTAAATAAATAAATATTATATATACATAATACTGGTACTGTATACATTAATACACAATCTTTTCGTAATACACCTGAGAAACGATTTATAAAATAATTATATTTCTTGCAGTGGAATACAAAATTAATACTGAGACAGGTATCGATACTCGCAAAAAGATGAATGTAAAATGGATTACAGGGCGCGAACTTTTTGAGCCCCTATCTAATGCACTGAATTGGCATACTAACGCCACTGCTCATCGAATTTTGTGCCTCTTTCTATATGGTGTATGTTGTTATATTTTATGTAAATTCACAAAATTATATGTTAGTATTCTTATGTCAACATGCTATTAGTCGCAGTTTATTTGTATGTTGTACGATGTCTGCAACGCCGGCATTACGCACAGGCGAAGCAGGCGCCTGACTGTGGCGGCCAAATTAAGGGGGTGACCGAAGGTTTATTAGTTATTTCCTAATAAAGCAGTAATTTGTAGTCAACACTGGCGTTTAGAACGTCTTTTGGTAAAAAGTCGCCATTGGGCAGGTTTCAAAATGCCGGCCTTACAAAATACCGCCTCTAACGTGTGTGGTTTGCGGGCGGACGATTTAGGGGGCGGCCAATTTATGGGGATGGTTTTACAAAAATTGAAAACATCATCATCATTTTAGCTGCTAAGGTGGAAAAAAACAATCTTGCCTGTGACGGCAAAAAGTCTAGCGCCGGCGCTGGATGTCTGTGATAAGAGGAGACTGAGAAAGAGTATTTAGCAAAATGAATAAAACCCGGTCATTAAACATGACGAAGCCATTCCTTATCAAGCGATGTATCTTCTTCTTAATTAATAATACCTTTTTTTATGTAGTTCAAGAATATCTTAATAAATAATAACAGCTTACAAACGCTTTTTCCAGGCGAATAAAAATTTAAAAAATACCGAAAATCGAGAACCAATCACAAATTGAACAAAAACGTTTACCCAAACTGAGTTTCTCGTATACGTTAAACTATAAATCTTTGTTAGAAACTACAACATAAATAGAAATCTTGATATTTTATAATATTGTTAATAATTATAGTCGTAAATAAGATAGAAAGTTACAAAGAAATAACGGTCGATATAATTTTTTTTCGATGTTTAAAATTCCGCAATGATCCTTGATTTTCACGAGATATCTCGGAAAAGGTTGCGAAACCTTTAGCATTGGGGGGTGGGTTTGGGGGGTGGAGGTACGTTGTTCCACGGGGGGTGTAATCTGGGAGCAGCTGCGCCGTGAAATCACCACGTAGTCTTAAAACTCACCCGCCAGGTTCCGGGTTTTTCAACTTATTCTTCGTAAGTTATTTAAGGTCTTACATAAATCGTCAAATAACGTAAACAAATAAAGTTCTTATAGAAAATGGAGCAGAGCATCTTAACATGCGTAAAAACCTACCAATATTTAAAAATTAGGCTTTTTTCAATAAAGTTGAATTTTTCTCAAATATAATGACACTCGGTATTCTTGCCGTCAGTTTTTACCGACCGGTAATAATTTTCTAATAATCGGGACTGTTAGCAATATGTTTTCTTAGTTACGTTAATAACAGTTAATTTACTATCATCAGTAATTAATATTTAATGTAATAAAAGCCCAGTAATATGTATCTGTCATGTTACACTGAACCCGGGCATCACGATAAATGTAACATTTTACAGTCACCTGTTTTTTATGCCTTTATCTGTGAGATGAAGCGCTTTAACTGTTCAGGTAATTTTTATAAACCTCTTCTATTCCGTATTTAACAACTTATCTGAAAGGTATACCGCACTAGTATAGTACAATGAATAAGTATTGCGTATTTTTAGTGTTAAACCTTACTTTAAATACTGACCTTAAAGGAAAAGCTCTCTCCTCTCGACTTCAAAAGTTCAACCCAAAAGTTCCGTCGATTTATGTGTAATTTACGATAACCACTTTGCGGAATATATAAAGCGGATTTAGTATTCAGTCTCGAAGTTTACAACCGAGGATGTTCGTTTAACGCCTCCCTTTAAGTACGAAAAGAGATTTTCTAAAAAGTATAAAGGCATAATATGCATCCTCACATACTTAGATGAAAACTGTGATTCTTAAATCAGTTAATAATGTTCTTTCTGAGGTTTTTTGACAGGTGAGCCTACGGGACTATCTTAGTTCTCGTATCTGTATCGATTGATCAGAATCAAGAGAATAGATTTTTATCTTAATGA
This sequence comes from Eubasilissa splendida, assembly GCA_031772225.1. Lineage (NCBI taxonomy): Eukaryota > Metazoa > Arthropoda > Insecta > Trichoptera > Phryganeidae > Eubasilissa > Eubasilissa splendida. Next base: position 20,646,791 of record CM062846.1, on the reverse strand, counting down.
TAATTGACAGTAACAGATCAGCCCATAAATGGCTTTATTATAATTTTACAGTCACCACCACAAGGCTCTGCAGTGAGTTCAATCGGGTATAACATTTAATGAATTAATTATAAAGTATCATCTAAGTAATAGACGCAAAAAATCAGATTTATTCTACGTTATAATAGGAAGAGATGCATGATATGAATGGATCTAGTATCTTTCAAAATTCTTTCTTACTACAATAATTATTAATCCACATTTCTTTGTAGTATATTTTAAAATTTTTATATCTACCTTTAATCGCATTTTAACTTTTTTCTTAAGGTCTTTCGTATACATTAAAGACTCAATTTTAACACGATTTTTCATAATTCTATCTTACTGTTTTCTAAAAAAAAAAACTATGGGAATTGAACCCATTATAAAAATTACCATCACAACGGTTTGAGGATTGTTAAAACGTATAAAGTATACTATTGTACAAAAGCTTAGCTTATAAAATGCCGTATTTATGAAAAACAAAATTTTCAATGTACTTATATATGTGGCAAAATAATATTGTATACGAATTGTGGTAGGGAAGAGTTATGTACGAATAATGTTTCTGATGCCAGTCATACCAGAGTTGGAAAGGGCGTTCGAATTTCAATATTTTTTTCAAGCTAGAATGTGTAGACTCTACTATAATTCAATATTAACGAGAACGAGGGAATATGCAGATTTTTATTATCGTTATCTTCCGATCAACAAATTATCATATAACCGTTATATCGTTACAACCAAGGCTAAGTCTCAGCTGCCTACAGCCATTTCCTTCTATCTGAAGCATGTCTCTTTCAGGTTATCATTTCCAGAGCGCGATAGTCCGTTACCACGCCATGAAGTCATCTCAGCTTCGGCCTATCCATTCTCTGAAATAAACTTAGCGGGTTGGATCATCATACGATGCAAGTTCCCAAGTTGTCCACCATATTGATTGGTGTCTCATATGACATGTCATGTAGCTCTACATGTTATCTTTATCTCATCAACATCAATATCATGGTCACTTTGATCAACAAACAATTAATCACAAACTCCCTAGTAGTTTTGTATGTACCTATCTCTGTATCGGGACTTGAGAATCGCTCATAAACACCGTTCTTACTCGCTCGGGTCTGATTGATAATAAAAAATCAGTAAAAATTCCAAGCCGGTCGACCGCCATTACTGGGTTTGATTTCACAAAGGAGGATCCCCTTCCCCACCTCCGGCGGGAGGGGGCGTGGTCCTCCCCGGCCGCCCCCTGCCCCTGTAGGCGCGAGGGCGAGGGCGAGGGCGAGGTGGGTACTGCCTGGTAAGGTGGCGCTGTAGGCAATAACCGTAAATCGTATTAAATGTTGAGAGCAGCAGCAATCTGCCGCACAGCGCGGATTTGGACCGGCAGATACTCGGAGGCGGCAATTTGACTGTTAATAAATAGAAAATTCTCCAGAACACGGTGCCCAGATGACAGAACATACATAAGCAGTGAATGTATTATCACTCTAGTCAATTTATACAATTACCTTTCTATTTAGACATATGAGCTAAATACAAAATTAATTGTATAAATTTATTAAAATATCTAACCACAATTTTTATGCACTAAATATTAAAAATATTATTATTTTGCCTTTGGTCGTTCTAACAATGATCTTAATAAATTATATTATGTATGTCTACATATATTGTACATTAAATTAAAAACAAAATTAATCATTTCTTTATAATATCCTAGATGATTAAAACAAAATTTAATTACGTAATCTATTATAAAATTGCTATCCGTATTCTAACTGAAAATTTATTTAAAAAATGCTAGGCGAATAAAGAAAATTTAACCAAGCAATACTACCACCCAATTCGTTTGACGCAAAATCTTGCGGGGTATCATTTAAGATGGTCTGCTTTATATCAGGGAGTTAACGCTCGGCTGCTCCCCCGCGCCGAGCTCATCCCTCTCTTCTGCCCCCTCTCCCGCAAACCACCCTGGTATTATTATCTCATTCAAAAATCGAGGTTTTAAATATAACAGAGTAAATTTAACCTAGTGAACCACAGTGTTCGTTTTAATGTAATGTTGTATTCATTTGGTTAATAAAAAAATAAAAACATGTCTTGTTTAGGGCATTTGACCTTTGACCTTGAAGAACGTGTAAGTAGCCAGTACAGAAAATCAACTAATACACCACAAACACAACTAATAGTTCATCCAAAACATATCTCTAAATTCAAAGTTATTATCATCAAACATGTTTATTACATGCAAAAGAATTATACATTTTTTAAATATACTGAAAAGCTCGTTAGGTTAAATGTAAGGGTGCATGTCTACACCGCGCGAAATATGCCAAAAGGGTATAAGGGTGCAAGTACATATAAACTTCGCGATACGAAGGAAGAAACTCGCGTACAGAATCCAAAGCGAGCTAGATAGAATGACCAGACCAACCTTTTTTGTCAAATCTACAAGATGCGACAGCAATGTTTTATATATATATATAATATTTATTAGTTTGTATAATCTAATCTCACGACAATATTCAAATGAATGATTTAGTGGTGACTGTACTGATCTTCAAAACCACTCTCGAGACAAAAGCTTGCAATGCATACAAGCTAAAAAGCTGTGCATCACAAAAAAATCTGGGAAACAAATATAAATGAAATAATTGGATTACCATAAACGAAAATATTATTTTACGATTAGCGCCATCAATACCGTAAAAACTTTAATTGCTTAGTTCTAAAAACTACGATAACTCACCGCTGTACCCATGGCGCTATTGTGTATTCGCCGCATTGAGGTATTCACATTACTCTGTTCTATCTTTAAGCTAGTGAATTAGTCAAGTCATATAATTGGCTATTTACTGTATTGAAAATTTCTTTCGGTTGATCCGTTTTGTATGGAGTCGTTACCTATGCTGTTTTTTTTTAACAAAATAACATTAGAAAGGCTTACAACTGCGTGCAAATCATTGAAGTGTCTACTTCCTCTTTCACTAATTCGAGAATTTTACTATCTTACTGTTTTTAACGTGTTGATTTCATAGCCCATCTTTGCGTTCGAGGTGCATTTGGTGTATGAATTTGTTTTTGATTTGGGAAAAACAAAAAGCAATTGGCAGAACTATTTCCTACGTTAAACATTTAATAAAAATAATTATTACGTTAATTTATTACGTGAAGGATTTTCAAACAATAAAAGAATCATGTTCAGTCATAAAAAGTGTTCATATATTTTATATATTGATTTTTATTTGGGTAAGAAGGTATTATTTTAGGTTATAATTTAAACTTTAAAAACACTATAATAAACACTAAAATAGTACTCTAAAATTAAAAATAAATACACGGTAGGGTCGTATAAACGACGGAATCATTTTATTTAAAGACGTTGGTTGAATGAAAGTTCATAACCTATGTATAATATCATTGGTAACAACGTATCCTAATTCTATACCTACTGCACGCTACTGATATTTAGTAATAGTAATATATGTTTTTAATACTTATGGATATATATATATATATATTTCAAAACCGTATATATCCGTTTTGACGTAATTCGTTTAACCGTATTTTATTTTTTATTTAAATAGCGACACCTATCAGAAACCTTGATAATTCTCTAAATATAAATACGCACTTTTATTTTATTCTGTGTTGGAGCGGAGTTATAGAATTTGTGGAACTGATGATTAATGATTAAATAATACTTAAGTCATTTTTTGTTGACTAGGTGCAGATTCTCTTCCTCAATGGTTCCACGCATTTTTTGTCAAAAAACTTTTAAAAAATGCACATTCATTGTTATCTAGCTAAATGCTCTGAATAAATTAACTAAATAAAATAAATAAAACTACTTAACATTTAAAAAAAAATCTTTGTTCAAAACGTGTGAAACGATCGATCGTGAAAATTTATTGCATTGTTAGACATATAATCAATTAAAATGCATTACACAAAACTAATTTTATTAAAATATGAATTAAATATATTAATTAGAAAGATATACATATTAAATCAATTTTATCGAAAAATATTGTTGTTGCGCCACTGCGATTCGAACTTGGATCTCTTTCTTAACCGGGGAAGGTGCATTATCCAATTATGCTACTGCGACAATATTTTTAGCGATAAATTTTCGAACCTATATGTTACCTTTTTGATATTAAATTCATTTTTATTAAATTTTGGTCAATAACAATGATTTTACATGTATATCTTTCTAATTAATGTGTTCTCCTAGTAATTTTATTAATTTACGTACCTACATATTCCAAAATCAAGAGTTTATTCTTGAGTACGAGCCAATCGATAAATCTGAAGGACTCGCGCGGGATGTTTTATAAAATTCTTCAAAGAACTTTGAGAATCAATCGCAGATGGAGTGCGCGAGGTGAAATCAAAAAGATCCCAATAAATATTATGGAGTGGGGCTTAGTGCGCCACCTAACCCACGATTTCCAAGATTTGTAATATTCAAAATATCACGATTGCATTACAGAGTTGGACGCCATCGAATATTATAGATTATGTTTTACTGCTTTTAAACATTTCCCGGTGTTAATATGAATAAAGTTAATAGCAAATAAGCCCTAATAATCGACGAGCTTGTATGAGAAGATGTATGGATATGGATGTGGCAAAAATCAAAAATTGTGTGCCCACCTCCGGGGGGAACGGCGTAATGGTAAATAAGTAAATATAATAATAATACAAAATTATTTTTAATGCCAATTACATTATCTTTCTCTCTGTGCATTATTCTAACAACTCGACACAACACGTTCCATTTAACGTGCGTGCGTGTACCTGAGTATTGTCCGTCAAGTAATAGATGGGACCGACGAAAATCGCTTAACTCGAATTCGCGTAGGTCGGTGTAACATTTTTACATAACAAATAACATAACATAACAATTTTGTTTAATTGGGACCATGGACTAACAAAAATATTACTTTAGAAGAAAAATATTTAATAAAATTGCAGTTCTTTGTACATATTAAAAAAATTAACGATTTACGTAAAAAAGTCATTTCGATGTCGATGGTTTCATAAAATCTAACAAATTCGTCTAACGACACAATGCCTTCTTTTTTCACGCAGAATTTTTCGTAGCAAGCTAATAATGTTTTTATTTCTTGCTTTGTAACTATAACGCGTTCTTCGTTGGAGTCTATGTTTTCTGAAATTTTTAAGCCATTTTCAATTGAGCTGAGACCTTCTGTCAAGCTTGCAATTATCATGTGTTTTTCTGGTGGAATTGTGTGGAAGTGTCTTCATTGTTATTTTGCTTACGCATCTCTATGGGCTTATCGATTGTTAGCTCCTGACTAAGTGAATCCATCACCTCGATGACATCGTTAACATTGACTATATTATTGTCTATACGCGATCTTCATATTACTATCAAGATGTCATTTTTGTTCGTTTTGACAACTAACAGTGCTACTTACAAAGGTGGAATAATAATAATTAGATAGAGATTTTATTTACGTATGGTTTGTTTTGAGGAATGCTGTCATTGAAATATAGATTCCATTGAGACCTTGACCGCGGAGCAGTCACCAATGGTCGGTTGCTTATTTGCTACTATTATGTATAATGCATTCCACTTATAAAAATAGATTTTATTTTTAAAAATGTCAAAATGTTTATTCTTCAGATATTTTTTTCTCTTTACTGAAAAACTTAAGAATTTAGATAGTAACTGGAACCTTGTTTGTAAAAGTGATATATATTTTTTTATTGCCCTAATAACGTATTAGTTCATACGATATATGTCTGGATACATGTTGTATCGTTGTGCGTCTCACGGGCTGAACGTTGTCCGGGTCCATTGGGCTTGGAATATTATTTCTAGTACAGACGTGTTGTTTGGTCCAGCTAGCCACCAGGTGGTCGGGGGTTTGATCCTTGTTCCAAGAGGTCACGAACACTCAGCTTAGTTTGAAAATTAATACGAATATTGATCAGAATGTATTTATTCTGGGTATGCATATTTAAAAATATATATATTTGTCAAGTAAATTGTGGCAGAAGTTTATGGCACCATGTTTATTAGTGTATGTATCCTGAAAATGAATAAGAAATCAAAGCCGAACAGATATTTTGACAATGTGAAAAATTGAAATCAAAAATAGTCATTATTTGTCGATAAATCCGGTTCTGCAAGAAATCCTCCCGTTCCGTATATATCCGGTGCCATTTCCCTTCGCTTTTACCGCTTTCATATTGAATTATTAAAATTTATCGGCCCGAGTTTTTTATGCCCGGCTCGAGCGCGAGCCGAAAATTATTGTTATTGCAGATTTTTTGATTTCTGAGCAGTTGCCGCGCGCCGTAAAATAGCCTTCCTCAGGGGATTTGGTTGTATCTCTCCGCGAGAAATCCACGGTTTATTTTCACTTATTCCTTTAAAGGATCCCCGCTGCCGCAACCGCAACGGCTTCTCCGGAGTGCTCCGCGATGAATATTATATTTCCATTATGGCCACCAGCATAAACTACCATTTTTATTTGAATGCATATTTATTTTATGCAGCCGGATTTTAAAAACATTATTATCTGTGAGGTACCTGAACTTAATTAATTTATGATTACGATTGTAAATATTACTGATTGCGAATAAATTAATAACTACAATGGAGGGTTGTATTTTGACTAACAATGATTTGAAGATATCATCATCATCTTTAACCATTATGCCTACTCAAGATTCTTCCACTCTCTTAAGTCTTCCGCCTCCTCCAATTATTTAATTTAAATGCTTCCGATTTTGGGCATCTTCTGGATAGCTTTTGACTCGTGGATACTATTCAAGAATTTTTTTATTTTAATATTAGAAAATATAATACACTTTAGAATTATCAATAGGATATATATATATTGCATTTAACATTTATTTCTTCTCTATTAGAGTAGAACTCGTGTATAGAGAAGGAGTATGTACGAGATAATTTATGTTTCAGTTAGTCAGGGTATATAATTTTTTACTTCAGATACAAATTGATAGTAGTCTGTAATTGTTCTAATTGTGATGGGAAGGTAGATAAAAAATTTGATAACTTGATAAATATAGTGATTTTGGGTTGTGCTATATTTTAGTTTTGGAATATCCATTTGGTCTTTAAATCTTGTAGACCGGAATTCGCTTCTAAAATTTAATTAATTTTTTATTTTGAAAATTTGGATTATTGAATTTTTTTGTATGTCTATTATTTTTGGTACTTTGAAATCTGTGAAAAGTTGTAAACCTGGATAGTCTTTTTTTTTAGAATAATTTTTATCCATCAATTATCTTACCGACAAAATTCCACTATTCAAAATTGATTCGAGAGCACAAAAGCGATTTTTTCAAAAAATTGTGCCACCCTATAACTACAATATAAAGAGGGATGTGTGTGTGTGTAGAATACCCGGTCACAGCTACGCTAAGTGGCCGTTTCCGACAGAGCAAGTGCAAAACAATCACAATCCCTCTTATGACAACACTCATCGGTTCCTCGGCCCCCCGCCCCGCCCCGCTCCGCAACTGCACAACCCTTGTGCCTGTTAGCTCTGCTCTGTCTGCAGGTCATAAGGTACAAACTCCTATATACTACCAGCGTCGTAACTACCGAGAAACATTTCGAGCAGATTGTTCCAAGTTGGAAAGAACGCGAAATTTTTGCTTGTCTAATTAAATTATCCACACGTTTGGAAAATGTAATTTTTGTTAGAAAGCAGCGCAAATCTTTCTGAGAGTTCAAGTGGTATCGATATAAAAAAGAATTTATGTTTACTTAAATGTTTCTGACTTGTATTTTTAGACGTGGTTTCTTTCTTTACAGGTAATTAACTAGGAATATTAATGTATTTTTATAACCACATTATTAGTTGGCTACATAGTAAAACCTCTATATTCGTCATTGATCCTTTTCTGAGGGTCTGACGAATATAGAAACGGTTTTTTTCCATAAAAATTAATTGAAATTCAATGAATTCGTTTCTAGCCCCCAAAAATTGTACGTAAATTAATAAAATCTTTATCAAAACTGAATATTTATTGTACTCTTGAGACATGATGATAAAAGCAGAAAAGGAGGAATGTTACTATTGTTTAGAAGGAAAGTCATCATCAACTAAAAGATCAGATAACTCTAGTACTTTTCGTTTTCAGTAGCACTCCATTTAACTTATTCAATGTTGCCTGCTTCCGTTTGTTTTCAAAACCTTCCTGAAGTAATCATTATCATTGAATGCATTTATGCTTTGATTGTCTATGGAAACATTTGGGTGCCACTTTTCTATCATATTCTGCGTTTTGTCCAGTATGGAGTCTTAAAGTGACGAATATAGAAACATTTCTTTGTTATCTAAGTGTGACGACTATCGAATCAGATGAATATAGGGGGTGTACATATAGTAGTAAGCTACTGTATAGTAAGCACATTGAGTTTTGATCTATAATAAATTTATTTATTAAAATTTTTAACACAATTTTGATAATGAGGAGGACAAGTAAGCGACAAATAAAATCTAGCCCAGGCGCCAAAGCGAAGTTACGCCACTTTTTTTCACAACACTTTCACCCATTTCCTTTAATTAAGGAATCGTAATTATTTTAATTTTGTGAAGTTGGAATCTCAGAACACACATGGTCCTGTGATATTTTTTAATTCAAATTAAATTAATCGATTTGAAAGATATACCGATAAAATCTGTTAATCGAAAAAATATTTTGGTTTGCTACCGGGATACGAACCTTGAACTTTAATTATCCGAGGAAACACGTTACCATTTCGCCATTTCCGATTACGTTTTCGATAAATTTGGAACATATATTCTGTAGTCTTTTTTATAATTGATACATCTATTATTCCATTTTTAAAAGCAATCAACTTAATATTGCAGTGAATCCCAAATATATGTGAGCCTTTGAGAAGACACGCTAGGAGACGCCAGAATTAAATCAATCAATTTGATTAATTTTGGATAAATTTTGAAATAACTATACATTTTTGTTGTGAAGTTGTAATTGCAGAATATAGTAACATACATCCCAATAGTAACCAAAATATTTTATCGATATATAGATTTTTTCCCTACATTTTTCTAATTTATACACTATATACTCTTAACCTTTCATTGAAATATAAGTATTCGTACAATCTCCAATATGAATGAATTTTTATAACTCCAATTAGTTTATCGCAAATTAATATTCTCCCGCCAATAATAATTATAAAAATGTTTTACGAAGATTTGAAATTCTGATTACCTATTCACGAATCCATGAAACAACTTCAATCTTACCGTCAAATCGTTTTATCTCGTTCCCCGCTCGAGTGAACTTGTTAGGCCATTTTTCCGTCCCCGCCATTTTGTTATCAGTGAGTGTGTTTGCGCTAGGGAAAATCAAGATGACGTCTTTCCTTGTCTCGCCGGAAACTCGAGGCTGACAAAATTTAGATTGCGTATAAAGGTTAAATATTTTCTCTGGCAACATTGTGGGATTGAATTTGTGCTTTCCTTTGGGATGTGTACACACTGGAAGGAAGATTTCAAATTTCGCCGTGAGATTACATTTCTTGATTCACGTTTTCAATGATTTTCGAAGTCTCCGCGATGGTAAAATTTTTGTTCTACAGTAAACAAGAAAAATGACACAGTGTAAGAAATCTTTACTCTATTGCGCGACCGAAATAAAATTACAAAAAGTTATTTCAGGAATCTAAAAGGTGTAAGAATACTATTGACGTATATGGCGATGTTTTGTTATTTACCATTTATAGTTTTATAAATAATAAGAAAAAACACTTTGTTTAAAACCACATACATCAACATGTTTCAAGATCTATGGTCTCCCTACTTATGTTAATAATTTATACTAAAATAAAAAATACAAACATAGACAAAACAACACTATAAAAATATAAGAGGTGGGTAATTAATCATTTTTACATAGGTAAAACTAGCAGAAATTTTGATAAAAATTAAGGAGCACTTGAGATGTCTAAATAGCAACAACTATACTGAATTTTCTAATCATCTTTTGGAATCAAATCATTCGTTTGACATTAACATGGGTTTAGAAATTTTACATGCAAATACTAGGGGTTTAGAAATTTTAGAAATAAGGAAAAGTATTAACATCAAATTAAATATTATAAATAACCAAATCCTTTTGCAAATAGTCACCTTTCCAATTTTTTTTCTCAGAAGTTCCTTATGATGGTAAACCGTTACGTGACTGTGATTATATTGATGATTAGTAACTAAGATTTAACCGTCGGAGGCTTACTTTCTAGTGTAGCAGTCATTGCTCGAAGAATTACGTTAATCACTTATCAATCATAGTTACAATCGAACACAATAACAGTTTAAATAACGATTTACCATCATTAGTAGTTCTTAATTATAATAGTTACTCGCCACACATGTTTTTATAGTTTTGTTTTGTCTATGCTTGCAATTTTAATTTTAGTATACATTATTTCCTGAAGAAGGGACTATAGGTCTCGAAACATGTTGATGTATCAACAAATAGTGGTTTTTGGTAAAATGTTTTTTCTTATTATTTATATAATATGTTACCAAAGAGTAATTTTGTAAATATTGAAGAAGTGATATATAATCCTTGTTTTTGGGACGTCTGATGTTATCAAGTAAGGTTAAAATATTTAAGATTTTTACTTTACTTTGCAGTTTTGGTAAAATATAAAAGCTGTTAGTAAGTCAAAGTTACTTTGTATAGTGCAGATTCAATGTAAAAGAAAACCTCGAAAGAATATTAAAATTTTCAAACATTAACATAAAAAAAAACCCTCAGAAAAAGAGCCGACATTGTTTATTGGCTTCCTTGGGGCAGTCGTTAGAAGCTTATGGTGTGTGTCTACGTAATGAGACACGATGAGAAAAATCTCAATAATTTAGTTGATAATATCAATTTCAATATCATGTAATCGTGTTGAGATTTTAATCGGAAAATGAACTCAGAGATCTGATTGAGATTTGTAGAAAGGGACAAAAACTAAAACTCGTATACACGACGTTCAATTTGACAGCGAGATTCAATACATGAAAATAAATGCCACTTTGAATCACGTATACCTACAGCGATTCTGAATAGTTGATCAAACACTATTAAATTACAAATATTTATTCCATTTTAGCTGCTGCTAGGTAGATTCAAATTCACCCATCTGACGAACGGAACATCAATGACTGATATTTGAAGTTTAACGTACTACAAGCTTGAAGTTAGGTGCGAGATGGCGAATCTCTGAGACTTGATAGACTACGAAAGCCGAGAGATGTTTCCAATTCTTACAGGAGCAAAATCTCTATCTCAGAGATTGTCTCGAAAATTTCATAAAAATCTCATAGTGAACAGGAACCATTATAGTTCAAAAACATATTTTTTTATAAAGATGTCGCCAACCAACCGATTTATTAGAATTCTGAGCGAAAATACTTTTTTTTGATCATGTGGTAATTAACGACATAAAGTCCTAAGTAAAGATGACGTAATGAGTCCATGAATGGAATACAGTGATCCAGATTGTCGCCCGGGAAGGCGGCCGGATGCTGCGCCGAGTTATGAGTGGCCGGGGGTAAGCGGGGACAGCGGCAGATTGCGGGATCTCCGGAGATGTCCCCGGAATGCAGAAAATTCCCCTCGTCACCGGGATTATTGCTTTTCCAACCCCGTCCCCCGTCCAGACGGCTTTCCGTGTCTCCAGCGCGACGGGACGAAGCGATTCTTAAAGTTTCACTCGATCGTTTCACGACTGAAAAATACCAGTCAGTTTCAAAGAAAAATATGTATTCTTCTTAAACGGTCTAATTACAAACAATATACATCATTCGGTTATTTTAAATAAAATAAAAATTATGTTATACCTATCGAATTACTACTACAGAATGTCGAATAGAATGTCGTACATTTTCTACATTCATATAACTACTCACAAACCCTTGTAGGTTATTAACCTTTTAACTGCCAACTCTATTTGAAATGGAAGACACCACATAGGTTAAGACTAGGCTTATCTAACAAAAGCTGGGACCTGTCGTACACAGATGGCAAAATGATTTAAAAACATGATTTTAATCCTTGTGAGTTTGCAAGGTCCAAAAGTGCGTGTTGACACGCACATAGCTTAGAGTAACATACAAAGTTTGGCGTGTTAACGCGCTCATGGCATTTAAAAAATTAAGACGCCTGAATATGTTTTATTTGGTTAGTTATGATACTTGTAATCACTGTTTACCATCCACATTCATTTTAATATATAAAACGGTAAATGCCCGAAGTATTACCTAAAAATACTTTTTAAAATCTTACCTATTACAAATTAATATATAAATTTTAATGCCAGTATTTTCCCCCTTAAAGTGATGTATGCCAAAAAAAGGCCGTATTTTATGTGAATAACTTTGACGGTCAGTTGTAACTTATTTGTAGTCTGGATCGCATAGCTTTCTTTCAGTAGTGTTTGATCAACATCTGGAGAGTATGTCGCGAGCATGACAAAAAAACAAACTCCATTTTCAAGCTGTGTTTACGCTCTTGTGTGCTCTATGAATTTCACCAAAAAAAAAATCGGTAACCACAGCAACCAAAAACAATTGTGCCATCTATGGTGAAGCTTTACTAGTTCGCCGATGCTAAAAATGGTTCAAAAGAAATAAATCAAGAAATTTTTGTTTCGAACACCAAAAATCATCGATTAAGACCCCTTAGCTGCAAAAATTGAGGCCAATTTATAAATGTCGATTAAAGAATTAACAAAGGTCAGGATTTTCAGCATTCAAAAATTTTTGAAAAAGATCGGAAAGGTATCGAAACAAGGGGTGTGGGGTGGGTATCGTACGCTAAAAACGACAACAATGTTGACAACCTTATACTGCGAGAATAACGCAAAAAAATAAAATTAACACTCTCGGATGGAAAACTGTTGATCACCTTCCGTATTCTCCTGATTTAACGCCATATGATTACCATTTGTTTAGTTCTTTACAACATAATTTTAATAGTGTCAGTAAAGTGAAAACAGCCCTCCCTCAATATTTTAAATTAAGACATGTCAGTTTTTACAAATGAGGGATTAAAAACTTGCCTGAACGATGGTAGAAGGTTGTACCTATCGATGGAGACTATTTTCTTGAATAGTATTGTGAAAATTATTGGTATGCTTATCATTTATAAAAAAGTTATTTTTGTGGGTACCCCTATTAATTTGAGATGAATATATTTAAGATAAATTACACGGATCTTAAATTTTAAAAAATATTATAATTTATCAATATTTTTTGAAAAAGTTGGTATTATCTGTATTGTACGTAGATAATTAATAAAATGTAATTAAGTAGGTCCTAGAATGAAGGTTAGGCCTTAATAAATATAACGGAATAAATAAATGAATAAATAAACATTCTTCCAAAAACGTGATATTCGAGAGTATTTTATGGAGCGAGTTCATTTTGAGCACCCTTGATTCACATACCACGAGCGGTGCTGAGATATTGGGAAATATTTGGAGTGCCAAGTAGAGGTGGACGGGAGATGATATGAAGACGAGGGATTTGTATGGAAGGAATTCTGAAAGCTTTAACTGTTCTCTGTCACTCAGTCTCTGTCGTGAGACAGAAATCTACATTTCCTCACAATTATATTTCGACGGTATACTGGTGTATAATTGTAATTACACTTATTCTCTTAATCAAATGTGATTCGTCATAACGAGTGTTAATGAAAAAAAATATAATGAATAATGCTGCCGAAAAAATAAGAATCTTAAATAATATAAATGATAATATAATATTAACATTTAATATATACCTAATATAATAATCCAACATATACTTGCAGTCTGTATTCACAGACAAATTTCAAGTTCATTTTCTTAGAAAAAATCAGCAGTTGATGTTCATAAATTATCTGTTTAAAATGCGCTTTAAGCACATACCACCAAATAAATAGACATGAACTAACACAAATTCCTTGTCTCAAAATATTCATTTTGGTGCCACCCACGTGATCACATTGGTCACGCAAACAAAGAACTCCGCGAATTTTTTTAAAAATATGACTCTATTGGAACAAAAATTTAAACGCAGATACATTAATGTAAAAAATACGTATTATTTACATAAAGATTTAATTTTCGAAGAGTAAATACTTTTACTGTTGCATAAATTTGTCATAATCTATCGGATTTATGTTTCGTTGGATATACATGTATGTGTAGAATGCCACTCACCCCGCAAATAATACTCCAAGCCCATCTTCTATACATACACTTCATATCATGTCTATTCATTTACTTGTCTGTGGCTTTAAGGAATTCGAAATATTTATCAAACGAAAGCAAACATTTTTTTTGACACGAGCCAAGGCCCGATTTTAACCGTAGCATAATTGAAGAAGTAGAAGAATTTAAATAAACCGCTATACATATTTATTTAGAATTTGAACATCCTTTCCGAGATGTGCTATAGGGTAGTTTATCCTATAATCTTGTATAACTTGTGAGGGTTGTTTTTAATTCGGCTGTTTACTTTTAATAACTGCATGTGGACTTCAAAAATATTTCCGACGTCTCTTATTTGGGTGAAAAAATATTTAATCATAATGCAAAGGTGAATATTAATTTTAAATATGAATTAAATATATTAATTAAAAAGATATACATATAAAATCAATTTTATCAAAAAATATTGTTGTTGCTCCACCGGGATTCAAACCTGGATCTCTTTCCTAACCGGGGAAGGTGTATTATCCAACTATGCTACAGTGACAATATTTTTTAGGGACAATTTTCAATCCTATATGTTACCTTTCTGAATAATTACAACTTCACAATAAGAATGTGTTTTCCAAAATGAATATTAATTATTTTCAAAAAAAATCAAACACTAAATTGTGAAAGTGAATGAAGATTTCAAGCGATGTCAGATATTACTTATAAATATATATTGTATAAATAATTAGACAAAATACTTTGTTTAAACCACTATTTATTGATTATTCTACCTGTTTCGATACCTATAGTGTCTTATTCAAGAAACAATGTATACTGAAATTAAAAATACAAGCATAGATAAAAACTAAACTATAAAGCGGTGAATAAGTAAGAACTAATATGAAAACAAATTTTTAGCTTGCTATTAACACTTTTTATTATTTTTAAAATTTAAAATTTATCTAACTGTAAACTTCTAGTGTTTGTATGTATAATTTCAAAACCCTTGTTAATATCAAAAGAATGATTTGTTTCCAAAAGGTGATTGGAAAATCCTGAATAATTGTTGCTATTTAGGCATCTCAAGTGCTCCTTGATTTTAATATCAAAATATATTTAATAAATAATTGCAATCATTGCTAATTAATTTGTAGACTAATAGTGTATAAAATATATACATAACTTAGCAGACCAGTGCATTGATATGCATCTGAGACATAGGTACAATCTAATAAGAATGAGAATATTTTTAAAAATTTTTAGGAGTATCCTTGGGTCGGTTGTAGAAAATCAATTTTGGCTTAGACGCTACAGCAATGAAATATGAAGATTTTAGTAGTTGGGTTATATGGAGAGGATGACTGAACATCAATCACCGAAGTCACGATGAACACCAGACCCACGCAGAAGCTTGGGAAAGCCAAAGTTAAGGTAGAGTGATAATGTCTACTGAGATATATCAGTCATAGAAATCCAGGATTGGATAGATACAGTATATAATAGAGATCAATCAAGGAGAACGGTAATCCTGGTAGTCCAATGAGCAATATGCTGGGTACTCAATACATTTACAGTAAAACCCTGCTTAACTCGGGGAATACGTTCTAATAAGTTCCAGCGCTAAACGAAACAGCGTTAAACGGGGTCATCTTAACACGTAAATAATGGGAATAAGTGAAACAGAACAGAGAATAAGAAAATTTATCAGTTTTTATTGTTTCATTTTGTAATATTTATTGTTAAATAGTTTTTTATTACATTAATTATAGACTTAAAAGTTCGAAGTAAAGAAGTTATGTATGTGATGAGGAAGGTTATTCCTCTTAATGTCGCTGGAAATGCAGCAGCTGCTTTTGTATCTCAACTTGCCGCTTCTCTAGTAATCTGTATGTTATGAAGATTGTTTCTGTTTTTAAATCCACCCTCGATTAGCTCCTGTTACAGCTATTTTGAATATGGGTAAAAATTGTTCTAACTTTTTCCATTATAATTGCTCGACTTAATGACATATTGCATTCAACTTCATCTTTAATCCGGATGGAAAGTCGTTTTACCATTTCCTTAATAACATTGCTTCTGGAATGGGTAATTTTTGTTGCAGAAGTCGTTGTGGCTGCAGTTGCTGATGATACTATTTTTTTAGAATTGTGCGTATTGTTGAAGTAGACAAATCCCCATTCTATCGCGTCATTACTGTATATGACTTTTTCAAGGTTGTGTTTGTAATGTATTTCGCTATACTGTTTGGGCCTTGTGTCCAATTATAGCATTAAAAAATAAACAAAAGAAAAATCTTGAGTCACTAGTGACGATGTGATAACTACATTTCTGTCAGTTGCCTGAATTATTATTTTTAAGTATACACAGTTATACAATTTTGATTTTTCTTTCACAACCATGTGTCAAGCAGCTAAACTGGTAGCGAAGGGATTAAATATTTCGTTACAAAATAAATCAGCCCACTAACCAGACTCGGCACTTAGCTCGCGTGCGGCGCGCCCCGTGCGGCCGCGCACCCCCGTACGCCCCAACTGCCGCCGATGTAATCACCCGGAATCATATTTAAAAACTAATATCAATTTACATAATTGTGTGGATTGTGGGGAGAGCGGAGAGCGGTGCCATTTGGCAGCCAGCGGGTCCTCACTACGCAGTGCGCCGCGGCGGGATCATTACCGCTCGCTGCGGGATTACAGCTTACCCCGAACGAGATGTTTCCACGCTAAGTGCCTGGATATGTGAATATCTATTATTTTTTTGTTTGAATTACGTTTTTTTTTTCACGTACTAATTTAGCACATTGTATACACAAACGAGAGTTCCAAAATTTTAGAATAAGACAGAGGCATAGGAAGAAAAGATGTGCATCACACGAAGAGACAGATAAGAGAATGTGCAGAATATATAAGAGAAATAGTTGATATAATTGAGTACGCCGAGAAAATGAAACGGAAATGGGCAGACCACGTCGCTCAGGGGACGGACAATCGTTGGACGAATGCAGTCATCCAGTGGTACCCGAACGAAATCAAGAGACCGATAAGCCGACCTAAAATTCGTCGGAATGACGAAATCATAAAATTCTGCAGAAGTATGAATAAAAAAGAAAAGGACAGAAAAAAGTGAGAGAGACTTGGGGAGGCCTTAATTTAGAAATGGATAAAAAATGGTTGATAATGATGAAGATAACATGTAAAGATAATATTATACGATAAACTAGCTCGTCGGTGCCTTGCATTATTCGGGGAGGATGGATGCTTTTGGGTACCTTTGTTTAGTGCAAGCTCAAAAGAGTAACAGCATGCAAAATTTGAACAAGGGAGGGTGAGATACCCTGTGGTAACCATATTTTCTAAAGGTTTTCCTAGAGTGTAGCTGAGCAAAATATGGAAAGGATGCCATTCAATGTCACTTATATGCCAATCACTTATATCAAAGGCTGTGGGATTGTATACAGTGTAGGTAGACATGCATTCATTTTTTTATATCTATAAATCCATCATTAATAAATAAAATCAAAATCAGCGTACGTACATAGTGTAGAAAAATGCCTCAACTAAGGGTTGTAAGAACCTTACACAAGTTAAATCCTTATTAGTGGAATATATCATTATTCATAGTTACTTAATTATAATTGGCTCTTGCAGTAGGAATTACCATAGACAATCTCAGGTAATCAGGAACGCAATGACAAATATTTTCTAAAAGGACAGAGGTTGCAATACTTGTTGTATTAGTCTAAAGAAGTTTAATATACTTTAGATTAATATTATGTAAATTTCAAAATATTTCCATTTTTCTTCTTGATTTTTTCTTATAAACTGTAGCTATGCTTTCTAAGTGTAACATTATTAAGTAGAAAGGCGTACGAGGAATATATGTCATAATAATACTCTTACTATTTTCAAGCAAAATTGAGCACTTGTGCTATGAAAATAGAACTTGACGGTCTCCTGCAACGAGGATTTGATATTGTGTGCAAATATTGATTGGAAAAATATTAAAATTGTTAAATCAATCATATATTCCTTCTTGTTCTGGTTTAAATCTCGGGTGGGAACAATAACTAGCATTTGCATATAAAGTATCACATAGCGGATGTATACATTGGTATAATTGTTTATCGATCCCATCATTAATTTACGTGCAAAAAAAAAACTATTGCAATTGATGCTTTAAAAAAGTCTATCCATCTGACTATTTTTTGGAGAGTCAATTTAGTGTAAGGTTTTCGAATATATTTTACAAAAACTACAGCAATACGTGCTTTCAATCAATTTTATTATAAAAGATCCATACAATCTTAAAGCATTTCGTTTAAAAATAATGTATAATAAATATATATATATAAATATATATATATATATTTATATATTAGTTAATATGTACCACTACACTATCGCCATCTATTACTAAATTTGATATTTATTTTTCACAGAAATATCCATATCTTTTCATTAAATATAATTTAAAAAATAGCTTTGTCTAGATATTTTTTTTCTTTAAATTGTTTTCTCATTTAAAATTCGTAAAAATTACATATTCCTCAAGGTAACACAAGTTGACATTATGACTGCGTATGGGTATTTTTTATCACGGTATGCTGAGGGTTAAATAAATTCATTATTTTCTCTTGTGAAGTGTACAAAGTATGCACCAATTCCTTTAAATTCGACACTACGCTGGTGCGAGAAATATAATTTACGTACTTTGAAATAAATATTTTCGAAATGTATCCATTGTTAACTAATATTTTTGCTTAAGGACTTTATTTTTTTTATATTCAATATATAATTTGGAATCAATAAAATTTTTCAATTAATCGAAATAATCGCATAATTACGATTTTTTTGAAACGCTTACATCTCTGACATCGTTGAAGTTAGGCACATATTCCTTGAACATTTTCATCTCGTAATTTAGTTAGGTATCCACCAATAATAAAAATGATTTCGTTTGTTTTTTAAATAATTTAAGGTGGTGGATTCGCACTTAAGGTAAGAGAAATACAGGAAGAGGAAAAAGGATCTCACCAAATTCCGCCTCTCCTGGCTCTCTCGATCACCTCCAGATGCAGTAAACTGTATAGAATTATATCACTATCTCGCCAAAGGTCAAAAAATAGACTCACAGAGCCACTGAGATTGATAACAGCGTTTAATCATTTCGATTCAAGGTCGCCGATCGACTGACCGCTCGATAGCGATGGGGGAGGGAATGAACGGTGAGAGGCACTGAACATGAACTACCCATAAAATATTGTGGACTAATTTTGATACATCCTGTATTTTAAATAACTAATAGGACTGAATATTTTCGGCAATAGTCGGCACCTATTTATGTTTTTCGTTGTGAATAGACACATTTTTAACCAAAAAATATCCTTATTCAGTACATTTTTTGTACTGTATATATTTAATATATTAATACGTGTCACGATAACATGAAAACTGTTATTTCAAAGACGACTTACAAACTTCAGGATAGGTCAAATAAAAAAGTTTTCTTTGCAAATATTTAAGTCGTCATATTGCAATAAAAATCCCTACATTGAATTTCCAGGGGCGTCCGACAATCCAGAGTAATCCTTTAATTGCGGGGTGCCGTGAAGCACCGGGGGTACGCGGCGGGCCATCTGCACAGTGGCTATTACGGCCCCGAACTGCGAGCAGAATGGTGAACAGTCCACTCTGGTATTTGGACAATAAGGGCGGTAATGGCGACTGCATTCAGCTGCATGACTAAGGATATTGTTTTCGACGCAAATATACAGCGAGGAATTTAATTTATTTGAGAGTTGATGGGCGAGAAAGAAAATAATGACATCTTAAGAATTTGATTTTTTCCAGATTATATTCGTGCGTAAGTGTACATTACTATTGCTATATTGTAAAATAAGATTGACGTACTAATGTATCGTAATTAAAATAATGGATACCACTATGCAAACCTTTCATATTCCTTTTTTTTTTTCAATAAAAGTACATTTTTATTGTTGCAATTTCAGAACATAGTTGTGATATTTAAAAAAAACAAATCTATTTAGTTGTTACCGGGATACGAACCTGAAACTTTTCCTTTTTGGTAAAACACGTTATCATTTTATTATATCAACTAATTAATCGTATTTCAGTAGTAACCAAATATTCTTTCGATCGATAGATATTTTTTGTAAATGTTTCTAATGTAATTTGTTTTAAATAATATTCCATTTAAAAATATGCACTGTATTAGTGAGGGGTCTACGTTGCTAAATGGGGTTTATTATAAAATATTATACAATATGTACTGGATGCTATTACCCCGTCATTAACCGAAGAAGAAAGATCAAAAATTTACTGTTTTGAAGAGCAGTTTCTATTTAAATATCATTTAAAATAACATGATCAACCTACTTTCCTTCGATGCTTTTGAGTTTGTAAACCCCCGAACTCTTTTAAGAATCAAACTGATACTAGAGTTGACCCATAAACATACAAATTGTTATAAAGAAAATTCAAATAAATAACAAATCTTCTATAGGAATAATCATATTATTAATACTTCTTATATGTGGTATTATTATCGCTACCAGATTTACGCACTAATGGACCAGATTTCTGATATCGGGCAAACTTGCCGGATCGAGTTACTGATGATAATTATGAATAGCGTTACAACAGTAATTTGATGGGTGACGAGCTGACAGCTGACGACTTCACCTGATGACTTGACGACAGGGGCATTGGTATAATTTACTAAGTGTGAACTTCGTTTAATTAAATTTCATAACAATGTCATGAAATTTTTCATGGTCAAGGTTGAAGAATCAAGATAAGCAAAAGATTTATGTACAATACGCCATCTCAATTCTTAAATATAATTTTTAGGACACGAAATGTTATGGTTACCAAAATATTGTAATACTTGGTTTCTTAATTAGAAATAAGTAGCTTTTTAATGTTATTATTGCAGCTAGAACTGGTAGGTAATATTGTAGATTGTGTGAGATATAATATGTTATAGCACAAAGTGCTCAGACTACAATAAAAAGGAGAGAGAAAAAAATCATCTCAAAGATGCTTTTTACGAAGAGTTTTTTCTATAAAATTTATATCGAAATGATGTGAGGACGTGCAGGTGTTTAATTGACACAAGTCTGTCAGAACTTGTAAGAGGGGTGAACGGGTAAAAATATTGGGAGAAAAATCTTTCTTCAGCCCTTGTTGGCATTATTTGATGTGTTTTATTTTTGATTTTCTTGCTTTTTCTCGAGATAATATATGTTTCTCGGTTTTATTTACCAAGATCTCTCTTCTCCTTTTTCTGAATCAAAAAAGTCGAGGGTAGGTGCAAGATATTCATAAAGAGAACTAGTATATTTATATTAAAAACATTAATAAAGATTCATTTTCATATTTGAAGTAACAATATTCCGGTAAGGCATTTTTAGCAATTAATCTTACATGTCTTTGTAATCACTGGGGTATTCTATCATATTGCCGGCGGCGAGATTATATATTAATAATTTGCCTGAAGAGGAATCAAACCGATTATCACAAAATATCTCAGAAACCAAGAGTCCATCATCTAAAATAAATATAACATTAATATTCAACACTTTTCGATTTATCATTAAATTCTTCAAAATTCTTATTCTGCATTTTTTAAGTTCTTTTGGATTTTATTAATAGATCGACCGATATGTCGCTAATGAATATTACAAAAATGTTCTTTAGTGTGTTTTTTAGCCTACATGATCTTTTTTATAAAACTTAAATATTTCTAAAATACCTAATTTATCATCAATTTTTGTATAAAGCGTGATGTTTATTGTACTATTAAGAAATCTTTGTAGATACATTAGAGCTTTCAAAGAATACGCATTGTGTAATATGAATTGGATAAAGATATGGTATTGTCTTTCTTTTTATTTGATTTAGTTTGATGTATGCATAGTTATTTGATTATTTTGATGTGGACTGCAATAAAGTAGCAAGATGCAACAGCTTTTTAATAAGTTCTTAAATGAGCCTTTTCTTCGGATTGGTCAAAATAAATATTCCATTTTAACGAACAAAATGATAGTGAAAATATTTTGAATGTAGGGATCGAAAAAAAATATTGAGATCGAGTCATGAAGGGGGGCTCAGGGTGGGCAGCCCGCCCCGCCTGTCCTGCCCAGCCGGCCCTGGATTCTCCGGGATGGTGTGAAACGAATTCCCTCGGGTCGTTACCAGTGCGAGTTCCGCGTGAATCATAATAAAGCCGTTTCGGGCAGAACGTGGCCGAGGCTGGTTCTGAACCCTGACCCCTACTCCTCCCTCCTCCCACCGGGGCGAGGCTCCCGCGTGGGCCGAACAAGAGGAAGAGATTTCCAAGAAACTTGACCCAATCTTCGGCCACGATGTTGGAATGCTAAAAGCCGCAAAGTCGTGATTTGCTTAGCATTCGTTTTGAAATAAAATAGCTTATTTTGTATATAAGCAACATTACGTACAAGTATTATTATATTTTAAATATAACACGGAAAGGCTACTCCATTTTAGGAACGATCGACTTCCTATTGGCCTATCCGTCGTCCTTGGATACTTGATATATAATTATTATGTCCTATTAAAAAAAAAATTTTAAAAATAAAATTGCTTCCTAACATTTTTAGTAGTGACGAGGTACGCCCTTATTGTGACTGTATTTGTGTGATAGGTATTCGATTACAACGGTGATTGGTAACTGAGATTAACCGCTGGAATTTTTGTCTTTAGCGCACGAATAATAAGATATAACCGAACACAAATCTCACAATCAGTCACAGTCACGGATAAAATGACGGCTCTTCACATTTTCCAGTAAATAAAAACGAATGGCAAGTACACAGTATCAACTTTATATGACTGCATTCAAGAGAATGCATTCATATAAGATATAGAGATCAAATTGATATCCCAAAACTAAAATATACCGCAACTCAAAATCAATATATTTATCAAGGTATCACATTTTTTAACAATCTCCCCATCACAATTAGAAAAATTACGGACTATCATAAATTTGTAACTGAAGTAAAAAAAATATGTACACAGACTAATTGAAACATTAATTAACTCGAATATATTCCTTCTCTATACACGAGTCTTACTCTCATAGAGAAGAAACAAATGTTAAAATATATATATATATATATTTATATATATATATATCCACTAATTATTGAAATTGTATTATATTTTTAATATTAATAAAAAAATATACAATTGGTACTGTGTCGGGGATTTGCGCCTCGTTCCAGGACACCAGAAAGTTATTCCTATTTTCATTCCTATTTTCAAGCGTTTAGTTCAGTTTGAAAATAGTAAGAATATTAATGTGAAATTTTTAAAATTTATATTACACTTATTTTTATTATGTGTTGTATATACATACATAACTTAAATTAATTATACTTTTTTTTTACACAAAATTACCCAACTCAATAGATAAAACAATTTCGTGTTTGAATTGGAGAGTGGTTAAGTTGTAAATAATGTAAAAGTAGGTATAGAAGTGAGATATAAATTGTATAATTAAATTATTAAATACATATACAAACATATATAATCAAGAGTTATGCCATGTATTCCGTGTACGTATCTCTTGTTTTATAAAAAATATGATTAAAGAATTACCAATTGTAAGACGACTTGATAGGCTGGTAATCGATAACAATATTAATATTATTTATTGTTTTACCGTATATAATTTTTTTTATCTTGTCATGAATTAACATTCTTTAAATTCTATCATACTTTAGCGTTTATACTCTTACACTATACATCATGTTAGATATATTATATATCAAGTAAATTAATAGTAAATAGGTTCAAAAAATATACATTTACTACCTAATATATAATAACTAGTGTAAAATGAATAATTGGAGCCATTAATTTATAAATAAGTATATTTTGTTTTAATGATAATAACATTTAATATTGCGCTATTTTTCACACCACATGTGAGCGTGAAATTATCTGTAACCCCTTTAACTGACCCGATTTCATATTTATGATCCCGAGCACTAAGCACTAAGCACTAAGCACTACGCACCAAGCTTCCTTCCAAATCACGCGGTGACATGCGCCCGAGTGCGCAGCTCCATATTATTATAGCGCACATGTTCCGTGCACTTAGCGCTTCGGTTTGTTATCCTTCTCCATCCTCATCCCTTGTAGCCGAGTGAATTACATCCGAGGAAAATTGGATTCTGGCTGGAGCAGTGTCTAACTGTTGGGCGGCTCGGGTTACTAATCTCTCCCACTTTTTAATATCCATCCAGAAATATTCACATGTTAGGGGAGACTGGGGAGGCGATAACCTGTTAGATACTTTTGTTATCGTTCGCGTGTTCAAAGCGGGTTCTTTTGTTGACTTTAGTAAGTATCGCACTTGTTCATACATTTTTATATTATAACATAAAATTAATTATATGTCTGACAAGTCATTTCATTGCGAATATAACGTCAATTGGAATTAAATATTTTTAATAATTCATTTTAATGTAATAAAATAATAGTTAAAAGGTCAAACAATTATGGCATAGGAATTCAGTTCATGTAAAAGTTACTGGTAGTTGACATAATATAATTTATATTAGAAAAGTGCTTTTGTGTAAACATTTTTTCATAATTCACTTTTGCATTAAATCATACACTCGAGCAACATATACTTACTTTAATATGATGTTATGTGATGCCTATTATTGGTGCATGATTCGTAAATATACTATGTTAACTGAACCAAATTATGTACGCGTGTATTGTATTGCACCAGAATTAAATAAATAAATTAATTAATATAACAATAAATACCAAGTTAAAACCGATTAATTTCACTTCATTAGAATTTTTATTAGCAAGGTATGTGATCCTGGATCCTCAGGTATAGTAACATGACTACTAATCATTGTCAGGTGTTAAATGATGATTATTTTGTACTTTTCGGGAAGATACATTGTGCTTTCCACTGAGGGGAGAAGGTTTCTCAAAATATTTAATGAAATAAATAAATTGTTTTCTGGTATTTACGACTACACGCGCAGCATTCAAGCAAGAGTTGCATTAGTCACATAATGAAGAAGATTTTTTCTGATTCATTAATTCGGACGGTTTTTGTGATTTAAACGTTTCATTAGCTTCTCTATCCTTCCACATGATGCGAGTCTACTGAAAGGGATAATATTTAAGTAAACGATTTTATAAAATATATATATAGTCCAAATTTTTTATCAATTTTACATACGTGTGGAAATTTACTGAATTATTCGGCATTATAAAGCAGATAAAATATCAACGTATTAGAGATTTCCATTTCTACGTAAATAATACTCTTAGTCTATATTGCATAGCATATATTGATATAGCAACAATAGATGAATTAATAATTTTAAATAAACGCAAATTTCCTCACAATTTTAATTTGGATGCGGAACATCGCTGTTTGGCATCAAAATAAATAATTAGGATTTTGTGTAACTACTTTCTAACAAATAAACGACGAAATAAATTGTCTAATTTATGTACAAAATAAATTATTCTTTTGCTGGATTTTTGACAGACAAACCTATGTTTATTTAAAATACCAAGTTCATACGTACGTTTATACTTTCATTATATCTTATCGAGTATTTTTTGAAATACATTTTTTTTTATAACGAGCTGATCGGATGAGTAGTAGATGTATATATTTGGAAATTATTTTTTTCAGAAATGTATACCAGATTATAAATCCATTTTGCAATTAATTTTCGATTGATTTCTAATGATGAATGTAATAAATTCCCATCAAACGGCCCTCGCGTGTGGTCATGGTGGGCACAAATAATGAAGTTAGTTGTGATGTGTCATATTAGCGAACTAAATCTCCGGATGGCGCGGGTACTTATTATAACCGTTCGCATCTCCATTTCGGAATTTTCATTACGGCTGGGACATAAATCACGCTTTTTGTTTAGGTGCCTGCCACCCCCGGCAGCCCCTGTCCCCAGACATTAGCGTTAACACAATCAGAGTCTAATACATATAATTATTAATGGCAAAAATACATTTATCCTTTACGTTATTTCCTTAAAATAATTCATTTAACAACTATTGGGTATTAAATTTTTCTACTGGTTTTAATAATCAATGATGATTAATGTATTAATGAAAAAAAAACCCAAATCAATCAATTAAGCAGGTCTGAAGATCCCTTTTGGGATGATTTAGGTTCATTTAGATATATGATTGATAACAAAAACAAATTGAAAATACATTGATAACAAAACAATCTATATAGGTGTTCAGTGTTAAGCATTAATAGTTTCAAACAAGTCTAAATAATTCATACCTAATTATTTAGGATTACAAAATATATTACTAGAAATAAATTAAGTCCCCCCAAACACGGTGAATATACATATATTATATTTCTATTTCCTCCTCTTTATTTGATTTAAACAATATTTTATAGTGAAATATGTATTATGAATTATATTATTTTTATCATTTCCACATAATATAATCAATTAAAAATTAATTATAAATAATAATAAAAAATGTATCTCGAAACTCGTGTGTAAATGACATAATAACGTTTAGCGCGGAGTAAGCTATCATTCGTTGTATATTGTATTTACTACGCAAACAGAATATCTAACTAATAAGTTTTCTCTAAAATTGTATACCAATAAATGTGTACACTTTTTATTTATTATTTTGAAATTTTTACAATTTTATATAATTTACGAGTTATTTAAATCTGTTACAAAACTAAAGTTACATATTTTTGTGAATCGCCGTACCTCTCCATTATGCGATGTTGTAAAATTTTATAACGCCAACATATTTTTACTCACTTAAATAGAAACAATTATTCATAATGTATGTCCATTTTGAACAAAGTGACGAAGGATAAGATATCTATTATCTGAAAAAATAAAATCGAAATTTGGCGCGATTATTGAATATTAAATTAAGTTTTATTTTAATAAATTTTAAATAATAATAATATGTATATACGGCAAACAACCTCCCCTGTTTAATAAATATGACTATCGCAAATAAGGGTTGGTGCATCTCACTAGCTCAGCTACTGTGATCAAATATTTGGCCGCCCAACACCGCGCGCCCACGGTTAGGGGATGCTTTATTGGCCTTTAATGGTACATGAATAATTTTATTTGTTCATTCGATTCCCATTCATCTAAACGTTCTTACTAGTTTATTTATTTTGAATACGAATGCATGCGAAAAACAAATGTATATTTGAAATTGTAAATTCATTTTATTAACACTACATTTTTTACGAATGTCATTGATGTAGGTATGTAAGGGGAAAATTTGCCGTCAAATATTACTGAAGAAATGCAAATACAGATCCGTCTGTCAAAAAAAATCACCAAATAAGAAAGTATTAAACAAAATAATAATTACATACGTGAAAATAAAACACTTGTTTTTTAATTCTACACGTTTAACCTTTCCCATACGGTGCTAAAATAATAACGCGCGCTCCGGTGCTGTAAACTCAGTGTACGTGGAGACTTTAGTGATTTTTAAGTCAGATTAATATGAATATTTTACATTTATTACATATATATATATGTATAAGTGAATATATATATTAATTATTGTGAAAAAGTGCTAAGAATGAGAAAAAACATTGGTCGTACGGGACGATAGCACGCAGATACATAACTCAGCCAGCGTACGCTCTCGCTCTGCCACTCTCCCCGAGGCTCCTCATCTCGCCCTGCCTCATCCGCGAACCGACCGGAACGGAGCGTAAACGGGGCGAGGCGAGGCGTGCGAGGCGAGCGAGATGGCACGAGACGACCCGTGTCGACACGAAAATAGGCGATGCAAGCCGAGAGCTGCAGTACATTCTCGTGTTCGGCTCCTCTCGCCGTGCCTCGGCCAGAGTGGACTGCTGGCATGACTAATGTGACGATCGGCATCCCACATACAAATCACGTCAGGTTCTTCGAGAAAACATTTTTTATTGTTGCGTACGGTAAATACTTATATATTGTAATTATTTTATCCAATACATAAATATATTACGGAGGAATACCTAAAATGTGAACTTTGTATTTAGTATATTTACAGAGATATTCACATAATTATAGGCAATGTCAATTCAGTTTACATCACCGGAGAGGAAAGGTTAATTTACTTGAGACGCGTTTCACCTTGTAAGGGCATTAACAATCTTAGAGAGAGATGATTTGGTTGATGAGAGAGTGATCTACAAGGCGAAACGCGTTTCAAGTAAATTAAACGAGTAGAATAAAAAACAAGTATTTTATTTTCACATATATGATTATGGAGTTCTACTTCTAGTTCTTCTTATCTCGGATACAGTAAAAAAATAATTATAAAGGTTTTACGAAATAAATAATAATGAATTATTTATTACTTTGTTTTATTTTTGTTTTATGTTAACCACTTGTATGAGTTTAATATATAAACCGATTTTACAAAATACCCTATCCTTCATCAGGATGTAAAATAAATAAATTGAAACCATATTCCAAATTGTTCTTTTGTTTTCATATTTAATTTAAAAAAATATATATAGTACCTGCCTACGATGATGAAAGATGTGGAAATGACTTAATGATCCAAAATTGGACGAGAAATTTGGTGAGTGCTTAACAGACTGTAGGTACCACAAAGGTGATATCAAGGAATAGGTGGACTTCTATCAAGTTCTAAGGAGTTCTATGAAGCCGCTAAAGAAGAATATGAAGAAAGCAGAGGATACCAAATACCATTGTCGAAGGGTTTTTTTTAACGATTCTATCTTTATTATCTTATTTAGTATGTTTAGTCAAGTTAAATAAATACATAAAATATAAATAAATAATACTGTTTAGTAACATTATGAAAATAATTATTCAAATGCGATTCTATGTAGGAGGATATCACAAAAGGTATTATTTTTTTTAAATAGATTATTTCATACAGATTTGACATAAATATTTTTAAATCATTGGTTGCACATTGCACTTAGGGCTCAATCATTTTCATATTTAAAGTAGAAATAGCTATTTGAAGAGGGGAGAAAATTGATGGGCCTGCATAGATCACACATTAGAGAACAACTTTTTACGGTGGCGTGTGACAGACATCGATATGCGTGGGATTAGATCTGCTCAAATATTTTTGTGTTTCACGATGGGGAGACATATTCAAACATTTTTAATGTTCAGTTTTCTTCTCCTTCTTCTTTTACATTGGCAATCCACCCTTCGAGAGTGATTTGTGCCATTAATCAAGTTAAAGCATTATTTTATAGAAAAAAGTACAATAATATTATAGAATATGAAATATTATATTACAAGCCAATACCATTGTTGTTCAAAATATTTGCTAGTATATAGATTAAATGTGGTGAGTCCAGGGAAGATGACACAAGTTAACCGGGAGTTGAAACTACCAGTGACGAGATTACTGTAAAAAAAAAACCTGTGATCCGCAATGGATAAGCAAAAAAGATATAGTCAAGGGTTTCCTCCTCGGCACCATACTCACACATGAGGGAATCTATTCAGTTCAATCTGAATAAATGTGAGGCTACCTGGCAATGCCCAATTCTCATTCTAGAGATATTTGATATTGTTCTATTGGAGACTTTCCTTTTGGAGAACCGGGAAGTGCGGGGAATAGATATTTGAATGATTTTAAGTCGATTACTTTTCAGTTTTCAAAAAATTATAAAATTATTCAACGTTGGATCGGATTACACTCAATTTTTTTTTAAATACGGTATACATGTCACATCAATATCCTTACTATTGTATTTTAAAACTAAGCTAAAATGCTTGTGCTATAAAAATAGGACTAACTCGATGGCCTCCTGGAACGAGGTTCAAACCGCCGACCACTAGATCACTAAGCGAGTATCGTAACCACTAAACCACATGCACGTCACAATAGATATGAAAACAAATTTAAAAGGTGACTATTTGCAAAAAGGATTTGGTTATTTATAATATTAAGCTTGCTATTAACATTTTTTCTTATTTCTAAAATTTCTAATTTATCTAACCGTATATCTGTTTTGTTTTTATTTTTAATTTCAGTATACTGATTGTTTTCTGAAGATGATACCACAGGTATCGAAACATGTAGAATAATGAATAAATAGTGGTTTAAACAAAGTGTTTTGTATAATTATTGATATAAAATGAGGCCACAAAGTAATTTAGCAAATATTGAAGAACATTTTTCTATTTGCACCAGGTGAAAATGAACAAAATAATTGTATTGCATTTCGGATTGGTGCACTACATTTGAAAGAGACGGCACTTTTAGTCTCGTGATTTATCAATTTAATTGGATAATTTAATTTGATGAGTGCCACACGGAATGGCCGCCCGCCTGTAATCCGATACGCTGGGAAATTGGATTATTGAACTGCCATCAACTGGCGCCCCCCATTCCTTCGAGCTCCGGGCGCTCGCACAGTCGCGCCTGCACCCCTGCCATTCAGGTTATCTGAGAACTTTATTTGATTTTTGACGAGCCACCTTGCAAATAATTTTTATTACCACCACTATCTAAATTAACGTTTCATATTTATTTTTATACAAAGAAATTGTTTACAAATTATTTAAATCATTTCATCACCCTTTAAAAGGTTAACTGTTAAATCATATCAACTTTATATTTTTGTTTAAATTTAGAAACGTCAAAAATGCGCGAAACGGAAGAGAAATTTTTGAAAATATAAAACTTGAATTTGATCGGTCGTGCATACATTCATCAGCAACATTCACATCCTTAGAGCAGAAAAAATCAAATATGATGTCGAGAGAATTATTGCGAGGGTTAGGTGCCTCGCGGAGCCCCCTGGCGGGACAATAAAAATACAGGGGGTAAGGGGGCGTTAATTTAATTACCCCGCTGCTCACTTGGGAAAAGCTAATATTTTATACAAGCAGGCGGCAGGACACTCGCCAACCTATTCAGGCAAAGGTGAATGACAGAAGAGAAAATCTACAAAACAGACTCCCGCGCAGAAAGTCGCCGACCGATCATACGCGATGGCATTTCACGTAGCTGCCCGCCGTGGCCGCGATGCGAACCTTTTGGACACGTTCTTTACTGATCTTGTGATTTTTATGATGTCAGAAATGGGCGCGCAGAAACACGAGGGCATTGTTAGCTTTTGGTCGACTACAGCTAATCATTGGGGGCTTTTCGGTCTTCAAACAAAGTGCGGGAGTTTAAAGATTCACACACCGTGCGCGCGTGTGCGTTAGCGAGTGCGTGTGTGTGCGCGGCCTTTTATGAGATTGTTACGATGTTTTGTTAGGGTACCACCGCACGGGTGAACAATGCAAATAGAGATTTCTGCATGCGACACTGGACGTTTAATGTGACGCGAGTAACGAATCCACAAAATATTCGTCTCACTCTCAGTGAGTGCAGTGAACGGGACCCACCATGTTCTGTGAGCAAAAGGTCCCATATCATATGGCATCTGTGCCTCTGAGCTGCGCAGCAAGAACGGAGACACGACACCAGACTAGTACCACTCGAGAAGAGAAGTAATTAGAGAATTCAAAATATCTTATTTTATATACAAAAGATGTACATTATTTACAAATAAAATTGGTCGTTTAATTTGTCGGTGCACGCTCCGACAGTTAAACGAAAATATTACTTTGATTAAAAAAAAACTGAGACATAAAAATAAAACAAAGCGGCCGATACAATCTTTTTAAATGACTTCAGACGTTAACGGGGCAGAATGCTGGCAGAACACGCTGCTAGGGACACTAAGAAATCTCCTGATTTGATTAAAAAAGAGTGGGCGGTCGGTACGTGCGTTCCGTAATTCGCCCTCAAGCCGTACTGAAATCGGACGTTAAGTACGCCGCGTTCCTCCGCGAAGGATACACAGAGAGCGAGGCATTAGCAAAAAACGTGCTTCAGAAAGTAATTAACCCGATATAAAAATGTCCCCATCCCCCGCGGCCCCGCTCCCTCCCCGCGCGAGGGGGTGGGGGCGATGAGAATTCCTTGCAAATGAAGCGACGCCAAGATTGGAAGTGATGATTAATAGACGGTGCATTAGCATTTTATTGAATACCAAGGCTGCCCCCCGAAGAAATCTTCGATTTTAAATATTCGGACGGCGGAGGAATTTGTAAAAATATGCCGTCATATTCAAGAGCACGACCTCTATTTCAAGTTTTACGAATTTAAATTTAATTATCGAGTGAGAAAGCTACGGATATTTCCGATCCTGTCCTAAACCAAAAAAAAACTACTATCTACGCAAGCGTACTATGAATAGGCGAAGACAGGACAAATCAAATAGTTGCTCGGTACCTACCACCCGTTGAATTAAATTATTAACCTTGGGACCTACCTAAGCTGGACACGTAAAACTGCTGATACATTTGTAAAAATGTAACGTCCAGAGAGATTTTTTTCTTCATATACAGTCAAGTGACAGTGTGCGTGCATACATCTCACTCTCGCAGGCCTTTATTAAAAATATGATTTACATCTACCTACCATATACCTAATATTTATGTACCTATATATTTTATCGGACATTCTTTCTTTTAAAATGTTATGTTTTATTATATTTGTAATGTATGTATATGTGATGTGATTGCATTTTATATGTTCTAAAATATAGAAATATATACTTGTATACGTTGGATGCTATTGGAGTACAGACGTCTACCTAAGTCATTAGCGATCAGTAGATGTTTGAATCAGTAACCTGAATTAAATAAATAAATTCCTTAGAGATAAATCTAGATTGTCAATAAATTTTTTGATTCTTCCGTTTTGTGTCGGGTTTTACGAATCTTTGTTTTATATATTATTTATGATTTAAACATGGACGTAAATAATGTTTGATTAAATCATTTAACTCGTAATATTTTTACTATAGATACTATATTTTGGTTGGTCAAAGTATTTCATAATTTATATTTGTGCACAGATAAAATTTATCAACAAATAATTCATTGCCTTTTCCGATACAATAGTTACCTAGTGGAGTAGAGTTACGTGATAATATAAATGTATGAAGTTAGACTTTTTTTCTAAACTAAATCAGGCAATTTTACACACTTTTCATGTATATCAATTTTTATATTCATAAAACACTCTAAATCTTACCCTTTCTTGTATTTAAATAATAAATAAAATATATAGTCCCTTTAACATATATGTACACTAATAAATAGTATCCATTTAATGGTCTGACTATTCTAATAAATTTATGTTCACAAAGTCTTGACACAGGTGTTCAACTAGTAGGATGGATATAGGCTTATCTAAATGATATATTAACATGCATCATAAATTATATATATGAAACTGGCGTCTCTTCTAGGTTAGATCGCGTTTTTCGTATTAATTTCCCTGAAGAAACCTAGGCCAAGGTTTCGGTATCGTAACATGTGCCATTGTCAAGACGTTGTCTAAAAAAAATTTCGATACGAGCGTACTTTTTCGCAGGAGATATATTTATATAAATTAACAATTAAATAAACCGTTGAGATAGTTCGGTCGTACTGTAATTTTTTGACGCAACGCCTTGACAATGGCACGTGTTTCCATGCCAAAACGGTCTAGGTTTCTCCAAGGAAATCATCTAAATAATAGTGATCTAACCTAAAAGAGACGCTAGTTTCATATGCTAGGGCTCGTGGAAATTTTATATACAAGTATTTACACATTCTTTATAAGATCCACTGCTTTACAAAGGTGCTTAATTTATTACAATATCATTTAAAATGTAACCTTAAAAAACGTCATTCAACATAAAAATGTACTATTGCTACATTAAATTATATTTATTTAATTAATATGCGACAAAATTTAGACGCACAAAAAAGTTGCGTTATATTTTTAATATTGTGACGTAATCATTTAGGGATCATTCATATTTATAGCGATGGGGCAATGGTCGGAGAAAAAATCCACCGCCTCCGGGCCGGGTCGTCCGGCCGTCAGACTCGGGGGTGAAAAAAGTTGGAAAAATCAGGAAAAATGAAAACGCAAACAGACACTCATTACTATGAGGATGCCGGGGTAAGAGAGTCGCGGCGGACGCTAATTGTCTCCGAGACACGAAGCAGACGTGCGGCGCGCGGGAGGAAAAAAATTAAACACGGTATCAAATTAGCCCCGTCTCCCCCAATGGCGGCACCGGCGCGCCACTTCGCGGATAATCGGAAGCATTTTTTCTATCCGATAAGTAATTAAAAATGTGAATGTTTGAAAAAAAAGTAATTCGTTTTACGTATTTCTGTAACATGGGGGGAAGCTGAAAAGTTTGTGTTGTCATTTTTTTGGCAAGCAATTATAAGTTTTATTCCAAATTAAATAATAAACGTCACTATGCAGAGGCGGACCGAGACGGGAAATCTTCGAAGCGGCTGCGGGGTGATAATTATTGCAAATAATTTATAAGATCTCGCATAACGGTATTGCGAACAGTGTGATATATTTGATGCACTTATGAATTACACACCATACTCGTACATAACATATTATTTCCCATAATCGACATCAAACATTTTTGGTGCGAGGAATAGCGATTGCGAGAAGATGAAATAAACCTTTATTTCAATGCGCGATAAAAAGCGCGTTTTTTGATAAATGAATGAATACTATTTAGGTATGATTTATCGACTAAGTGCCTCAACTTCCAACATATTTTTTTAAAGCTATAACTACGACAGGTGTCAAAACTGTTAGGCAATTACCAGCTAGCGTTGTGCGCCTACTATGCTTTTTTTATTTTAAAACTAATTTGAATTTTTTTCAAAATTTGTCACTGAATATAAAACTTGAATCTATCAGAATGTTCTTAAGGGAAAACAGCAATCAAAACAATGATATCCAAGAGGATCACAGGGTCTCGTCAATGCAAAAATAGAACGAACAGCTGTGAAAACTAAAGCCACCGTGTTTTAAGGACGCACATGGAGCTAGAGTTGATTTTTTTGAAAATAGAAAAACTGTTACTTCTAACCCTTACGTTTTATGAAAATTATATCCCACATTAGTAGAAAAACACAAAGGAAACATTCACGGTCGAGTTTTGTTTCATCGTGAGAAAGCATAAGCATGTCATTCTGCAATGGCGTATTTTGTTAAGAATTATTATCACCCTTAAAATTCTAGTCTGATTCCATCGGATTTTCTTGTTTCAAAATTAAAAAAAAACACATTAAAGGTATACACATTGAAATCAAGTAAAATGTGCTATTAGACTGTGGTTTAAATCAAAGAATCCTGAATGTAAAAGTGAATTAATTAGGATTGTTCATAATATGTTGAAAATGACGTACCTACTAAAACCTTGCTAATCGCATATCTTCATGGACTATTTCAATTACATACACCAATAATTAGGTTTAATCTGATAAAACCGATTGTATTAATCCGATGAATTCATGTACGAGTATAGGTATTCGTATACAAATAAGCTAAAACTAAAGAAGTTTTGTGGTGGAGTCAACTTTTCTAATTGTTTATTTTAATTTTCCGGTAATTTACGAATATTATGTGTAATTTTTGTATTTTCTACAATTAAAAAATAATGTTTAATCAAAAAATTTCAAAAGGACGTTCAGCTACGCCAGCGCTGAAAGAGATTAATTAGGTGTTTGCTACTGCCAACAGCGTGACCAAAATTGCGACCAAACTTGTATGAACTCTTGCACGAACACGGTAAAAACGGGCACACGCGCCAGACCAATGACGAAGGATTCCTTAATTATTATCAACTTCAGGTGCGATCCACTTTGTCCTCGTAATGCCGTCTCCTGGTTGGATCCAGACACGCCCCACCCCTTCCACCCACCCCACCGCAGCCACCTTCATCAGGCCATTAATCACCGAACCAAAAGTTAAGACACTGATTAAAATGCCATTCGCCAAGTATTTATGTTCGCTCAACCCTGCCCTGAATTATTTACTACACCTAACCTGGCCGCATTTGAATTTGTACGGGCGGCTGCAAGTACCTACCTAGGTAGGTACAATGATAACTATCGTTCCAAAATTATATATTACTATTTTGTTGCACGTATTCGAACGCATATATTAATAATTAGTGGCGGTGGCACGAGACTAGCGTGATATGTGATTTTTGGGTTAATTAACAGAAAATGCTGGAGATATGTTGAAAGTGATGCGCAAAGTAAAGTTTTGCTAATCGTGTACCTACAAACATGGACTATTTAGAACTATTGATATTACACCCATCAATAAATAGGTTCATCCTGATTAAACAGATTATAAAGAATATAGTGTATTACAGGTATAATATTTTTAATATTTAAAGCAAACACGACGTGGTTCATTTGAATAATTAAAAGTTTATTAATTAAATATATTAATTAGAAAGATATACATATAAAATAAATTTTATCGAAAAATATTGTTGTCGCGCCACCGGGATTCGAACCTGGATCTCTTTTCTAACCGGGGA
The DNA here is from genome assembly GCA_031772225.1 of Eubasilissa splendida. Classification (NCBI taxonomy): domain Eukaryota; kingdom Metazoa; phylum Arthropoda; class Insecta; order Trichoptera; family Phryganeidae; genus Eubasilissa; species Eubasilissa splendida. The sequence continues at coordinate 20,610,076 of CM062846.1, read as the reverse complement.
AGGTGCATTATCCAAGTATGCTACAGCGACAATATTTTTAACGACAGTTTTCGAATCAATATGTTATCTTTTTGATATTAATATATTTAATCGTTCCATTAATTAAAAGAGCCATCTACCTTATTTTTACAGAATCTCAAATACCTTTGAGTAAACTGATGGCAGACGCCAGGATTATCAATTCATTTTTATTAAATTTTGGACACATTGATACAACTTTATTATTAGGAGAACACATTCTTATTGTGAAATTGTAATTATTTAGAACATAGGTCTGTGATATTTTAAATATGAATTAAATATATTTATTATATATGAGTTAAATAATTATATTTTACTTAGTTAGATGTTTGCAATATCTCCAAATATTTTTTTCAATGTATCAATATGAAATAATTCTAGTTCTTTTTCAAGAGTTAAATAAAATAAATTGCTAGGTGACCTATTTCAAGTTTGTGAATCTTGTCAGATGTGTTTTATGTAGCTTACTATCTATTTTTCCTAAAGAAACTAAACATCTGTTTAAAAATGCAATGTTTATCTAATAAAATATTTAGAAAACTTTCTATTTTTCCACTTTACGTATTTACTTTCATTTAATTTATAAGCTATATAGGATGTCCGAGGTAAGAATAGTATGTCAAGACAGAAGAGTGTGGCGATCTATCGTCTCTGCCTACCTCCGCGAAGAAATGGCGTGATGGAAAGTGAGTTAGTTAGTTAGTTCATATTTTTTAATGAATAAATGTTTGGTTGTCACATACACACAGATAATTCATAATTGGAGGGTATACTGGATAAAAGCTTTGTGTTACAATAAATAAATTCAGATATATTGAGCTGTATATTCATTGTGCAATTGTCTTCGTTATCTTTAAATTAATGAATATATATATATATAGGATATATACAGGGTGGCCTAAAGAAAGTGAGAACATCTCGGAACACATGAGTTATTTCAAAACATAATATAATTAATTATAATTCTTAATGTCATTTTTTTGTACAATATTTAGCTAATCAGAAATCATCAAAACACCCCATATTGTATAATCTACTGGGTTTAAATCTGAGGTGTTCGGTGGCCACACGCCTGGCTCGATGAAATTAACATTCTCACGACGAAGAAAGTTGATTATATTTCTGGCTGTGTGAGACAGAGCTCCATCCTGCTGTAATGTCCAGTTATTCTGTAATGTCTAGCTATATTCCAGGCTTTGTTTTGAAACGCTTTGATCATTTTCCTAGCACCCCGACGTTTTTCAATTCGCAAATTTTTGATCAGAATACGGTCATCTTCTGCAGTGATTTTTGTCATTCTGGGCAACAATTTGACAAAACCAAATATAAACAATGAGAAAATTAATAATCAAAGATGGCGACCGGAAATTATCGAAATAAAATGTAATATAAGAAAATAGGTAAGTAAGTAAGTTAGTAAGCTATTTAAGCCATTGTTGATATAGTCAAACTAATTTTGATGTAGTTATATCACATTTAACGAAATATTCTCACTTTTTTTGGGCCACCCTGTTTATATATTAAGGAAAACACTTTTTTTTTTGTAAAGTTGCATTTTCATTACATAGTTCTATGGTATTTTAATACAAATTAAATTAATCAACTACAAAGTTATACAGAAAAAATCTCTCGGTCGAATAAATATTTAGTTGTTACCGGGATATATATACCAAATATATTTAGTATAATAGCAAGTTTATAATAATTTGGGTACATACTTATGCATTATATTTTTTTTATAATACCTATTATTATTTTTTATAAATAACCAAATCTTATTCTTTTTATTAAATCCCGGTAGCGCAAAAATAATATTTATCGACAAAATTGATTTTATATGTTTATAATTAATTTATTATTAATACATTAAATTAGTATTTAAATCTTATTCCTTATTTAGGTTTTATTATAATTACAAAATTATTACATATTACTTTAAGCCCCATAACGCTATTTAAAAAAACAGGACTAAAATCAGAAATATAATGATTCATGGAAATAGTTCAGTTTTTACTAATTTTTTTTCATTAAAGCTCTGTATTTTCGAAGGCAATGGAAGGAAGGAGATTGTGTTATATACCATTTATACATCAAACCCTTGCTAAGTATATTTCCGTACCATTATTAATTACAAAGCTTCGCGAGAAGGGGTGGCGGAGTGGGAGAAAATCGTCGGGTTGATAAGGAGGAAGGGAGTAAGGGAAAGAGGGGCGGACCGAAGGGTTGTCGGTCCCCTTCCCAACCCAAGATGAATTATTTACTAATTACCGGCTTTCAAGGGAGTGTTCTCAAGACTGTATTGTGCGGCTCTCTAAACCTGGTCCCCACAAAACAAGAACGATACTCAAGATAAGCACTGTCGGCAAAATTTGCGAGTTTTGTTTATTTCATACATTTTTATGCTGTGGAGAAGATCAAACCTTTGTATAAGTTTCCATTTTACTTATACTGAATTTCGAAGCAGTGTAGACGAATTTAAGCCTGGCAAACCACCATTGGATAGTGGTGCAAGCACAAGACATTTAAGGGGATCATCGTGAAGAGATGACACGGAGATTACGTTAAGAGATTATGCGAGGAAATTCGGAAATAGGTATCTCTAGCGGTTTCTCTAAGGGCGGAGGAAGGGATTCACTCCACACCGTTATACGTACAATCTCGCTTGTTTAATGTTTGTCATGTAACGTGACGGATTTTCACCTACATCAAATAAATCGAAGGAGTAAGCAAATTGCAAGATGTAGGTATGTACCTATTTTGAAATGATTTGTCATAATGCAAATGGAGTAAAAAAAATAACAATCTTTTATTAGGTAAGATAAGTAGGTAACTAATATACTTAAGTAACATAGTTTTAAAAGAAATATAATATTTTCTTACGACTGCGAACCAAACGGATGCAGGTTTCAATCCTTGCCGGATGAAACGGATGCCGTAGTCAATTATATTTTCACATGTTGATATATAAGGAATAGATGTTATATTAATATTCTACTACTTTTCAAACTAACCGATTATGTTATGAAATGGCATGTAGAAGAACTTCAAGTGATTGAATATTTTTATTTAAAATTGTATATAAATAGTAAATAGTCCTTCATCGTAATGAATTTATTTTGTACCGTGTTCCTGCTCGAAGTACCAGGTCACTGGCGCTGTTTTCTGTAAATGTTTTAAATACGATGTATTATAGTAACACATTTATATACAAAAACTTGGGAAAGATAAGTGGGAAACGTTTCAACGTATTTAATCCGTTTCATATTTAACTTATATGTTTATTAATTACATTATTTTATTTTCAATTTTGTGTGTATTTACATATATACATCTGTGTATATTGATACATGATTAATTAAGGTAAAAATCAATGAGGGCGTTGATAAATAAAATAAATAAGTAAATAAATAAAAATTACGTCTAACTTGGTGATGATGACCTCAGGCGAGTGTTTTATCGCTAGACTAAAAAAGCATATCAAATATACCAATGAATGATGTTGTAATATGCATAGAGCCAGACGACGATATTTCAGTGAAGAAAATGAAATTAATAGCTCTTTAAATATGAAGATAAGACAATAAAGCTGACAAAGTTGAAAATGGTTAATTTAAAACAACAAACATTATTTAAAAACCTGGTCCATGTCCACAAACGAGCGTATAAAACATACGAAGCGGTAAAGAGTAGCACAGAATTAGTACTGGGTTATTCATTTATACTATTGCAAATTGTATGAAAAGTATATTGAAACAATTAATAATAATTAAACTATATTACTAATTCATATTTCTGGGGGGAAAAATTTAATTCATAACACGAACAATAATAATATGTTATATTTGAATAAAGAGTTTATGAAATATTTAAAAAATTTGCTTGCTGGTTCATTAGACAAAGTAAACCAAATTACTAACATTAACTGATTAAACGTAAACATAGTGCCATTGTCTGTATCAGACATTAGACACCGCAGTATGGCTCCAAGATCACAAGAAACAGAGAAAACAATAGTTTAATCTGCGGCTACTTTTATATAATATAGCGAGCAGTGGAACAGCGAGCGGAAGGTAAAGCTCTAAACGTGTCAGAAAACCGCAGTCGGACCTCTCCTCGGATTAAAGCAGCCTCTGAGGGTCCAAATGAACAATTACTATAACTGGGAGCGCTATTTTACACAAACATGATACCTGCTGCGGAGGCCAGACCCCAATTTGACCGCGGACTGGCCAGAGAATTATAATACCAGACCGAATTTCCGTGAATATTAATTCCCAGTACCTAGAGAGCACGGGCACAATTGCGTTATTACGGATTACGTAGATGAATTTCAGCGATCGCAAACATTGTTGAAGGAGCATATTTCATATAAAGTTAAATCAACTTTATAATTAAGCTGTATTTTTCAACAAATCTATAAAATATCGTGACTTTAATGTTCGCTCGAAACTTGGTTCAACAAGAATTATTTCACATTATTACAGGCAGTGGCGTGCAGTAGGTATACATTTAGGTTATGCTGTTACCAATGATATTATACAATCATATATAATATATGTACTATAATATATGTTGTACATAAGATTATGAACATTCGTTTAACCAACGTCTATAGACAAAATGAATCCGTCGTTTATACGACACTACCATGTATTTATTTGTAATTTTAAAGTTCTATTAATACACCAACATGTCACCATGAAAAAGTGGCTGCAGACAACACTATCTCCACCAGGCACCGTGCACAACAACTGAACACATTACATCGAATTTTGTCGAAAGACCTTAATTTTATTCAATTGACCCAACAATTATTGATTTCAAAAAATTAATCGATTACCTTTTGTCGGAACGCCCAAGAAATAATGTTCATCATAAATACAATGACCAGTTTAGTGTTTTTAAAATTAAAATGTTTACGTAAAATAATACCTTCTTACCCATATTAAAATCAATATAAATAATGTATGAACACTTTTTGTGACTGAACATGATTTTTTTATTGTTTGAAAACCCTCCACGTAATAACTAAACGAAATAATTATTTTTATTAAAAATTAAGGTAGGAAATAGTTTTGCCAATTGCTTTTTGTTTTTCCCAAATCAAAAACAAATTCATGCACCAAATGCACCTTGAACGCAAAGAACGACGTGAAATTAACATGTTAAAAACAGTAAGATAGTAAAATTCGCGAATTAGTAAAAGAGGAAGTAAACACTTCAATGATTTGCACGTAGTTGTAAGCCTTTCTAATAATAAAAAACAGCATAGGTAACGACTTCATACAAAACGGATCAACCGAAAGGAATTTTCAATTCAGTAAATATACAATTATATAACTTGAGTAATTCAATAGCTTAAAGATAGAAAAGAGTAATGTGAATAGCCCAATGTGGCGAATGCACAATAGCGCCATGGGTACAGCGATGAGCTGTCGTGGTAGTTTTTAGAACTAAGTAATTAAAGTCTCTACATGTACACAGACGGCGCTAATTGTGAAATAATGTTTTCGTTTAAATTAATACAATTATTTAACTTATATTTGATTCCCTAACTTTTTAGTAATGCACAGCTTTCTAACTTGTATGCACTGCACGCCCCTGCTTACAGGGTACACAAAAACGAATAATAACATTATTATTATCATTTTATTATAAGATTTTAGTTTGTGCCTGCATTCCAATACATACAAACATGTAGTGCATAAATAGATTAAATAAAATACTGATTATGATAGATAAATTTAAATGTAATAATAACCATAAACAAATATTACCACATCAATTTTAAATTACGATTTATTTCCCAGATTTTATAGATATGCACGATTTATGTGAAGGGATAGTTAAGGTATAAGATGTACTGTACATGTGTAATAGTAAATGACAGAAGGAAAAGCTTTGCTGTTAAGAAATTATTTCAACACAAATTAAATGTATTAATTAGAAAGATATACATATAAAATCAATTTATCGAAAAAAAATTGTTGTTGCTACCGAGATTCAAACCTGGATCTCTTTCTATTCGGCGAAATGCAATAACCGATTATGCTACACTAACACAGTAAGTTGACGGTAAATTTTCGAACTTATATGTTGCACTTTCAAATGGATACATCTGTTGTTCCATTATTTTAAAACCATCTTCTTTATATTTACGGAATCTCAAACACTTTTGAGTAATCCGATAGGAGACGCCAGAATTAATTGAGATTTTTTTTAAAATTAATTATGCACTTCACAATAGAATGTGTTATCCTTAAAAAATTAAAATACAGCTTATTTATAGTCTTTACGTTACCGCTCTTGTCAAACAGGTATGATCGATTCTCTTGATTGTAAATATTATATTATTACTAAATTTTGGCAAATTTGGATTTGTTGCGTTAAGTAATTAAATTATATTAAACATTGAAAGTAATTAAATTAATATAATATTTTATCTTAGTAGAAACAATTCTTAATTGTGAAGTTGTAATATTCTGAAATAGGTCTGTGTTATGGTAAATATGAACTAATATATTAATTAAGAAATATTTACAGATAAAATCATATTTTATCCAAAAAAAATATTGTTGTTGCGCCACCGGAATTCAAACTGGATTTTTCTAACCGGGAAGGTGCATTATCCAACTATGTACGCGGACAATATTTTTAATTTAAGAATGTAATTCTCTTATAATAAAGTTGTATCAATGTGTCCCAAAATTTAATAAAAATGAATGTTAATTCTGGCGTCTGCTTTAAGTTTACTCAAGGTTATTTGTGTTTCGATAAAAATAAGGTAGATGCTCGTTCAAATAATGGAACGATCCAATGTATTAATATCAAAAAGGTAACTTATAGGTCGAAAATTGTCGCTACTATATTTCTGTTGTGTAGCATAGTTTGATAATGCACCTTCCCGGTGTGGAAAGAGATCCAGGTTGAATCCCGGGTGGCGCAACAAGAATATTTTTCGATATAATTGATTTTTATATGATATATATTTAATTCATATATTTTAATTCTATTTAAACTACTTCTCTCTAGTACAGAACACAATCATGACGTTGATAAAACATGCATTCGATCTGAACTCTTGTGTTCAAAATATAAAATGTCGTTTTATCATTAAAATATTACGTATTACATGCTATATACTAATATAAATTCATCATTATGAGGTCCATCTTCGAGCTCTGTGTTAAGTCCACTCAATGGCTGTTTCGTATATTCTTGCATCGAGAGAAATTTTTATATAATATTTACACATATTCTAGAGTAGGTACCGCCAACCGTTTTTCGGTATCTCGGCAATTCTGTTTGGGTTGTTTTTATATAACATTGAATGTTTGTCAATTGCGATGTACTTTGATTTAATATTATTGGAATTAACCTTGCCGTCGTAATGATAGAAATACTACATTTGATTCGAAATGATCATAAATATTACGCAGACCTGTAAGTCTAGGTTATTAGTCTAGTTAATTAGATTTTTGGATAACAATCACGTTCATAGTAATATTAAAGTTTTCAGAATAGAATACATAAACTATCACAGACTAAGGATAAGGATCTTGTGCAATTGAAGGTTTATAATTTCCACTGCTGTAATTTTAACATTTATGTTTCTGGATATTCTGGACATGAAATGAGCGGTAATTGTTAACTCACCAGTATGAATGTAAGTGTGTTTTTTCATGTCTGACTTCTGGTGGAACCGCTTTCCGCAGTACTGGCAGGGATAAGGCCTGGTGTCGGAGTGGATGAGCAGGTGCGTGGACAGGGTGCTGGACCTCTTAAAGGTCTTCCCGCACTGCTTACATTCGAAAACCTTCTCCACGCTATGTACAGCCCTGTGAAGTGAGAGGGTGGTTAATCATCGCCGTCCTACTTTATATAATAGTTAGGCAGAGTGAGTTGAACAATATCATTAATTGTTTGTCAATGCAAACATTATTTATTTACGTTGTGAATTTATTTTACGTTCATCAAACCAAGATACAGAAATATAATATGTTATAGTTTCAAAATGATAGTAGATCTAAATGTATTATTTATTGAGTTATTGGATTCTCAGAAAATAGAATGACGCATCACCGTTTACGCTGTAAAGATATTAGTTCACCTGTGTTGGCTCAGGCTAATCTCGTGTCCGAAGGTTTTGTTACATAGCTCGCAGGCGAAGGGCCTCTTGCCGTTGTGGGAGCGTCGGGCGTGCACCTCCAGCCCGTGCGGCGTGGAGAACATCTTCTCGCACTTGACACACGAGAACACGTCCGACAGGGGGTGGCCGTGGGCGTGCGCTCCCGGTCTCATGAGCAGCTGGTGCTGCGCGTGCAGTTGTCTCAGCCGGAACAGCTCCTCGGCGGGCAGCGGGCAGTAGGGAGACGCGCCCCCGCCCTGGCCGCCCGCCTGCAGGGCCGCCGCGGCCGCCGCTTGCACGGCGCTCAGGTACAACGAAGCGGGATTCGCGAAGAACCCTCTCTCGTCACCTTCTTTTCCGCCCATCATTTGACTCGTCGGATACATCCCCGGATGGAAGAACCCGGGAGGAACAAACTGTCTCGGAAAGAATCCCTGACTCGTACCGGGAGGATATTCCTGAACACTTTTTTGAAAATTAGAGTCTCTTAAGAAGTCGGCGAACGGATTGCTAGGATAAAATAACGATCTGGTGACGGACACCGTCTCCGTAAAGGAGGGCGGCGACCGCTCGGGCGGAGGGGACCGCTGCGGGGGGGACCGCTGCGTGCGGGGCAGGTCAGGCCTCAGCAGGGCGCTGACGGAGAAGGTCTCCGAGCGCTTGACAGGGGCGCCCCGGCCGGGCTCCGGCGCCGGCCGGGGGGAGGGCGAATCGGGGATCCGAGGCGGATGCGGAGAGTCCACCTCCAGCTCGGGAGACGTGGAGCGGGAGCGGGAGCGCGGTGGCGGACTGCACGGGGAGTCAGCTCTTTCCATGGCGGCGTACATGGCTTTGGGGTACATGTTGTTGTTATGCAGCGGGATTGCGTCCTCCTCCTCGTCATCCACCTTGTCCGCCATGAGTCTGCTGATTCCGAATTTTATTTGTTCTGCAAAAAAAAGTGGTATTAACAATTTATATTTTAAATTATACTCGAAGTGCGCGACTGATTGAATGACTTAATCCAAACCTCAAAAAAAAGGGTACAAGATCATAACTGTGTATTTATATTAAGAAATTTTAAATAACATTTTATAATAGTAATATTTTATTTAAGTTATAAACAAGTGTAATTAGTGGAAAAATTTATTTAAAAAATTTGGGTGAATTTAAATGTGTACACAAAAACATAGAATTAATTTGTCTCAGTTGGCATTAGAGACCAGAAGTTACATGCATTATTATTTAATATTCGGATTTACCAAACGAAACGTAACAAAGTCGAGACAATTGACTGTCGAACCCCTGGCTCGCGATGCGGTCCCTTCAGAATAAGCGATCAGTCCCCGGAGCGGCCGTAGCGAGCCCTGTCGACACCCTTCGCGCATCACCGCGAGCCAGATCCGAATGTGAAATGAGCTGTATCATGTTGTGTAAAGTGTAAATTGACTTTCATCCCCTGGCGATGGGCCAACCCCCTTAATTAACACGTTAGCGAGGGTGGCGCCCCTGTATCCAGTCCCGCTTATGATTTACACGGATCCGAATTTATCGGATTTTACATCGAACGGGGGCAAGTGTAATGAAAATAATAATAAATACGCCCAGCGAGAGCGCATTGTTCACCGCCGAGAATTACGGATTGAGATGATTGCCGTATTGTCGGCTTGGCGCGCAACGTGGGGCGGAACGGAGCGAATTCGGCGCGGATGCGTGGAAAAGCGCGCCCAATTTTTCTAGGTTATGATTTTGTACACTTGTTTGCCCCTTTGGCAGTAGCGCGAACCCCTCGGTATAAATATTAAAGCGCGAATTATCCTTTCATTCGAACGAAAAGTTCAAATAATATTGTCACGCTTCGCGAGACAAATGGTTATTTTGCCTTGTGAACGTTTCAACATTAAATCAAATATAGAAACACATTCAAAATGGATAACATTTTAAAAACAAATTAAATGTATCAATTATAAAAATATACAGAAAAAATCAATTAATCGAAAAAATATTTTTGTTGCTACCGGGATTTGAACGTGCATCCTTTACTATCTGGGGAAATGCGTTCACCGATTACACTACACCAACATAGTAAGTTGAAGATATATGGTCTTTTAAATTGATACACATCACCATGTTTTATTAAAATACCACAGAACTATGTTTTGAAAAACTGCAATAAAACTTCACAATAATAATGTGTTCTCTTTAATTTAAATTATTTCAAATATATAAGTAACATTTAGTGTTTACTTTATTTAATGCGATTTTACATATTGTGTTTGTTTATTCAGCGGGTAGTTTCAAATCCAACAGGCTGCGAGTTTTGATGTTTTTAACTGTAATTATTTTATCTTAAGAAAAGTTTTTTTTAATGTATTATGCATAATTATGTATTATTATATTACACTGCACCAAGTTATTATAATTTTATATATTTAGTAACGTTACAAACGGCTCATGTTGCTCCTGCTCCAAGAATTTTCTGCGTACAGTTATCCGGATTAAAAAATTTGCTACTCGTTTTTCGGGTATTATTATATAATATTTGATTTTTTTATGCGGCGTATAAATGCTGAGAAATTCTAAAAATTAATTATTGAATTATGAAATAATTAATTCACAAAATACACTTATTATTTTAGACTCATATGAAAATCTATTAGGTCGATCGTAAGACTTATTAAATAATAATTATGGTAAAGTTATCAGTTATCTATTATTACTCATAACATTGTTTATAGTGGTATTCTAGTATTAGAATCTTATATGTATATGTTCAGATATATACTGTACCATCTCATATCTATCTATATATATTACATTTTATTGTCAATAAGCTACTGTGGGTAGACACATTACAATAAACGTGTGTAATGTGCATTTTTACGAGGTTTAATGATCATGTTTTTAATGTAGCTCAATTATTCTAACCTTTGTTATATCATTAAACTAATAATACTCTGTATTATATAGTATTCAAAAATGTTCGTACATATCATGCTTTTCTCGGTAGATGAGTGTAGCAAATATTTTGCTCTAGTTAAGGAGACTGAACAACGCAATGTAATAAACGGTATTTAAAGACTTAATTTACAACATTATAGGTGTGTTGTTTTGAAAATGTTCAAATGTCATGAGCATTCATGGGTTTCGATTATCGCAAGTATCGAAGGGTGTTTGATTTTCGAGTGTAGATGATTATTAATGTGTTTTAATTAAATTTTCCGGTAATTCTTACTATATTTGAGCAGAAATGCATCACCAATAGCTTCAACATAAATCTAATTAATCTCGATTAATTCTTATTACATTTTACATTTTACAGCCTCCAAATCACAAGTCGTGATTTGTGTTTTTATATATCTATAATATTCAAGCAGTCAGTAATAACTTTATATTTTCATAATTCAATTATGTTTATTTAACTGATCATTAAACACACCCGCTTATGACTAATATTCCGATGATTGTGTGAACTTATATTATATGTATTTAAAGAAATATCACAGACCTATGTTCTGAATAATTACAACTTTACAATAAGAATGTGTTCTCTTTAACCTTCGGGTACCGGAAGATCGGAAATAGGATTGAGGGCCGGAGCGGGGTACAAAGTGACCCTATTCAAATTTGAGTTTGAGCAAGTTCTATCATATTTTTAATTAAATGTCTTATGCAATGCGAACAAAATACTACTTTTTTTTTTTTTCTAAATTTGTCGTCATTTTATAAGAAACCGTAGTATTTTGAAGTGTCATCACTCATAAGCGTCCGGCCGTCGGGAGCTACGCGAGCAGAATGACGCAGCCGGACGTGTCTCGTTTGCGAACACACCGCGCACGTGCATGTCCTAAGTCAGCGAAGATATCTAAGACACGACTCATCCAAATATGTACGACATATCTGTCGTTACCTAATAAGGGGAATTAACTTATACAATGGTCCCGATTGTCTATGGAAAAATATAATTTTCTCTACTTCTTACTGTCTTACTATACATTGTTGTTATATTTTTTGCGCGTTGCATTATTTGGGATTTTTATGAGGATTATAATGAATACCAGCTCAATACCATTAATATTTAATAAATAGTTCAAAAATAAGATTTTTGGGGTTATGTTGTGCCCGTTAATTGCCCGGAATTGCTATTCACAATCTGTCGCTGGACGATTTCCGAGATCTGTGCAGCGGGGATAAGTATCAAATTAAATAATTACAGTCTCACATTATTGTATGTGCTTTAAATATTTAAATAAATTAATAGGTATCCAATCCACGGACTCATAATTTTAATCTGCCCATGTGTGGTTCTTGCAATCGTTTAATCAAACTTTATTTTCTATCACTTACATACATTGTTGCAGGCTGAAAAAATATTTTCAATTTCGCTAAAACAACAGGTGCGGACGGGCATCCTGCCCAGCAGCGCAGGAACACCCCCGGTAGGTTCCGCGTGGTCTGCGCATGCATATCATGGAGCAAATAGAAATGCCGAGCGGCAAAAAAGTACATTTATCGAGATTGTTATTTTCACACGCTTTTAACAAATTAAAAGTGTATGGCCCCGCGGCTGGGATGATTAATTTGCAATTTGCATTTAAATTGATAAATCCGTGAAGCTGAAACAACTCGCCATTTTACGTGCGATCGTTAAAGTATAATATAAACAGATTATTTGGGCATTGTATTTAAAAAGGTAATATTTATAAATTTTTTACTAATAAGGTTTGGTCAATCCTTCCATATGTATCTGGCCCCCAAAGCCTATAACATTTTACCGAGCAGTATGAAACAATTCTCGATGGACAATCTCAAACACCATCTCAGGAGCTGGTTGTTGGGTGTTGGAAGAAAAGAAACTGAGCAAAGATTCAAGGAAATGATCACATGAACAGAACATTATTTCGTTAAATTCATTTTCTGTTTTGCATAGTGTTTCAATTACGGGATAGCGAGAGTATTTTATTTATTTATTATGTTGTTAGAACTATTTTATAACCCTGTTTATTATTTAGTATTTTTGGTTTAGATAAAAAAATAAAAAAATAATATAATGGTTTTCATATTTGTATGATAGACAATGGATGAACCTGTCTTCTTCAGTACAGACTTCGGTCTAGTTAAGAGACAGTGAACATCTCTTACATTATGAAGCTTGTTCGCCTTTTTTGTATATTTTTAAGAATGTTTATAATGTATAATATGTACGTATAAACAGAATAAGTAGGCGATCTGTTTAGAACCCAAAAACATGCCCAAAAACGTTTATTAAGTTTGCTAGGCAATTTGTATATTCTGTGTAGTATTTAGATCAAAAAATTTTGGCTTTGGGTAGAATTAAAAACGTAAGTTCCGGGTACACAACTAATTAAAAATGGATGAACGATCATATTTATTTGGTCATTATTATGTGCTTAAATTACGCAGATAAATTATATAGAAGTCGTAGAACATTTTGTATGATCAAGATGGTTGCAAATATTTTACTAGCACTCTTACATATAGCTTTTTGTAAAATTGAAGTGAAGTTACGACACGCAGGCGGATAAAAACAAAACTATAAATTGGTGAATAAGTAAGAACTAATATGAAAACAAATTTAAAAGGTGACTATTTGCAAAGAGAATTTGGTTATTCATTATTATTTATGTCTTATTTCAGCTTTTTACACTAATAACAAATTACATAATTATATATTAAATAACAAGGATAAGGACGACATTTAAAAAATCGGGGATCTACTAATTAATTTGCAATGATTGCAATTATTATTATACAGGTAAAACTTGCAGATATTTTGATATTAGAATTAAGGAGCACTTGAGATGCCTAAATAACAACTATTCAGAATTTTCCAATCACCTTTTGGAAATAAACCATTCTTTTGATATTAACAAGGGTTTAGAAATTATGCATACAAATACTAGGGGTTTCGACGCGGTTGTATCACATTTGTCGCGCCATGCTATAGGCCCACACTGCGGTTGTATCATATTTGGTATATGACGTTTGAATGTCGGTAAAATCGGGAGTATTCGTTATAGAACTGTCAAATTTTTACAGTAAAATTCCTTATTTCGTCACCTTAGCGACATCTCCAAGATACACTCGAGATTATTTTGTTAGGTTACCAAAAATGACATTTTTCGGGACCTCGTCCATCGATCTCAAGTCCTTATCAGTTTGAAAAATTGCCGCCATATTAAGATTGAGCAGTGCGCACGCGCAGTTTCGAAAGCAAACTCGTCAGAAGCGGACTCTGCTCCGAAGTACTATTTTCAGTATACATTGGTTTAACGGAACATTCATTTATCACAAACTATTTAAACATTTTTTTGCAAGTGTTAGGTGTGCTCTTTTTTTATTTGTATCGTGTTTCTGAGTTGTTATAGTGAGTTGAATTATAATTCGGAACCAATACTTTTATGTGAGTTTACATTTTGTGCGGTCATTTTTGTCAAATTTTAATTTTATTTTATATTGTTTTCCACTGTAAAAAAAATAACCTTTAAAATGGCGCGGCAAAATTTGCATGAAGAACAAATTGGTGACCTTATTCAAGAATTAGACTCTGATTATGAAATTAGTGAAGAAGAATTAGAGCCATGTGACATAGTTAGTGACGATTTATATACCGAAGCACAACCTGTCGAGGAAGACGTTGGAGAATATTTGCAATCTTGGACTTCTGGACCTCACATTCCCGTCATTTATGAATTTGATGACTTTCAATCTGGCATAACAACCAACATTTTTTCTGAAAATTCATCAGAATCAATTTTTTTCGAACATTTCCTCAACTTTTCGATCATGTCTAAAATTGTGGAGGAAACTAATAAATTTTATTATTTTAATTTTAATAAGAAGGAACACGGGCCAAAATCACGTTCGCATAAATGGAAAGATACCACCGTACAAGAAATGTATGTATTTTTTGCAACAGCAATGCTTATGACAAGAAATAAGCATTTGTCTATTGAAGAACACTGGAGTACTGATCCCTTACTCGTGAGTCCAATTTTCGGTAAAACAATGCCGAGAGATCAGTACCAATTATTACTACAGATGCTACATTTCTCTGACCCATATGAACTAGCTTCGCAAGATAAACTCGTTAAACTTCGATTATTATTAGAACATACCCGTAAAATATTTAAAGAAACAATGGTCCCACATGAAAATTTATGTATCGATGAAAGTATTATTGTTTTTAAAGGCCGGCTTAAATTCAAACAATATCTTCCAAAAAAACGACATCGTTTTGGCATCAAAATGTTTGTTTTATGTGACGTGATGACAGGCTACATCGTCGATTTCATAATTTACTGTGGACAGGGGACGGAAATAGTGGATGATCAAAATATTGGAGTTTCTGGAGCTGTTGTCACTACTCTCTTAAATGATTATATCGGTAAAGGCCATAATTTGTGGTGTGATAATTGGTACACAAGTCCAACGTTATTTAAATACCTTCATACTAACCGAACGAATGCGTGTGGGACGGTGAGAAAAAATCGGAAAGGCATGCCAGATTTTAAAAAACTAAAAAAGGGAGAAATAGAGGCTAAGAAGAACAGTCCATTATTGGCCCTCAAATGGTGTGACAGAAGAGATGTGCATATTCTTACCACCTTACATGACGAATCTTTTGAATGCAGTGGGAAAAACCATTATCAAACGGGTGAGCCTATATTGAAGCCAAAGTGCATAAACGAGTACAATAAATGTATGGGTGCGGTGGACAAAACTGACATGATGCTTAGTAGCTTATCATGTATGAGGAAATCTGTAAAATGGTACAAAAAAGTAGCATTTCACATGATTGATTTATATTTATTGAATAGCTATAATATGTATAAATTTGTCACCGGTAACAAAAAAACATTAGCTGAATTTCAGCTGAGCGTAATTAGGCAGCTCTTAGAAAAATACTCTGTACCAATTATCAATACACCACATCCAACACCTTCAACAAGCCATACTCCACACAGAATTTTACCCAAAACACTAGCCGACCATATGCCAGAACCCATTCCACCAACACTTAAAAATAACAAACCCCGAAGGCGATGTCATGTTTGCGGCAATACGAAAATTCAGGAAAAAAAAATGTCACTTACAAAATTTATGTGTGGTGCTTGTAAAGTGTCCTTATGTGTATATCCTTGTTTTAAAATATATCACACCTCAAAACATTTTTAAAACTTTACAGACAGAGTTCGGATTATTAATAATAATGAAGTGTCTCTGCCCCTAAACTGTTCTTCAAGATAAAATTATTTTAGTGATAAACATTTGCGTGTGATTTATTGGTGTTCCACTTGAAAAGGAGTCTGTAATATAAGGCGCGCGGCGCAGTGTTCCGACCTTGTACAACGGACCAACATGGCGACGTCGCTCGAGTGGTGAGCCATCAATATGAGATATTTTTGTTTATATATTCTGTTAATTCAAAGCATGTCTCTCTTTCTTTTAGTAAACAGAAAATATCTTTATCTATTATTGATCTTCTCAAGTGATACCAATTATTTTTTACTCTCGTATTTATGATTTAAATCAAAGTATAAATATTATTGAAACGGTGCCGCGTACTGAAAATGTTGCTGTTGAAAGATGACGCGTAGTAAGGGTTAAAAGGTGACTATTTGCAAAGAGAATTTGGTTATTCATTATTATTTATGTCTTATTTCAGCTTTTTACACTAATAACAAATTACATAATTATATATTAAATAACAAGGATAAGGACGACATTTAAAAAATCGGGGATCTACTAATTAATTTGCAATGATTGCAATTATTATTATACAGGTAAAACTTGCAGATATTTTGATATTAGAATTAAGGAGCACTTGAGATGCCTAAATAACAACTATTCAGAATTTTCCAATCACCTTTTGGAAATAAACCATTCTTTTGATATTAACAAGGGTTTAGAAATTATGCATACAAATACTAGGGGTTTAGAGTTAGATAAATTTGAAATTTTAGAAATAAGGAAAAGTGTTAATTGCAAGTTAAATGTTATAAATAACCAAATCCTCTTTGCAAATAGTCACCTTTTAATTTAGTTTTCATATTAGTTCTTACTTATTCACCACTTTATAGTTTTATTTTGATCTATGCTTGTATTTTTAATTTCAGTATACATTGTTTTCTAAAAAAGATACCATAGGTATCGAAACATGTTGAATAATCAATAAATAGTGGTTTAAACAAAGTATTTTGTTTAATTATATATATAAAATGAGGCCATAAGGTAATTTTTATAATATTGAAGAACTAAATTAATATGTTAAAAAAACTAGTTATTTAATTATATAAAAGGATTGCAAATGGCCTAATACTCTCTGGTGTTACTCACTCTGTGGTCAACTATTTTATTCGACCCTAATAAGACCGAGAAAATTAAGTAGCAATAAACTGCCGAGTCCTACATTATATGGGCGATTTTTCTTTGCATACCATTTTCTCTCATATTAATGTTCAAAGACGATATATTTTTCCAGAAATTGTTATCGTCATATTATGCGGTCAAGAGACACAGTGGACAACTCTATCTATCTCCCAACAATACCAAACAGTTCTTGAAATGTATATATTTATGTATGTATTTTGTTTAAAAATTCTGCCCCATGATAGTGGAGTGTGCCCCCTGCACTCACGCACATCACAAACCGCCCTGAGGCCGGCCTGGGGGGAATACACGCCAAACTGTAAAAGTACAAACGTCCTCGAATCGCATTGTGTTTTATTTGAAATCTTTGTTCTAGCTAAGTTTACCTACGGAATAGTTGATGGGAACTGGCAGAGTCGGGGCCGCCGAGGTCCCCCGGGCCTCGCACCGGCGCTGTTGGTCTACTCACGTGACACATTCCGCCATGATTGATTGTCAGATACTCCTTGGCCGTGTATTTAAAAAGGGGATTTATTAAATATTGACGTATGAACTTTGCTTCAGCAAAAGGGGTCTGATGTTTTATTTACTTTTCAAGAATGTTGGTCAAAGGAGGTGAATTGGGTTATATTGTACATTGTTTGAGAGAATGGTTTGTAACTGTTACAGGCTCGGGTGGAGCGATCAGAAGGTTTTAAGATAGTGTGAGGATATTGGTTGTCCAAATATTCGACCGATGCCTTTGTGTTCTTTTGTATTGCGGAGTGTACTGCGTGTCTGGAATACATGGAAATATATGTGTGATAGGCAGCAGGTTATATAAGCAGTTATATACACTGGATATATTGAAGCTAAATTATACAAAGGTTGAAGCTAACACTAGGCACGCGAACTAAGATCGGAAGCGGCTCGCGAGATGTCGGTAATAGAGAAGTGAGTGGCTCCGCCCGGCAGGCTGACACATGTATATTGTCGCACGCAGCAAGTACCCCGCGTCTTTATGGCTGGTGGATGAATGGCGAGTTCAGCTTCATTCTGCTGTTTCTGAGTAGAATCGACAGTCCTTTACAATTGTATCCATATACGTGTTGTCTTTGTGTGTAGTGCCTACTAATATTTTTTATTTTTTCCGTTATCAATTTTTAATAATTTATTTTTCATACTTACTGTTAGTGGCATAACGTAAATGATAAAACGTTAAAAAATTGGCATTTTTTTAACAACTGATGCAGGAACAAGACAAATATACTCGCAAAAACAAATTTAATACATTATTTCTATAGTTATTGGAAAGAATGTTGGAAAACTAGTATATTTATATATGCTTACATTATGTAAACGAAAATGTTTAAGTGTACTTACATCCGAACACTAGGATTTTTTCATTTTATATATGGTATTTCTATGAAATTTGGTGGAATCGTACCTTAGATACCAGAAACACAGGGATAGAAAAAAGGGACTCACCGAATTCCGCTTCTTCTAGGTCTCTCAATCATTTCTGGATACAGTGGACTATATGGAACTATACCATCTCGCCAAAGATCGACACATATAAACTCGTGGAGTCTTCGAGGTTTACAACAGCGTTTAACGGTCGCCGATCGACTGACCGCTCGCTAGCCGTGGGAGAGGGAAGGAAAGTGGGAGACACTGAACATAAGTTCGTTCAGGGTATAAGTCCCAAACATAAAAAAAATCTTTATTTAAATGTAAATGTATTATTAAATTATAAAACGTAGAAGATTAAGAAATTAAAACAAAAGGCATTGATTGATCTTGTAAATCTACCCCAATGCCAGAGGGTTAATTCATCGTATCCAATTACTGGTTTAAGGAATGTGCCATTTTATCCATACCCAATCTACACATTATTTATCATTCATGTGTTCATAAAATTTTGTGTGTACATTTACAAAGCACGTCGCAGAAGTGTCTGGAAGCTTCCCCAGGGTGTAATGGATGTGCACACCGACTGCAACGGAAAACGTCAAAATGGAAAATATGAAAAACGTTTACCTAGAAGACCAGTGACGTACACTGAAGTTCTCGTGTTCTGGCCAGTAGAAGGGGTGTCACGCTGTTACGGCTCTGCGGGGGATGACTGATAAATCTTTCTTTCACTATTTAATTCGAAGGATGTTAACAAGATTTAAATACATGTACATTGTACATATATATATATATATATAAAGACCAATAAATAATTATTTAAAAAATATTAAATAGGCACATATTAGTAAAATTATTAACAAACATTATATATACCAACATGTACGCATACCTACAATATATATATATATATATGAAATTGAATGTTTATTTGACTATTTTTTGTAGAATCCTACATCCTTTGACCGATCAAATCGTGTACAGTTACTGTTTAGGAAACTGTACAAAATATAAGCAACCTATTGATCCCCATGGCTACCTTACTCTTTTCCTATGATATACATGTGTATTGTATTATATTATATTAAATACCATCATTCCAAACTTTGTTCAGTTACACTCTAGGATTCTGAAGAACTACAGTCACCCTATCCTATCCCCTCGGATATCCCATCGTATTATTTACGTTATGGCGTACGTAAAACAAAAACTGTACTTCTCGTATGTCCGAAGTATCATCGAATATGCTTCCCATGTCTGGAATCTAAGATCGAATCGAAAAAATACAGAACAGCTTCCTCAAATATCTTAACTTTCGTAGTTATCGAGCCTTAACTAGCACTGCTGAGTAATATATCTTTTTCAAAGTTCCATCACTACAAACTCGAAGAGACATGGCCGATGTCATTTTTTTACACAAAATAGCCAACTTTAAAGTAGACTGTCCTGATTTACTCAGACGTATATCCATTCGAGTGCCAGCCGGGTCATCCAGAACTAATCTCACATTTAATCTTCCACATTGCAACACCAATGCCAAACAAAACTCATTTTTTAACGAACACCCCTTTATTTCAATTCACACCTAAACGTACTAGACATGTTCAATACTTAAGTTACCTCAATTAAATCTAAATTCAATACTTAAAGGCCTTTATTTTTATTTTTTTCACTCAAATTTTATTCCCTATCCCATTTTCCTTTTCCTTTCCCCTCGAATATTTTCTTACTTTCTTTTTTATAACTTTTTCTCTATGTTAAAGTTTTTATTCTCAACTTTTTTTCTCACATTTTTCTACTTTATGGTCCTTCTTAAATTCAAAATTGTACTCACTGCATAAAGTGTTTTGTATCGTCTGAGAAAACATGTAACTGGTTTAATTATTGTTTAGATTTTATTATAATTCTCGCATTTACTGATAAACTGTATGTTTTCTGAATAAAATAAAAATACATTTCTCTACCCCCCATCATCCCATTATAAATACTTATTCGTATTATATATTAGTATTATATATACAAAATACAAAACATTTCCCACTTTAAATTGCTTACTTGTAAACAAAAAAAAAATATTCTTATTTCAAATTAAGTACATGTATTTTTAAATTGAGTAGTTTGTAATTGGTTTGAAATGAATGTAACGATTTAAAATAAATTATGTTAGACAAAAAACATTCTTTAAACAGAGGCGGCGTGTTCTTTTCGGCCAGGACGAGAGGTAGCCCTGGCAATATTTGCTCACGTGACCCTAACCGTGTTCTGCCGTAAGTTTACCCGGTAAAATATGCATTTTTATCTCTGTTTGGACAACATGTATCACCGCTGAGCTCCGCCCGCCGTGGTTTGCAAACGTAAAGGAATATCCGTGAGTCCGGACAAACACGAAAACGATGCGGGGATACTTTGGTATTGTCATTTCACATGCGAGCTTTGAGAAAAATTGGATAGATAAAATAATAATCTAGGTGAAAAAAGTCGTCAAATTGAGATATATGATTGTGAGACTGTTTCTGTAAAGCGATTTTCATTAAACAAATGTCAGATATCTCATAGAGACAGAAGTTATTTTTTATTATATTTAATGGAAGATATATAGAAGTATGGGGCAACTACAGAGCTTACGACTTATCTTCGGCTGGCTTAAGTGATCACTTTATATATATATATATATAATGTTCACCAATTCTCACCGTTTAATCTCCATATTTATAAAAAATTTGAAAGTTGTATATATGTTAGTATGTGGACTCGCTTCGAGTACCATTACACTATCGCCATCTATAGACCAAATTTGATAATTAATTTTTACCATTTTTTTTAAACATCATATATGTTATCAGTATGTCTATTTTTATAAAAAATATTTTAAAGCAATATTCTTTATCTGTAAAATGTTTTTAACATATTTTTAAATATTAATATTTCTCAATTTAAAAAAATATATTTTCTTATTTTGACCAGTACATTATATTAGCAATATTTGAATATATTCAAGAGCACACAATTACTGGAACACACAATCCAGTAATTGTTTTGTTCTTGTACATATTTAAATATTGTCAATTTTCACTAGATTGAAAAATGAGGCGCAGTATTGGTGATCTTTTATTTATATACACAATTATTAATACTCTAGTCGACAGCACATTTATTTCTAGACTAAATTTTCATGCAAGTACCAGATCACTAAGGAAGTATGAAACCTTCATATTCGATGCCTACTACAATAACATCGCGTACATATTGATATGATTTCATGTCTTCTACGATGGTCCCTCATTACGAGGATGACGTCTGCCTGGATGGTGTACGGTTCGGGAACACACTCGAACTCACAGTCGATAGAATCGTTTATCCTCTGCTGCACCCGGACTCATAATCGATAAATTTATCAAATGTGGCTGAGCGGCCCTATTCTAGAACCGTACACCTTTCCACAAGTTGTGCACCTGCATCCGCTGGGTTCTGTTCTGAAGGACGAATCTTTCCCATATTTCGCATATTTCCCCAGCGCAGTGTACTTTTTGACGCCATTGTCTTCGATTATGGATGGCGGTTTCCCGGTGTTCAGAGTTTATGCTACATCTGCTCAGATTCACCTTCAGGGTGTCTTTCAATCTTATCCTTGGCCCACTCTGTCTTCTTTTGCCATGCTACGCAAACATAACTTGTTTGGGAAGCCGTGTATCATTCATACGCACATATACGCGTACACCGACCTATGGAATACATCTTCTCTTCTTCTTGTGCCATATCCGTTCAACGAACGTTGGCTGTCATCACTTTGTTTACTGCTGCCCGGAAAAGCTCTACAGTAGACTGGTCAAACCACTGCCTTCAACCATGATTTTCTCCTTGTTCCAACCTTCCACTCTAAAAATTAATTTAAATGTAACTAATAAATTATTTGTAATTTTGAAACTAGTGAAATTCAATTTTAATGATTTAATTAAAACACTTTTAATTTTTTTTCTCACTATTTATTATTTTTTGATCATTACCGGTTTCAGCCTGTCACGGCCGTCTTCAGACTGGTACATTTTTCTCTTAAGCTTGAATATTTATAAATTTTCGCTGAATACGTTAGTCACTATTTTAATAACATATTTTTCTTCTAGTACTTGTCCGATTATCGAACGTGAGCGATCACATTGGCAATCATTATATTTGAAGCAGCTCAAAATAGTTATACTGTCGACCGTACTGCATTAGATTCTTTAAACAGGATGTTCTCCGTCTTCTAGGGCTTCTTCTGCTAGATATTTTTATAGAATTATGAGATTCAGGATCTGATATTTTTTGGATGTCTGGATTTAAATCATTTCATTATCATTTGTGACCTAATCAATCCAGCTTCTTTTTAGAAGTCGTCTGTAGATCCATATTTCAAATGCTTCAAGTCGCTTCTAGTGAGTATTCACGTTTTATAACATAGGCACGCATATTATACATATATAAAATATTTATTTAATCATCTCGCACTTAGTCACTTGACTGGATATGAAAAAATATTGCTCTCTGAATATTCCATTTTAACAAATAAATGAACTGAGTTTTACGTATCCATATGTGTTCAATAATAAATTAATTCTATATCAGAAGGTAATTATTCTACGTAAATTTAAAAATAGATATGACAGCTGTGCATATATTACACGTAATATAAAATTAACAAATATGATTTAAATAAATAACTATTCAATTTATAAGTGTATTAATTTAATTATTAAAGTTTATTCCCGCAAAGGGGAATAGATAGGTGAATATTGTAAGAATACAGAATATTATAAATAATTTTTGTATTTATATATTTGTTTTAGTTAATAAATAATACTTCTAATAGTAATGATATGTTTTATTATTATTTATAAATAATGATGCATATTACAAATGTATTATAAATATTTCAATTGTACATAATTTTTTAAACTAACGTTTTGTTCATAGACAAAAAAAAACAAATAATTAACATATAATAAGGATAAGTATTAGTTTATTCTAAAGTGGTATACGTGATTTTTGACAAACATTTAGAGAATTATTAATTTACTTTTAAGTAGATTAAAAAAATGTCATTAAAACTATTTAATGTAATAATTTATAGATAAGTTAATATAAGTTAGTTTATAAAATAATTATGTAGCATTTATTTGTTTTTTTTTATCATATTATCAAGACGTATTTGTGTATATTATGTTTATGGATAATATACTTGTAATATGACTTCTTAGTGCCAATAATTTTATATAAATCATGTTTATAAAATAGACACAGTTAAATGTCAATATAGTGAATCAAACAAAAATCTTTTAGGACCCTATGAATAATAACCGTCGACTTTACCCGCGGCTGGTCAATCATTCCCTCATTAAAGTGAATAAATGATAATACAACTAGCGGGCCACTGTTTGCTAAGCAATCACCAGTTTATAATGCATTACGTTTGATTCACTAGAGTGAAGAAATGAGGGGGACATAATACAAAACGGTGAATCATTTATACCTTATATATCAAAAGCAACATCGCGTATTGGCCCTTTTTATTAAATGGACTAAAAATTGTTTTAAACATTTCAAGTCGCGTTCTTGGAGGTTTTGTGGTGAATCATTCTCGCGCTTTGTCGGGTCCAAAAGATTGCGTAATCGTAACATTGATAGACGTTTAGTATTTTGATCAAATTGACTCCGACTTACAATTACGTTCGCGATTCCTTGTTGTTAATTGTTTGCCTTGAATGCTAACTGACAATGCTTTTATGTTTGTTTAGTTTTGTTAATTTTTGAGAAATTAATACGTATAATATTTATTGCAGTTTTATTACATTGAATCCGAAGATATATTAGATCAACAGTTTGAGTTATTGGCAGTAGTTATATTCAATAATTATACATTCAAAATTCAATTAAGAAGAGTTAAAAAAAAAAGTGTGCGATAACAAAAAAAAAATGAAAATGGTATATTTTCGTAGAAAGCAATCACTTTGTGGTTTGACATATTAGATTAAATAAAACACAATCACTTTGTATGAAACTAAGCTAAGCGAAACCGGTTGGCGTGTAATAAAATTCGTTGTTTCATACAAAGTCATTGTATTTTATTGAAAATTGTGTATTTTTATGTTTAATGTATAGTTGGATTTGAAATAGAAGTAGAAGTCTGTGAAGTTCGCTAAAAGAAAATATCCAACTTCAGTTGTTTGCGAGTCTGATGATGTGTCTTAATTATGATCGCCGTAAGCTGGCGAAAAAATACATATTTTTTAATTTAAAAAAAAAAAAAAATTTAAATTTTGTGTATTTTTTGTACACCTACATATATTTTTAATTTTTATTTTATTATTAATCAATAACTGTATAATCATTTGTTCGGTCATTAAATCTGACATTCATTATAACATATTCCGTTAAGTCAAGGGCTTACTGTATATAGAATTTTGAATTATCGAGAAACCACTATTAAAACTAATAAACATTAATCAGAGAACTTTTAGACTATTTAAGGGTTCAAAACTGTGTTATTTTTTAAATGTAGATAATGACATAGTCTAAAATTGTTGTAAACCTAATTAGGTATATTTAAAAGGGTACATACGTTTAGCGTGGATTGGTTCATCCAAGATTTTAAAAGATGACGAAATCTTACTCTATCTTTATAGTTACAGCATGATAACAAAAACGAAATACAATACTGATAATAAATAAATGAAAATCTACAAGGATTTGTATGCTACAGTCTGAGTAAGTGTATATTAAACAGTATCAATAGAGCGGTACTCTTTGTACAGGTCTTCATTTTACGTTTGAAAAACCAATCAATCACAAAATCACAAATTATTCTATGATTTCAATACAATCACAAACCCGGCCGAGAGGATTAGGACGCTTTGGAGCGATAATAGTATTTTTGGAAGGTGTACATCATTGTCGTTCAGATAACGATAATTCTGATTTATTGCAATCAATAATAAATTCGAAGGATTTAGATAACGTGGCCATTGTTTGATGGGCCACAGGTTTATCAATTTAACAGTCGAATCTAAAAAAAGTTGTTTTATTACGTACCTTGTTCATGTTTTGGATGACTATGATCAAAATGAAATATGCCTCAATTTTTTAACAAATCAGAAAGGAAATTTGAAGAAACAGTTTAAAAATAAATACTCACACACTTCTTTTTAAATAGTTGTACGTATTTATGTTTAATAAAAGTATATCAATGATCTATGATATCTTAATAAATGTTAAATTGAAAATATGCACGTCTTTTGAGTTTGTTAGGGAAGAATTATAGTTTTATATTTATATGTCTCACCTGTTCTTATCTTATAATCGTTGTTTTGATCATGATATTATAATTAAAATCTGTAAGGATTCAATTATGTTAAAAATCGTCCATTTGTTTGAATACATGTACCTATTAACTAACCTGTAAAGAAAAATCTATTAACATTTGTTGGATTCACAAAGATTTAATACACTAATAATGGCTGAAAGTAAAGACAATATTTTTTTTTTAAGAAGACATTTTTGTATGTTGAATTTTTCGAACATGTGATATTTTTAGTTCAAAATAAATTAATAAACTAGAAAGAATCTATTTATCGATTAAATATGTTAGTTGCTTTTAAAAATGTATTAATAGATGTATCAATTAGAAAGATTACAGAATTTTAGTTCAAAATTTGTTGAAAACGTATTCGCTTGCTATTACGAAAATGGTAACTTGCGTTCCCCGCATAGGAAGAGATCCCGGTAGCAACTAAAATATTGTTTCGGTAAATTGATTTTCTCTGTAGGTATATCTTTTTAGTTGATTCATTTAATTTTTATTACAATAGATTATTTTCAGGAAGATTATGGGGGTGGATCGGTTCTTATCTTTGTCTTGTGATCCTTACTCTGACTGCCATTGAAATGTAATCCGAAACGTCGGGTACGACAAAAAACGGCACACGGTAGAACATATCAGAATAAAATACTTTAAATTACTTTTTCTTTGATATTCTTATGCGAACGGAAACTTATTTATGACACAAACGGGAAACCAATTAATAAGGAAAGCGTGATAAGCGATGAGTGATGAGAGCTACTCCATGCTAAACTCTACGTTTGCAAAAGTAATGAGAAGTTCAACTCTATCCGTCCATGCATGCACTTCATCAGGTAATGGTGGACATCCTCATCATGCTGTGGAAGTGAAGCGGTAGCCTCCCACGGACCAATCACTCAGCTGGTAATTTGTTTATTCCTCAATCTCAGAAGATGCTATTTGTCTGGGAGATTGCAGGATTGCTAGATATATGCTATTACATACATATTGTGCTACTCGACTAATAAAAATTATTGGATCTTTACATTTTTGGTCCATTTTTTCATTGAAATGTTTGAGTTGTAATAGTTTGTTCTTATGCATAATAAGTAGCCTAAGATATCAACAGCGAATTATGTCAGACAAATCAGCTTAATTAACTGCTTAATTAATTGATTATGTCAGACAAATCAGCTTGATTAACTGCTGAAATTAGGTTAATTTGTTGCACATTTATTAGGTTTGTGTTGTCACTTTCGATCGGTTTTTTAATCCTTGCAGTCGTCTGATATATGATTCCTTCTAGAGACATCGAAGAGTGTGGAAGAAGATAGTTATTTATGGTAAAGCATAAGCTGCATGTATTGTAGTATTTTTCAAGTTATGCTGAAGCCATTCCGCGAAATAAATTATTAATTTTAACACAGTTTATTGAAAATATAAATTACTTTTGAAATTAGCAAAATTAACTTTGTGGTTAAAATTTATTATTTTTCGTTTGTTAACTTTATTTTATTAACCGCTTATTGAGTTTAAATACCGGTATCAAAAAATACCATTTTCTTCTTCAGGATGTCAATACTATCTAAAAACATATGTTATTGTTTCTTTACCAGAATCTATTTTTAAAAAAACAATTATTTAAAAACTAAATTTAGTACCTAATTCAAATTGTTGCTTAATACAAATTTACTCGAATAATTTTTAGGAATAAATTTTAGATTGGGACTCGTAGTTAAATTTAGTTGGTTGTTTATAATTTTTTGATTAGTTTTACACGCTTTATTTATCTCCAACAATTCCAAATTATTTAATTTATGACCAACACCGTTTACATGCAAAATTGACAATCTCAATTTTTTATCAAAACTATGACCATTTTCTATCAAATGATTAGCAAATTCTGAAAACGTTTATTAATATCTTTATCTCTTACGAGCCACGCAAAAAGCAAACATTTAGTTATATTTTCAGTATAGATATCAGTGTACAGGAATTCAAGTTTCCTTTGAAGGTGACATACTTTCTGCTGTATATATTATTATTATGTATTATTACAATCACCGCCAGGGCCATGCCATCCATTTGTGAGGTGCATAGGGCGTCAAGAGGCGAAGTGAGCCGAAATTAAAAAAATTACATATTTTCAAATAATATATTATTAATTTTTGAAACAAAATGTAATTCCTCAATATTCAAATAAATAAAGTACCTGTACAGTAATGTTACCTAATACTAAAAATCTTTTTATTTTTCTAAAGGTCAGCTGGATAGTAGTTTCAATTATTTACTAGCAGAAACCAATCAGTTGTTGCTCTTACTAGGCTCTATAGAGGGCATTTTGTTAACTAGTTATGTCAATTTCAGCCAATATAGTAGAACATTTTTCTAATAAATTGAAATCATTTAAACACATATTAATATACAAATTTAATGTACCAATTAGAAAGATATACAGCAAAAGTCAATTTATCGTAAAAATATATCCCGGTAGCAACTAAAATATTTTTTCGATCTCGAATTTTTTTTCGATATCCCGGTTGTAACTAAAATATCTTTTCAATAAATTTATTTTTTCTGTATATCTTTCTAGTTAATAAATTTAATTTGTATTAAAATACCACAGAGTTATGCTCTGAAAAAAAATGTAACTTTATAATAATAACGAGTTCTTCTTAAAAACAAATTAATGTGGTTCGGGAACGATTGAATTTCAATAGAATCAGAAATTATTGGATTTCAATAGAATTAGAAATGCAAAAAGAGAAATGTAGAACTGTTTGCTAAAATGAAAGTACACGACAAACATCAGTTTGCCAAAATGAAAGTACACGAAAGTATAATATTTGGCAATTGTTTATTCTTGTATTAATACAACGAACGTACAAATATAAATAAAAATATATTATTTTTTATATTGTACTTATGTATTTATGGTTATTTTTCTTTATTTTGTATATATAATCATTATTTTTTGTGTGAATATTGGTGTTTTGTATTAATGAACATTTCCAAACCTATAGATATGTATGTATTTTCTCTGTGGTATCATTTTGGATTTAATTTTTCATCTGAAAAGGCTCACTTTTTTAATTTGCACTCAGTCGCTCATAGCGCTTCCCTGGTCGTACAAGCCGGTCGCACACCTTGTGTCGTCAACTGTTATACAACACCGAACTGGTCTGTTGGGCAGATAAGCTAATCCCCGTTATCGAAGTTTCTTAATTCCGCGTTCGATTTTCAAATTACGCATTGAAGATTCATTGATAGTGTAAACCTGATATGGGTTTCAAAGGCATTTGCCGCGGTATGAAATCAAAACCATAAACACGCATTTGATAAAGCGGTTCGTACAGGGAATCTGCTAGAATTTTTAGCTTCACACTAGGGTAAATTTGTGTCGTTCAGGGAGGTGTGAATTTTTTCGAGCGACTCATTTGGTTCGATTTATGGTGTGGATAAATAAAAAAACTAATTTTACATAATCGCTAGATCGTTCACGGGGAGTGTCTGCGAAAGAGCTATCTATCTTATTTTTACAGAATCTTAAATACCTTTGAGTAACCTGATGTCAGACGCCAGAATTATCAATTCATTTTTATTAAATTTTGGACATATTGATTCAACTTTATTATTAGGATAACACATTCTTACATTAAAAATATTGTCGCTGTAGCATAGTTGGATAATGCACCTTCCCCGGTTAGGAAAGAGATCCAGGTATTGTGAAGTTGTAATTGTAATAAAATATCACAGAATGTGTTTTCCTAATAAATTAAATTTATTTTATAATAATAATTAGAATATTATACCTTCTAGGGTATGGCGTTATTGAATTCAATTTATTTGGACATGAAATAGTCAGCATTGCAATAGAAACACTACATATTTCAAAGAGTCTCATGGCGCATACAGAAAATTTCAATGCACTTGGATTACTCGCGTAATTCTTATTAGATTTCGATCAAACATTTCTGGTAGATATAATGGCACATGTTCATAAATTTATGAAAAGACATAACTAGAGAAAAATGTATATAACACACACCCCTATAAATGCACGGACGATATCTACATAATTCTTGTGGCCGTTTTGCACTTTTTTAATGTAAATACTATTGCAGAGAATTTTTCAGTAAATGGTTTCAAGTTTCAGATGGTTGAAAGATACGACACGAGTTAACAAGCATCACGAAGTAAAAAATCCATAACACCATGGCTTATAAAAATGGGTCGAAAGATATCAGATCGATCTATTATTATATTTAATTTATTAAGTAACTTCATGATAATACGAGGGGCAAGTAAAAAATAAGGTTCCTACATTTTTTTCAGGTATAAGGTATTTTTTATTGCAATAAATAAGTAAACCATCTGAAAGCTTGTACTTTATTCTATTTTTCTACATAGTCTCCTGATTTTTCTATGCATTTTTCCTGACGAGTTATCCACTTCTGAAAACCCGCTTCGAAGAATTCCGCCGCTAGGCCGCCGATGAACTTGGTGACCGCTTCTTTCACCTCTTCATCTGTATTGAAGCGTTGTCCACCCAAGTGTTGCTTCAATTTCGGAAACAAGTGGAAGTCGCTGGGAGCAAGATCAGGGCTGTAGGGGGCATGGTCAAGCAATTTCCAGCCGAATTTGTCCAGTAGGGCGGTGGTCTGTCGAGAGACATGCGGGCGAGCGTTGTCGTGGTGCAGCCTAACGCCCTTGGTCAGCCTTCCTCTCCGGCGATTTTGGATGGCTCTTTTGAGTTTTGTCAATGTCTCGCAGTACCTGTCCGAATTGATGGTGGTCCCTTTAGGCATAAACTCGGTCAGCAAGACGCCTTTTCGGTCCCAAAACACCGTAGCCATCACTTTCCCTGCGGAAAGCGTCTGCTTAAACTTTTTCGGCCTAGGCGATTCAGGATGGCGCCATTGTTTGGACTGTTCTTTTGTTTCTGGAGTGACGTAGTGACACCACGTTTCATCTCCCGTAATAATGGAGTCCAAGAATTCTTCGGTATTCTCGGCGCATTCTCGAAGAAACCCCTCGGCACACTTGACACGATTGTCTTTGTGGGTTTCTGAAAGCATGTGTGGGACCCACCGCGCGCACACCTTGCGATAACCAAGTTTATCGGTCAAAATGAGATATAATTAGTTTTCAAAAAAAATAATTTTCAATGTTCTACCGTTCATTAATTTTATAAATTAATTTTACGTTTTTCTTTTGTATGAGTAAGAGTAGTATTAATTTGGTTATTTGTTATTTTTTCAACTTTCTTGATTTATCAATGTATATTTTAAATTATAGTAATGCCGTGATTAGATTTTTTTACTATCGTAGGATAGTAGTGTTACACTCAAACTATATATTGTATTGATCTAGTGACTTTTATATAAAGTTTTATTAGATTTTTTTGGAATAACCTTAAAAATTAGACCCACAAAGCATCTTACTCGCTACGTAGTATATTCTCCATAAATTTATAATTTTTTAATGTATATTTTTTGTGTGTATGTACTCGAATATTTATTTATTATTTATATATTATAAACGTAAACTTCGAGACGGACCTTGAAAAGGGCATTGGAATGTAATTTATGTAATTAAATAAATATGATTGTATAAAACTTTTCATGTGACAATGGAAATGTTACCTACAAACTTAGTTTATTTTATTTTGGATTCACAAATGATGTATATTGAACTTCTTGGAGCCGGTTGTCTAATCATTAGTAATTTTTTACTATGGTAACTTTTAACTAACGCCCGTGGTTAAAATCGTTTGCGGATTATTTGATCATCAAATTTACTATTGTCAAAGCATGTCTATAGGTGTGACAAATAATCATGGAATATGCTTTACTTAATGCATTATCTATGGATTTTTTCGCATAGCCGTTCGATATGTCACTTTGATGGTGAAATATTTTCGTATTATGTGAAATTATGTAAACAACGAGATCACCATCGGACGAACTCTCATCACTAAAATAACGGGATATTGAATAATTTATTGTCGCGTACTGTCGCAACTTTCAAAGTATCAATCAATGTGTCAGATGACTTTTGAAACAGCTGTGAAAAGTCCGCCATATTTAACTATCGATTCTCGTTTTTACTATCAGATATCGTATAGTAAAATAGGTTTACTACGGGATGTTCTTTCGAGAAGTAAATATTTTTTTTACTAAAGATCAAACAACCCGTTTTTTATTTTAGTAACTTTTTTTACTATAGTAAAAAGTTACTGCTGATTACACGTTGCGTGGTGCAGATAGTCAGTAAGAGTATCATTTTTATAACGTTACATACAGAGCTTGTTTTTTTCACACAATGTTTAATTTCAAAGAATCTACCAATGAAAATATATTTGTGACATGAATCTTATTGTTTCCATTAAAATATAACAATATTAGATTTTTGTTTCACTATGATCCATGATGAAACAGAAAACTACTAGAAAAATGAAGTGAAGCGGGTGTTAGTGAATTAGGCAGTTTCTTTTGGCGCTTGTACGTGAATGACATTTCTCTCGGAAATTCGCCTTGAAAGTGCGTAAGGCACATAGTTGAGCGCTAATTAAGTTATTATTCATGGCTGCAAGTATTTTGTATGCAGAGTAGAATGAAGCTACCGATATATAAAATTAATATATTAAAATAAATTAAAAAATTACCGAGTGTCGGCTCTAAATCCGGGACGATGTATATTTTTTACTTCAGGTGGACCGTCGCGTCGTGCGGTGGACCCACATGATGACTCACCGCCCACCAAGACCAGAACGACCCGGCGAGCTGACGCCGGACGAGTTGATGATGAAGACTTTGTCTCAGGACACCGAAAACTATGACACATATCGGTCTGCGGACCGTCCGCGTCCGGTGAACAATGAATTGGTACAATTTGTGAACATTTCTAACAAATGAAATGGACGTACGGTAATATAATGCGTACCTACTAATAATGATATCTTACCTCTATCAGGTTTATGTTCCATTTGGATTTGGGGACGTGGCCCTTGGGGTGAGGAGCTGCCCCATAGCACTCTGCAGTAGCCCCCCAGCTGCAATGTTCCTCCATTATTGTTACCTGAAAAAAATAGGAAATATTTTATGAAAAAAAGGTTAAAATATTTCCGAATTACACCCCGAACATAGCGCCGCTTGCTCGATTCTTTTTTAGATATTTCAGTAATATGATAGCTATTATACGTACATATATATATATATATATCGATAGATACTGGTCATTTACCTACTTTTTATTTAATTTAAATAAACAAATTACTAATGCCTAGATATAAATTATTATATTTTAAAATTATTATTTTCATGTAAAACGCAAGTTCTCGTGAATTTTCAGTTATAAATATATTAATTTTCAGAAAATAGTTTCATTCTAATTACCAAAAACAAATTAATTTAGAAAAATCACATAGAAAATCTATCGAAAAAATACAACACCGAGATTCGAACCTAGAACATTACTCGTATATCATATTACTGCTAGAAAGTTTTACCGATTAAGCTATAAGTCACACAATTTGCAAAATATATAGAAGCCTTATTTATTACTTGTTAATGTTTTCCATACAGAGACATTCACATTAGATGATCTATAAATATCACCAATGAAAATTGATCACTCGTTAAGAATATTTCTGAAAATATTCTAAAATCTACAAATTTTATAAATTATTATTAAAGAAAACACATTCTTATTGTGAAGTTTAATTATTCAGAACAAAGGTCTGTAATATTTTAAAAATACTAATTAAATGTATTAATTAGAAAGATATACATATAAAATCAATTTTATCGAAAAATATTGTTGTTGCTACCTGTTAATCTGTCTTAGATATTCCTTAGTATATTTTACATGATTATTGTGTCCAATAATTATTTTTATACGTAACATCGCGACGTACTTAGATACCCTTAAAAATTTAACATCTACATTTTTATAACATTAACAAATGTAGATACCTCTACATTATACACAAATTTATAGTAGTGAAGGGTATTATTTATTGCTGATTTTGAAATATATTTTTAACTTATATTTACGTTAAAATTTCATATTTCGTCATATTATAAATTCATATAAACGTCATATTTCGATTAATTAATCATACGTACGCAAATACGTGAATTGTGTTTCTAATACCGGCGTAGTGTCGATTTTAAAGAAGAAGCACATCCTTTGTTCACTATGCAAGAGAAATTAATTAATTTATTTAAGAGGAACTTCCCATAACCGATACCCGAAATACAGTGATCTTGTAGCTATGGCTTTAGGCCTTTTATAATCTATATCCTTTGTTCTCGGTTAATATAAACATTCTTTGTTTTAAGTTCTAAGGGAAGATTTTAGTCCCGACAGTTTTTATGGGTTCATTGAACCCGCTGGTTAACATAAACACCAACCCTTGGAATCTCAAGTGGACTTCCAAGTAAACGCACTCGTTGACCTGACGTGTTACTCTAAAACAGAAACGAATAAAATAAGAATATGTCGGTATGAATTTAACTTGCATAAATTGCATCTAATTTGATAAGCCGTAAAGTAAGTAGGTAGCCGGAATATAATACGTGCTCTTTGTTTCTCTATTTTCCATAGCAATGGCATTTTACGAATTTACGTTATGATAAATTAAGATCTTCGCTTGTTTTACCGGGATTATTAAAAATAAATGCTTTTTGCCAAGGTTATTTCAATAATAAAAATATCGCTTCCGGTATCAGCTGTTAGAATTAGGTAGATTTTCTGTGTGTATTCTTTATTTTTTACTCATATTAACGAGTTTAACGATGTTTTTTTTTTAACTGACGCTTTTTTGAAATAAAATGGATAATAAATCAGACCGGTTAATGAATTTAGTTGAGATATTTATAATGTCAATTTTTAGAAAAGATTTAACATCTTAAAAATCTCATGAATTACTATGTCCATATAATTAGTTATGACAAATTTTTCGGATATAAAGTACAGATACCTTTTAACGGAGGATGGTTTGAGGGTCTCCTGATCTTGATCGAAGAAAGTGCACTAAATTTTTTGGATGTTGTGTTATGACCTTTTGCAATATGTAGTATTTAGTACTATTATTTTACTAATCGTTATCATATTTTGTCTAATGCATAGATATGGTTTACAACTGAATGTGAAATTATTATTGTGAACTTGAAACGATAGTCTTAATGACAATATTGTACAGACTATGTCTGCTCGTAAGATGATTTGAGCGAGAATTATTAGGAGAGATTTAATAAGCAAATAAGGAGAGCTAGCTTTATATAATAAGAGGATGTGGCGCCGGCGCAACCAATTGAATTTATAAGAAGATTGAGGATGCTATAAATTTCGATCACGGTGGACGCAAAATCTGGCACGGGATTTATTTCATTCTACTTTAATATAATAATGAAACCGACATTTAGAAAACAAAGTACTTAGGTATGTGTGAATTTTATCTATTAGACTTTATTGACATACATGTTTTTGTTGTAACAGAGGTGAATATATTATAATATTACATGATAAATATAAGATACAACTATATTGTGATTAAGTATAGACTCAACCTCTGATATATACAGCAATGTCCTGGCTACTTTGCTAGACTGCCGTCTGTGTTAAAGTAGTCAGTTTTTTTCGTGCTGTTGTAGTGTTATTTAATTCAAGAAAGATAAAGATTCAACAGGAATAAAAAAATAAAAAAATATATATATGTAGTGAGAGTGTTGTAAAACTAGTGAATTATTAGTATAGGTATTGTATTATGATTATGTTAGAATATTGGACTATACGGACGTTGAATATTATATACTATACTGATGTTGAATTATGCGGACCATATTTTTTAATTAAAATATATTACATTCATTTTGAACCAACAGAACGACGAGTTGTATAATTAATTACATTATTTAAAAAATATATATTAAAATACTTTTTTTTTAATACCGAAGGTGTTGTGCGTATGACTGGTATCAATACCTTTGACCCTAAATCAGTATGTGAGAGTTGTGCAGGAAGTGACGTGAGCCATGAGGCGCCGCTCAATTGCCGACCCTGGGAGGACCTTTGACCCCGGGATCATCATTGCCTTTCCACTATTCCAATTTCTTCAATGAATGTTATTTAAAATTTAACGTAGGTGGCGTTCGGATTAAATTAATATGCAATATTGTGTAATAATGTTAGTTATTATTTTTGTCTCGCTTATAAGTGAAGTAAGTTACCCGCATTCCCTGGTTCTCAAAAAGGAAAAGTCTTCAAAAGAATAATATCAAATATCTCTAGAATGAGAATTGGGCATTGCTAGGTGGCCTCTCATTTATTCAGATTCCCCAATGTGTGAGTGTGGTGCCGAGGAGGAAACCCTTGACCATGTATTTTTTGCCTGTCCATTGCGGATCACAGGTTTGTTTTACAGTGGTCTCGTCAATAGTAATATTCAGCTCCCGGTTAACTTGTGTCATCTTCTTTCCCTTAACTCGCCACGTTTAATCTATATAATAGCAAGATTTTTGAACGACAATGGTATTGACTTGTAATATAGTATTTCTTATTGTATAATATTATTATTAAGGAAAACACATTCTTATTGTGAAGTTGTAATTATTCAGAACATAGATCTGTGATGTTTTAAATACTAATTTAATGTATTAATTATAAATATCAATTTTGATTTGACAAAATTGATTTTATATCTACATATATTTATAATTAATACATTAAATTAGTATTTATAATATTATTGTACTTTTTTCTATAAAACAACGTTTTTAACTTGATTCATGGCACAAATCACTCTTGAAGAGTGGATTGCCTAGATGTAAGATGGTGAGAACAATTCAGTGAGTATACAAGTACTCAAAATATAAAATTCACTCCTCAGTAAATAATCTTTATAACTCGTCAATATTTTAATTAGAACGAGATGACAATAATATAGATCGATATCGTGACGTATTGAAAATGTCCATAACATTAGTTGGAAGTGACAGATGAAGCCCGATGATAAATAACATTTCCACAAGCGGCGATGACTGCTTCCCTGTAAGGTTAATCGATGCCCTGTCGCCTTCTCTTCTCAGTGTTCATTTATTGAACACGAATTGTGCGAGGGTGCTCGTGAACTCACAGAAACAAGAGGTCGGGCTGTTGCTACTGATTGGTGTAAATTGAAACGATTGGGTGAAAGGGAATAAGCAATTTACTTAAGTGACGACACATATTTCCGGTCCTAATTTTGACATTTAATATGATGATGAAATAATATATGACTGGTTGTTGAAATTTTCGCATTGAGCCGCTTTCATAAAACAAGACTATTTTATAGTTTTTCAATTTTCATTCCATTTCCACGATCTCAAATCAACGAGAATCTAAACTAGTTTCGTTAACATAAGTGACAATTTACATTAAAATAATTTTAAATTAAGTTCTACATTATAATCTGTGGTTCAGATCTTATATTATAAGAATTTATATTAGTTTTTTGTCAATACATTATTATTTGCTCGTCAAAAACATAAGTAACAAGTAAATGTCATTCGATTATTATTAATAACTAAAAAGCAGGCGTTAGACTCGGCGGGTGGCTGTGTTGTGACCGTTGTCTTTGAATTTGATAAAACATCACATTATTATACACGATTGTATTCCCTTACTGGGCTAATCAATGTAAAAGTTGTATTATACATTTTTTTCAAAAATACATAAATTTATGAATTAAAAATAAAAAATGTTTCAGTAAAAAAGAATGTATGTATGTGTGGTTCATGAGAGGAACAAACGTTTTAATTTTATGTTTTACTAATCTAATCGTAGAATTAATTCAATTAAAATAGGTACCTACCTATTTTGAATTATCACACTTTGTATTTTTAATTTAGGATGTATTTTTTCAATTGATATAAAAATGAAAATTTCAAGAGCGTTTAATTGTTTTTCAAAAAAAAAAAAATTATAATTTTTATCATTGCATATTGAATGATATATTATAATTCAAGTATAGTATAAAGTAAATATTACAAATTCTAGTACCCTTTTTAAGAAATAAATTATGTCTCTTGTTTAAACAGGGGACATTTTCAATATAATATTAAAGTGCACTAAATATAATAACATTATACAGTTGCCCCAAAGCGAAACCATGTAACATGACATTTTTAATGACTATTTTTTTTTTGCTTTTTGTGTATATAATTATGTACACAATACAAAAATGTCTGCTAATTACAGTTACTGGACTGTCATTAGTTGTTTTCAGACAGCCGAATATTTACGAATAAAAAAACCTTCTTTATAAAGGATCAAATGTGTATTAGTAGATTGAGATCGGAGCGGCTAGCACCATTGTAGGGCACGTGTCGTCCGCCGCCGGTAGGTCCTCGGATTTAACTGTCAGCGCGTGCAGGCTGTAAGCAGTGAGCAGAGTCCGCGATGAGGAGCCCGGATGAAGAGTGGCGACCGGTCGGTATCCACTTAATCCGAGTTAATTTGGTTAATCGATGATGCGTTCCACGCCGCCCCCGCCCATCGCGTGTGGTCCTGCCGCACAAAACAATTGCCGGTGATCGCCCGCCGTATTGGGACGACGCTGATGACGGCCGGTGACATCATCCGTTTGTTTATCTGGCGACGCCGCCCGGGCTGCGCTGGACCCTAATTACATACATCATTATTGCGAAACAATGTGAATTTGGCTCCAAATTTTTATGAACTCTTTTATTGTTAGTACGTAGGTACTTATTTAATACCATTGTGATATTTTTAATAAATATCTTCAGATATATACTGTAATATTTCATAGCCAATGCATAATTAATACCCGCTATATCTAGTATTAATAGATTAAAGTGGGCAGTCACGTTATATTACTCGCACATATAGTGTATCATTAAACGCGCTGAATACTATTAAATACAATAAATACTAGGCAGGTAAAAACTACAAACTTATTGTTTCCGCACATTTAAATTTTTTTTACTATCATTATTTACTAAGTAGTGGTATAAAATCCATGAACCTCTAGAATAGCAGAATTACGGGGTTCATATCTTCAAAATTCTGACAGTATTATTACTTTGTTTTTATTTAAAAAATGTACTTTCAGAATATAAAGGGCACATGTTCAAATAAATAGAAAATTTAAAAGGAAATTAATACTTCATTCAGATATATTAAATCTATTTTCTTTCAAATTTCCCTATGCGTGACACAAAGAACAGTAATGGAATATTTTATTACTATTTATTATTTCACTTAAAGATAAAATAAAATATAAATAAGCTGTAGGTTTAGTAGTACAGTCAAGTTATATTTATAGTTCAGTTAGAACGTCTAACTAACGTGATTAAAAAGGGAATTCGTGTGCTGTATTTTTAACATTTCGATAGAGGGAAATGCTTCTAGACTAGAAAGCTGTATTATAAGATATTATAGTATGTAGGTATATGAAACGTATCTATTCATTTAGTAGATATCATTCCTTTATCATCACCACTATGTAGCTAGAAGAATGTACAGTGTATGGTTCATTTCGAAAAATGACATCGATTTATATATTTTTTTAATGTTATCATAGCTACTTATATAGTACCTATCTAATATGTCATACGAGTAACATAATATGACACGAAAATACAGTAAATTAATAGTTTAAAATCTGCAGATCGAAGAGTTAGTCAGTATTTCTTCATAATTGTTATTCTATTAACACCTAACTTTATTTTCAATATCAAGTCTGCTCATTAATGAAAAGTATGAGAATTTAAATCTGGAACAATCAAATCATAAATAGTCACACATTAATAAAGTCGTCAACGGGCAATACGGTTAGTCGTGTGACACAAGTCGGGCGCCCCAACTCCCAACACGGGGTCGCGGCCCCGAATAGCGATCAATTTGCCATCTGTATCGACGACTCGGTCCGCGAATCACTCGTTAAAATGGCGATTTATATGAATTACTGTCCTCTGATGACCGTGGGACGTTCGCGCTGGGAACTGAACCGAAGCCCCGCAGGTTAAGAAGTGTTAATTGCCCCAGATTGATATTGTCCCGGGCAGACGGCGCACATCGCCAATAGTACCGGGTGACCACAACAAGTTCCACAGAGATCCCACAGGCCCGAGTTGATATTTTGATCTAGATATAAACTCAGAGATCCGCTTGAAAGAGACAAATACTCAAATCCGTGTAAGCGACGTTCGAATTGACAACAGGACTCGTCACATGCGTACAAAATATTTATTACGTTTTAACTGCTGCTGAGAAGATTCAAATTCACCCAACTGATGAACGATACATCAATGATCGATGAACTGTCATTTGATCTACAATTTGCGTAAAGTGAAGCGCGAGACGGCGAATCTCTTGAGTTTTAAAATTTATAAAAATTTCATTCGTGGATATGGGCAACAAATTTAAGTTCTAAAGTAAAAGTACAACGAGTTTATAATAAGTATTTACAATTAAGTATAATTCATTTTTCTAAGTATGTGTGATCAATTTTTTCAATTGACTTATTCTTATAACCTATGTAAATATACTTCGATGTTCGAACCAACTTTTCCAATCCAAAAGTTTCCTTCTCCTCCTCCGGTATATCTATCGCACTGGGACCACGTCTTAAAACCTTAAAATGTGTCACACCCGTTAAACTATTTTACGTTAATCAAAAAGTTTTATTATTAGCAGATAAATGAATCCCGTTTATTGATACCTGTTTTGATCTTAGTGCCCGCGTTAAAAAAATATATGAATTGAGTGCAGTTAACAAATATGGGTATTGTTTCATTATGATCACCCTATTATATACATCAGTAAGTACCAGACTTCTGCGTTGCAAGTAAAAATCGGATGTCAGATCTAATAATATTATGGCAATACTCAATACTTGAGCAGCGATGACCAGTATAGTTGAACGATTCTACATTGTGGCAAAATGGATTGATGACATGGAATTTAATGACCCCTATGTTGCCATATGTTATCTGTGATCTTGTCCTATTAATTGAGTGGCACTTTTTTATTGACCGATCAAGTTTATGTCTTGCGACGAGAATAGTTTTGATTCCTGATGAGTATTGATTTACGATAATTAACCAAGATTTGGTTTATTACGTATTATAATAAAATTTAATCTCCCTTGAAATAAAACATACTTAACCACTAGACTAACAATTTTTCGCACATTTTTTCCTTACAAAATCTATTGCTAAAATTCTTAACTAAATATATTAGGCTTTTGCAGTCTGTTTTTAATATTCATACGATAATATAGACCCATTCCATATTTAAGACGCCGGATTTAGAAATCAGAATCGTATGTGGTGGGCGTGGTTTCAAAACCCCGATCAGCCATTATAAAAAAAAATCAATTCATTTAAACTTTAAACATTTAAAAAATATATTTAAAATAGGTTTTACTGAAATTGCCATTCAAGCGGCCACTACATCAGAAATCGGGACTGGTTTTTTCGCTTTGGGATTTATCTACATTATTACGCTTTCTTAATTTTATACTATATTTATTACTTATAAGAAGTAGTTTATATGTTTATACCTACATATATACTTTTGGGTTACTAAAGTGCGTGAGTCACCATCATAAATTTAACAAGTTAAAATTTTTATGCATTCTGCGATTATGATGAAAGCAATCATCCCTTTCGAAATCTCCACAGAAATATTAGCAGCGTTGCTCCTGACAATCAAATCTTCCCAGACTAATATAATCTCTAGCGCATTCAGCAAAGCTTCGCTCTCTTCGGAACAGCCACGGTCGCCCATTATTAGTTTATCCACCTGAACTCCTGAAGCGGCGGGTTAGCGGGGGCGCGGGGGCGCGGGTAGCTGATGGGCGAAGTGGAGTCGCACGTATACTGCCTCGAAGGGCAGAATTGAATCAGGGACACTTCAGTCACAACCAGAGGAGACCTTCCAGGCAGCATCTTACTGCATGGTTTCAGATGAGAAATACAAGCCAGAGGTACAAGCGTCTACTATAACACTGTAACCGAATTCTTCAGTAAAGGTTTTAGATCGTCGTGCGCAGAATAGTTAAAAAAATTAATCATAATAAAATTTTGTTTCTATTTTAAAAAGAACACATTTGTAATTTTTTCAGAATATAGTGATATTAAAAAATTACAACTTCACAAATAATAACGTGTTCTCTTTAAAATATATATAAGTTGAATTAAAGTACATCCACAAATTTAATAAAATGAAATTATAAAATCTCTGGCGTCTTCTAGCGAATATTTATCAAAAGTATTTGCAATAAAAAGGTGATAGCTAAATAAATGGAATGTATGATGTATCAATTTGAAATAGCTGCAACAGATAAGTTCAAAAATTTGTCGTCTAGTTACGGAGGTTGACATAGTGTAATTAGTTTATGGCACTTCCCCGGATAGGAAGAGATCCTTGTTCAAATCCTGGTGGCAGCTAATTTTTTTTAACGATTAATTGAGTTTATCTGTATGTATTTGTCTAATTGATGCATTTAATTTGTATTAATTATTGTTTTATTAAAATGAGTTTTGATTGAGTAAAATTTAGCTAATCGGGTTAGATTTCGACTATTGGTCTGAACTTACATTCTGCAGAAGGAGGCAACATTTTGACAAAATATTCAGTGAAAATTCTGCAGCATGGACTTTTGCATGTCGATTACAATAAATCATTAACTGAACACAAATTAATTATTATTAAAACATTATCTACTTATTGACAATTATGTTCTAATAGACAGTATGTTTTATTAAATCCAACCCTCACTGTTATATATTATTATCTAGTACTAAATAATCTTACACAAATTATTTATTTCTTATTTCTAATTTTTAACTTTTATTTTTATATTACATTTTTTTTATTATTACCTAGTATTTATTTAAAATTCACGTGCACAAATCTTTTTTTTGTTGGTCAAAATATTTTGTTAAGGCATGAATCATAACGTGGCAAAAGGTATGCAGTATCATGTTCAAAAGAAATATTTAAAAGATTAAGTAACATTATGGCAAAAGGATCAATAGAAAGATAACCTTTTTTCGGTTGATCCCACTGCCATACTTTCACCAAAATATTTGTCAATATTTCATTCCCTTTGAATAATAAGATATCTGACATAAGATACATGAAACTTAAATATTGAGCTTTAAAATTTTGAATGTAAATTTTCTTATTTCTTCTGTAGAGTTTGGTTTATCGCTCACTAGTAGAAATTTTAACAAAAATGGTGCTAAAGGTATGATTAAGAGTAATAAAATAATCTGATTCCTGATTTCGGCCACATTCTATTATATAACTCATACATTATATAACCCATACATTTTATTTATATTCAAATCAACAGTTGTTATTTAAAAAATATTACAAGTGCTTCTAAAATATTACATAACTTTTATTTTCTTGTCATCTTGTAAATTACTAGGAAATTTGAGATATTTGTAACATAGTATTAAAGAGAAAATAATTACAAATATTTTGATATGAAAAAGTCAATTTTGACCAAATTGTCAGTTGATACCTTTTTGTTCTAAAGTCACGATTTCATTTGAATGATTATAACATATATTTTCGCTGTTTTAATATTTACGAAGTTCTTATTTTAGCCATTATACTTTTTATTGGAGATATATTTAATTTAGATATATGTACGATAGTTTTATAAATGTTTTTCTTATTATAATTATACAAAATAAATGTGTTCAAGACCATTTTTTCTATCTAAGTCGTTTATTCATTATATTATTACAATAGAACCATTATCGAAAATACAGTTCCAACAATGTATTTGACGTCTGAGAGAACTAAATGAAAATTAATTCGACTGAAATGTAAATAAAAAATCTTTGAACAAATTTTCTAAAAATATTTTAACAAGCCTTATTACAGAGAGACATTAATATCATAAATCTATTTCCTCGAGTCAATAAATCCACCCCAAAACGGCGACCCTTGGGAAGCGCTTACGAATTTAGTCAATAAATGTCAGTAATATCGTTTACAAAAGTAGCGATCGCCTTTATCGTTAGTATCTCCTATTACACAAAATCCGAGACAAAGACAGCTTTATTTATTTCGGTGCTTTGACGGGAAAGTATTTGCCGTCCCTTTCGCGTTAACAGAAAGCAATGGGAAAATCCCTTCCGTGTATTAAACTCGGTTATTGGCCCGTACATTTTTAATGTAGCACTTATTGGGTTCGGGATTTGATGTCAGACAGAACTATATTTTGTACAAAAGATTTTACTTTCTTATGGACGTGTTGTGAAGAAAAACCGATACACATCTCATTAATATACTTACTATTTTCAAACCATGCTAAGCGACTCAAACCCCTGATCACTTAAACAATAGGCGAGTGTCTTATTATTAGACCAGCAAGCATGTCATTAAGCGCGTATTGGGTAAACTTTAAAAAA
The DNA here is from genome assembly GCA_031772225.1 of Eubasilissa splendida. Taxonomy (NCBI): domain Eukaryota; kingdom Metazoa; phylum Arthropoda; class Insecta; order Trichoptera; family Phryganeidae; genus Eubasilissa; species Eubasilissa splendida. The sequence continues at coordinate 20,565,408 of CM062846.1, read as the reverse complement.
TCCTTACCCTCAAGCTAGCTTAGTGTAATGAAGCTTATGATAGTCTCGATTAAAGACATTGTCGTGCACGGTTTAGAGTTTAAACACATTTTTTATTAATAAAAGATAAAAAAAAATACATTAAATATACATATACCATCCCAGTATATAAAGTAACAACGAAATTTCAAAACTATAAAATACTACATCAAGATTATAATTCTTAAAAAATTATAATTTAGTCAAGCTCCTCATTTTATTTACAAACAATTATCTACATTATAAATATGAATTAAATATAGTAATTAGAAAGATATATAGATAAAATCAATGTTATTGAAAAATATTGTTTTTGCGCCACCGGGATTCGAACCTGGATCTCTTTTCTAACCGGGGAAGGTGCCTTATCCAACTATGCTACAGCGACAATATTTTTAGCGACAAATTTTCGAACCTATATGTTACCTTTTTGATATAAACACATTTAATTGTTCCATTATTTGAAAGCCCTATCTACTTTATTTTATATCTTTCTAATTAATATATTTAATTCATATTTAAAATATCACAGACCTATGTTCTGAATAATTACAACTTCACAGTAAGAATGTGTAACATCTACATTATTTTCGGATTTTGCAATATGTTTTCAATTTGGGTGAAATTTTGCGTGTAGATCTGGGTATTTAATATAGGTATTAATAGCCCAAATATTTAGAGTTTTGATTAATATTACATTATTTTATTTATGATCTCTTCTTTCTCGGATAAATTGTAAGATCAGAAACCGTCCCCCTATTGGCCAGAATCAAAACGTCACAGGAATTAGTAAATTACGACAATGGTAGAAAGTAAATGAGCATTGTGCCGACAAGCTTTTTGTGTGCGATTAATAAATAAGTTTTAATTGAGCTTGAGACAAGGCTCACTGATGCGTTTATTTGGAGTCCGATTTCGTAATTCGTTCATATGGTTCACAATAATTCTCAATTCCTGTTCGCGTATTTACAAAGTGTTATTATGTATTGCTTAATCTTTGGGTAATTTCACGAGTAGGTAAAATTATTTGTTCATTTTACACGTAGATTAAATCATTGACTAATTTTAGATGCAGGTAAAATCTTTGGGTAATATTACACAGTGGTGAAATCTTGGGATAATTTTAAATGTAAGTAAAATCTTTGGATAATTTTACACGTAGGTAAATTCTGTGACAATCAAGTAATTTATCTCTACATTTACAAATAATCTTTCTGAATTTTGTACTAAACCAGTACTATAACATTATTTTACACACTTATAATTTATTTAGTAGAATTGTATCCGATAGATTTACAGCGAAAGAAACTCTGATTATTTTTTTAGCGAAGTAAAAATCAGATAAAATATATTTGATGATACGTAAAGAGATCAAAAGATGTTAAGGCGTACCTTCGAGTCACGCCCTGTGCGTTGGCACGTCGCGCGGCGCGTGTCGAGTAATCCCTGCCCTGTGCCGCCCCTGCTTTACTAATCATCCCCGGAACTTTCACCCTCGCGATACCAGATTTACATAACTGGTCTCAATTCAGCATTTTAATTTGAAATGAGGCGCTATTATCTCAATTTAAAATCTTACATGTTGCCAAACACAATATTTTAATATAACTAAGTGTGATTAATAATGTAACCTCTTCAGTGTTTCAGGAATCAAGTTATATATGTTGTTTTTCGGAATTCTGTAAACTACTTCTAACAAAATCTTGACAAATGTGTTTAAAAAAGTTTAAAGAAAACAAATACACGTTTTAGGTGCACATTATTCGACTCGTAAATATTCAATAACATATTTATGATTTTATTTTTCCTATATTTCATAGATGGGATTTTTAAAATTATTTTTCATTTACTTAAAATTTTAGAACATTTAAAATCAAATGATTTTTGAACTATGTTAAATGCGTGCGCTATGTAATTAGACTAATTTGGTGGTCTCCTGCAACGAGGCTCGAACCCCCGACCAATAGATCTCAAGGCGAGTTTCTTAACCACAAGACCAACAATTAGTTACTATTCTTATTTAAATGGTTTTTGTAGAGAATTTTTCACGCTTTTGGAAAAATCTGGCTTCCCAATAAATTTATAATCCATCTCAACTTTCAAGCACCTAATTCAAAGTAAAACAGCGTTTTAAGTCAAGAGTAAATATTGTAGTTAGTACACACTACAGTCAGTATTGTGTACTAGCTACAATATAAATTTATGACACTGTTTTAGCTGTACTGTATACTAACTACAATATTAACTTAATATCTATTAATAGATATAATTAGAAAATAATAATATAAATGAAAATGAAGTTAAAAGTGTTTTTATATTAATATTTGTACAAATTAACAACAAACAAGTAACTGGTATTGCGTAAGTATGCTTGATCTACAAGTATTTTTAATTTATATCAGTAAATGTTGCTATTTCCAGTCTATTATTGGATTAACATTAAAAAAAAAGAATCCTACAACCTTTTAAATTTTTCGTAAAGGCTACAATCAAATACTTCAAACAAAGCCAAATAAACCTTTGCCATCCAAAATCTAGATCGCGGACTCGTATATTAAACCAAACATTGTGAAATCTTTGTACCGAACAATCAACTTGATTGCGGGTGGAAGGAAGTATACCGAACCGGGTGAGGCAGGTTTGCCGGCGATTCGGGTCCCGGAAAAATTACTGAGGTTTAACTAACCGTGAAGCTGATTGCCCGCAATTCTGCCCGCATTGATCCGACGAAATCCGTGAATCCTCGGCATGCGTGCCGCGTGCCGCGTGCCACGGAGCCGCGAGCCGCGAACTACGAGTCGCACCAAGCAAGAGGAGTCTCTCGTGTGTTATAGCTCACGAAAACGAAGGCCCATTGGAATCCATTCTATTTTAAATAAAACTATCAAATCACCAAACGCAAAATTATTTAGAATCTGTATAACATTTTGTAGTTCATCAAAATATTATATCTAAAACTAACAAACGTTGTTCGTTATGTATAAAATATAATGATTATATTATTTCTTAGATATTAGCAAAATTACTATGTGACCTCATTTTACATAAATAATTTGACAAAATACTTTGTTTAAACCACTATTTATTGATAATTCAACATGTTTCAATACATGTGGTATCTTCTTTAGGAAACAATGTATACTAAAATTAAAAATACAAGCATGGATAAAAACAAAACATAGTGGTGGGTAACTAAGTAGGAATTTATATGAAAAAAAATTTAAAAGGTGACTCTTTGCAAAAAGTATTTGGTGATTTATAATATTTAGCTTGCCCAATATCCCAAATGTCCAAAATTATTAGAGTAAAAAGATGATTGTATAGAATTTAGGATATTGGGCAAGCTAAATATTATAAATTGATTATAATGAGAGTATCAGCCATTGTAATTAGATTCTAAATTATATGTCAACTCTGAATTAAAAATGTAAACTGAAGTCACGCACGTTTTATAAAATGTACATAGCAATTGTAACAAGGAAAATGTTGTATTTTATTCTCCAGCTGCCTTCAATCTGTAACTGTGGCCGATTTGTCTACCCAGAATACAAGGAAAGTTTGTATCTACTCAACGCCAGTGAAGTTCAACGCAAATCAGTTCATTAGTTGACTAGCTGGTGGAAGAGACCCAAGGGACCTGTCTGGACGGGGCCACATGTACCGAGGGTACGTGCGCCCTGGGCTACTGCTATCTTCCCCCAACATTCACCACTCACCACTCACCACTCCACCCACTGTGAGAACTATGACAGATTTTGTTAATGAAAAGTCTAGTTCTAAAAATTTTCTGAAAATATTTTTTAAAACTTCATTGAAACTAGAAAAATACGATTCTATATAATTTTTACAGACGTTTTTTTCAAATCTCAAGATTGAGAAACGATTTAAGTATTATTTAATCAATTAATTGTTTTTATCATTCTTATTTCCTAAGTCTACTAATATAAATTTATTTTATAATAATTCTATTTTACATAACGTACTAATTGTTGCGTATAAGCATAGATGCCGGAAGAATTCAGATACGGAAGGAGTTTGGCACTCACTACAATATGGATTCTGCTGGCACCTCCAAAATGTGGACTGTATTAAAATTTACTATTTCACTTTAGGTTTCTTTAGACGACTTTGAGTTCCGACACTCTATAGACGCGAAGGCGATTGTAATTCTTTCGATTCACATGTAACCGCACTGGTTCAAGCTCGCCAATCGACTGATCGGCGGCGTGCCGGGAGGGGAAAGGAATGGGGGGGGGGAAATCACAGTGCATTATTTTCGTACAAAATAAATATGTCCCAAACACCTATAATATATTACTATTAATAAAACAATTGTGACTTTTTAGTATATACCTACATATATTTTTAATATTGAATATATTTTATTCAAGGCTCTCCCAGAACATTAAAAATATAACGTTAGAAAAAGCATAAGAAAATATCAGAATATTCAATATGAGGTTGCGCGTAGACTATAATATATAAAAACGTTATTACGAGACTTTAGAGCATATTTTTGTAGAAATAATATGTAGGAAAAAACATTATATAAAGGGGTGGTATGACGTATGTATCTGAGATGTGTAATATAATATGCGGTTTTTTTTTAAGCACATAAGTAGGTACATTAATTCTACATTATATGTTAAATGTTAAGTAAATAAAAATATTGAAATATACCTTTTATAAAAATGGTTTAAATACAGAGAATAACATCGGAGGTACAATAAAATCAAGAAACACAGGTAGATATATATTATGTTGGTAGGTAATATAAAATATTGAGTAAATACATAGGTATATAAATTTTAAATATAATATTGAATAAATATTTGGGAATATAAGTGTAAATGCACATATTTGAAAAGATATGAAATCATTTGATTGTATATGTAAATCATTTGTTTTAAATAAATTAACTAAGGCAATTCAAAAAACTAAGAATTTTAGTTATTATTGTATTCGGATACTCTGCCATATACGCAACTAACTTAGCCCCAGTTCTCGAATAGTGCCATTTTAGGATTCATTTATGACCTAAAATGTTATTTAGTTTCATAACTTCAGTAACAAAAAATGTTTTTATGAGAAATGAATTTTTATGTTGTCTTAGTTTTGATCTAGATGTGCGATATATAAGTTATTTGTGTAATTATAGATATAAGAGACGAAGTAAAGATATGATCTTAATACTGTTTATGCCGAACAAAAAATCTGTGACGAACAAATGTATATTACAATATTATAGAACAAATAATGTATGTGCAAGACCGTTAGACATGAATGAAAAAAAGAGTGAATGAAATAATAGAACATGTGTTGCGAATATTTTGCGCTTACGATCTGTGGTACTTCATTTAAGTGTCATATAAACATGTGGTATGATGAAATTATAGCTTCCTGTTTTAGGAAAAAACGTTTTATTCCGTCTTGACACATGTTGTTTGTTGTACACAATGGCTTAAAAAGAAGAGAAGATTTATCAAGATTTTTAACTCTTCAAGACAGCATATTTTATTACATCGCAGTTTTGATTTATTTGTGTATACGTCAAATGAAAAGGCCATTATTATTTTGTTCCAAAATGAATAACATAATTCTGTTGTGAAACTGTATAGACTAAATTCAAACTCACTTTAGTTATGTAGGTACATACAGCAAATATAATAAAGATATGTAAAAAGAAAATAAAACAAATAAATACTTTTTGTACTTAATATCTAATTTGACCTTTTTGATGATGATTTAGGTCTGTGCTTATCTTTAAGATCTTTGATTAAATTAATTTATCTAGTAAATAATTATTATTTGTTAATCATCTTTTAATACAATAATATTAATTTATTTACAAGATTTCCTTAGTAATATAATATAATAATACATTAGTATAGTACACGTAGGTAACATTATTTACCTACCAGATTTTCTGAGAAACATAATATATTTAATTATAGGTAATTATTATCTTATCTTCACTTGAATAATAATCTTGACTGTTGACGTAGGTAGACAGATTCATAAAATGCAGTACAATAATATAGTACAGTTCAGTCCCATTACCGTTGGCATCGGCTCGATTATAAAATTGTAAATAATTTTATACGATAATCTTTTCTAAAACAAACGACAAATAATTTTTAATTATTTTTTATGTGTGATTTATTGCTAGTCGTTTAAATGTTTAGACCAATCTATGATCTCAACCTTTGAATACGAATAAGAATGGTAAGATGCTATGTGTTCTCGATATTATTTTATGGAATGGAAGCATGGACGCTTACCGAATAAACGATAAGGCGACTTGAAGCATTTGAGATGTGGATCTACAGAAGAATGCTTAAAATAAGCTGGATGGGTAGACTTACGAATGAAGATGATATGGTTCGGATGAATAAAGAAAAATAAGTAATTAAAACAATAAAAAGCCGAAAACTTCAATATCTCGGACATGTGATGAGACATCCGGAGAAGTATGAGATCTTGAACCTCATAATTCAGGGAAAGATTGCTGGAAGTCGGGGCCCGGAAGAAAGATGACGTGGTCGCGCCAAGTACTCGTCATTAACAATAGATACTCACTCTCAAATTCTTTTTCAATGTAAAAGAATGCGCTGTATCATTTTGTAATGAACATTGCCAACTTGTTTAAAGTTTTAAATACACTACAAGTTTATTCAACTTCTTTATATATTATTAGTACTGCATGTTATAATTTGTTTTCAATGCTAGTTCAATATTTAATTGTTGTATCAAGATATGGACAAATACAAAATCGAGAAAGCAGTAAAGGATGCGTATCATATGTTCAAGAGATATAATATCCCGTCAAGGGCTGCGGATAAATCTTTTTGGGAGCTAAAATTTATCTATATTGAGAAACTATTAAATGGTAAAAAGTGTATCTCATCGAAATCAACTAACTTTTTTTAAATTACCATGTGGAGGAGTAGACATTAAATTTAGGTATTTAGTATTTTAGATATGTCTTTAAGTTACAAAAAGGGACACTGATGTGTTCATTATATTATTATTATAATGTGCAGGTATATTTATCAAGAAATAGATAATACAAATGAATCTGTGTAGCTTGTAACCACAAATGCATTAAAAAAAAATTATTGGTCGATATTTTTTATGAATGCCTATGCATAACTACTGATAAAGTAAATACAATTGTATTTATATAAAAAGAAAACCCTTTAAAATGTGATTATTAATACTGATTAGTTCTCACGAGATGCAAATATTTAAAGGTATTTAAAATTTTAATGGTTTTGTAACGACAATAATATTATTAAAGACAAATAATAAAACCAAATATCTACTTTCTCCATTTCATAGTACACAGGCATTTCATAAAACAATAATGTAGTTTTATTTTTAGTTTCATAAACAAGTTTATTCATGAATCTTCATATTCTTTATATAAATAAATTATATTTTTTTTTATAAATTTTATAACAAAATTAAGGTATGCGAGGACTAACAAGTTTGTAGAGTTTTTTTCATTACAATTGTCTACAGAATATATGTACTTGTTTGTTATCAGATAACAAATGAGTATGTTCTGTAACAATTGTAATTCTTTTTTCTACGAAATTAATTATTAGTATGTGTATGTATATTAATTATCTCAATATATAAAAATAATATGAAAATTTGTAGATTGAATGAAAAACTTTTTCACATATATTTTAGTATTCACTGGATTGGCCTTGTCACATATTTTCTGCATACCCCGGCACGAGTAGATACACTGATATCAGTACATATTGTTTTATCTTTTGTATGCTAAAACGAGGATAGTGTGTGATATGAGAGAGGGATTATTTTTTAATAGTCGTCCTTTAATATAATTATTGTCACCGAAAGATTGTCGAAGCTTGCTTATTGCCGACCATCTCGTCCCGGCAACCGCGTCCCGAAGGGCCCATTACAAGAGATCATGAAAGGCCGCAATCAACTTATTAATTTAAAGACTAAGACACAATTGTACAATATTTGTAATAATTGATGTAATTTTGGTTAAATTTAACTTATAGCTGTGTATGCTATATACCTACAAGTATTATACATTGCACGTGTTTAATCTTGCATGGACTAATAAAACTGCCATTAAACAAATAATGGATATCTCATAGTGACGTAGTTATTTTGTTATTATATTTTAATGGAAAGATATGCAAGTGTTGGTAATTGCAGGAATTACGACCTGTCATCGGCTGGCTTAAGTGATCACTTTATACAAATATAACGTTCACAATTCTCACCCATTAATAAATCTCCATATCTATTAATATTTTTTTTGGAAGTTGTATATATGTTACTATGTGGAAACACTTCGAGTACAACTACTATTTCTAATAAAACTGTCATTAATAAAATACATAATTAATCATCCATCGTCTGCAGTGTCCATATACACATCTCACGAGTCGTACCAATCATAAATATTGTATGTAATAAAATTGTAAATGTTTTTAATCCAAAATATGTTCATATATTTTTGTATCATATTGTAGGTTTATTACAAAAATTAAATAAATATGATAATTTATACTTTTAAAAGTTCATGAGTATAGTGATTTGACCATTGTATGATATTTTTATGTGTAAGCTTATGAGTAAACATTTCATACGTTAACATGCTGTAGGTATGATCAGACTCAAAATATTGGAGTAGGTAATACAATATGACCAAACGTGTTGGGGACCAAAATAAATATTTCCACGTGTCTATCAGTAGGTATTGGCTATCAATTCTACTGGTACCTACTTAAATGTAAAACACAGGGATATTGGGGTAAAATCACGTTCCGAGTAAATATATTTACTTAATACAGCATACAATTTTCTCGATGACGTATCGTTTACAGAAAAAATATTAATAAATCACATTTAATTTTATTAAAAATCAATCGTTTCTTATGCGTTATGCGTTTAAATAAATGAGTGAACCATAGTCACGTATGAATTAATAATGTCGCGATGAAAATTTAAAACACATTTAGAATTTTAAATAAAAGTTTGTTTGCAAATATTGGATGTACGATGTACCTAGGTGACGTACGGTGGCCCGTACAGTCCCCAGCTCTGGTCGTGTGAATTATTTAGACCAGCCAGAAATACACGCCGATGGATTTAATTAAATTTGCGAAAAAATATTATTTCGTTTTGTGAGCGCCAAACACAAACACGGTAGGACCTGCCATATATTTATATTTACTCAAAATAGGTACACAGTTATATATTTTTTATATAAATACATAGATATAACGATTGACGATGTACGGCGATTGATTGGTGCCGTTATCACAAAACATAATTATTTTGTAGGTACATATTGTTCTAAAAGTAGTTCTCACAATAATGAACGTTTATTAATTTATTTTAATAAAATCGGGAAAATATACTTCCTGCATATAATTTATCTGTATAAAGAGGAATTAAAATACTATTAGAATACTGGCGATTTTAAAATTACAGTTGGCATCAGAACTACTAATTTTAATTTTAAATACTAATAAAATGTATTAATTATGAAGATATACATATAAAATCAATTTTATCGAAAAATATTGTTGTTGATTCAAATCTGGATCTCTTTTCCAATCTGGGGAAGGTGCATTACTGATTATGCTACAGCGACAGTATTTTTGTCGACAAATTTTCGAACCCATATATTACACTTTATCAAATTAATACATCTATCGTTCCATTATTTTAAAGCAATCTACATTGTTTTTATGGAATCTCGAATACCTTTGAGTAAACCGATAACAATAGTATTTAAAATATCACAGACCTATGTTCTAAATAATTACAATTTCACAATAAGAATGTGTTCTCCTTAATATATAGTTGGATCAATGTGTCCAAAATTTAATAAAAATGTAATTATAATAAGAATATGTAATAAAAATATATTATTATTGTCAGAAGGCAAAGTAATTTGTTTGAATTTTTATTTTTTTCATAATCTTTTAATCTTATATTTGATTATTTCAAAACTTAACTTGTATTACCTATTTTTATCTGTAAATGTGTATTGATTCAGATTTTTCTAATATCATTATTTATTTCTTACTTTTTGTGTACATTGAACGTTTTTTAGATTTTTTAACTGATCAAATGATAGTATTGTCGTTTTAATAAGTTAAATTAATGTTCAAGTCAAGACTAAGATTGTATCAATTAAAAGAACCGAGCTAGTCAGGTCAATAATCCACGAAAGACACAAAAAGTTTTCTGCTCAAAAGCATGCATGGGCGGTTTCTTACTATGATAATTATGAATATTCTTACATTTTTATTTTATACTACTGTCCGTAACCCCCCGACAACACATCAATACCTAACAATTTTTGTAACAATGCCCGGGCCCGATACTCCCTCTCGGCGGCCCTGTATATAAAATACACACAATTCCCATATTGTCAAAAGTGTCACTTTATTTAAGTATAGCACTATGTCAAGGAACCCGTACACGTGTAAACTTTTGTATCGATGGTGGTTGTAAAGTTCCATAAATATTGACCGGTTTAATCTTGTCTCGACATAAAATACAACGGACCCGTTTGAATTAATGTCAGCCGAGGTTACATTTTAACCTTAACCGTTACCATACCGTGATATAAAATATCCATATGCAGTCATGCTGTCAACTCGTGTTACCGTAAGAAATTTTTAACATTTTAATTGTGAAGAAAGCTTTTATTAGTTTAAATGGCAATAAAAATATTAATCCTATAAACTAACTCTGAATATAGAGAATTAATTACGAAAATTGGACCAATATCCTAATATAATTCGGAGCACTCATCGAGTCCTATTACAATACAACCTTTTTTCTTATCTCTCTTCATTAAATTAGTGAGAAACAGAGATCATATATTCGTATTTTTGTTATTATTTTTATTGTCTTACCACAAATGGTATTTTTTCCAGCGTATTAATTTTACAACTGACTGAATTGAAAAATAATTATGTTTGTAGGATTTACTTTACACAACTGGTTTTTTACAAGTCATTTCAAAACATAAATATTTTCCTTAGAATTAACTTAAATATTCATTTTATGTTACGTATATTAACCGAAATATTACAGTTTTAATTGGTGCGGTAGATCTATGTTACTGCATGGTTTTGTAAGGGTTAAGAGCTATTCTAGAAACAATAGTATCACCACGGATAAGTTATTTTAGGTAGCTACGTATAATGTATGCATTTACACATTTCTAACATTGCCACCTATGGAGCGATAAATATAAACTTTAATAAATATATAAACCTGAATTCATTTTCATTGAAATATACTTGCATTTAATTTTGACGTATGTGATTGACAATAACTTTAAACAGGAAATGGACCAAAATTATTTTACTTCAGTTTATTGCATACTTCCAGAAAAGTCTTAATATATTAATAGCATTCACATGATATAAAAATGGACGGTATAAAAAATATTTTTTTCCCCACAAGATATCCGTCTCTCGTGTCGGGGTGATGTTCATGTTGCTCGTGATAATACTTGGTAAGTACCGCAATATTAAAGTATTCTACCAAAAAAATACACTTTAATGTTAGAATTTTATTTATTTATTTGTTTGCCGCTAATAGTAAAGAATTGTTTCACACATGCGACTGATCTAATCCAATATGTTAATAATTCATATTTGCGTAGAAAACAATCAATTTGTGGTTTGACATATTACATTAAATAAAATAACAATAACTTTGTATGAAACCGGTTGACGTATAATAAATTTCGTGGTTTCATACAAAGTTACTGTTATTTTATTTGATATGTTATTAATTCAATTCTCTATCAGTCCACGTACTGAACATCATGGTCATTTAGTTTGCTTCTAGCATAAACTGTTTGAATACTTTTTTTTCTTCTTTTTTTAAATAGGCAATCTACCCTTCAAGAGTGATTTGTGCCATTAATCAAGTTAAAACGTTATTTTATAGAAAAAAGTATAATAATATTGTAGAATATGAAACATTACATTATAAGTCAATACCATTGTCGTTCTAAAAATTTGCTATTATATAGATTAAATGTGGTGAGCTTAGGAAAAGAAAATGACACAAGTTAACCGGGAGTTGAAAACTACCAGTGATGAGATTACCGTAAAAAAAACCTGTGACCTGCAATGGACAGGTAAAAAAGATATGGTCAAGGGTTTCCTCCTCGGCACCACACTCACACATTGGAGAATCTATTAAGTTCAATCTGAATAAATGTGAGGCTACCTTGCAATGCCCATTTCTTATTCTAGAGATATTGATTTTGTTCTTTTGGAGAACCAGGGAATGCGGGGAATAGATATTTGAATTATTTTAAGCTGATTACCCTTATAATTATTTGGTTCCATTGATTGTAGAGTCCAGATAGAATTTATTTGTTTTTTTTACCATATTAAGTCTGTCATACAACGGGATATAGAATTTATGAGGTAAAACTCCGGAAAGAGGAGCCTCCATGGCCTATTTATCAGCATATTTTTTTTTTTTAAATTCCCTTACGTGCAGGAATCCAAACAAATGACACCCGTTAATTATTGCTGTCCATCTTCAGACATCTTCTGGTGGAACAGATTACCTCACTGTCTAGCCAAACTTTCATATTAGCAGAGAGGGATTCAATAGCAGCGAGTCGGGGAATATATCAGCCTTGTCAAGGTACCGGAGTACGCTGATGTCCAAGGCCTCGTTAATTGCCCAACATTCTGATGAGTAAACTGATGCCTTTTTTTCATATTCAATACTCTTTTTTGTTATTTTTTTATATTTGACTATACTATTTAACTCAATTTTTTTCAGCTTCTCTTACAGTGCATGTTTCATAATATATTAATCTGTAGAATCTTGTACGTATATAAGTGGAGAACCCAACCTAACCGAACCTAACCTGACGACCTGCGCAGGAGACATACTTTTTCTGACTCTGCATGGCTCCAGGGCTGCCTTAATAATATTGTAATCTCTGGATTGTGTCAATTTGGGGCCCTCATATCAATGTCTTGTTGGCACCCTAATATGGCGCTCCCCATAAAACAATACACGCAGTGAATAATGATAGAAGAATAATACCCTGACTATTCTATAAAAGATTTCAAAGGCGACCACTAACGATATAGGTATGTTCATACATACATACATAAGTTAGATCTACTTAGAAACCAACTAGTTACTAATTAATGATGCTAAATTCTGTATACCTCTCTGTACGCTATTTTAAATGGATCTAGAAAATCATAGCAATTTTTAATATCAGAATTTTATGTCATCCATAACGATTTTATAACATGGATTAAAATTGCATGCAAATGCACGTAGAACAAATAAGTAATATGCGGGTTTTTGTGCGATAAGAAATTCATTTTGTTTAAATATTGTCTCTTTTTCTAAGCCAATTTTTAAAATTTTTGTATAACCAATTTAAAAGATCTGCTTTTGAATTAATTAATAGGTATTTTGACAAGAATCATAGAATGTTCAGTCAATCTAGTATTTCAGAAAGAACCGGTATATATTAAGCGATTCAATAAATTAAATCAAAGATTCAGCGTATTATTAAGAACTATTACAATTTTAATTAAGACAGTAGAGATATAATAAATCCTCTATACCTAAATATTCAAAATTTAGCTCTCTAAATATATCTACCGTGGAATTTATTTATTAACTAAGTACGTTTTTTGCACATATAATAACGGCACACGTGGTGTAGTGGCAACACGCACGTCGGGGGTTCGGTCTTCATCACAGAATACCACCTTAATGCACACATAGCACAAGCACTTAGTTAGAACACTGCGACACTATCTAAAAATATTATATTACGTAAGCTACTAAGGATGTTACTCAATTAATTTTTTTAAATATTATTACATAATTTATTATTTTTCGTATTCTCATTAAAGAAATAAATTGAATATTTAACGCACATAGCAGTTCTATGGCACCGGGGAACAGTGCTATTTTGCAACAATGTAATCCGGGGTCGCATTATTTCACTGTTTAGCTATGCCGCAAGTGCGTTGTGTCTCGTGGGGAAAAATAGCAGTAACAATATTTTAAAATTAAGGATTGAGTATGAAGGTTTCATATTATCTATTGTATTAGTTTTGTCAGGTTGGTATGTAAGTAGCAGGGGCGTGCACTCTATACAATAAAATAACTGTGCATTACTATAATTTCTACGAAATAAATCTAAATTAAATATTTATTTGATATATTATAATAATTTTCAAATACTTTTCATGTTATCCATCGTACATGAACTAAACGAAACTATCGCGCCGTGCGGTGTTCTGAATACAACACCTTTTTTCAGTGCAGATTCGAATGTACGCGTTTTAATATGTCGTACTTTAAATTTGGTAATATTCAATACAAATAAAATGTATCAATTACAAAGATGTACAGATAAAACAAATTTACCTAAAAAATATTTTTGTTTCTACCAGGATTCGAACCTGGATCTTTTCCTATCCGGTAGGAACAAAAATATTTTTTTGATAAATTGATTTTATCTGTATATATTTGTAATTTATACATTTAATTTGTATTAAATATCACAGACCCATGTTATGAAAAATTGCCACTTCGTTTATATAATATTTTATATTATAAAATATTTTAAGACCTCCACTTGAAGAATTTCCCTAAAATAATAATATGAATATTTTTCAAGAGTGGAAATTAACTCACATTCATACTTTCAGAAGAATATCCTTCTGAAATAGTGTATTTCTTACAGATGAATACCAGATAAACCTTAAAATTAGCAAAATAACCTAAGTCTATGCCAAATGCACGCCACTGGTACATAAGTGGATAGTTTCGCCTTACTAATCTTATACATTAAATCAAGAGACTGGGTTAACCACTAGGTTTTTTTTCTGTACCGGCCACAAAAAATCTAGTAAAAAAAAAACTAGCGAAACTGATATTAAAAATACTGTTGTGTGTACTTATAAATATTTAAAATAAATAATAATAATAAATGTGAAGTATACTCATATTTGATAATGGAATATGCGCTATTTTATATTGTTTTATTATAATTACAAATGAATACGCAGTTGTTGGTCTAGTGAAAATAAACTGGTCTGGTAATCGAGAGGTCGGGAGTTCAAGAATCGTTCTAGGAGACTAGCAAGTCTTATTTTCGTTTAGCTCTGTTTGAAAATAGTAAGAGTATTGTTGTGATATGTATTCATCTCTTTTTAAAAAAAATTTATTAATAGTAGACAAGCGTGTTTATAATATTAATTATATAAAAGCTGATGTATATATTATATTATGTAGATAGCATTATTTCTACAGAAAATTTTACATTATTTTAAGAAGCGAAGTGTAACCAAAAAATAACTAAATAAACAAATAAGTACCTATTTACTTTTTCAAACAAGTAGATACCTTCTCACCTGCTCAAATTAATTGGTACCTACTCACATAGGTAGGCAAAAAGTCACATTTAAAAACCATCGTTAAAAATGTTAAACTCGTTACAATTTTGAGCCATTTTTAAAATAAACTTCAATCACAACATCTTAGCCGGATATAATAGTTTTTTTTAATCTTTTAATCCTTTTTATTTTTGTACCCGACGGGCGTTTAACCCGTGACACTCGAACAGCTAGTAAATGCTTTACTTATATATTACAGAGCCTGCCACTGATTTTTAAGGTATCATTTAGGTTGCCGTCGGATGCCGGAAGTACTCAGATTAAACTCACATTTTATACTTGAGTGATATATACCTATTTTTAAAAATAAATAATTTAAATTGTAATAAATATAATAACACATCGTCCGAGCATTAATAAATATTTTCGACTATTTAAACAAATATGAATACAAAAAATGAAAAACACTATTTATAAATTAAATAAGTACATATTTACAAAAGGTGTATGTATTATAATAACAAAAAAGTTGGTAGGTAAACTTCATTGTATTTTGACAAGACAAAGCAATCGTTCATAAAATAAATACTATTTTCATTACAAACAAAATAAATGCTGATGTTAGGTGTTATATTTGTGAATAGATACATACCGTTTCCTTTAGGGGTGACTACTCTGAAGGCGCTAGACCCTGGGGGGCGCGGGGACCCGCCTCTGGAGAGCAGGGCGGGGGCGGATGCCCTCGGAGGCTCCCTGCCGCCCTTCATCCCGAGAGAAAAGTCCAGCGGCATGGGCGGCATAGAACTCACTTCCATCGTCATTTTGAGCAGGTAACTACGTCACATTAAAATGTCACCAGTTAGTGTCACGTCAACATTAATTAAATAAAAATCACTTATGTCAATAGATAAATATCACGATTACATTTATGGAATATTTTGTACGCACTTGAAATGTTGCATTTCACAGTTTATTATTGTTTACATAATTACATTTCTGACAGTTTAAGCTACTATCGGATATAATGTTTATAAACAATTAACTCTACCGTAATATGTCCATAAATAGCTTAGAAACTTTAAAATCTTCCTAAAATTGCATCATGATCCTTCCATCTTGAATCAGCTGTCAAATGGATGCATGCATTGAATATCACCGCCATCGCACACAGATATTTAAAAATTACCCAATCGCTTATCAACGCAATCAGGTAAATAAGATTATGTTCCAAATTTAAAATAATTAAGACGCGTTTTACACTTGTGATCGCGCGGCGATCGCGTGGCGGTTTCAGCGAGTCCCGTTATCGGCGATAGGACTTTAGTACTGGATGAAAGCACGCGGGCAAGTGGCGATACTTTGATAGCACTCCATAGAATAGGTCCTCTTCGGCGTTCCCCTCCACGTCGCTAAGGGCGATTTCGCTTCGAACCCCAGTAGTAATTTCGACCTTAGCTGCAAACTGGAGTGAGTTTTTTCATGATAAGATATTCGGTAAGGGCGGGACTAATTCCAGACCCGCCCCCCGCGAGTACTGTCAGTGGTTTACGTCTTGATTCTCGATACAATGTTACGTTTTGAATAGAAAATAATTGCAGTGTTGCAAATGGTCTATCTGCAGGACGCAGGAATGCACTTTTATGTATTACAATGTATGTTAAATCTGAATATCGTTTTATAATACAGCATATCGATAAATTACCTAATTTAATAATTTTTATTCACTTAAAAATTATATATTTTTACATCTAGTATACAATATATTTGTAAAACATAAAAAAATATTGATATACATCATATACCAATTGAAATAAGGTATAAACAATTAACAATTTTAAAAACTTATTTACTAAATTTATTGACATATTACACGTATATGTAGCTTGTAGTTAAAATACATATTTTTTTTATACGTATATATTTATATATTTACGTATTATTTTGGCAGGAACCTTTAAAATAAAATATCAATTTAAAAAAATAATATTAAGGAGACTGCAAATAAATGTGTACCGATTAGGTGTGTTTATTATTTAATTAATTCATTTAGGTAGTTATAAAGATAGCTACATACCTACGTATAGCCTAAAATAATGTTATTTTATGCCTCATTTGAGATATTTGTATATTAATATTTTAAATTAAAATAGTATAAGACATCCCGTTTATACACTATTATTATTATATAAATTGGATTTATAAATTGGTACGAGGTACTGAGGCACTAATGAAGAATAATTCAATTAAAGTACGTATCAATGTACGCGTATAAAAAAATTAAATTAAATAAATATTAGAAGTTACATCAATTTAAATATTGCCATCAAATTTACATAATAATATTATCATCTTCATATGTCAGATTGGTAGATGTCCCACCTCGGGACCCGCCCATTTCACGCAGTCTCTCTTTAATGTAGAGCACCGTCTCTTTTGCACTCGTAATCTACCTTGGAAAAAGCCACTTGTAGGGCGGAGCGAGAAAAAAGCGTGCTCTCTCTTTTACTCCGAAACAAGTTGTCATTGAAATGAATTTTCCAATGTCAGAATTCAACACATTTGTTTTTATTAAAACTGAAAAAGTGAAAAAATAATTAATTCATTGCTATTTTTAATGTGCACATTTATATTGAATATGAATAGATTTAAACAAGTTTATAGTTTTAGTGTTTAGGAATAGTATTTTTCTTGATATTCAAAATTAATCTTAATTGTATTAAACAAGATATGCCATTTTCTTACATCACTATACATATTTAATATATACTGAAAACTAGACAATATTGTAGATTGTAACTAACATTCTTACCCTTCTAGAAAGGATATATTTATTTATAGAACATATGTAGATCAGAAAATTCTGGTTCATTTAAAAAAAGTAATGGTTTAAAAATAAAAATAAAATAAAAATTAATTTGTTTTTCATGCAGGTCGTGAGTAATATTGGTATAAATAATCATTGATAACTTAAGTTTCTAAAAATAGTTTTAGAGGAATTGACAATTTTTTTTGTATAAAATTATGTAAAATAACAATTCTTAAGGTGTTTTGATATAAAACACGATTCAATTAGATATTAGAAGACGTTCCATGATTTTATTCGTACGTCACGCGTCGTTAAGTAGTGACCAATTCTCCCACTCGCTGAATCTTTTGGTATGAATCCAACCTCAGACTCCATTATTTTCTCAACCTCTCTATATTCCTCAATCCACTGTTTCCTATCCGTCCAGTATAATCCGTATGTTGTTATAGCTCCAACCTTAGAAAACCTTTGTTTTTACCATTTCAAATAGGTAGTTAATCCTTCGAAGGGACGTAACGTAGACCGCACTAATAAGATTGTTTTATTTTAAAGAATAAGAATTCGGTTGATTTTTCTTGTAATTCATGAATTATTTTATTAAAACTTTACGAGAGATTAAATTAAACCTAAATTACAATCAAAGTTTTATCTACATTTGTACATTAAATACACATTGGTAACTACTTACGTAAACGCAATTTCATCAAAGAAAATACAATCATTAGAAACTATATTTCAGAATTATTGAATGTAATTCTGATTTAAATCTTTCATGTTTGCAATTTGCTCGTGAGATTGAAGATAAATAAATAAAAACATGGGGTTCCACTAATTTATTCGGACCCAGCCTAAAATTCAAATATCGTGATTAGAGATTTGAAAAGTAACGGAATTCATTCATTGCTCAAACTGCAAACGGGTGCAAACCCGGCCACGAAAATTTCCCGGCCGGCCCTGGTGAGATCTGCAGTACAGAAACTGGTAACTAATCAGTTAATGACACGATAGCAATCAAGCAGACCAGCATCCTTTATTGTAATTGATCATTAACGTTAATCTTCAACCAAGACTTATATCACCAAGTGAGTACAATTGATTATGTCAAGGAGTGGAAAAAAACAACATTTTCCCAGGTCGACTAAAGTGAAAGAATGCCACCGGTGTTCACTAATTGATATCTACACTCAGTCAAAATCTTCTTCATCTTCGTCTTACTCTCAATGAGAATAGTCGTGATCGTGGAACTACGATTAATGGCGAATGACGTGGACGGTGGTACTCATGTCCGGTCCGTGCCATTTCTTGTGTATTCAAGGAATGGGATCTGCATTGAGGTTCTATCCGGATCCCCATACAATTTTCCCGTGGTGTCTCCATAACTGATAATATGACCAAAATATCTGTGTATTCAAAGCCGTAGGTATATTTATTTACATCCTATTCCGAATCTTTTTGAGAGTTGTTTTCTCTCATTTCGCAGGTATAGTTAAGAACAGCTGCTCGAAGTTTATTTTCTTTTTAATCGAAGTATTTGTTTTACGGCTTGTATTTGCGTCGCTAGACCATATTTCCAAATCGTCTATACTTTTGCGTTTCAATACTTTCAGAGTGTTTCAGCATCGGGAAGACTGTACCATTTTACTCTACAGTCAAAATCTAGCTATGCACATTTTTCATTCTTTTGAGAGGTCAAGTTAAACTATGCAATATTTAAAATTTGGGTATAAATGAAAAATTACGTTTTTTATACAAATTCACGTAATTTTGGATGCTACCTGCTCACTCTTTCTCCCACCTTCTTTTGCTTTATCTTCTGCACCTAAACATACTTATGTACCTAAACATTTCTGTGGATTTTCATAAACAGTATCACATGTTAAATATTTATTCTGTTAGTTATATTATGTTTACACTGTCAAAATCCCTTAATAAAATAAAAATAATTTATTCTCAATTTGTTTGTTTGAGTAATTAATTAATACTTTATTCTTCCTCATCATAATCATTGGGATTTACAGCTATTGGATTGCTTTTATATATTTATTATTAATTAATAATTTTTGTAGATTTTATATTATTGTTAATTATTATTAAAATAAATTTCAAATTGTGCTAGAATAATATTAATGTACAATGTATATTTTATCATGCTACACTTCTCTTGAAAGCTTATGCTTGTGTAGAGAAGTGTAATTATTAAGTAATATTTTAATAGTTATAAATAAGTAGGTACTTGACAGTTTTCATGTAGGAATATGTGGTATTTCATTCTCAGTTAGATATGTGAATACCTTTTGAATGTCTTTTAGTTTCCCTACTTATTTAATACCAATGCCATTTGGTTCCATATGTTTACTTTGTGTAAGCATCTCAACATTTTAGAATTAAAACTAATAAACAAAACTAATACAAGTTATAAGAAATAAGATTAAGCTAATCATTTCTTTGTTTACGGAAACGATATCAATGAATATGGTATTTATAATAGTTGGGAGCACTTTAAAAAAATCTGTATACCTACAATAAGTACGTATAGAGTTGATACAGATACACAATTAATAAAGTATACATTTCATTTAATTTTATATAGTTATTTTAAAAATAACTGAAATTCTATCGAGACCCTTCATGGAACAAATTAAAATAAGCTTCGCATCACAACTTCACAAATCCGTAGTCATCCGTGGCAGCTGTTAGCCTGTCGTAGATTCTTCCGTACAAAGGACCCTAACAGCGGCGTAGAGTGGCGGAATCTACACGACGTAGATACCTATATTCCTTCTCCTTAGACAATTAGGAAACGTTAATAAGAACTAACGTGAGTTATAAACTAAAAAGATATAGAATTAAAGACATTAATGTTGATTACTAAAAAAAAAACAGGGTATTCAACAACAAATAAGGTATTCTATGTATTTATCAATAAACCAAAACAATCTAAATAATAATATTTTTTATAAATTCTATGTATAATATTCTAGGTAGTACTGTTTTTTTAAGACTCAATGATTCCGCTACGCCTCTGTCCCGGCATCATAATATCATGGCATTTTCCATTTTTCATCCGTAATCCAACCTTAATCCACCTGGAAAAATCCCATTCACTGAAGCGATTTCCCTCACAGCCCTCACAATGATTACCATACAAAAGGTTTTTATGAAATAAGCCCTGGAAACGAATAAAAAATCATCCCTACCGTGCGCCCTTTGTGTTCGCGGACAGCTGAAATCATGCATGTTATATTATTAAGGTAATTACGACTACATTATTAATTTAACAAATTAGCTATACTTTCTTCATTGTATTTGTTTAGACAATAATTTAAGTATTACTAATTTTCAATGAAATTACTAGTACTCGTTGCTTACCCACCTTTAATAGGTATGCAAAAAAAATCTATATTTTATAAATAATTTTAATATTATACATTTTTCAATTTAAAAATGTTTTATATTAGTGTTTATAATAAATAAAATAAAATAATACAATTCTCACTGCACTTTTTGAAGATTCTAAACTAATAGCTATTAAACTATTATTTAAAATGAACAATAAATTAAAGGTTGAATTCAAAATTACTTTCATGAAAAAATGCATTGTTGAAATAAATGTGCTAAATGTTATCATGAATATAGAAAAATCGTTAAAAATCCTAGTTTCTATACACACTTACATATACAAATAATAAATATGGTTTTAAAACAAACTTTCAACAAAAATGTTCATAGGTATCTACTGCGTTTTTATAAAATATAAACGTTATATTCTGAAAAATAACCAATAAAACTGTGGAGGTCTTTCGCCTTCACTATCTGCACGTACCATGCATGTATCTGGGTGCAAAACAATGGTCTCATCAATCTCAAAAAACACGCCTGGTACGGACCCCAATAGACAGCACTCCGAAGATCGGCCCGTGTGCGCCACTTCTCTCGTAGTAGCCTTCCAAACAAGTTTATTATTCAACGGTTCTTGTTTTAGACCTTTTACCTCTTATACTTGCATACGTAACTGTGTTTCAAGCATTAATAAACATCGATCTACTGTAAGTAATATTTTCTTGTTCCCCTTGTTCGGGCCACATACACACACACACACACACACACATACACACCCACACACACTCCGCGGTATAATTCAAACGAACATGTGAGAAATATAATCGGGCATTCATTTACTCACGTCAAAGCACATCCTTCTAATCCATCAACATTTTGACAAATACACACATTTAACATCACACTACTTTCATCCCCAAATTACTTATATAGTTTTTGATTAGTATAGTTAGAAATATATATCAAATTTAAGAATAACAGATCCATCCAAGTTCCTTTATTCGATTCAATAAAACTCAGGATGCCTAGGGCGGTCCAAAAATAAAATAAACTAATTTTAATAATAAAATATTTTTTTAATTATAAACTAATTTTAATAATAATAATATTATAGTAAACAAGATAAATATAATTAAAATATAAACTTTCAATATTTCATGAGATATGTGAGTTGAAAAAAAAGTTAGATCACATAAATAATATAAAAAGATTTAATAATAGAAAGTGAAATAAATTATATTTTACAAAATAATTAATGATTGTTTGAAAGAATGAATACATAAAGTGAACGATCAAAAATCACTAAATATCAGGTAGCAAAATTGATTGTAGTAGAACATAATTGAAGTAGAACATCTTACGCACAAAACTCATTTATTCACCGTACATGCAAATTCAAGAAATGAACTTTTTCAACATTAACTACGCTTAAAGAGTTTCTTCTATGAACCACTACAATATAAATATTAACCGATTATTCTACCTACAAACACATCTTGATCTCCCTTCACCACAACAATAGTTTCAACCTCTCCTCCCTTTCTCCCACCTTTTTTATTTTTTTTATCTTCTGTGGGTTTTCATAATTAGTATCATATGTTATATATAGGTGAGCCAACTTGGGCTGACTGTTTTTAAAAATGTATAACTTTGGTGGGGTTTATTTTTAATTATATATGTTTTTGCAGATAATAAAGAATTGATGTATTTATGTTCAGTGCAAGAGCGCGTTAAAATTATTGAACTTTATTATGTTTCGCGACGATCTATTTTCAGTGACCGGCTAATTTAAAAAAATGCAGTTTGCTTACCCTCCCCGTTTCCCAGATTTGATGGCGCCTGATTAATTTTTGTGGAACTACTTAAAAAGCCGAGTTTACATAAACAAAGCGGCAACAATTCAGGAGCTTAAACAAAATATAAATTTGGAGACAGAAACGTTACGCAATGTAATGTAAAATACTTTAGAAAGAGCAATTATTTGTCAACAAGAAAATGGATGTCATTTAAATGGTGTTATTTTCCACATATAGAATTTTAAAAAGTTAACAAATTACACTTTCATGTAATAATTTTTTTTTAATAAATATTAAAATTACAAAAGTTATATGCATTTTACATCAGTCAGTCCAGTTGGCCCACTCTGTATTATTTTTATTTATATTGTCAAAATCCCTTAATTAATTAAATTAAACAAATCGCAAATCATCAAGATCGTTATTACAACTATCTTAAAGAATCACAAACTGCTGCGCAAAACGTGTACATATTTTCTTATAAATTTTGGATTATATTTATTACGGATTGTAATTGATATCGTTTAACTATGTATTGCTGGTCATCGATGACTCAATCTTCACACCACTAATTTAGCAATCAGCAACCAACTGTGTTAAAATGTTGTGTAAACATTGTTCCGAAATATGCACTTATTAATCTTTAAGGGTTGATAGTACAGTTAGTGTTTATATATGATATTACGTATGAATATAATATTATCTATTACTTCTGATTATTAAATGACCTCATAGGACTCAACTGTATCACGGGACTCCATGACCGCAGTTACAACAGAGCGCAATAAGCCCCTTAATATTGCATCGTGGTATAGTCTGCCGGGTACTCGCCCTACCTCTTGCAGGTTTGTCTCTTTCAACATTAATATAATTTTGAGATTGACCTTTTTTCTCTTTGTTCTAAACACAAGGTCTGTCTTTTAGAACTGGATAATGTTGAAATACAAAAATAAAGATTGATAAAATATATATATGTATTTTTAAATATACACGTGTATATAAATAAAAAAAGAAATAATATTAAATACAAATTGAATTTAAATTATATATTTAGTATAATAAAGCGAATACGGATAGGTACGTGTATTTTTGAATACCTATATGTATTGGTAAAAATCATTTTAAATTCTCTAACTGGTTTTTCAATCTCATATTATACCTACCTATACTTAACAAGTCATCCTTATTTATATCAACTTCTTCTCATACTCATCGAATGTTGAAGCTTACGATTCTGTAGACTTACATGTTGTTCAGCAGTGGCATATACCACTACAGCCAACGCGGTGCTTTGGACTATCGCTACAAAGCGATGTGATTTTAGTTTCGAGTCGTATAGAGGCCTGAAATTTATTCTTGCTATTTAATGGATACAATCGCATAGTATTTCATATAATTATATAAAAGATATATACATGAAGCTCTTCCATTAATTATATTTTGATTTTCTTGCTCGTGTCAACACCCGCCTCGAATATCGCCTTGTTTTTGATATAAGACAAATATACGCTAATACTACTCTTAAATACATATATAAATACAAACAGACACATTTTAAAACAACTCAAAATATAATTTCCACACGGACAAATACAAATAACCTACAAACCCCAAGAGCACATACAACATATGGTCAAAGGAACTACAAATATTTTGGACCTAAACTATTTAATAGAATGCTAAAAGATTTAAATCAATTGAATTGTCCCAAGAACATGAAACTATATATTAAAACTTGGATTCGTAATATGGGTAGAGCCAGTATTGGTGCACTCACCCAAACATATTGACTCATACCTATATTAATTATTGCTACAAAGTGATCCAAAAATTAAGTCCACTTTAAAATTGTTCTTCATATACACCTTTTATATAGTAATAAATGTAATTCTATCTACTACTTGTAATTCTAATTAATTGAACAATTGCTTGTAAACTATGCCCGTCTCGACACAGAATTTCTCTAGTGAGACGGGCACAGTCCAAACAGATTTTTACATTGTATTATATAGTTACAAATAAAATAAAATAAAATAAATAAATACATTTCTTACCAACCTCTTCACATAATTAAAACTTATTATTCTGTTCACTGTGCTAAAATCAACTAAAATGCATTTGCTACTAATTTATATATTCTTTACTCTCTCAAAAACGGATTTATAATAAACATTCAAATTTCACCCACCCTAAAGTACTTTTTAGGTATAAAGTGTCAAGCAATTTTATGGCTCATACGCTGCGATAAAATACAACTAAATTATCGTAGACAGAATAAATGGTTGGATTACTGATTACACCTTGATATATGACGTCTATTTGATTTAGTGTTTTCATATATGTATATGCAGAGCGGGAATTGCCAACGCTGTTATTAATTGCACGCTTATAAAATAATATATTGTCAAAAATTACGACATCTAAATCACACGACGCACAGACACGTTAATACTGGAATAAACAGCCCATAACCACAAATAGGTACTCGCATCTCTGGTGCATTATGCATACTGATATCATCGTAGAGGATATGTAAAATGTATGTATGTATCAACGGCGTGCACTCCAAAGAATCAAAAAATCTGTGTATAATTATAATTTCTGCGAAGTAAATAATGTTTTAACTAGAACAAAGATGCGCATGTGTTTTATAAATTTTTTCGCAAGATCTGCCTCAAACGCATACCGAATAAACGCAACACCTTCGTGTTTTGTTCCGTGCGGTGTTCTGAATACACGTTTTTGCTTTAACATACGTAAATGTGTATTCATAGCGGAAACGAATACGTTCTAATACGTGGTATTTAGACACATATAAGTTTGTTACATATATTTTACACATAAAACAAAACATGCAAGACAAGTATACGTGAAAATGTATAAAATGAGAGAAAAAATACCAATGTGCAATAATTTATGTAAAAGAATATAAGCACATACAAGGTAAAAGAAAATATGCAAGATCAAAGCTATAATGCAATCAGCACAACACACAAAATGCAGTTATAAGAATTATATTATAAAATATTTTTCACGTTTCAATTAATAGATTATAGAATTTCCTAATAATAATAATAATAATAATAATAATAATAATAGTAGGAATATTAATATTTTTCAAGAACGGAAATTATTTCCCACAATTTTTACAAAAATATTCTTCCGGAGAAATGAATTTTGTTTAAATGACCTTTATTTTGTTTTTAAAAATTTAGCGACAATGCAGCCCAACATACTTTACAGCATAACCTAAATGAATGCTACTAGTATATAGATGAGTACAGGAAAACCTTCTTTAAAGTAATAGTTACTTCACGCTAATCTAAGCGATTAGTATTTAATCTAAGCGATAGTATTTTTAACAAAATTAATGTATTCATTCATAGAATAATTTTTATTTAGGAACCTACTAAATAATTCTGTTCGATTGTAATGAATTCGGTAAACTAAAAACTAAACCTATAATATTTGATTCTCAGTTTCATATTATTGTCGAATATCTACTCCCTGTGGATTTTTTTCTACCAATATAAACTTTAATATACCTGTCCTGGTCTGGTCAACACATTACTTAGTGATTTCGCTGACGTGGGAAGAGATTTCATTTCACTACGAAACGGTCAACATCGGTGTTTCTTTTAACGTTCGAGAGTAACGCTGTGCGTAACGCCAAGACCACGAAGAAGCGGTGTTCTAAACATCTCCGGTAGTGCAGTGATATCCCCGTTCTTCACTATAAAAGTGCGAGTCAACTGGAGGTGAAACTTGACGTTCAACCCGGGACCGAGATCATGGTAGATCAGATCAACAACTTGATGAATATAACAATTGTTATATTCATCATCAGGTCTCATTTTTATAATTTAATTCATAAAAAATACGCCTTTTATATACAACATACGCATTATATTTTTATTCAAGAGACTGAAAACTAACTGAAAAAACATGAACATGCATAGATAAGAATGGTATTCGTGAATGAAATTTTGAGGAATCACAATCTGTCATTGATTTAAATTATTATATTTTGATTATAATGATTAATAATAACGTCACGACGCAATGTAGAGTGACAAACTTTTTTTAAATATTTCGTTTAATCAGAAGCGTATATGTTTGTGAAGGTACTTTATCTTGACTGGCAGAATCTTACCGCTTTGCTGAAATCGTTCATATGTACGAATGAGTCCGAAGGCCCGAAACATAATTTTTTAAGATCTGTTTTTACAACGTGTGTAAGATAAGTATTCCATAACTTATCAGCAATATTAATGTATATTTATTTTTAAATATGGTAATGCAGACATCTAGAATTCTATAGAGAAAATGTATGCTTCATTCATAACCTTAAATATCGCGCATTTTTCTTGATTAAATTCATCATTATTAATAATATTAAATTATTTTTAAGGAGAACACATTCTTATTGTGAAGTTGTAATTATTCAGAACAGACGGTCTGTGATGTTTTTTAATATTTTTAAAATAATGGAACGACAGATGTATTAATTTGAAAAAGTGTAACATATAGGTTCGAAAATTTGTCATGAAAAATACTGGCGCTATAACACAATTGGTAGTGTACTTCCCCGGATTGGAAATAGAGATCCAGGTTCGAATCCCGGTAGCGCAAAAACAATATTTTTCGACAAAATTGATTTTATATGTATATATTTATAATTAAAACATTAAATTAGTATTTAAAAAATCAACGAATATACAACATCATTTACTTTATTAAAAAACGATACATTTTCACGTGATATAATTTAGACGGTTGATAGTAAATAAGAAAATTATATATACATAACGAAAATGCACAATAAAAGAATACCTATCCACCCTTTTATTCGAGGGATAAATTGATGTATCAAATAATTTAATTTTCGGTTATTTAAAATTTTAAAATATATATTTACACAAAAACAAAAATATATTTTCTAGATGCATATAAATAAATTAAATTATAAGTGACTATATCATTCAGATTGAACTAAATAGATTCCCCAATATGTGAGTGTGGTGCCTTGACCATATCATTTTTGCCTGTCCATTGCGGATCACAGTTTTTTTTTACAGTAATCTCGTCAATGGTAATTTTCAACTCCCGGTTAACTTGTGTCATCTTCTTTCCCTTAACTCGCCACATTTAATCTATATAATAGCAAATTTTTTGAACGACAATGGTATTGACTTGTAATATAATATTTCCTATTCTATAATATTATTATACTTTTTTCTATAAAATAATGTTTTAACTTGATTAATGGCACACATCACTTTTGAAGGGTGGATCGCCTATTTAAACGAAGAAGAAATGAGCATATCAAGATATTTTGTTCAAATATTTGATATCTAAGACTTTATAATGATTTGCATTCAATTTGATTACTAATTTATTACCGTAACACATAATTTCTTTAATAATGTAAATGTAAATCGTTATTTTATTAGGTTGCGTGTCCACGGCCCATTAGACATTCCGAGAGTATGGTAAAGGTCGATAAACATCGATCAATTATCTTTCAATATAAAATGAAATTGAAAATATATAAATTAATAAATTTTCTTACTCAACCTTATGTACAGCATATTAGTGTATATTAAGATAATAAATAAAAATATGAATTTTAACCACAAAGTTAATATTTCTAATTTTAAAAGTATAAAAGTTATATGCCTACCTAAATAAATATTTAAAGAACTTGAAAATTTGAATAGGTTAATTTATACGGTAATAAATTCAATGATGATATGAACTTGAAAATTTGAATAATTTATATAAATGATTCAATGATGATAAGCAAGTAAGATTCGTCAATTTTGTTTCAACAAAATTATTTTTAATTATTTCACAAATTCACTATATTCATTACCAAGCCTAAGCAGCTTGGGAGTGAATGACGTGTTAATATAGGGAGCCTGAGTCGTGCCTCAAAGGAGAAAGGGGTTCGCGCCAGTGACGCATAACGTTAACGTAAGCAGTCCGAGCGCAATACCTATTATTACGTTACGTAGATGATATATATACTCGCATGTACCTACGTCGCTACAGCGATACCTGATGTAAGGCTACAGAGTACAGATTATATAGATTTTTGGACCTCTTTATTTTCGATGATCGATAATATAACATTAATCTTCAACAGGCTTTAAAAATTAAAACGATTTATTTTTAAAGTAGATACCCTTAGGGTCGGTTGTGTGATCAGTGGTAACTTTTTTCTGTGGTAACAAACGGGTTGGTCGATCGTTGGTAAAAAATGTAATGGTTAACTAATTTCACTCTCGAATATCGGATGGTAAAAACCGAAAATCGTTGGTTAAATATGGCGGACTATTCACAGCTGTTTCAAAAGTCACCTGTCACGTTGATACTTTGAAAGTTGCAGTATACGACAATTAATCATTCGACATCTCGCTAATATATACGACATAGCGATGAGAGTTCGTCTAATGATGATTTCGTCGTTTACTATTAGCATTAGCACATACACCGAAAAAAATCGCCAGCAAAGTGAGAGATTTCGAATGCAGAGGCGAATAAGCCTGCTACACTGTGAGGCGAGATTTCTTATCTATGCTTTGACAGTAGTAAATTTGACGTACCAACAACTTGCAAGTGTTTTTTTACCTCGGGTGATGGTAAAAAGTTACTATAGTAAAATCTTACCATATTCAAAATTTACTACTGATCACACAACCGGCCCCTAGACTTGTTGTCATCGCACATTTTACTAATAAATAAAAATGTATGTGCGTAAATTTAGCTGGGCTTGAGAATCTTTTGGTACGATTGAATGTGGTCTTGTGTGCGCCCGCTGGCGGCACACCGAGGGGCCTCGTGACGTCAATCACTAGCCAATCTCGATGATTGATCATCACTCCATATCAATGGCGGCGAGCTTTGTCCCGCCTCCCCGCTCCGCCCCCGCCCCACGAGCGGATCGCCGATAAACCCGAGTCCTACCTCTTGATTGAGCCGCTATCGATACGAGTGGTGTCGTCAACCAACTGCTTAATTTCACAGCACGCAGCGGTAAGCAGAGAAGAGTTATGCGTATTTATGTTCCCTATGTCTTTGGATTTATAAAAAAATTACATTATTTGACCATCTAAGCGATCCGATTAACTTCTATAATGTTTGCAAAATTTCTGTGAGGCCTCATTTTATATTAATAATTAGACAAAATACTTTGTTTAAATCACTATTTATCGAGTATTCTACATGTTTCGATACCTATGGTATCTTCCTCGGGAAACAATGTATACTGAAATTAAAAAATACAAGCATAGATAAAAACAAAAATATAAAACTATAAGAACTAATATGAAAACAAATTTAAAAGGTGACAAAAGGATTTGGTTATTTATAATATTAAGCTGCTATTAACACCTTTCACCACTTTATAGTTTTATTTTTATCTATGCTTGTATTTTTTAATTTCAGAATACATTGTTTCCTGAAGAAGATACCATAGGTATCGAAACATGTGGAATACTCAATAAATAGTGGTTTAAACAAAGTATTTTGTCTAATTATTAAGATCCAATTATTTTAATTAATGTTTTGATTTTATTTCATTATTTTCGTTGGACATTTATAATTATAAGCACAGTTAAACAGCATTTAGTCGGTTTTATTTTATTTACCATCTCTTAGATTTACTGCAAAATATGCACATATTTGAATACATACAATTTATGTACGGTCCTGCATTCAGATTGTTTACGTACAGGATTTGCGCATCTCGCGTCAAACTGAACATATTATTTCAAATATTTTCTATATGTGCTTAGAAGTAGAGCATTTGGCTCTGGCAAGTGAAAATGTCTGTGATTAGGTATACGGTGGTATTCTGTAACGTAGTTCACCGTACGAGCGAGTTTTTCTGCACAAGAAAGCTGTGATGGATTTAGTTGGAATAGTTTAATTAGAAACGCATTTCCAGCAACCATGATTTTATTATTATTGTAAGTTTTTCATTGATTGATTTGGTAATAAGAAATAATATCATTTCGTTTATCTTGTTACACAGTTTAGATCCGCGCTTGTAAACGGCTCCCTGTAAAGCCTCGGATTTCTGATTGGTGAAAGTTTTCACATATACCTAATATATTTTTTTTAAAAAGAGAGATCGGTTGGTACGTGGGTATATATTACACTTTTTAAATTTATAAATAAGCAAAACATTTGTGCTTTAAAAATTGTATTACCTTGATAGTTTCCCAGAAGAATGGTCTAATCCAGATACACTGGGCGAATGACTTATAGCCAGATCGATTAAATATTTGTATGAAAGTAGGGAGAGTAGTTGCAATGGTGAAAAACAAGAAGTTTTTTTTTTATTAATGAGTATACATTCTTATTGTGAAGTTGTAATTATTCAGAACATGGGTCTGTGATATTTTAAATACTAATTAAATACATTAATTAGAAATATATACATATAAAATCAATTTTATCGAAAAATATTGTTGTTGCGCCACCGGGATTCGAACCTGGATCTTTCAGATTATAATTTACTGGATTGTCGAACCCTGATTATTTCTTTCGAAGGTTTGAATCCCTCGTTTTGATTAGATTGATATTTCGATTACCGTTACGCTACCACAACCTTTACAGCTTTCTTCCTTCCTCCTTTATGTCAGTATTGACAATCAGATGAGACTTGGTTCGTCATGCACAATACCTCATTTAAGTTCCGGTTCTGGGTCGCTTTCATAGCTGTCTTCAGGGTCTTTTCAGCCAGACGCAACGTATCTAATGTAGCCAAAAAATTGAACAATTTTTTATTTACTATTGTAAATAAAGCTTGCTGTAGTTGGATTTGTTGCAATATTGAGATGTTCGTGTGTCGTGCTATTCACGGGGTGCGTAACATCCTTCTCCAGTAATACATTTCGAAGGGATGTATTTTTTACTGTCATGTTATGTTTATCATTGTCGCTATGCGGACTGCCCACGTTTCCGTTTATTAAGTTCATTTATCTTAAGTAAGTAGGTATATTATAAGTTTATAGAATAATAATCCAATTCACGAGTCGCGTATTTATTACCTTTGATGAGTGGAACCGACAAGGAAGCCCTAGCTTCTAAACCGGTCCCAGAAAAGGGTGGGTACCCCCCCTTCCAGCTGTCCTAATAAAAAAAGAATATTTCTTAACTTCTTTGACATACATTTCGGATGTATTCTGTAAGCTCTATTGAGAATATCTCATGTGTGAGGTAAATTCGGTTGTAATTAGATTTACAAAAAAAATTACCTATTGCAGAGGGTCTCATGACGCAACTTCTGGAATATTTCAATACATTTTTTCGATCATGACTGGGAGACCTCGAAACCATTATAAAAATATATGTAGGTATATATATATGTGGACATGATAATTCCTAAAGTCTTTACATTTTGATCAAGCTTTTCTTTATTTGATAGATATCACGGCTATATTCGTTAACTAATGCGACCGGTCATCGTGTATCAAAATGGCGGCTGTTAATCTAGAAACTGAATACCGGGAAAAAAGTAAAAAAACACGCAGATAAAATCTACTTAATATTTTTTGGAAATCGTTTTGGCCTACCTTTCTAAGAAACATGACAAAATCTTCTTCTATTCTTTAAATAGAAATATTGTTTGGGTACGTGATTTTAAGCATACCCACTCACCGAAATGTTTCCAAAAAGATTTTGTTATCATCGGTTATCGGAATTTGTCGAGGGATTAGTCCAATCTCGGTTGGCTGGTGATACATGTGCGCTGGTGACTGTCCCTAAACCCAAAAAGCCATAAATGTTATTTGCTCAGAGTGTTTTTTACAACATCGATAAAAGTTATTGTCGAAATCGAAGAAATTGAAATTGTAGTAGTGGCGTACTTCGGTCTCATAATTTAATAAATATTTATAATGATATAAGAAAGCAGCGCTATTATACACCATCACGTTTGAAGAGATATTTATTATTTAATATAATTATTAACATTAAAATAATTGTGTATATGTATGTCGGTCACAATTTTAATGTACTTACATATGCGCGCACATTTCGAATACCATAATTCAATAATTGACTGCAACTTTGTTACTTGACTAGGTATGAAAAAATATTGCTCTCTGGACCATGTAATAGGATCCGAAACGTTGCCCAGAAAGGTCAGATATACACGGATATAAAACTGTACACAAAATGACGCAAAATATTCAAATATTTTTGTTAGAAATTTTAAAAGTAATAGATATGGACTCAGTGTTAAAAACATATATAAGTACGTACACGTATGTTAGAGGTTTCATAATTACATTATTTATTGGTAAATATTAAAGAGGTATCATTTAGGATACACGGTATTTTTATGTATTCTTGAATTATGCTATTCTACCTACCTTTTAATTATTATTAGTTGTTATGAGCATTCCTTTTTTTAGAAGATTTTTTTTATCTGCTTGCTTTTTCCTGACAACTCTGAATTATTAGTTGTTAAATAACGCGTTACACTGTAGAGCTGCTGACTTCCAAGTTAAACCTTTTTCGTTTTCACAAGTAAATGCTGAAGATGTTAACATATTTTAAAAGTAAACAAAATGTAATCGGAAATCCAAGTAAATCTTGTAGCATAAGTATTTAGATTTAGATTGTAAATAATTAAAGATTATATAAGGAACTAAACCGAGGATCCCACTGTTCATAAATTTTATTGTTTTGAAGGAAATCTTCAAAAACTGAACTGTCAAAAAAATGTCATTAAGAATTTACTTTCGAAAGTGTCATGTTTGGCGTTTGACATTTCGATACTTATGATATTTGTAAAGTGAGAAAAAATATCGAGACAATGTAAAATATTTTGTTTTTATTTCCATAGTTCCGTGATTGAAAATTCCAAGTCAGTCTGAATGGAAGCTGTAGGTGTACACAGTAGTTTAAAACATATAAATGGCCCCGGTTTGCTATTATTCGTAATTATAATGTATAGAATTATAAGTTACACGGGCGCTTTGAAAATTTCGAAGTTATATCATACCGACATATTTTAGTACTTGATAAAACAGATAGTGAACTTACAATAGACCTGTTGGCAGTATAGTCAATAGAATTAAAAAAGTTTCGCTGAAGTATGAGGTAAAAGATGGTAACGAAAATATATGAAGCGAATGCTGAAGGCACTAAGAACACGGGGCATTCGCAAAAGACCTGGCATGATTAGTTCAATAAGATATTAGAGAAGATGTATGAAAGTGAACATGGTAAGTGTGATATACCAGGACAAAAGTGTGTGGCATTCTATCCTCTTAACCTATTCCTGTGGAAAAATGACGTGATAAGTTAGTTAGTTAGTTAGCTGGTTAGAAAATAACTTTTAAGAGGCGTGTGCGTAAGTGAGTAGATAGATGGACCCCAATAAGTAAGAGGAAATTAAAGAATATGATGATACAAGTATTTCAGTTAATTAGGTTTTGGGTTTAGACTTTTTTGTATAGGGCTAACCGTCTCCATAAAATATACTAGATACAGTGGAATCCGGATAAAATAAACACGGATAATATTATCAATCGGTTATTGTTATCATTATCAGTCGTCCCAAAACCACGTAAGATAAAATTTCTTAATAGTAAACCGCCTATTATTTTCAGTTATTGTTATCAATACGTGGATACAAAAGAGGTAGAAAATTTTTACAAAATGATGACTTCAAATTATCAAAAGATAGTGAATGTAACACGCATACTGAATAATAAATTTCAGAAGCTCCTCCAATTAATGTTTAGATGCAAGATTCACTACAAAAAGTGTTCAATACAGAGCTACTTTGAGAAACACTATGAGTATCAGGATTACATTCAAGTTTGATGAACAACGATTAATAAATTTTTCAAATAAATTTTATGTACTTTTAAAATTAGCAATATTAACTTTGTGGTTAAAATTCATATTTTTATTTATTAACCACTTAATTGAGTTTAAATACATCTACCGGTTTCGAAAAATACAATTTTCTTCATCAGGAAACCGGTTGATGTATTTAAACTCAATTAAGTGGTTAATAAAACAAAGATAATAAATAAAAATATAAATTTTATGTCTTTAAAAATAATGAAGTTTTAGATAAATATCTGTTAATTTAGTCGTATTATTTTTTAATAAATTGTGTTCGATAATTATATTTTTTATCTATTAATTAATGTTCTTAGCCGGCTATTATTATCAAAAGTCCCATAGTGATTACAATAAGCGGATTCCACTGTACTTTAGATCAGTCAATATTAATGGAATATTAGTAGTTTTTGTAACTTAATTCAAATTATAAATTTAAGGGCAGATTTTGTTATGTATTATGTTTGTTTTATTTTACTACGCGATGTTAATTTATTATTAAATATTACATACCTAAATATATAATATTTTATAAAATATTTAATTTTATTAAATTTAAAAAAAAAAGTTTTTGTTTTTAATGAAGACCTTGTATATCAATATTTTTATTACTTATAATATTTTATTCTCTACACATTAACACATAATTTTAATTACACTTCTTATTGATTAGTATTTTTTTATACATTAGTATAAGTACGTCATTAGAAGTAATTCTTAATTTATTTATCTTAGATCAAAAAAGCAAATCAAAATCCTGGTGAGCTAGGTTCTGTATGTAAAATTATAACATTAAGATATATAAATAAAATCTGTAATTAAAATGTAAGCTTCATCACATGGCATCTTAAATAAAATATTATTTTATTTATATATAGGTATATGTTTATTATTTAAATAGGGTATTTTACGGATACATAATTTTGCCACTTTTTGTAAAGCTACGCAATGCGTTATGTTAATTAGCAAAATTAAACTTTAGATTTTGAAAATATATAAAAAATATATTTTAGTTTTCAAAAAAAAATTGTGTTCAACATCATAAACGTAGGTATATTCTATCGTGTATAATTTAGGATGGGTAAATACATTCGTGTTTTGAGAAGCCGTTAATAAATATGGTTACTGTGATATCTCGGAACCGGTACCTTCAATGGAGATATTCGTTCAGCAATAAAAGCAATATGGCAGTTTATCAGGATGTTGTAAATCACGTTCCGATAGATAAACGGAGAAAATATACAAACTGTAGACCCGCGGGTGTTTCTACTGATGACACAATGCTCTGACATGATACTGATTATTTGATAAAAGATTTTAATAATCAAAACTTGCTTCGAATAATAGATGTTTAACCTGCAACCAGCGCGTGGTCCTGTACTTCCGAGACGTGGACCCACGAAATTAATTTTGATAGACAAAACTCATACTCACACACTTTCATTTGTGGATGGATTGATTTTTTTTTACTCCAATTCATAATATCGATGATTGCCATAAACTTCAAAGCGATTTCGATCAGCGATCGTGATACAGCTTACCAGAAACGAGAATCGGTTAATTTCCCTTACTCTTGTAATAATCAACTCTTGAACAAAATATCTGAAACTGAATATCTTGGGATTATTATGGATTCCAAATTACTCTTCGACATTTACAACTAAAATGTTAGATTCATCCTTCAGGTATGCAAACAATTTAATAACATCAACACCATGAAAACTCTAGGTTCTTCCAAGAATCCAAGATATAGCACATACATCAATAGAATTTAAAAATACAGAATAGCTTCTTGAAATATCGTAACTCTCGTAGTTATCGAAGCTTAACCAAAATTGCTGGGTCATCTATTATTTTCAAAATTGCATCACTACAAATTCAAAGAGACACTGCCGAAGTCATCTTCGCCAACTGCTGATTTACTCAGATGCATATTATCCATATCTTTTATTGTCTATTTGTTCTTTCCTTTCTCTTATTTTTACTATTTTTTTTTTGTATACCTGCATTAGCAGAGAAAGTTCTCACTCTTTTTATTGGTTTCTATGAAGCCTAAAATTCATTTCTTATTACTTACTTTATTGTCTTAATAAATCATTGTATCAAGTCTCATTAAAATTATTGTCTTACACTGTATCCAGTGTATTGTTAATTCAGAGAAAACACGTCATTGCTTCAATTTTTGTTACACTTTTATTATGATTTTTTTACATCGATTAACTGTTTGATTAATTTGATCACTTAAATGTGATTACAAATAAAGATTTTTGACAAATCTTTCTTCAACAAAATAATAGATTTTTATCAAATCGTCAATACCGCAAATTAGCATTTATAATTAAATGTGAGAATAAACCTTATGATACACTAGATATTCAATATTTCACATCAAAAATTACTTTACAACATTTAAAACATCAGAATCTTCGCTCTTCAGGAGGTTTCGCGGTTTGTCTAGTTTTAATGTTACGAAGCACCCGTAGAATACTTGGGTCTGCTCCCATACCAAAACGTCAAGAAGTCTGGGTCATCTGCTTCCTTTTGTAGTCACGCAGAACGCTTGCGTCCTATTTTGTTGTAAAATAGATTAAGTTGAAGAGTAAATTGAGCAGAGGGGACCTAATCGTATCCCCGTCCTGCTTAGTTCGTGAGAAATCCTTCACGAGGAAATAGTATTGTCCTTTAAATCATATCTCTCTGCCGTAAAGTAAGGAAAGGATGCTTCTTTAATATGAAAACACATCTCCTTGATAACAGTATCACGAGCAGCTGCTTTACCATAGAGAAATTTTGTTTCGCGGTGCAATATTGCCATTTGGTAAATGTCAACTCAAATAACATCTCATAACCGGTTGCTACCAGATATGATGTTAAGGTATGCTATTCAAAAAATCCTGATAACCTACTCAAGTGACAATGGTCTGGACATATGTGTCAAAGAGATGTCAAGCTCGATGAAGCGATGACATCAGAAACAGAGAGAATTGACTATCTTTGGGTGTGGCTTAATCCAGTAAGAGAGAAACACAGGCTGATGATGATAAGTTGTTTATCAATTTCGATTCCAATAAGTAACCACATTTACAAATGTAAATTTTTTTAAAACAATATTCGGTGACCATACGATTACACACGGCTTCACACAAGTTACTTCACGATGGCTTACATTCCTTTATGATATGTTATATGTATTACATTGAGTTGGTTATAATAGGTTAATAAAAAGTCATGGCAGTAAAATAATCAGCTGACTGTATATACCTTGTCTTGTCTTGTCCGCAGTAAATAATAAAATTATGCCATAATAATTATTATTATATACATTTGTAAATGTTTTTTTGATCATACATAATCTGTATTTGTTAAAAAGGACTGACTTTCATATAAACGATATTCCTATCAATACACGAAGTTTTTTCCTTATATTAGCAAATTAATTAAAAATTCTATTATCTAGCTTAATAAATGTATTTTTTTTTAAATTTCACTTTTTACGAAAAATTATACTTTCACCTGTAAAATGCTCATTTGCAGCCAACTATTAATTTAAAATGGCATATTTTATGTCATTTTCACGATCTTAATGTTCATTTATGCAACTTTGTTCGTAAATGAAACAGAACTGCACGTGAGTCTAACAGATTAATTTTTTTAATGTAAGCCGTATTGAAATAATACTTATAGTATGTAATAAACTACTCTATATAATAGAATAATATTTCAACCAAAGATTTTGTTTATAAAAATTTAATATTTATGCTAGTTAACATAATTGTATAACCTAACGTTATAAGATATTCTATTAGTGCGTCTCTGCTATCTGTATTTATATGGACTACCAACAACTTATGATCTTATCTAATATTTGTGTGGATTACGAGGTAGAATTTCGCAAAGTTTATGAAATCTGTAAAAATACTTAACCGTAATACCCTTCGTACAATAAATAAACTTCCAATACAGGTTCGAAAAAATTGGGAAAAATTTTTACCTGCAAAAAAAGTATTTAAATACATTATTTTTAATATGATTTCGAACAACATTTATATAAATTCCAGAGTTTTTGCAAAATATTATACGATGGGAAGTTTTTAAATTCACCCCTCCCAAAAGCGTCCCCAAAGAGCGAGCACACTTGTCATTCTCTCACAGAACTTAGCGGAAAGTTTAACAATAACATCTCCTTACACACCGAGGCAGGTTCATTATTGCCATTGTTATGGTGGGATTGCTTTATTATGTTCCCACGTGCTAGATTTATGCACGTGCACCCCTCCCCCCCCCCTTCCCATCTTCCTTACATCATCATAAAGGAATATAACGTGATAATAAAACGCTTAAGAATAAAATGAACTATGACATGGGAGGTGTACGCAGAAGTTGTTAAGTCATCTGATACAATTTAATTAATGAAGTGTTGATACGTTTCTCCTGAAAAATGCAATTTAGATATAAACAGAGAATATTGTCCAGTAATTAGTTTATTTGTATGTATAACATTTTATCGGCAATCGAAAACCTTTTTTGAGACAAATGGAAACATTTCACATCTTACATAATGTTGAATAATGTATACACTATATTATTTTTAGCAGTGATGTGCAGTAGGTATAGACTTAAATTATATTGTTACCATGATGTGATATAATATATTTACATATACTACATTGTTCATAGGTTTATGAACTTTCGTTTAACCGATGTCTTTAGGGAAAATTAATCCATCGTAATAAAAATGCATTATCCTCGAATGCAAAGAACAATCATGAAAACAACACGTTTAGTAAGGTATTAAAATTTGCGAATTAGTAAATGAAGAATTAGATGCTTCAATCAGCTCTAAACCAAGTTCAAAACCTTTCAAATGTCATTATGTTAGGAAACAGCATAAGTGAAGACTCCATATAACATGGCTCAGTTGATCCATTTCTGACTCTGCCGAGTGAAATTTTTAATTCAGTAGGAAGCAATTATATGGCTTGAATAGAACGATAGATTAAAACAGTGGCTAGCAATTGTAGTAGCTATAAATAAAAAATAACCCAGTAGAAGACTACAGCGCTTCGGTGGCGTCACGTGGCAGCATCCAGAACTACGTAACTAATGATTCTAGTGATACACGAAGGGGGCTACCGTAATTATAACACATTATGGATCATTTAATTGATATTTGTTTTTCAGAACTTTTAGTAATGCACAGATTTTTTGCACGCCCTTGCTTTTTAGGTACCGACTTACTATTTAAAATAAAAATATTTTAGTTGCCCAAATTTCTTTATATAATACATTAAGGACTCTACCAAAATTCAATCAATCACTGATACGCAATACAATTACACATATATTTTATTTGTATTCTAATCAACAGTTTTAAAAAAATGTTACAAGTGCTACTAAAATATATCTTTATTTTGTTGTTATCTCTTTAACTTCTAAAAAAATTGAACATAGTTTTAATGTGAAAAAACGATAGGCATATCAAATTATTTTAAAATCTTATTTTTTAATCGTCTTCTTCTGCCGATATGTAAGTCTCCCTTACTTTTACAGTTTCTTCTTTTCACTTGCCTTGCCACCAATTTTACCCGACAACTTGCCTGATGTTATCTGATCTTTACGCCTTAGAACGGATTAAAAGCTAGCGGTTAATATAGGTTAGTTTACTTTTGAAGCTAAATCCGTATCGCTGCGCAGAATACAGTTTCTTAAGTTTTTAACAAATATAAAAATATTTAATGTTATTTTTATTTGTTAACTTTGTTTTATTAACCACTTATTGAGTTTAAATACATCTGCCGGTAGATTTAATGTTATTAATTTTATTTTAACAATCTTAACATTTTCGGAGCATGAGCTTCGATTTTTCGTTATTTATGTAATGTAATAGATTTATACATAATATAAGTATAGTAGCGGGAACTTCCTACACCGCAGCGAGAATTTTGGTTTTAACTTTGTAAGGGAAAGTTAACGTCATGGAATTGTAATAAATTATAATAACCTTGATACGTTACATATTTTTCACATACAACTACAGCACAGAATATTAATAAAAAACAGAAACAAAAATGGTATTTTATGTCCATTAATTTGTAATCATAATACTGAATATCTTCAATATTTCGATAACGCACTTTATTTATGTTAATTTTAGTATTTTTATTTAATTTGTGCAATATTACGTATGGTAATCGCACTTTTCTGTGTATTTAAAATACTAAATGTGAACAAAATTATACAACACTTTTGAGAGTTTTACTTCAAAAACATAAATAATTATTTAAAACACCGAAACTTTTTGAAAATATTGCGTTCAAATGAATAATGTATATGATCATGGGTTTGATTTTTATCCGAAAAATTTATGATGTTGTTTAAATCATTTGCGTTTACAGAATCTACAGAAATTAAAATATGCATACGAGTATTATTATTCCTTGGATAAATAAATAAAATCTTCATAGTTATGCACATCATCATTTTGTCAATATTTATTGTTTATGTAAATCAAGGAAAAATAAAATTAAACTTTATATGTTTTGAATATGTTACTTTATTCCTTATCAATTGTCATCATCATAAAATCTGGCCCTAAAACCGAGTATGGGTCCTGGCCTCTTCGAAAATGCACCTCCACCAGCATCTGCACTGGGCCGCTTCCTGCTAATTTGGTATGCTAAGAATGGGCAGGTCTTTATTGATATCACCAGCTTACATTGAGGGTCTCACAGATTAGTAGGTATATTTAGTCATAATATTAATTTGAATTCGTCACCAATTCTCAACTCCTTTTTATGGTTCCGTTTCTTGAATATGTGTAATAAAAACAACTAAATGTAATGGGGAATTTGATAGATATATTTAAAAATCTAAATATTAAAGAAAGGCAGAGACATTTTTCTCTCAATAAATACGTATTCACAAATCATATTTATTATTTTTCCGTCGCATTCCAAAATTTTCACCGACGCAATATACGAGGTTGTTAATAAAAATTCATTCGTATACGTATTGGAGTAAAATAAAAAATAAAATAAAATAAGACAACCCTCCTAAACGCAAAGTGTAATGTCACCGTCATAGTACCCCGCTAAACCACCATCCAGGGGTATTTGTTCCGTGGCCCTAAAACAAATTCACAATATCCGCCTTTCAAAAGGGTCGTTATGTCACCCCTTTTTGTTTCAGTTATCAATTGCCACAGTGTTTAGGCGATATGAGGGGTGGCAGCTCCAGCGCACCCCGGAGCCGGGGGCGAATCCAGGGATACCCAAATCGTTTAAAGCAGCGGATGATATGCTAATAGTAAGTTATTTATTAAATAAAAATATTGTAACAAAAATTTTATAAATAAAACCGATTAATTCTAATCTACTTTGGCTGGTCACGATTATCGTCAAAGACTTAATAAAATCTTATTGATCATCGAGTTTTATTGCCCTAATAGAAAATGAATATTATTTTATTTTAATAATCAATTAATTATATAATTGAATAATTTACATTAAAAAATATACAGCATCTTTCGGATTTTTTGTATTTGTGATATATATATTGTTTGCAGTGTGATGCGAGACGGCGTGAGTTGATGGCGTGACCCTGGTTCAGAGGTGCAACACGGTATTAGTTATAATTCCCGTATTAATATGTGATTCAAACCGTATTACTGAATTAAAAATGTGCTTAGCTCATTATTACTGTCAGAAATAGCATGTTTTATTTACAATGTTTTGTGAACATGTTTTATTTATAATCGAAACCGTTCCACATAAAATTATTCAAAGTTAATTTTTTAAATAAATGACATCGAGTATTAGTGTATAAGTAAGTACTATTAAAAATCACATATCGCTTCATTTCCATTACAGGGATATACATAAGCATACGGTTACCACTTTACTAAATGTTGCGATGTACTATTATTTTAGATTATTGGAATATTATCTGATGAGATATATTGTATTCTCATAATTTATGTATGCTACATAAATTAGGTGAACATAAAGTATGTAAAAAAATGATTAAATAATATTACAACTCTTCAAAATAACTTTTCATATTATTTTTAAACTTTGAATAGATACATATTTACTATCTAGCTATGAGTAGCTGCTATTTTTAAAAGAAATATTACAACATTGTAAATTAAGAAATTAAATTAAATAAAAAATATTCATTTTTAATATTTTTGAATGCTCAGTATTTGCTGAACTGCAAATCACTTTTATGGCAATGGCTTTTCACATATACAACTATAATAATATGTAATAATAATTTTTACCCGTTCTAGTTAACTATCGTCAAGTATTCAGCCAAAAGAAAAGAAATATAATAATTATGTATGCAGAATTTTAGTAAATGAGATTATCAAAATCTCGGTAATTTAAAGACGATCTGAATGTACTTAAAATCTGAACTTAAATAAACTATTAATTTGAATGAAAATACTTAAATTTTTCAGTAATTTT
Organism: Eubasilissa splendida; assembly: GCA_031772225.1. Lineage (NCBI taxonomy): Eukaryota > Metazoa > Arthropoda > Insecta > Trichoptera > Phryganeidae > Eubasilissa > Eubasilissa splendida. The sequence continues at coordinate 20,521,688 of CM062846.1, read as the reverse complement.
AATTTGGCACATTACATGGCGCCTCTGTACCTTCAAGAACTGTACATCCCAAGTACCTTGAATGGTAGACGTCGTGAACGTTGACTCAGGTCAGTCTCTAGGATGCTTCAGCCGCAGAATGAGTGGTAGAACCAATCTGCCATTGCCAGAATACTACCTTCAGTGAATGGACATTTGCGATGGCAGGTCCAAAAGCAATAGTGTATCAAGAGACTTATTTAAAAAACGACTAAAAACATTTTCACAAAATCATATCCGTAAGTTCAAATAACAATTTTAAATTCTAGTATATACTAAACAGTTTATGTGTAAAGCAGCCTCAAGGTAAAATTTGTAATATTTTTAATACTATTATTATTGCATATATAAAAATATTAATCGAATTTTTTTTTATTTTATTTATTTTCACTTTGTACTATACACACACAATTTTTTGAGTTGTATCACGACTAGTATCAGGAAGAGCAGTTCTTACTGTGTACAGGTGTAAATTGATCTAAAATTAAATACAGTTGGCTATTGGGGCGGTGGGGCACGTAAGAGTGGGAGTGGCTTTATTGTTACCCAAAAAATTGTGTGTGTGTTGTACAAACTGAAAAAAAATAATTTTACACCACAAATCAATCAATCATATAAGAACATTGTCCGAACAACAGTGAACAAATAAATAAATAAATGTTCCCCTCTAAATTTCTGACTCATATAAATTGCGCCACTGTTTTTCGTGATGGGTTGTTTTTTATTCCTTCTTTACGATGAGAGATTTTTATCTAAATTTTGTTTAATTTACTTCTCGCGCCGAGCTTTCGTACCGCGCAGCGCGCAGCCCGCATCCCAGCACATGTCACGCCGGACTGCGCGCTCCTCGCATGCGTCAGCATCGTGTAATCTCACACGTCCGTGATCGCTCTGGATTATTTTGTATCCAATACAATACACATTTTGTTCAGTTAGAAGAAAGTAAAAAAGTAAATTTTATAACTTGGCTTTTGGTAGTGTAATGTCGTGTATACCACGTCACGAATTTAATCTAAATCTTTAAATTGGCGGACAAATTTTTGGTCATATTGTGAGCTCAATGTGTTTCTGGATGTGTGCTGGATAGATAGAGTTACGAATGAGATCTTGCACCTCATAATACAGGGAAAGATTGTTGGAAGACAATGGTTTGGCCAGTATACTGAAGAGCTTTTCCAGGCCGCAGTAAATAATGTCATGATAGCCAACGTCTGTCGAACGGATAGGGCACAAGAAGAAGTGTTTCACAACTATATATATTTATTAATTTTGTTAGGTTTATTTCTTTTTGAAGGGCACTAAAATTAGGTCATATTTTTGCTGTTCTATGGAGTCGAGGTTTGGACTTTAAAAGAAGCCACCATTAAAGACTGGAGGCATTTAATTACGCTAACAGTACAATTTTAACCATAATACTTATGGAGTAAGAGGTATTAAGATACATGAATAAGTCAAGAGAACTAATGACAATTATCAAACGAAGGAAAGCGACATTCATTATCCGCAAAGAGAAGTACATCTCAAACAAGTCATTTGAGAACTCATCAGAAAGAAGCCCAGTCGAGGAGATGGTAGAAAGAGGTTATAGAGGTTAGAGCATGACCTCAGAAAGAGACTCAATGTTTAACATACTGGAGTTCTTACATTGTATAAATCAGCATACTGCAACTTAGTCGCCAACGCACGTGAAAACGGCACGTGAAAAAGAAAAACTATTTAGTAAATTAATTAATTTATTATTGTGTTTTTCTTAAGGTATGCAATTAAGGGCTCTTAAGACCCGCTGAAATTAAAGATAATGATCGATCCATATCGGCTGGTTCAACTTTCTCTCCATATAAAATGCAAAGTCAACTTTTAAACGGATCACTCATCACTGATAGCGCACTATTGTTTTGGATATTGGAAAATCGTTTCATTATCTCCGTTAATTTGTTATTATTGGTCGTATAAAAATATATGAACTATAACCAATTAAATACTGTTGAATTGGTAATAAACATCAAATCATTCAAGAAACTGACTTGCATTTTAAGATGTCGGTAGGTACTCACTACAGGTTCAGCGCCCTCTCAAAGAATCCGACTGCACAGTGAATGAGAAGCCGCGGACACTGCGGTCTCCAACTCTGCAATTAAGTCAGTAATAAGCAAATTAATTAATCAGGGGAATGATTCAACGGAATCACTTCTGCCTATTAGGGGCTCTCCCACCAGTTCTGTTTCGGTCCAAACGTCAAGAATTTTTTACGCGGTTGGAAATTAAATAATCATTTATTTGTATCAAGCCCAAATCGAAATTAACGACTACCATTTGTAAGTATCGGCCAGTTTTAAGTGATTTTGCAGTAAATTAATTAATATTGATGACGTCACTAAGCACAAAATAAAAAATTGTATTTTACCGTTATTTAATTATTAATTTATTAGAGCCGCTTTAGGTTGGTAGCGGTATATCTGTTAGAAAATTTTTGTTAATAAATGCATCGATTAGAGGATTCGAAAAAATCTATTATTAGGATGAACATTTTTTTTTTCCCTAATATATGTTTCTACAATAAATCTAAACAATACATTATTTTAAATGAAAACACATTTTTATTATAAAATTGCAATTAGAAAGATATAAGGAAAATTTATTTATTGAAATAGTATTTAGTTGTTACTAAGATATGAACCCGAAATTTTTCCTTTCGAAAAGAATAACGCGTTTCTGTGGAAATCACTTTTTCTGTAGATCCATTTTTCCAATTGATTCATTTAATCTGTTTTATGTATTATTATATTAAAAAGGTCTTGATGCGCGGGTGGGTTTGACATCATCATATACTAGATTTGGCTATCAAGGTGACTGCATAAACGTTCTCCAAGCATCCCTTTCTCAAGCTAGATCTCTCCACTTTGAATCCTGCAACATATCTGCATCTGTATTCGCTGTATCTGCCAGTATTTCCGCCAGAGTTTCCGCGAAATTTTTTGGCCCTCGAGTCCTAGAGTTTTCATCTCTTACAACGTGTCCGGTGCATCTCAGTCTCATTGATATCAAAATTGTCCTTATTTTGGGCTGTTTAAAGATATGCTATTGCTTTGAGTTTGCGGTTTAAACAGTATTATTAGATTTGTGATATAAGTATTATTTTATAATAGACATTTTAATTATAAATGCTTTCAAATACAAACTTAAGACTTAATGTTTAGAACAAAATAATTTGAAGAATTTTAAAGTAGACGTCAAGGTAAAAAAAATAGAGTTAAATATAGATTTTTAAAGCATATAAAATTATTATGCAGACATGTAGAACATTATTATGGTATGTTTCAAAAATATTTTAAAATTCTTTTATTACCTGTTCAATATTTTTCTGATTCAATTGAAAAACCTTAATATCATATCAATTTAATTGTTTGGTAACAATCTCGCTAAAGTATGTAATCTAAAATTCAATAAAAGTAAAAGTTCCATATTTATTTAATCCATCGTTTAAAAAAAAAGGTATTTTAAAACAATATTTCAAAAAAACTGGTTCGATAGTCAATTTCAAACATTTAAATTAAATAATTCATTCATCCAGTAAGGCTCTTTGAATGAATGGCTTGGATCTGCTATAATATGATCTTTTTTTACACGGTTTTTGTTTCCACAATTAAAATCTTATAGTCTTATAGTTCTCAGTAGTGATCGTTCTATAATTTGAAAATAAAAGTTTGAATTATGGTTGTCTTTATGTCATACGACGATCAATTAGAAATTTGTAGATCGATAGACACGCTTGCACTCTTAAGCCACCAAGTTGATATCTTATATGTATTTAAAGATCAATATTTATGATGCAATTAATTTACAGTAATAATATAATGGTCAAAGTAAGGAAATATATAAAAATTGAAAAATATTGATTATTCAGGCGTATTCTAGTATATAATGTGTTAAAAACATTTTACAGATAAATAATATTGTTTTAAGTAATTAAAAAAAATAATTAGATTCTTATTGTGACATATATGCTGTTTCAGGAAAGATTAATATTAAATTCCACAAGTGAGTGATGATGAAGTGATTCCACAGATTAACATATATACAACTTTAAACAAAAATTGATAGATATGGAGATTAATTGGGTGGAATGGTGAACGTTACATTGTGTAAAGTGATTACTTAAGCCATTCGAAGATACTCAACCCCATACTTCCATATTTTTTCATTAATAAAAAATAGCTTCGTCTCTAAGATATATCTATTATTTGCTCAATTAATATACCTTTATAATTTTCTCTTCAGCATTGCTTACATATTTTAGATTTTGAAATAATAGTTAAAGACCTATGAGTTTAAAAAAATAGGCTCCTCTTTTAGATTCTGCAAATATCCACAATATTAATTATTGTTGTACCAACTCATTTATCTTCAATGATTGCTGCTGTCTTCTCAGGCGTAGTCTGTTAAAGAAGTTCGCCGCTTTACTGGTAATCATTGATTGACTTCATTAGTTTCAATTCCGCGGCACAGAATTGGTATATCCGGGATAGTCCTTACTTAGCCGTTTATCTGTCGGAACAAAGATGAAACGGTTCGTAACTGATATTGTCGTTAAAATCATATACCTGAGCATTATGAACCATCATTTTTGGATTAATACTAAAATAAATAATTCTTGCATTTTCAGAGAAATTAGAATGACAATTAATTATGAGTTCTCATTTTCTTACAATGTATGTACAAGCGGCCAAGCCGTTAAAAATATGCTTCTACGAGTTCATGAGTGCATTTCACTTTAATAATTTTAATGGCTATTAAATTTTCATGAATGTTTTAAATATTTTGTCTAATAATGTAATTTATTAGATAGCCAAAAAGTTCTAGATAAATAAGACTTTTAAAGTGCTATTTTATATATATAAAATTTATTTATAGAGAGAATTAGAATACAAATGATATTTTAAATATTATTATAAATTAAAAATGTGAATTAAATACATTAATTAGAAAGATATACATATAAAATCAATTTTATCGAAAAATATTGTCGTTCCGCCACCGGGATTCGAACCTGGATCTCTTTCCTAACCGGGGAAGGTGCATTATCTAACTATGCTACAGCGACAATATTTTTAACGACAAATTTTCGAACCTATATCTTACCTTTTTGATATTAATACATTTAATCGTTCCATTATTTGAAAGAGCCATCTACCTTATTTTTACAGAATCTCAAATACCTTTGAATAATCTGATAGCAGAAACCAGAATTATCAATTCATTTTTATTAAATTTTGGACACATTAATACAACTTTATTATTAAGAGAACACATTCTTATTGTGAAGTTATAATTATTCAGAACATAGGTCTGTGATATTTTAAATATTGTCGCTGTAGCATAGTTGGAAAATGCACCTTCCCCGGTTAAGAAAGAGATCCAGGTTCGAATCCCGGTGGCGCAACAACAATATTTTTCGATAAAATTGATTTTATATGTATATCTTTCTAATTAATATATTTTATTCATATTTAAAATATCACAAACACCTATATTCTGAATAATTACAACTTCACAATAAGAATGTGTTCTTCTAGTTATTATAAATGATTATTCAGAATTTCTATTGTATTGTGAAAATTAACGTCCCATTTTTTAAAACAATTTTTATTTTCTCTCTGACATGCAAAATGACGTGTCACGTTGAAGCTATTCATATATAATATTTATACTTTAAAAAAATGTTAATAAATGAACTTAGGTTGAATCGTTGAATTTGTCGTTCTGTCGTATTATACGCCTAGTAATCGAATTTATTTGATGCACTCTTAATCTAATATGGATGTGTAAATGTTCTTTATTATTGCTAATTTTAAACATAGGATATTAAACAGTTCGTTTTGAGGTCTGCCTGTTCAGGTTTCAATATTGTGTGCAGTGTCCGCATTACTGAACCTACTGCTAATAATTAACTTATTTCCTAGATAATAAATATATTTGTACACCTACCTACGGAACATGAAAAAATTGACATGACAGTAAACTTGAATTACGTTAATAAACATTTTGTTTTAAAATAAATTACCTTAAATTTACGAAAGTACACGTTAAAATTATCCACCCCCTTGTAAAAGTTTGGGGTTCGGTTCTCGTTATTAGATAAATGGACATATTTCCATGAAAGCAATCACAAAAAACATTTTCCTTAGTAAACTCCAATCCCTAATTAATGAGTAACATGTGAGGTGTCCCCTGCTGCCCTCACCCCCCCTTCAAACCGTCCACCGAGGACACATGCACTTTTGTTTTATTAAGATAACAAATCTCGATGATTTTTCCTGCATAATTTCAAGCACGCGAACTTCGGTAACATATCATGCAGTGTGTACACTTTTGTGGGCAGCAGGCGAGTGAGGGTTCGATGAAATCTATTTCTTTAGATATTTTCAATATTTTGTCGTACTTTTTACCCCGATGACCTCGATAGTGAGCGGTAGTGCGCCTACGTTCTGATTCATCGAATGACAAAATCACTACATCTGAATTTTTTAAATCAACCAAACTTTGTATTATATATGTGACAAAAATAATACTAGAGGTGAGTATAGTACAAAGTATGATATAATAAAAAATAATAATAATCATGTTATTTATTTTTATTGCATAAATAGAACATATGAAAATAAAGATAATTATTTTACTAGACGTGGTCTGTTCTAAAGCAATTTCCTGTACAAATTTTAAAAGTTGTAATTGTTAACATACAAACGTTATAAAGTAGTGATGAGCTAAACCGTTATTTTAACCGTGATTGTGACTGTGATTCTGAGATTTATTAATAGATTTATTATGAGATTATTAATAAATTGGCGAACAATCACCGGTACACTAAAAATGAAACCTCTAACAGTTGAATCTCAGTTACCGGTCATCGTCATAATCGAATGGTATTAACACAATCACAGTCACAATAACGGTTTAGCTCACCACTTATGTAAAGTAAAGTAATACTGTTAAGTACGTTATGTAAAAAAGTACAATCAGATGTTATAAAATGTTTTGTAAAAAAAAAAGTTTAAAATGCGTAGGTAGTTAGGTTAGCACAAATGACAAATTTATTTCATTTTGCTCCCACGTCATTAATGATAAAACATTTAAATAATAAATAATATACATACACAAATATTTACTAAAATAAATAATATTATATGTTAGGAGAACACATTCTTATTGTGAAGTTGTAAGAGATCCAGGTTCGAATCCCGGTGGCGCAACAACAATATTTTTCGATAAAATTGATTTTGTATGTATATCTTTCTAACTAATATATTTAATTCATATTTAAAATATTACATGTCAATGTTTTGTCTACTTTAAAACAGACGGTAGTCTAGCAAAGTAGCTAGGACAATGCTGTACATATCAGAGGTGGAGTCCACTCTATCCCATACAATAAACTACGAGTATTATACTTAATTGTATCTTATGTTTATAATGTTATATTATAATATATTCACCTCTGTTACAACAAAAATATGTATGTCAAAGTCTAATAAATAAATAAATGTGTATGATTGGTAAATAAATCAAACGTATTATATTAATTTCCGCTAAAATATTGAGATCTTCATGAGATTTGGAGACAATTCTCTCACCATGTCTCAAAGATTCGGCACCTTGTGCTTTACTTCATGATCGCTGTTCGTTAAACGTCAAATGTCTGTTCATTGATTATTTATGTTTTGCTCGTCAATTTAGTGAATTTAAATTTCCCCAACTGGAGTTCAAACGGAATAAATGTTTGTAATTTAATGTATTCATCGTATCTAATTTTTAGAATAAATAGTCATAGGTATTTATGGTTTTATGTCTTAAGACGTAGTCTCGCAGTCAAATTGAATGTCATGTACTCCGAGATCGAGTTTTTGTCTCTTTCTACATATCTCAAACTCTCAATAAATGTACATTATTCTAAGATTACTTCAATTAAATCTCTGAGATATTTCTCATTCCGTGGATATTTTAAGTCAACATCTGCAGATGATGGTACGCGAGAGTTTTGAATTTGTAGGAATGGAAGTTTTCTCGTATTGAAAAAAATATCTGATAACAAAGATGTTTGGATAGTAGAGCAAATTCTATCTGAAGACGGAATTTGGATAAGGGCAGGAAGTCGGACAGGAGATTGTTGGATAAGGAGAAGCCAAGCCCTGCACTCCACCTCCTGTACTCTCGACTCCCTCACGGCAGGACAAACAATCTGATTTGTAATCTATGCTCGCATGATCGGGTGAGCTTTCACAATAATTACATTTAATTTTAATCCATGGACACTGGACACACACACGAACTCGCATCGGGTGGGAATGGCAAAGATAGCGCTCGGGTTATCCTGATGCATGCAACCGGGATTAGCCCTTTCTACCCTTGCATGCCGATTATACCGTCGTTACCTATAATTTGCATACATTACTGGACATTACAACGATTTCACTCCGAAAAATCAATGATGTTTCGGGAATATATATATTTACATATATATGTATAATTAATATAAAAGCATTTTGCTATTTACATGTCTCTAATAAATACATCTTATGTATGAGGGTATTAAATTCGAAGTCTTTAAGAGGAGACAGTTAAGCGTTCGTGCGAATATGCTGTCACGGCGTTTCTACCGATGCAGTAAGGAGGTGAAGAGGATCCTGTTTAAATCATTCTTCACCGGCATGTACACATGCGAGCTCTGGTCGAAATAACAGCAAGTAACACACAACCGTCTCCGAATTTAGTACAACTCATACAGAATGCTGTTCGGATTGGCGCGTTATTGCAGCGCATCTACAATGTTTGCCGAAAGCCATATACATGGATTCGTTCCGTTTCTAAGACATCGAGTCGTGGACGTAAAGCTACGGCTGGAGCTCAGCACCAACTCTCTGGACATATACAATAATGGCTGTGACTGAAGTATTTATATTTTGTTTATATTTATATAAATGTGGGAACTTTTTATTCATTTATATTATCCATGGCTTTCGTTTCATAACATAAATAATATAATATTATATATATTTAATGTATTATCTTTATGGTGAATCGGGTTTTCATAAAAAAATCCCAATCACGCTGGAATAAACACATTATTATTATTAACCTCTCTTTTGATTTTTTTCTTACTGTTAATGTAGTTAGTTGTCTTCTCAAATAGCTTCAATTCAAAATCGGTGTAAGCTGCAAAGTTAGTTTATTTTGCCATCCGCCATTTAATTTTAAGTTTGATCAATAGCAGTATTTGCTTCTTTGAAATTTAAATGGCTGCCTGGATGGAAAATAGCTCGTTTTTGCAAGAAAGTGTTCCATTTATTTTGCGTTTTGAACAAAACTATAACTAAAATATTAAATTAATAAATAAATATTTTATTCTTCAAGCTTCTATAAGTGTTTAATGTTTTACTCCAAATAAAAATATATGGAGATTGCAACTGCAAAAGTAAACTGAAACATTTAAAAATTTTAAATTTATGAATAAGGTGACCATTTTATTCTAAAGATATGTGTTTCAAATACAAAACAGTAATATGAAAATTGTAGTACTATAATGTTGCAGTAAAGTAAATAATTATTCAAATTAGGTATTGTGTTTTTTTTGCAGAAACTGTCCTTTCTTAGATGGGTTTTAAACAGTAGTGGGTGTTCTTTTATTTTCCACTTCTAAGGTAGGTAATATCTCTTTAAATAAATAAGTGGCATTTTTGTGAATTTGACTGTAAATGTCACATTCTCTAACAAAGAGTTTCATGAAAATAATATATCTAGGTTTTACAAACCCTTGACTCGCTCCTAAGTCTTTTCAAAATCGTTTCCTTTGAAATCTTCGAATTATTTGACTCGAGAGTTAAGATTGATATGTCTATTAATAAAATAAAAGATTTTACAATTAATTGCATAAATAATAATTCAATCTTAATAAAATGTCAAAAGAATATTTTTAGACTATTTAAGATTATTATTTATAATTGTAAAAAAATCATAGCAGCTTGTCCCCATTCTCAGATCTTGAAACTGCCTCCCAGTGCCCAGCGGGCAGTGTCCTAGCCGCGACCTCTGTCCATATTAATAATCTAATAAAGCCACACAACACGACCCGCTGTGTAAATAAAGCTCGGACATGAAAGCTCGATGTGTCAGGTGTTTAAAATGAACAGATACGAACACCCAGTAGGGGCCGCGGTGGAGTAAGTCGATGGTTTTTCATCAAATAAATTTAAAATTTGTATGCACTTGAAATATGTTCTAAATATGAAACAAAAATTAATAATTTATTATTTTTATTGTTAGTATCTCTATTTATTTATTATAAATGAACTTTCATAAAAGGTGTGTAACAAAAAGATATTGATGATTTATCGATTATTTTCCTAGTTTTACTGATTTTTTTGTTTTCTTTTTATTGACTTACTACTACTAACTATTCATTTTATTTTATATCCAATTTCTTGCCTTTTCGATGTTGGCTCTGGTAAAAATAGTTTTCCGTATTATGTATAATTTATTTTATTTATGTAAACTGTTTTATTAATTGATTGCTAAAATAAGTGGGCAAGGCGTTGGCTTCTTGCATTAGGGGTTCCGGGTTCGATTTCTAGCGAGGTCACAATACATCAATATGATTTTCTCAAGGCCGGGTATTTTCGTGATGTGTTCTGTTACGGTAATTGGACGCCCTTATTATTTTTTATACATAATTTAGTTTTTTCGTTGTATTTATTTTGGTGGAACAAAAGAATAAATGCACATGGTTTATTATGTTATTATCGTCACATTTTAATAAAAACATGTTCTTGACACAAAATCAATATGACCAATTAATTAGTACACCTACGAATGTAAATACACAAATAATACATACATACAGTAGAACAATATAAATGAAAAATCATTAAACCATAACCATTTATCTTCGTGTTTGCTCGATTTGAACAATACGCAATAAAAACAATATCATCCACAAATTCAATAGTTGGACGTTTTTGTTTTGAATAGTAAGGATAACAAATTACCAACACCGGCCGCGTTACATTAAGTGAAATAATTGACACAATTGAGGTTCACAAAAATGAAAAACGTGCCGTTGTGAAAACAGAAAGGTAAGTCATTAATGAGCGCCCTGTTGTCGTGAGCAAATAGTACGCACCGTGCAGTTTACTGAAAATTCAGACTTGTTTGCTTTTCCCATTGTTTCGTTAAAACCAAAAAAACAGTTAAAATAAACAAATAGAGGGGAGTACCGTCACGAGCCGCCAGAGAAAGGAGTCTAATAAAATTACCTATTTATACAATGACGTGAATTCACGAATGTTGGCTTGGTACGTGACAGTCATTAGGTAAACACTGAGCGCACTTCATAACGATAATCTATTAAATTAAAACGGAATTTCCATGTTTTGAGTCCCCATCGTTTTGCTATACAGTAGCGGCACTTAGCAACAAATTAATATTAAAATAAAATTTTGATGATTATTTGAGAATTATGTACTAAAATAAATTTAAAAATGAATAATAAATTCAGTATCATTAATTTAATCTATTTTATTTTTTCTCCGATAACTGCTAGATTAAAGAATATTCATATTTTAATGTATCCATAAAAAGATTTTCACTGTGGTCCGATAATACCAAAAGACTGGGTATTATCAGATTGCGTTTATAATAATTAAATGGTCACCGAGACAACGAACTACCACAGAAACTAACGAAAGACACGATGCTTAGAATATTGGCATCTTTTTCGATACCTATTAATTTAGATTGTTTTAATACCTATATATACATTGAATTGATTGATGCATATAAAATAAAGTTAAATGTAAACCAATCCCAAATTTCCTCATTGACATAACTCACATTTAAATTGAGCCATTTTAATAGTCCTTATGTCGTTTCGCTGTTTACATTGAGAGGCAAATATTAAACTGTCAAAACAAATTTATCGAAGACCATAATAAAGGCGATCCTACGGGCGAATGACAAAAAGTAAGTAGCGGTTCTTCAATGTCGGGAACTAACTGAATTGTATAAATAATGATACGGTAAAGGTTACCAACCCTCTGCCCCCAATTTGAACATAAAAAGAGTTACAATCCCCGAGGGCATCGCGTGAGGGCGGGGTGAGGCGGGGTGACAGCCCCGGGCCCCGAGGGGTGCGAGCCCCACCGACATTATACGATTCATTTGCACTGAACGATTATTTCCCGAGGAAGGAGTTACTCACTGCGGAGGAGTGTTAATCTCCCCCGACATGCAACGAACAAAAGATTGTCGCCAAGGTTGATTTTGTATTGAAAATACATTCGTAACTAAAAGAATTGTCTTATTTCACAATCAAACTTCTTATAAATGTAAATATGTGTCGTTTAAAAATTACTGCACCCATTAATTAATTTATTCATACTTTAATATAAGAGAGAAGTGCAACAGGTAATTTAAAAACATTTAAAACACGAGGCAATACACCAGTACACTTTATTTGCAGCTGGTATAAATAGGTGACACCGGTAATTTGTGTTATATAATATATTTCAATACCTACTGAATATTAAGTTTCAATTAAATTACTTAAACAACCTTCAATATATATTTATTTAGATTTAACTCATCAAACCTTCAGGATGACATGTACACATTTGATACTTTGCTCTCGCATGTTGGAGATTTGGCGGAAAAGGTCATATGGACAACGAGAGACAACTCGCTCCACGATCAACTCTGTACTCTGTACACGCACCCTTACTCAAGCTTGAGCTGAGAGGGAGAAAGAGGAATGTGCATAGTCAATATAAATAAACAATAATGACAATTCTTCAGAGACAGCTGGTCTAAGTAAAGTACCTTTCCAACAGTTTCTTTATTATCTTTTTCATTGGAATTTATGGGGAATTTTCCTATATTGTTATTTATACAAAATGCCAGTCTAATATTTAGTGGTAGGTATTTGATTCGAAAATTTATTAATGTTTATTATTATGTTTTATTTATGAGCCATATAAAAGTTGACTAGTAATATATGATATTATTTTAAATCGTGTGTATTAATTCTGTATTGTACCCGTGCATACAACCTCTTGTTCATCTTGATAGAAATAAAATTGAATCTGAATTCAATTAAATCTGCTGTAGAACTCGGTTCATCCGGATTTGTATAATGCTAACTGTTACTAAAAATATTTTCCCATTTGTAAAATAATTACCTGTGGTTGTGGAGTTTTCGGGGCCGCCGTCACTCTCTTGGCTCGACCCGGCGTCGAAACAGCTGTTTCCTGCTACCTCAGGTACCGGTGTGTCCGCACTGGGGTCATTTTCTAGTGGATCTGTTGCCACCTCTGTCTCGGTCGCTACAAACATAGATCGTAGATCAACGATGAGGGGAACCTCGCATATAGATCTCCGATGTGCACGCGTGATGGTGTCAAACCACGAGAGACTATCTGCACTGACATGCCGATGAAAGTGAATTTAAGCAATAGTAATAATATTGTATACCCATAGTATCCTTATTATGTATTGCGTTTCCCCGTCTATTATCTATGACTTATTGGACGTCTTGAATGTAGTGTCATTTGCCAGAAAAATTAAATATTCGCAAAAAAGCGAAAATGTGTTTTTAATATCTCTAGGTTAAGATTACCTAAATGTTTTCTCTTATATATATTCAATAGCAGTGCGTATCGAACGGCTGCTTAGAAATTAAGAAATAAGATATTGAATCCTCGTCTTCGGTATCCAGTAAATTATCATGTTAATCGGGTCATTACTTTTCATAAAACTTGCTTAGGTCAATCTGCTAAAAAATATGTATGTCAAAATATTGTGACAAACTGACAAACTCAAAAGTCATCCATAGAATCACTAAATGCCTATTTAGGAACATTTCATAGGTCACTATACCCAAATATCAATGAAGTGATATACCTACTTCACAATTGAACGAAATTTATTTAGTTTATTTGTTATCTCTCTTGAAAATTTGTATTTTTTGTGTTGTGACAGTAGTATTCTAGGGATGCGATATATTTTACCACCAATATCAATATTAAAATATAAAACAATTTTGATGATACGAAATTGCAAAAAGATATATATATATATATATATATATCGTATCCGAACAAAAAAATTCGGAAGAGGTATTAAGCAGAGATAATAAATTGGTTTAGTTCAATTGATATTACATGGTTTCGCTTTTTACTAATAATACCAAAAACAAAGCAATTATTCACATATATGACATACATACGAGGTTTTCGTTGCTCAAAGTATTTATGATGTCTGATGTGCCGGTGTGAATATAACGGTAAGAGACATTGGTTTATGTTTCTTTTCAGTATCTGTATTAATCATCCCGGGACGTGAGCAAGGGATTGCCGGGAAGAAGGGAGATGAAACTAATGCTCCACCCGGGTTATTGTGAAAAAATATTAATTGTGTGACTGGGTCCCCTGACACATAACAGTCTTCTAATACTGTGGAAAGTGAACCGTATCAACAATCTGTCATAAGCGGCGGCATCGTGGGGTGAGGACAAAAACTGTTGATAACAGTATACGTTCAGGACGAGAATACTACATACGAGGAACAGAAATGAAACAAGCCATCTTTGACTACCTATACATACTCTTATAAAAATATGTAGAATGTTTTGCAACGATTTACATCTAAATAAAATTATGAATATCACCATTTTTTTTAAGCTTTACATTTATAAGTAATAATAAATTGTTGATTCGTTAAATCATGATTGGTTTACTGGAATTATATATTATTTATAAGAAAACATTTTAAAATCCAGGTAAAAACAAAATAAAATATTATCGATTGATTAAAGAATCACCTCATATCTATCATATATGCAATAAAAATGTTAATTTGTATGTCTGTAATACTAAAACCTTTTTTATCCCCAGTCAGACTGTAGTGATGTATATATATTTTAAAATTAAATAATACTTTTTAGTTTTAAACCATTTTATTATGTAAAAGGTGAATATTATGTTCCAGGCCGATTTTGTTTAGCCGCCATTCTGATTTAGCATGTATTTTTCAATTTGTATTTGATAGTCATGAATAATAGTTAATTACAATTTATTATGGAGTGTCTAATGTCTCAAAAACGTATTTAAATTATAAGAACATTTTATATAAATAATCGTTTGACTTTTGGAAAAAATCATCATGAGCGATGAAGCTCATTTCGACTTTGCGGAGTTTGTTAATAAACAAAACAGTCATTATTGGAGTACTAAAAATTCTCAATTGATATACCAACAACCTTTATACCTACGCAGAGTTACTGTGGTATCATTTGGAACTATTTCTTTCAGGTTGCAAGAGGCAATGCTATGTGATCACTATCGTTACATGTTGGAAAAGTTTTTGGTGACCGAATTGAGTCGATGAACCTGCAACACATGTGGTTTCAAAAGGACGGTGCCACCTCATATACAGACTGAGCTACGCTTGAAATTTTGTGAGAAATTTATCCTGGCCATGTAATGTCAAAAAGTGGTGATATCGACTGGCCTCCTATATCACCTGATTTGACGACTTCCGATTATTTTCTGTAAAAATACTTGAAAGGAAAAGTTGATGATAATAAAATAATAATAATTCCGATGCTATAAAATAATATTTGAAATAAAATTGCTGAAATAACACGCAAAATGTGCGAGAATGTTAAAAAAAATATGGTTAAAAGAATACGCATTTGTGCTTCTGCCAGACGCAGCCAGTTGGCCAATATCATATTTTATACGTAAATGTAATAAAGCATCAATTTATAAATAAAAAATAAATTAAAAAATTATGTTTAATTTTTTAGTTATTTAAAAACAAAATCAGCCTGGAATATAATATTCACCAGTATATTTACAAATGTCATCTAGTTTCGGTACTTCGGTTAGTCTGTATTATCTTGTCCTAAAGAAAGTTAGGTTCAACCGAAACTAGTTGATATTTGTATATATACATAATAAAGTGGTTTAAAACTAAATATTCTATTTGTGTTTGCTTTCTTTGAAAAAAAAAATATTTGTACAGAAAAATCTTTAATTAGATATCTAAAGACATGCACGAATATTATTATTTAGATGAAAAATTCATGATATACTTGATAAATACAAATTAAACATTTTGATTCGTTCCATCGCATTCGCGCGATGCACAGTCAATCATTAAAAAGTTAGAGATATTATATTCGCACTTGCGCAGTGTTAGCCAATCATAACAAGTTAGAGATGTGCACATACAAGAGATGTATAAAAATGCCGTGAAGCGGAACAAGAACACGATATAAACTGTTGATTGACGGAAATGCCTTTCTCTGTCTTTCAGTGCTAAGATCTTGAATATTTCATATTCACTGTACCTGTACATAATTATTTTCCCGTATGTCTAATTTTATTATTTCCGTGCATTGATTTTCTAATGTAATACCAATTATTATGATTTTGTTTTGTATCTTTTGGGTGTTTTTTTATGTAATAAAACTATATGAACTGTCTGGTTAGCGAATAACTTTTTGCTGTTAGTCAGCGTGTTGCATTACATTCTCTCTCATCGTGTCTTCTTCAGTGGACACGTGCTAATAATAGCTGATTACTTTTTGCTAGTTAATAATACAAACATCCATACAAAAGAAAATAAACATTGAAGATCATTAAAAATTTCAATAAAAAATAACATTTTAGAAATAAGGCAAAATATGTTTTGTATTAATTTTAAAAGTAGACTAATAATAATGTCAAGTATCTGAAAACTAATAAAGAAAGAAAGAACGCTGCCGGTAGCGTACCAAATCGTACTAGCTGTCGCAAAAAAATCTTCTGTTCACGGAATTGTTAATGAAAAATCCTTGAAGTGGACAAAGCAAATGAAAAAGCTTTGCAAGTCAGGCCTGCGTGGTGGCCGAACTAATATGTAGGCATCTCAGGACAGTCGAGTGGAAAGCGTTTAATTAAAACCATAAAGAAAATTGGACATGGGATAAATACCGTTTCTGGTGGAGTTGATGGGTGGTTCAAGATAAACACGCGAGTGAAAATTTTGTGTACATTTCTTTTCAATATTGTGTTAATTCTAATAATATTAAGTTATTTAGTTTCGGTAAAACGATATGTATTAACATCTTGCCAGATATATTTTTGCTTCATACCGACATGATTGTTAAAATATTTTGACGTTATATTTTAATGATCAAATTAAAATAATGTAATTAAAACAAATCTCAATCATTAATTGCTAAATATATGAAAAAAAACTTATTCATATTACTAGTATCGTTGTTAGTAGTAGAATTACTACAATATTTTTGTTTTCCTTTTTTAGATTTATAATAAAATATCTGTCTTGGAAAAACTCTGATCAAAACTCAAAAAAAAAAATTATGTAATATCAGCATGTTTTTTCGAAATCAAAATTAAAAATAAATATAAAACGTGAAGTAAAGCAATTTATCCGCCACCATTGAGTTGAGACACAAAAAATTGTAATAAAGAGTTAAATTTACAACAAAAATGTCGACTACCTCTGCATATTCATTCCCCAAATAATGCAATCTGGGGACTGCGGAGTTAGCTAATGCATGTGTTCTGACATTACTCCTGTAACAGAACAATGAATTGTGTCTTGATGACTTCAATGGTATGTGAAAATCAAGCAGACCAAAAAAATTATGGTTCCATAACAAAATGTTTTTAGGGAAATATATATAATACGAGTCAAATTAATGTTGTCGTAAGGCCACAGATTCATTTGTCTACAGTTAATGTAATAACTTGCTGTGGTCTGTCTAATGGTTGGGAGTTCAATCCATGTCCGGGTTAGTTTTAAAACAGTATTTATAACGATATACACAAATTAATTGAAAGTTTCTCTTTTTTAAAAATAAAAATAAGCAATTCGCATTTAATTAAAATTCACGTATTCATTTATCCCCAAGTTTTTTAAATGATTTTAATCTTATTTATTTATTGAAATATATTAAAAGACATAAAAAATAAAAAAGAGTGTCAATTAAAAAACGTATAAATATAGTAGAATACTTAAATAAAACTGAATTTGCACTCAATCGTTTTCTCAGGTAACCAAATTATATTGAGTGTAGTTACATAAAATTTATCCAAAAAGTTATAATTAATTTTTAATTATGTTACTTTTCAACAACCCAGCGCTAATGTGAGAGCGGTCATCCCATTTGGTGTCTTGTTTTAAGGTTGGTTTGGCGCATCCACTTTTATTCCCTCACAAGGGATGGCCCTCCATCTGGCCCTTCCAGGAGGCGCGGTACTACTTGTAACTGTGAGGGCAAACCGTTTCGAAGGGTTGCTTTGTTCGTGACAAAACTTTATTTTATTATTTTAAAATGGTTACATTAACAAACATCAAACATATTCAAGGATACAATTTCTACACTGATATCGACATTTTTAATGCTCAGCAAAAATTATAATATAATGATATCGAAACACTAAAAAGATTTGCGAAAGATGTAATGCTAACGCATAATTATGTTATCTTACAAATTATTATTTATTTTGGACATTTAACAAAATTTTATTACATTGAAATTAATTTTTTTCTGCAAGGCTTTTTGAGATGGATTACATACCTTCGGTATTCTACGTTTTCTTTCCTGTAAAACTAACCATGACCACCAATTTTTTATATTTTCTGCAGGTTCGCTCCGTGTTGTGTGCGCAAAAATTGTAGTACACGTCTTCAGCACATTTTACTTGAATCTCTTGGATAATAGTTTTAATAAAACTTAAAATTTAAGTTAAAATAAGACTAACTGTTGACCTTCTGGGACGAGGCTTAAACCCTTGACTGCACTT
The DNA here is from genome assembly GCA_031772225.1 of Eubasilissa splendida. Taxonomy (NCBI): domain Eukaryota; kingdom Metazoa; phylum Arthropoda; class Insecta; order Trichoptera; family Phryganeidae; genus Eubasilissa; species Eubasilissa splendida. The sequence continues at coordinate 20,502,804 of CM062846.1, read as the reverse complement.
GATATCTGTTGTTGTTTACTGCTAGATCTATACGTTAATCGATCGGTTTATTTTTCGGGAAGTCTATGTCAAATCAAAAATTACACAAATAATTAGACAAAATACTTTGTTTAAACCACTATTTATTGATTATTCAACATGTTTCGATGCCTATGGTATCTTCTTCAGGAAACAATATAATTAAAAAGGGTTTAGAAATTATACATACAAATACTAGGAGTTTACAGTTAGATAAATTTGAAAGTTTAGAAAAAAGAAAAAGTGTTAATAGCAAGCTAAATATTATAAATAACCAAATCCTCTTTGCAAATAGTAACTTTTTAAATTTGTTTTCATATTTGTTCCTACTTATTTATAGTTTTGTTTTTATCTGTACTTGTATTTTTAATTTCAGTATTTCCTGATGAAGATACCATATATTGAATAATCAATAAATAGTGGTTTTAACAAAGTATTTTGTCTAATTATTTATATAAAATGACGCCACAAAGTAGTTTTGCTGATATTGAAGGAGCAAAAATTACAAACTTACAGATCTATAACCTACCAATAATGTTATGGTTATGATAAAACTGAACTCGTACTCGCTTGAATACCTTTTTTATGGAGCGTATGCATGGATAAGATTCGTCTCGAAAGCGCATAAAGGTCCGGTATAGAGTTGAGCACGAAGCGACTTAAACAGCCACATGTATTTTGTGCGCAGAGTACAATGACGCAACCAGTACATACCGATCTTTACTGAAAATTTTGTAAAATGAAAGATTCAAGTCTTATCCATGGATACAGACCACTAGATACTCATCGTCACATTAAAACTCCATAAGATGCTATAGATAATATAATTCCGGCTTATTCTTTTATTACACTAAATAAAATAACAATAACTTTGTATGAAACTACGAAATTTATTATACATCAACCGGTTTCGCTTATCTCAAGCTTTATCAGGACGTATTCAAAACTGATTATAAATACAAAAAGAGTGCACTTATATATACATAAAGAGAAAGACATAATATAAAATTATGTGTGAAAGAGAGAAATAGAATAAGTATATAGTTAATATTTATATGATCAGTTATAAATACGTTTTGATTAAGCTTGAGATAAGTGAAACCGGTTGACGTATAATAAATTTAGTGGTTTCATACAAAGTTATTGTTAGATACATCAAGATACGTGCAGACTTTTAGTGGCTGTATTTATGGAAGAAACATTATTTCACGGAACACGGAAGCCATTATTTTCCAACCACTTTTCATTAATATTTTTGTAAAACCAAGGAACACGTTCAATTGAAATGTAACGAAATGTCGCCATAATCCGTTTCTAGCTTGCAATCGTTCGCGGTAAGTATTTTACTCGTGACACGGTCGGTTGGCCGGGCGGGAGTATTTATCCAGAGGGGGTAAGTGCCGGTCCCCCGAAGGACCGAGCTGTCGACCGGGTGGGGCGGTGACAGGGGGGGGGGGGCGGTTCTCTGGTCACTGTCTTTGGCTGGGCAAATTAATTCACTCCACACATGGCGAGCTTCAAGCGCTTTCCTGCCGAATGGTAATAAGATGGACGACTGGAGAGGGATTCACGTAATGGCGGCGTCAACGTGCGGCTGTGTTGACTTGTAATTTGTTAGCTGAATAAGAAAATATAGAGCTTTTAGCATACGTACTTTTTCACATTATGATTCAACTACAGGGTGTCGTTTTAAATTAATTTGGGGTTTTTTTCGGTTCCTAAATCCGCCCTAAATTATTTTAAAAGATAATTAAACTATAATATTGTTTACAATATGAATTATCTTATAGCGTCTATAATATTCCAATTTCGCTTTACTTTATTGTATATTGTATTTGAATATTGATTGGGCTGAGTTTAAAATAAAGAAATGATTATATATAAATAAACACTTTTAAATACTAATTTAATGTATTAATTATAAATGTATTTATATAAAATCAATTTTGTCGAAAAATATTGTTTTTGCGCTACCGGGATTCGAACCTGGATCCTCTATTTCCAATCCGAGGAAGTACACTACCAATTGTGTTATAGCGCCAGTATTTTTCATGACAAATTTTCGATCCTATGTGATACACTCTTTAAAATTAATACATCTGTCGTTCCATTATTTGAAAGCCATCTACATTGTTTTACGGAATCTAAAATACCTTTGAGTAAATCGACTGCAGACGCCAGAATTATCAATTCATTTTTATTAAATTTATTAAAAAACATTACATCAAATAAATCATTTTAGTTTATTTAATTTTGTTTTTTACGCTCCACGTTTCGTCTTATATAATATATTTTGTATTACTTTCATATGGATAGAGGGGCAAGACGGGGAAGCCAAGGAAAAACAAAAATTAAACTCTTTTTCTTTTATTTAAACTTAGTTTTACTAATTTTTGGACTAAACTTAGGAGAACACATTCTTATTGTGAAGTTGTAATTATTCAGAACATAGGTCTGTGATATTTTAAATATGAATTAAATATATTAATTACAAAGATATACATATAAACTCAATTTTATCGAAAAATATTGTTGTTGCGCAACCGGGATTCGAACCTGGATCTCTTTCTTAACCGAGGAAGGTTAGGAAAGAGATAACATATAGGTTCGAAAATTGTCACTAAAAATATTGTCGCTGTAGCATAGTTGGATAATGCACCTTCCCCGGTTAGGAAAGAGATCCAGATTCGAATCCCAGTGGCGCAACAACAATATTTATCGATAAAATTGATTTTATATGTATGTCTTTCTAATTAATATATTTAATTCATATTTAAAATTATTAAATCTAAAATTGGCACAATCTTTGGTCGTATAACAAATTAAACATTTTGAATAATCAATTATTTTTAAAAATATACGACAAATCCATCTTACCCTACCCTGCGGTCGGAAGGGTTCCAAAAATGGGGCAAAATAGATTTGTTATTTATTTTCACAAAACATGCATATGTGTATTTTTTTGCTATTTTCATCAACACCAGCACAATCAATGTGAGCTCAACGTCCATATAGTAGGTAGGTAGGCCACCCAACCCTCTGATGATTTCAGGTACCTACGTGTAATTTAAATCGTTACAGTAATGACTTCTTCATCATTTTCTCTTATCGCTGTAGCTTTCACAACTTTTAGTTTTTTGGTGATTCCTTTTAGTCGAGGCTCATTGAGATTTAAACATTTTTTGAGTATTTTATTTCTTCAAGTACCTTTTTACACGGCGTTGGGATGAGAATGGTTGCTTTCCTTCGACGATAATGCCTCATTTTTTCACTTCTTTGCTGAACTGATGGAATTAGTAAATAATTTTTACGCGAAGCATTTTCTAAATAACATATCAGATCACGGCACACTGCTTGGATAGGAGAATGTGTTTTGAAGACAATTTTTTTGTTTGGTTTGGATTCAGGTGTGCAACTTCTTTTAATTTCTTGAAATATTATTCTAGACCAGGCTGTGAGACATTGTACTCTTGAACTGCTTTTTTATATCAAACTTTTTTGGTTAAACTTTATTTAGTGCCTTTTTTATACCTTCTGTTCGATCTTTATGACTATCCAACGATCGCGAGCAATATGAACGCGACATATATTTAATGTAAAGGTTTCTGTTAATTACCTCCCTCTATACACAGAACACGATCTTCTTCTGTGGTTGTATTCTCTATAGTTTTTGAGATTAGTTGGAGTTAAACTTTTGAAATGACAGTTATCGTTTACCAATATGGTACGGTAGGGTGTTAATTATCGTGTGGGGCTGATATTATTTGTGTGTTTCGGTTTCTCGCTGTACGTGCCGAAATTTGTACATCTTGATATTGTGCATTGTGTTTGTTGTGTTACACTTCGCGCCATCACTGAAGTATATGAACAAGAGTACTTCATGCGAAACAACGGAGTACGTGTCCTGGAAACAGAAGATCTGCGGATCCAGTAGAAAATCCAGATACGTACCTAAAGGAGCATTTCACAGGTGAGTCGTGTTTTCTGGTTCTGAGTGGTCCTTCAGCCCACCATATTCCCTAACCCTGTCTCTCTCCTAAATTCATTCTACTTTTCTTACATCACGTATCTCCACAATCTTTCGTTCAGATACCTTATAAAACCAGTCTCCTTTTTTAGACTTATTTTTATAATTTCTAACCATTATGATCACTTGAAAAGTAACAAGACTGTAGAGTATCAAGATTGCAATTCAAAAGTAATACTATATAAACAACTGCATTATGGAGAAAGATAGGGTATTTTTTTATTTTTAGAGAAACAAACTGTGTAACAATAATAACTGAGAATTACATAATATATAAAAATAACACCAGTTTCTTCGCAATTAAATACGTAGTACATAATTAACTAAAAAATAGTATACTCAAACAGACTGATAAACAAAAATATTTTTACATAAAAATAAACATAATAAACTAAAAAAATAATAATAATAATAAACTGAAAAATGAAAAAAAATAGTGATTTTAAACTGAACATACAAAGAGGAAAGGGTTAGGAAGGGAGGGAAACGGGATGCAATATATACAATTTATGTTAATAGTTATTGAAAAGTTGGCGTAGTTTAAATTTAAAAGAAAGAAATTTATCGTTGAAAATGTCCATGTTATTAGAACAATTTAGGGCATTATATTGCACCATCATGCCCCGTAGTCATAATCCCGTCTTGCCCCAACTACTATGTTACTACAAAAAAAATGTCAACATAACAAATAAATATAGTCTTTACTGGATTTCTTCTTTAATAAATACCTTTTCATACAGATGTTTTTATCAGCATAAAATTAGATTGACTCGGTTTAACGGTTTTTCAATCATAAACAAAACACGCGTGACTGTCTGACTGACGATCACTACTGCAGTGATCACCTATCGAATGTAACCTTTTATTAGCGGATCCAATACTCAACTAATGCGTACAGTTTATTGTATGTCTTCGTTACCCCATCTTGCCCCTCCGTCCCCTATGTCTAAACCATTCGAAGAAAACAATTTTATTCATATTTCTTCTCATGAGCTCCGAAAATATTTGCAGTCAAGAAAAGTATCTGTTTTAATCCATAAAATCATCAGGTACTCCGCTATTTAAGTACTCACATTGTTATATAAATACTATGGAAAGAATAGATTGAGCAGATGCGATATTATCATTAGAAAATATTAGTAAAACATCTGATTATCTAATATTAATAATTTGATTTATTTAAAAATCGATTGTTATTACTACGTATATCTTCGCAGGATTCTTGGTTAGTCCATTAAGGGTACGCTTATGGGTTGAGTCGATATTTATTTTATTAAGGAGAACACATTCTTATTGTGAAGATGTAATTATTCAGAACACAGGTCTGTGAAGTTTTAAATATTAATTTAATTTATTAATTATATACATATAAAATCAATTTTATATTTTTATAGCGCTAGTATTTTTATGACAAATTTTCTAACCTACATGTTACACCTTTTCAAAAATATAGGTTAGAAAATTTGTCATAAAAATACTAGCGCTATAACACAATTGGTGATGTACTTCCCGGATTGGAAAAGAGATCCAGGTTCGAATCCCGGTAGCGCAAAAACAATATTTTTCGACAAAATTGATTTTAAATGTATATATTTATAGTTAATACATTAAAATAGTATTTGACATTTATTTTGTAGAACTCCATTACATTATAATACTACATTACTTTAATACCACAATACAATATTTACACAATTAGAAAATATCTTACATGGTGAATGAAAAATTATAGAACATATATTCTAACATTACAGTATACTAGTGGTTATTACAAAAAAAAAAACGCTAATTGAAATCAATAAAGCTAGTCCATGAATACAAATCTGTTCAAATATTCTCGATGTTATAATATAATATATTCGCAAATCTCTATATTTACCGCAGTCCAGTGCGTTGGAGTAATTCAACATAACGCGGTCACCTAACTAGGAAATTCTCCGTTAATGAATAAAAAGCGTCCAGAAAAAGTTTTTACGATTCCACGATATACTTATTATGTCTGATAATAAGTATATCATAGATACGTAATATTTTTATGAAACCTCTCCCATAGAAGACAAACAGAGGAACTTCGTTTTTCTCCCAAGTCAATATGAAAATAGATTATTAAGAACACATTTTTACTGTGTAGTTGTAATTATTCAGAACATTGGTCTGTGATATTTTTAATACTAATTAAATGTATTAATTAGAAAGATATACATATAAAATCAATTTTTTCGAAAAATATTGTTGTTGCGCTACCGGAATTCGAAACTGGATCTATTTCCAAACCAGAGAAAGCGCATTATCCAACTATGCTACAACGATAGTACTTTTGATGACAAATTTTTCGATAAAATTGATTTTATATGTATATCTTTCTAATTAATACATTTAATTAGTATTAAAAATAATACAGAACTATGTTCTGAATAATTACAACTACACAGTAAAAATGTGTTCTCCTTAATAATATATAGTTATATCAATGTGTCCAAAATATAATAAAAATTCATTATTAATTATGGCGTCTGCTATCGATTTACTCAAAGGTATTTGAGATTCCGTAAAAACAAAGTAGATGGCTTTCAAATAATGGAACGATAGATGTATTCATTTGAAAAGTGTAACACATAGGTTCGAAAATTTTTCGTCAAAAGCACTGTCGCTGTAGCATAGTTAGATAATGCACGTTCTCCGGTTTGGAAAGAGATCAAGGTTCGGATCCCGGTAGCGCAATAACAATATTTTTCGATAAAATTGATTTTATTGTTATATCTTTCTAATTAATTGATTTAAATAGTATTTTAAAATAGATTCTTTAGTTTCTGCGATAAGCATTTCACAGAGACACATTTTGAGACTACGTTCCTACTGTCTGCACGAGATCAATATGGACTTCTTCTACAATACCAGGAATGATGCAGTACTACAACCAATTGATTCAAATGAATACGCAGGCACACATATTCTCAAAATCAAAAGCACTATTCTTTAGACACTTAATGCCATCACCTCATTAATTTACAACTTGTTTTTTAATCAATGTATTTTCAAATCATTTAAGTTAAACTAAACCCAAGGCCATGGGACCTGCTTGATTGATTTGTTTATGAAATATATTCAGGGTATTTCACCCGCACTGCCTTATTGCTGATGACGATGAATCATAATTTATAATCATTAACCGACATGATGATACAACGTGTTGTAAAATCAATCAATGAAAAAAGGTTTACCACACAATTGTAATATGTATTATTACGGACCCATAATAGCCTTTTTGTTATATGAGCGCCTAGCGCCTGTAAGATTTTGAGATAGCATAAGCACCCGTCACTTGTAATACTACTAAAGAGTAATAATATTAACGTATTGTGATGGAGAACTTATGGTACACGTGCCCGACGTTTTACGTATCGATTTTGAAATAAAAATCTATTTTTCGAAACCAAACTATTTATACCATTTTTCTTTGACATACACTACACTGTGAACAGAAAAGCGAAGTCAATTTTAAAAATATCGAATTGTAAATCTGAATAATATTTTTATTAACTATTTAAATTCTTTAAAACCACATACGCTGTTCATCACTGGATTATTTATTTCATTTAATTAATTTTATATATGTAAGACCTGATATTACATAGCCAGTGAAGTTGTGTAGATAATATCGTAATATTTCATCGTTACAATCGTTGTTTCAATAATGAATCACGATATACGAGAAACAGAAAAATACGATGCAATATTCAATCACCATCTCGATATACGAGAAACAGAAAAATACGATGCAATATTCAATCACCATCTCGATATACGAGAAACAGAAAAATACGATGCAATATTCAATCACCATCTCGATATACGAGAAACAGAAAAATACGATGCAATATTCAACCACCATCACGATATACGAGAAACAGAAAAATACGATGCAATATTCAATCACCATCTCGATATACGAGAAACAGAAAAATACGATGCAATATTCAATCACCATCACGATATACGAGAAACAGAAAAATACGATGCAATATTCAATCACCACCATCACGATATACGAGAAACAGAAAAATACGATGCAATATTCAATCACCACCACCGCGACATACAAGAAACAGAAAAATACGACGCAAATAATCAATCAACACTTGACGAATGAAACTTCATCGCGCAGAACTCGGAACTTTCTGAATAAGAATAATAGATTCACGAATCTTTTAAAACTCGGCCAAAAGATTTGCCAGTCTGCGGCTGCAATATATCAACATTGATACATCAAGCCAAGAGTTTCATTTGCTTTTGGATTTTTCCAGTTTTTACGATCGTTCTCCATTCTGCGGAACAATTTGCAATTCAAAGGCTGGGCTGCGATTCAGCGATCCGGGCCCAGTTCACTTAGCGGCGCGAGGTGTTATATGAAAAAATAAACCGGACCCGATATGGGACCCTCGGGAGGGCCCCGGAATCGGTTATTTCAGTTTGGATTGCTCACATTTGAATGCATTATTCCCGCCCCAGCCATAACCTCCCTGACCCCCACACCCCCAGACTGCCGCCGAGGGTTAGGTGGCGGGGTTCTTTCTGGAATAATGTGTCACGCGTTGGACGTTGGATTGATGTATTACGTGTATGTATTGATTGGTTTATCTATCATTTTCCGGGCCCTAATTACACCATCATCTGCAACACAATCTTATTCCAGTAGAATCATTTAGCAGTATGGTATATAAATCTACATTATGAATACGTACAAAAAAAGTCAATGTAATCTTAAAAATATTAGTCATATAATTTAATTTTTACATATCTGTATCGGATATATCTATTTGTATCTTATGCATTGTTTATACGTGTTACTTAATTTTTTTTCCGTACCTTTTCTGCATAGATAATATGTCACAGATCTTAAACAATTGGGTGATTATGAAGTGTATTTTAATATAATAGTGAAATAATAATGGTGTACGATATCCAATATACCTTGATAATATGCCTGTTAAATGATTATTTCTGTAGTAAAAAAATGTTGATTTTATAACATATATATAAATTTCTTATATTCATATCTAACAAAATTGATTTGCAGGTATTACAGTACTCCATCAACTATTATCTAGTAATAAGTCAAACATATCAAATATATATATTTTTTAAATATTTAAATAAGTCGGTGATTTATATTTGTGTACACATAAAATATTACTGTTTAGAATAATTCTTAACAAGGCCATATCTTAAATAAATACATGAGGTATAAAGGGATTTTTTAATCTTTTCTAAAAGAGTAAAATATTGGTTATACTCTGTCATTGATGATTGATTGTCATTGTTATTGTAAGTAACTTTACATATTATCTTGTGTATCCTCTCAGATTAGGCGGTGCCCTTTAAAGGGTACTCGATAACCTGTCAAGCCGTCCCCCCGCAAGAGGTGAGGGTTGGGCCGCAGCATCCCAGAGACGTTCTGGAAATCAACCAACCAAAATGTGATTACTTCAATCCCTTTTTATAGAGCATGCGTAGCAGTGGTCGGCCACCCACTCCCGGATCTACATATTCTCCCGGTTTATATTCCCGCTCCGGCGGAACAAGCCCGAGAAGATTGTTTTCCATTCTTTGGGGAATATGGCTGATGGGTAGCAGCGGATATATTAAGGTATCACTCGTACGGGGCGATCCGATGGTAGAATTGGTAAAAATGAAAAGCTCGTTTGAAAATATGTAAATTTAATCTGGGGAGCGATTTTCAAACTCAGCATTTTTGCAACACACAAAGGGTCTAACGGCGAAATAACGAGCAGCAGAACTGCGGTCCTCAGTTATGGATTTAATACTTCAACGTTTGTTCATAATATCTTCAAATATTTAAAACTAGCTTAAAATTGAGATCAAAGCTGATCTTTGAAACGTGTGATTTAATTTATGATTTCTTCTCATTTTGATCACAACTCTACGTAAAGGTGACTAGAAAATATTCTATGAATTTGAATGCGAATTTAAATGCATCAAAAATCAGTAACGTATTATTTTATCAATAAACATGAACTAATAAATTTTCATATATTCGCAAAAAATATTACGTTAGACATTAAAAGTCTTACAAAAAAATGTATTGTTTATTTATTAGTTATTATACCTACATCAACTGGTATTATTTAAAAAAAAAAGTTTTTTAAAATTAGATTAGAAAACAGAATAATTCGACACATCGCACACCTAGATCAAAACTAAGACAACAAAAAAAAAGTTAAAAAGTTAATAAATAATTCAACATACTACTTCAACAACATACATATTGAGAAATCATTATCAATTTTTTTTAAATATATAAATATAAAATAAACTATTCTCCGTCAAGTATCAACAGATGTAATGTAATTTAATGTAATATCGTATGTTGTAATTCATTATACAATAGCATGTATGGACTGAATGCAGTGGAAATGAGTTCATTTAGGCGTATATGTGGCAAATCTATTTATGACAGAGTAAAGAATGAAGAAATAAGGAAATAATGTAAAGCTGATGTTAGTATAGTGAGTAAGATTAAGAAAGGATCACTTAGGTGCTTTGATCATATGGAACGGATGAATAAGGAGAGAATGGTAAGAAAGATATATGACGCAAGCGTTGATGGCACCAGAAATAGAGGACGTCCGCGGAAGACTTGGCACGACCAGGTAAACCAGATAATGGAGGATGGGAACAATCGGCAAGCTTGTATGATAAGATGTATGAATGTGGATGAGGCGAGAATTGTGTGTCAGGACAGAAGAATGTGGCGCTCTATCCTCTCTGCCTACCCCCGCGGGGAAACGGCGTGATGGTAAGTAAGTGTGTATGGACTCGATTAAATGCAGATATTTAATTACTTTTGAAAATATATATTTTAGTGAAATGGAATAAAAAATCGAAAATATAACAATACAACATTGGTATTTTTGAAATAGACATCTTTTTTAAATTTATTTGTCAATCGCCTCTTTAAATAATGCATAATATTTCAAATTTATTTTATGTTTGAAATGTTTTGCTACATTTTAAATTATTTTTAGTTTCTCCGTTTCATGATAGTTTGCGTGAATGGAACGAGGGATTACCGATTTTTTAAAATAAATATATTTTTTATTTTTTTTAAGATGACGTGCAATAAAAAAATATCAATGTTTTTTTTAAAATTTTCAGCTGACTTTTAAAAAAATATAACATCTAGAACATTTCCCATGTAGACGATAAAAGAATGGCAATGAATGAAAAGGCTAATGGAGCATCGGTAGACTATGTGCCAGTGCGCGTTTTCTCTGACTGGAAACATTGACAGGTATTCAAATTTCCCTGTTGTGTAATTTCAGAAACATATCTGACTTCGAAATTGCTTTGTGTAAATGCGAACCAGAATTGATATCAGCTTTGCTCCGCGATGTGTGGTCGGCATTAATTTTGTGTAATTTATTTATTAACCGCTTTTGATATAATTAAATGGGTGTCGTTTATCAAAGTTTTCAAAACATTATTTAATGTTTTTCTAATTTTGATTTGATTTCGTAGTTTGATTTTTTTAAGGTGCATGATATAATAATGAAGATAATTTATTTTTAAAAACTATGTAAATAATTTCATCGTATACAAATTCATGAGTTCGTTTTCAAGAGACTCACGTACGAGGTTCATTCAGGGAAGTTGATTATATTTTTTACAGGATAAGCGTTAAACTCTTTTTGAAAATAGTGAGAATATTAATATTAAATATATTTCGCCTACGCATTACTATTAAAAAAAAAACACTTGGATAAAAACACTTTTGACTTAATGAAAATAGCTGTGTAGTTATCGCCAAGTTTTTACATTGCTGTTTATTTATAATATACCTTGAAGTATAAAAGAATCATAAAAAAGAAAATATATATAAATTATTAAATATATATATATAAATTATTTAATTAATTTAAGAAATTTATATTAAGCGGCGGCTCTCCAGTAGCCATGATTCGATTTCCGGAGAGGACACAATACATCTGTCATTTTCTCAAGCCAGGGTTCAGTAATTAGGCCTCATGGCTTTTGTGTTAAATATATTTTTTAAAAGTGTATTAGGTAGGTATATGCTATTAGCGTAGTAGTATCATATATTCATATAAAATGTATATAAAAAGGGAAATGATGACTAGCGATTAGGTTATGTGTGAAGAATTCTGGAAAATTCTTTGTGTATTCATCTGTATACCTTTTTAGCCGACATTTTTCATCCTATTGCAGGGTCCATTATCGGGGATGAATAGCCCAAAAAGCTCTATAAGAAAATTGTAAACATTTTCTCATCCGAAGTGAAAACATGAGAATATTTTTAGAATCTGTGTTGTTTGTTTGATTACTTCCAACAAACACTGAGATTGCCGTCATTAATTGTATTAAGCTTACCTGTCTGCAAAAAGAAAGGTCTCGAACAACGTGGCCACCCAGCGAGCTGCCTGTGCTATCACTTTACACATTCGCCATAAAGTTGATAAACAACAAATGGCGCTATCCCGATTGCTCCTTTTGACTTTACGAGACATTATCAGTTTACGACTCCGTTCCGTATTTCAGAGAGCGAACCAGAGGCAGTCCATTAGCCGGGAGTAATTCAATTTGCAAGGGCTCATATGCCAGCCGAGGCTCTGATTCAGCAGTGCTTTTAGCGGACGCAGGTGTCGGTCGGAGCTCGAACCCCCCCTCGCGTCGTTTCCGCTTCCTCAGCCGGTTATCTATGGTTCTCCCAAATCATTTTCCCGCCAAAAGAATCCTCGTTCAAATCTCTCGATAGTGTTCCATCGGAGTGGAGTGGATGCCCGGAGAGACAGCTGATATAGCGAAGCAATTTTTCTGATGTGTCAATACACGTGGAATTTATGGCGGTACGTCGGGATTGCTTTCCGCCTCGATACCTTAAATGTGTAGGTCACAAAAATATCGGTAGGTGTCCCCGAGGAGGAAAACTGATTATAATATTTAATGTATAATAGATCTTCGATTTCATCGGTAATCAAAAGAAAGTATGATAGGTAATTACAATAATCTGGACAGTCGGGCTGGGCCATTTATGGTGGAGATGTAGAACAACAAGAAACACTAATACATTTGTATTAAAAGTTCTAAATAGGGTACTGACTGATACTGACTGCCAACATTTTTAGCATTTTCTATGCTAAAATTTTATAAATATGTACATTTATTTTGTTTTTGATTTGATAATAACATTAATTAATTAAATAGAAAGAGAACATATTTTTATTTATTATCTTTGTTTTATTAACCACTAAATTGAATTTAAATACATCTACCGGTTTCGAAAAATACCATTTTCTTCTTCAGGATGTCATAACTAACTAAAACATATATTGTTTCTTTGACAGAATCTATTTTTAAAAAATCTATTTTTAGTAAGGGAGCATTTGAGATGTTTGAACATTAGTGGGTTTTCAGAATTTTCTAATCATTTGATAGAAAATGGTCATGGTTTTGATAAAAAATTGGGATTGTCAATTTTGCATATAAATAGTGTTGGTCACAAAATTAAATAATTTGGAATCGTTGGAGATAAATAAAGCGTGTAAAACTAATCAAAAAATTATAAACAACCAACTAAATTTAACTACGAGTCCCATTCTAAAAAATTTTCCTAAAATTTATTCGAGTAAATTTGTATTAAGTAATGATTTGAGTTAGGTACTAAAAAAGATTGTTTTTTAGATTTTTTAAAAATAGATTCTGTCAAAGAAACAATAATATAAGTTTTAGTTAGTTATGACATCCTGAATAAGAAAATAGTATTTTTCGAAAACGGTAGATGTATTTAAACTCAATTTAGTGGTTAATAAAACAAAGATAATAAATAAAAATATGAATTTTAACCACCAAGATAATATTGCTAATTTTAAAATTAGAAAAAGAACAGTCTGTGCTATTATCCTTGACCGCTCTGCGGTATTTTTTTTTACTTCTTTTATATAGTATTCAATTTTACACATCTCTAACCTGGTGTGATTGGCTTACGCTGCGAATGAGCAAATGTAACATCTCCAACTTAAGTGTCGTAACACCACCACTTTTACGTTACATCGGTTATTATAATATGATGAAAGAGCAAAAGATCATTTGACCCTGTACTCTGTATGACAAGAGATCAATGATGACCTCCAACTTGTTAATGATTGGCTGTGCGTCACGCATATGTGATTGCGCAAATTAAAATATTCGATAGTTTAAATTTTTTTATCAAATACATTATGAAATTTTAAATCAAATAATAATACTCGTGTTTAAATAACAAATAATTTCAGATTGCAATCCAACTTAAGAAGAAGATATCAATGTTAGCGATATACAAATGAACGTTTTTTTACATATAAAAAAGATAAGATTTTAATCCTAAAATAACAAAATATGTTTTTTTAATATTTCTGTGGTAACTTTGGAAGTACCACCAGATTCCATTGAGGTTCTATTCTCTATTATTACTTTCGAGTTGCATGGGTTGAGTTCTTGTAATAATAACTCAGTGTCCACTTGTAACAATTATACTTTATTATAAATAGTATTTAGAGTAGTTGACAATTATATAACTCAGAGATAGGCTAATAACTATGGAGAAGTGGCGATGGAAAAGAGACCCGCTCTCTCAGTGACGGCCTCTTATAACCATTGTCCCCTACCACTCATCTAATACACACACACACCTACATGTCACCTCATAATTTCAATAAACGAAATTTTTCGGACTATTTTAAATAACTTGCACCATTCGAAGTGCAAAATCAATATATGTGGGTATGTATTATATAAATAGGTATAACTTATGTACTTACCCACGAATACCCCTTACCTCAATCGTTTTCCAGCGAAGTGACTCTACTTGCATAAGTATGTATGTCAGAATGCAAATACGGCTCAAGTAGCGCGTTTGCCGCATTACGCGATGGCTCCATTCATCACGGCCCATTTAACGGTCAGTCGCGGGATAATAATGTATGGACGATGTACCACCAAATATAATTTCACACGGCCTGGTCCACGCGGGTCAAGTCAACCAAAACATCACCATAGGATATTCACAAATGCTTTCATACAACCATCGCACAAGAGATCGTAATAATCAGTTCAAATTAAACCAATATGGAGGACAAAAACAAAAAAAGGACACAACTTGAAAGGTATACAAGTTAATCGTAGTTGTCAAACTGTTTGTGACATTTTATGAGACCTGCATAATATTACTATGAAAGTAGAAAACTTTACAAGAGTAAAAGCCCCTAAACTATGTATACGTTTCGACGTATCGTCGATATATCGACCAGTGGTAAAATATTCGTAAGGAATCTAAACCCAGGATCTCGACCAGTTTACAGTATTTGTGCATTCCGGGATTAGTACGGATTTTTCCGAAACCTTCGGGATTAATACATATAATCCCAAAATTTTCGGTATTAATACTTTGATTTAATTTCGGGTTACCAAAAGATCACGATATGATGCACACTCAATGCTCTTGCTATTGCTTTTCATAGTATTCCTATTTAATTCATATTTATTTATACGCGCTCTATTCATGCATTAACATAATTTGTAATATAATGAAGTGCAATACACAAAGAAGAAAATTATATAATATCTGCATGCTTTTTCATAATCAAAATTTAAAATTAAAATAAATATAAAACGTGAAGTAAAGCTATTTATCCGTCACTATTGAGTTGAGATACAAAAAATTGTAATAGTGTAGTCATATAAAGAGTTAAATTTACATCAAAAATATCGACTACCTTCGCATATTTATTCCCCAAATAATGTATTCTGGGGACTGCGGAGTTTGCTAATGCATGAGTTCTAACATTACCACTGTAATAGAACAATGAATTGTGTCTCGATGTCTTCAATGGTGCGTGAAAGTCAAGCAGACCAACAATCTGGGGGCAATCTATCACACCATTGATGATCCTGTATAGAAATATAAGTACCTCTCACTAATAATTTTAACAATTTCAGACGGCTATGGAGATAATCATAATTGATATCCTCAGAGCGTATATTTAATTTAATATTAAGAAATCTTAAAAACTTTCTTTGGATTTTTTCAACCGCCGTCGAGGGAACAATGTACTGAGGCGACCATATGACCGAATTATATTCTATCTGAGGTCTGACTAGAGAAGTATAAAGGACTTTATTAGTGTGCAGGTCTGAAAAGTTTTTTGCAGTCCGCAAACCAAATCCCAACATTTTGAGACCTTTATTAGTTATCGAATCAATGTGGGGAATGAATGATAATTTACTGTAAAATATTACACAATTGATATCAATGATATATTAATACAATTGTTTCACATTCTAATAATTATTTGTCTATCCTGCATTAATATATAATCATATACCTACCTTTGAACAAACATATCATCATAATATATTTGTTTAAAGGTAGGTATAGGGTGTCCAGCGGAAAAATTTCACGATTAAATTGTAATTTCCCGTAAACCATTAGGGTGAGATAAGTGGGAGAGGTATTATTCGATGCGCGTGATTAGAGGATTTGCCAGTTGCAATGAGTCACTGGTCGGGAGCGCACCGCGCGTTTGCGGTTGAGCAACATTTAAAGTGCGGTAATTCATTGGTTCGTGCGCGGTCACCGGACCTTACATCGTGCGATTTTTTTTTGTGGGGATACCTTAAATCGAGAGTTTACAGCAACAATCTTCGAACAATTCAGGCCCAACCAACGTTTTGCTCTCGCGCGTTCGCAAATTTAAGAGTTCGATTGCAAGAGTATCTTGAGAGAAATGGACGGCATTTAGACGATATTTGTTTAACTCCATTTCGTATAAATAAAATATGAGAATAACATTGTAGTTTTTTTTTTTTTTCATTTAATATTAAATTACATACATTTGTCGATGACTCGAAACATGATGATTTATCAATTAACAGTGGTATTAACAAAATGTTTTATTATTATTAATATAATATGTTTACATAAAGTAATTTTGCAATTATTGTAGTAGGAAAATATATGTGTTGTACGATAATTATGCTGCAAGAAATAAGAATTGAAAAAATCTTTTTTTTCTTAATATTCTACAAATTGAATCGTTTCCAGTTCATCCGTGTAATGTGGACTCCCGCCACCGCTCTCGGCCGCTGTTGCCACTAATTAACGGCTATGTGACGTTTGATAAGCATCCGCTTAACTGCTTTAATTACTGTAACGGATACTCCCAGTTTAGACGGGTAGGTGCGCGCGGTAGCTACCCGCCGCGCCCGCGCCGCCTGCGCTGGACTGGCCTAGCTCTGGGACGGGCGAGCTCCGAACCTAGCTAATGTTCATTGACTAATTTATTGCAGAATGCCATTTTGACAGTGGAATATAACGTGCGGTTGCTAGATTTCACCTTTAAAATTCGCAAATCAAGCTTCATTCACAGTTTGTACAAATAATGAATTATGTACCTTCGATGTCTATCAACAAATTGAATGTCAAAGTTACAGAAATATTTTGAACTACACGCCGTGGCGTAACTACAAATATTGGGCCTAAACGCAGAATGGAAAAAAGGGCTCACTAAATAAGTGTTGTACAGGTGAATATTATGTTCCAGGCTGATTTTTTTTGGCCACCATTTTGGCTTGCCAGATATTTGTCAATTCGCATTCAGGAGTCGTAGAGAATAGTTGATTACAATTTATTATAAAGTATTTAATGTCATATTGATGTAACCAAAATAAACACAAACCCGACTTTTGAAAAATCATCATGAGCGACGAACCCCATTTCAACTTTGCGGGTTTTGTTAATAAACAAAACAGCCGTTATTAAGATACTGAAAATTCTCAATTGATAAACCAACAACCTTTATACCCAAGCAGAGTTACTGTGATATCATTGGGAACTATTTCTTTCAGGTTGCACAAGAGGTAATGCTGTAAAAACTTATTGGTGGTCGAATTGCATGCAGCTTTAACAAGACCGTGCCACCTCACACACAGCCGGAGCTACGCTAGAAATTTTATATTTAAGATATACGAATATTAGTACTGCGTGGGTTATCCAATAAATAATAAGAACAAAATTAGTCTCTTGTCTCATATAATATTCACACTTGCAATTTAAACGATACTTTTTATGTTACGCCAATAGCCTGGTCCCTAATACGACATAGTGGCGTACTGCTTTCGTAGTACACGTGAAAAAATATGTAATAATTCCACTTCTTACTGTGGGTTACTATTAAAGTTGGGAAAGGTATCGATATTCATAAAAATATTTCATACAAATGTATTGTAGTGAGCGAACTTTTTGGACCCCGATGTACTGCATTGGCATAGTTATGCCATTGTCTACACAAGTTATTAATGAAATAGTAGAATTTAGTATTCACGATAAACGTTGTATTTTATAAATTTATGTATCTCATCATTGTAAAAATTCTTTAATTTTCATCTCCATATACCGGATTGGGAGCCCAAAGCATCGATATGACCCCTCCATCTTCCCCTATCTAGTTTTGTTTCAGCTCATACTTAATAACCAATCCAAAAGGTCTAATCTGTCTTCATAAAATATTTGTGGTGTTTATCCCAGCTTCGTCCAGGGCGACTTACGTAAAGATACAAGACGTCTTGGTAATAGTTCCTTTGGCAAAATGTTTTCAATTAATAAAAATAATATTAAAAAATGTAAGCGATTATCCAACAAGTCTAAATTTCGGCAATTTTCCTGTACTTACTTAATTTTGATATACGTAGCTACATAAATAATGCAAGTTTGCCATAATTACTAGACTAGGAGCATGTAATTCTAGAACATTCTATTACATAAGTAGGACAGATAACATCCCAAAAATTAAAATTAGTAACATCGTTAAACTAGAAGTGACACCAAATGGCTTAAAAGTCTACAATAAAAAAATTAAGTTATACAGGTAACTTTGTACAATCCTCCAAAGGTATTGTTTTATATCTTTTTTTAATGTTTCATCAAATATTATATTTTATGTTTTCTAGATCTGATGTATAATTTTCAATTCATATCAAAATAGCCCCATAATTCATGTTCGAAGTGTATAATATTTTTTTAATAATTTTTGTCGTACTGTGTGTGTTTATTATGAAAATACAAATAATATTATAATTTTTAATATTAAGATGATAGCTTAACGGACGACTTGTCGTACACATTAAAAATATTTGGTATGCTGGTTTCGTTTTCACAATGTTATTGTTTTGTCATTCTTCGGCATATAAACGATTAAAACTTGTATTATTTTTAACTATTGTTAAAACACATTACATTCGAGATTAATGAGTTATTTTTTGGTTTCAATATACAAAAGTCGAAGTTGTCGTAAATCATTTTTTATAAAACAGTGACCTAAAATAAATATATTAATAAAAGTCAAAACCTTTTTTATTATATACTAAGTAAATAAAATAAGTAATACTTTATTTGAGCTACAAATAATGTATATTCGAAAGAATTGAGTAAATAAAAAATAAATTCAAATTAGACTCGAGAAAATATTGAGTTATTCGCTACGTTTGTTTGTAATATTCAAATTAATTAATAAATGTTTGTTAAATTTCGCATTGAAGTCTTTTTACATAACATATTAGGCTAGTTGTTGGGCAAAATGAAACCAAACCCAAGATAGATAGAATAATTCAACACTGGATGTAGATCGACAGAAAAAGAACGTTAAAATGAATAACCAAGTATAAGTTTTAATATTTACTTTAGGATGAATTAAAATCATTGGATTACAATCGGATTAAAGCAGCACGCCCATTTGAGGATGTGTAACAGGTCATAGCTTGACCTTTTACTTCAAATGATTAAATGATTGTCATGAAAATTCGTAAAGGTGTGTGCCCAAACGATACTACCAAAAAAAATATCTTTTAGCATTACGCATTATGAAACATACTTAACTTTTCCGTTTATTTTATAATTTTAATAATTTAATAGTTTTCTTTTTTTCTTTTTTCTGTTAAATAGGCAATTCACCCTTCAAGAGTGGTATAGTATTTAATCGTATAGTAAGTAATTAAAACGTAAAAAACTTCACAGTACGTATAAATAATCCTCGATCAAATGCTATTTTTAAATAAAAAGGACATAGGTTTATTTATTTGTCACTTTTATGAGTTTCCTTTCAAATTTGCTTACAAACAGAAAGCGTTATATACACAAAGATGCGCTTTTATTTATACCCCCTATGACATAATGACAGGCATTTAAAAAAGAAAAATATTGTAATTTTCTTATTGAAAAATCGAAATCTTCAATTTCAAAATTCGTTCAAACTTTCACAAATCTAGTGATATGAGTTTTATAAATAAATACAGTCCCGTAGCTTCTACTCATTAGTGAGTCATCAACGAATCCTTCATATCCAACTCTATACCACACCAAACATTAAATCATCGCTAACAAGATTCTCACCTTAATTGCTCTAACACTCTCCTAGTCACGCCGTGACGTCACGGGCCCGTGACGTGATCCGGTCCAGGCAAAGAGCGTGCGAAAAGTGTGATCTCGGCCGCGCCAAGATTTAGCTCTCATCAACTTAAGTGTGATTGTACTAATTGACCGGCCGTTGCTTAATTGTTGTTTATCGGCCATCTTAAGAATTACATGTATCGTGCTTTATATCCGAACGGGGCTGGGACCCAGGGACGGTATCGGAGACATCTTGTTTAACGTCTGAGTCATCTGGAATCAACGGATTGGCTTGAAGGGCCATTATTATACAATAAATATTGTTAATAAGATGACTCAGCCTAGTATCATGGCGAAATTGCACAATTCATTTTTATGATCATCTACCTTGTTTCACAAAGTCAACATCTGTTCAGGGGATGTGACGTAACAGCTTAGTACTTCGAGATATATGTTATTGTTTATAACAATACATGAAAAGATTTTTACACTATTTCATGAAAAATGATCAGAAGCATTTAAAAATACAAATTAAATGTATTAATTAGAAAGTTATACATATTAAATCAATTTTATCAAAAATTATTGTTGTTGATATCGGATTACTCAAAGGTATTTGAAATTCTGTAAAACTAAAGTAGATGGCTTTCACATAATGGAATGATAGATGTGTCAATTTGAAAAGTGTAACATATAGGTTCGAAAATTTATCATCAATGCACTGTGTGCTTTAGCATAATCGGTTAATGCACCTTCCCCGGATTGGAAGAGATCCAGGTTCGAATCCCGGTAGCAACAACAATATTTTTCGATAAAATTGATTTTATATGTATATCTTTTTAATTAGTACACTTAATTTGTATTTAAAATTTCACAGACCGTCTGTTCTGAATAATTACAACTACCCAGTAAGAATGTGTTCTTAATAATGAAGCATTTATGTTTGAAATAATAATAATATTTAAAAAATGACATTTCGCTTAAAATGAAAAATTGTAATTACTACCGATTTTAAAATTGCAATGTCACTATAAAAATAAGTTATAATATCAATACCATAGCTCTTTGATTACTTTTTTGGTATTATATTAAACGGCAAATATTGTAAGATTCATTAATACTAGCAGATAAGCAATTGGCCTGCTAGGCCCTGCGGGCGGTTACTATGGTCGCTTCGCTAATGTTAGCTGTCAAAACGAACAAAAATGACATTCGTGGATAGACAATTTTTATGATAAGTAAGATTTCTCTCTTGCCATAGACAGAAGAAAAGATATACGATTTCTCTATAATATATATTTTTTTGTTACTGGTAATAAAGACAATGTATACTTCATTTCAAATTGAATATATATTTACGCACTGTTATATATATATAAGAGATATTGAAAACACATTAGTTTTTACAGACCTGGTCGTTTAATCAAACACTATATAGCCATAATAACACTACAAGTCGTCCATAAAGTTGAAGTAATAGATGGAGAAACGTAATATTATTTTGAAAAATATATTAAATTTATGTGATAATAATGATATTTTAATTAAATTGACATCTAAAGTTTACACAATATATTTGTGTAATATGTTACTTGAATGAAATTATCTACATTCTTAAACAATCTATGATCAAATAAACCGGTAAGTAATTAATAACATGTTGGTAGAAATAATAATTTCATCAGATGACATGATGCTGGAGAACGTAGAACGAATGAAGAACAAAACACGATTCTTAATCTTTTTTAAATGAATATGTCACATCACTTCACACATCAAAGCTTGAAATTAAAAGGAATGAAATAAATGAACCCATTTGCACTTTGTATAATACACACGAACACAAAAGCTGTGAGATTTAAATCCAGATGCTTAACACATACAGATTTTGTGACATTACAGCGCTTGATTTAGGTTTTTCAGTATAAGGCGCAAAACTTAATTATTTTATTTGCATTTGTATTCATCCGACCACAAAACATTAACTAATTAGAAATTCTACTACTTTAAATGAATGAAGGTCTTGAAGAACTATCGAAAAAATCATTTTAAGTGGAACGTTCATTAGTTGTACAAGAGAAGATTTACTGAAATAATAAAAGAAACAATCAAGATTGTAAATATTAATTATAAAAATATACATATAAAATAAATTTTATCGAAAAATATTGTTGTTGCGCTACCGGGATCTCTTTTCCAATCCGGGGAAGATGCATTACTAACTATGCTACAGCGACAGTATTTTTAACGACAAATTATCGAACCTATATGTTACATTAATACATCTATCGTTCCATTATGCCATGCATATTATTTTTATGAAATCTCAAAAACGTTTGAGTAAACAGATAGCAGACGCCATAATTAACAATTCATTTTAATTCAATTTTGAACACATTGATACAACTAATATATTATTAAGGAGAACACATTCTTATTGTGAAATTGTAATTATTCAGAACACAGGTCTGTGATATTTTAAATACTAATTAAATATATTAATTATATACATATTTTTTTGCTTATTCATATTATATATCTTATTATAATATTTAATTGTGCTGTGTGATACGCGTTGAAATTTTGAAAGGAAACTGATACATTATATTGCGGTGAAGTATCAATTGAAATTGATGATTTAGGTGGATATGCGACCTTTTTGTTCTGAAGAATTTTCATTTATCAAAGAAAATTCAGATATTAGAAAATTACAACACCGTTATAGGTACTGTTAAACTAGGTTGTTGCAGTTAGTTAATTATTTAAATTGTGTCCTATGTTCGCTTTTCGCCCCCGTCCTAGAGCGAGTTTTAAACAACAGTTACTTGAATAAATATGTTAATTAGATGATTCAGATAGGTCCACTCTGTCAGCGGCATCGTCTCGGTTTCATTCACCGACTCTCGGTGCAAGTCTGCAATGCTCCGTGCCAGTTCTCACGCTCCGCGGCACCGCGGACGGTCCGCTTCCATCGCGGCCCCCGCAACTAGGATAATGGCAGTCGCGGGGAATTGACGCGAATTCAGTAAACCCGTCTGCCCGGACCGGAGGCTGGGAGGCGCGGGAGATGCGCCGCTGATTTTCCCAGATAACAGATGGTTGTATGCGCGCACGGTATAAACAAGAAGACTGATTTGGTGAATGAGAACATCCGCCGTCTTCGGTGACAACTGGGATAGAATGACATATTTTTTCCTGTTTTACTTTACATGTAGCTATACATATTTTGATTATTTCTCATAAATATTTCACAACGTTTCTTATGTTTGTGCAATTTGCCTATATAATAGTTAAAAGTTTACATTCTGAACTAATTTTATATTGCAATGTTTTATTTGAATCAATTATTTTAAATAAAAGAAGACTTCGAATTTGTCAAAATAATTTTGAACATCGTTGTTCGACATCACACTGGATAAGTAGGATATATAGCATACATAGGTACTGGTAGCAACTAAAATAAATAAATTGTTTCTGTATGTATATTTTGTTGATTAATTTAATTTGTATATAAAATATCACATAATAATAAATATAGTATATTTATAAATCTTTTGATAAATTCATAATTTTCATTTGTAGAATGCTTTAATTAATTTTTTAAATTATAAAAATTGTACAAATTAAATGCATCATTTAGAAAGATATACATACAGATAAACTCAATTTACTGAAAAAATATTTTAGCAGCTACCGGGATTTGAACCAGGATCTTTTCCTATCCGGGGAAGTGCATTATCTAATTACACTATGACAGCGTTGCGAACTGTCGACAAATTTTCGAACTTATATGTTGCAGTTATTTCAAATTGATACATTTTTCGCGAAATTGAGTTTATCCGTATGTATATCTTTCTAATTGATGCATGTAATATGTATTAAATATCACAGAACTATGTTCTGAGAAAAATTACAACCTTACAAATAATAATGTGTTCTCTCAAAAATTTAAATTGTAAATACGAATTAAATATATTAATTTGAAAGATATACATATAAAATCAATTCTATCGAAAAATATTGTTGTTGCGCCACCCGGATTCGAACCTGGATCTCTTTCCAAACCGAGGAAGGTGCATTATCCAACGATTATCACAGACCTATGTTCTGAAAAATTACAACTTCACAATAAGAATGTGTTCTCCTAATAATTAAAATTATTAAGGAGAAGACATTCTTATTGTGAAGTTGAAATTATTCATAACATAGGTCTGTGATGTTTTAAATACTAATTTAATGTATTAATTATAAATATATGCATATAAAATCAAATTTGTCATGAAAAATACTGGCGCTATAACACAATTGGTAGTGTACTTCCCCGGATTGGAAATAGAGATCTAGGTTCGTATCCCGGTAGCGCAAAAACAATATTTGTCGACAAAATTTATTTTATATGTATATATTTATAATTAATATATTAAATTAGTAATTAAAATTGTGTTTATTAAATTTGCAAACTTGCATATACTCACAAAATGTATAAAATATTTGCTTCAGTACGGTTAAATAACATTATAGGTAATTTGACACACTCCACAATTATTTTAATTAGTTTGGTGTTAAGGATACAAAAAAAAAAATTTCAGTAACGAAAATTTGATTGAATAATTTAAGTTCAAAATTTTTAGTCAGAATGAGAATGGCGTAAAATCTATTTTGATTTTATTTGCGGAACCCTGAGACTAACATTTTTCGAATATGCTGTAACGGCATAAACTCGCATACCATGTCTTACTTTCAGCAGTGACCCATATATTATATTATTATAAACAAAGCCATTCTTGAATATGAGAAAAGTGTTTATAATCAGTATATAACACAAGTGTTAAAGTCGGTTAAAAATGAGAGCCATATTATATAAATAAGTGCGAGAATTCAGTGGTGATGTAAAGATCGACCTAATACATAAAATTTAAAAGTCAAATATATCAGGAGCCTTATAAATGAAACATAATTGCATGCGTATTTATTATCTTTATTTCTAGTAAGAAAAAAGTCAAAAATAGCGTGTCTTTCTATAAAATCTAATGGAATCGTATGTCTTACATAATATATATTGACATTCTTTAATCTTTAGTTTTAACGATCTTTGACACAGTGTCATAAAAATGTCGTCTATCAATAATCATATTACAAAAATACTTTGAATATAATTATTTAAGAAGAAAGATAAATGTAATTGTTATTATTAAGAAGAACACATTCTGAAGATTCACATTGTGAAGTTGTAATTATTCAGAACAGACGGTCTGTGATATTTTAAATACTAATGAAATGCACTAATTATGAAGATATACATATAAAATCTATTTTATCGAAAAATATTGTTGTCACGCTACCGAAATTCGAACCTGGATCTCTTTTCCAATCCGAGAAAAATGCATTACTAACTATGTTACAGCGACAGTATTTTTGACGACAAATTTTCGAACCTGTGTGTTACAATTTTTCAAATTAATACATCTATCATTCCATTGTTTTTATTGGAATCTCAATTAACAATTCATTTTTTAATAAATTTTGGACAAATTGACACAACTTATATATTATTAAGGGGAACATATTCTTATTGTAAAGTTGTAATTATTCAGAACATAGGTCTGTGATATTTTAAATACAAATTAAATGTATATATAAGTTCAAAAATTTGTCGTCAAAAATACAGTCGATGTAGCATAGTTAGTTTTATATGTATATCTTTATAATTAATACATTTAATTAGTATTTGTAATTGTTATAATAGTATAATATGCATAAATACTGAAACATTATATATACTAGGGATTCGACATCTAAAATTATTATATTAAGGCTAATTGATTATATTACCTTGTACTGTATACACCTAGTAATAAATACAATTATTTTATTTGGTATAAACAAGTTTTACTGAAAAACCGACCATGGCTGAGCAGTAGCCACGTCTATCAAAAAAAAAAAAATTAATCAATGAATCGTACATACGTACGTGTACCAATATTTATTATGTGGTAATATTAAAAAATTGAGATATCGTATATTATCTCAGTGTGATTAATGTTTTGCATCACATTCCGAGTACTCGAAGAATTACAACACTGAGCAACATGGCAGACGAAAAATGAGTGACATCTGCTGAAACCGTTTTTAACATGTTTAATCAGTCTGTCTCAATGAGAGCTAAATATCTATTTAAAAAAAACTGCACATGAATATTTGCATGTCCCACACAGATGTACGGAGTAATTAATTAATACCAACTTTTATTTCCTGTTAACTTAATTCATATGCTACGGACTTGAATGAATTATCACGGGAAAATATGTGCTTCGGTTAGTTCTCTGTACGTTGCATCGCTAAATGAAAAATACTTCATAAAATTTGAATAATGTGTTTTCAGAAAAATCTACGCATTAAATACTTTTTATAAGAATACCATGCGAGGTCAGGGGGTCATCGCATCGAGAGTACTACATATATGCAAAAAGGGGAGACAATTAGACATTTTAGAAAGTATAAAGATTAATATTAACAGTAAAAATGTAAATACAAATTAAATGTTGCAAAAAAATATTGTTGTACGTTTTGAATAATTACAACTTCACAATAAGAATGTGTTCTCCTTAAAAATAAATAATCAATGTATCTAAAATTTAATAAAAATGAATTGTTAATTCTGGCGTTTCCTATTGTTTTACTCAAAGGTATTTTAAATTCCGTAAAAACAAAGTCGATGGCTTTCAATAATGGAACGATAGATGTATTATATTTGAAAAGTTTTACATTTAGGTTCGAAAATTTGTCGTCAACCATTGTACAATCGGATAATGCCCGTTCCCCGGTTTGGAAGAGATCCAGGTTCGTATTCCGGTAGTAACAACAATATTTTTCGATAAGATTGAATTTATATGTATATCTTTCTAATTAATACATTTAATTTGTAATTAAAGTGTAGTTGAAGTAAACAAAGTTAATTACAACGGGCTTCCACAAAGCTAATCACGAAAATTTAGAAATATTATGTAAAATTACTACATTTTTACGTGTCACTTTTGACAGTTCGCTAAAAATTTAAAGATACCGTATTCCTACCCGTTAAAATTACGATGTTAACGGGAGTCGATAAATTTTTAGCAGAAATGTCATTTACGGAATACGAAATCGACAACACTGCCGCTAAAAAAAATTTACGAACGCAAAATTTAGCGGTTTGCTCACGGACTGCGGGTCCTAATGTCTGAAAAGAAATACTACGACGTGAAACTATCGTTTTCGTTCCAAATTTGAAAGCGGCTGCCATGTAAATAGATGTGATGAGAGAGGATGTGATTAATTTAACGCAATTAACCAAAGCTGCGCCGATACGACGAAAGCTGGTGCTCGGTGCGCGCGGCAGCCCCGACTACCGACATGGGAAGCGTTAATCAAGGGGGCGACAATTAAAACTGCTTCCAGCAATCGTGATGTAAACATTATTGCCGGCTTAATAAACGTATTTTACGAGTTTGTGGTGGAATCCTGGCCCAAATATCCGAGAGGAGTACCGACTCTTAATTGAAAAGCATTTTGATTTTTGTCTCGTCGGAAACTGAAGATCGTACACTTGCGTATCAAACAATTAAAACAAGTCACACTATTAATTATTTGAGAAAAACGAAAAAATAATAATCAACTTTCCATACGAAATTTATAAACGTTCATACGAACTCCAGGGCTAACTAAATATAATGTATATACAAATTAAGTGTATTAATTAAATAGATATACATACAAATTAATTTTACATATCTGATACATACATGACATGATGATTATGCTCAATGTGGCTACAAGAACTGATTTTACTATGTAGACGGCCAACAAATTTTAAATACAAATTAATGTATTATTTAGAAAGATATGCATATAAAATAAATTTTATCGAAAAATATTGTTGTTGCTACCGGGGTTCGAACCTGGATCTCCTTCCAATCCGGGGAAGGTACATTAACCAACTATGCTACGGCAAATAGTACTTTTATGACAAATTTTCGAACCCACTTGTTACACTTTTCAAATGAATACATATTATTAAGAAGAATACATTTTTTATAATTAATATCATCAATAATTAGTATTTAAAATATCACAGACCAATATTCTGAATAATTACAACTTCACAATAAGAATGTGTTCTTAATTAATATAATGTAACTAATATTTAAAACGTGGCCTATGATGAACGCGACAATCGTACACAGATAAATCTGTTTAAATAATAATTAATAATTACCCAACCTCAAAACAGTAGCATTACAGTATTCTAATTTTCAAATTACTAATAGAAATAAATTTATTTATTTTCGACTTAAAAACAAAAAGGTAAAAATAATTTGACACTTAACCCAGGGTTTCTTTTCAAATTTCTCTAAAAGTGACACGAATAAGGATTAGGATGTTGTGCATATATATAAAAAAAAAAAAAATAGTTATCTATCTATCGTACAGTAGCATTACAATGATTTAACTATACAATTTCTGGCAAAAGAAGTCTATATGTATGTATGTATGTATTTGAATATTTCATAATAAATTGAGACTTCATTCGACCGTCATATCAGTTTCCTTTCAAATTTCCCTATAAATGACACAGATGGACATTCAGATATCATGTATAATATGTCAATGTAAAAAGAACGCGCTTGTTTCAACTTTTTAGAGATCTACTTTGAATAGGTACTCTACATGAGAATAACCCCTTTAATATGAGCATAAGAGCTCTCTGCTATAATACTTTTATGAACACTTTCTGGCCACAAACATCTTAAGTAGACGTCATTTTTTAATGTTTAGAAAGAAAAAAGAATCTAACATAATTTTCAATGTAGATTTTTTTATGTGTCACGAAACTGCGTTAAAAAAGTGCGTAATATTTAACGGTGCTTTTAATGGAATTCCAATAAAGGGAAGTTGTCAACTGAGGCAAGACTAACCGGTTCACAATGGAGTCCTGGTACCGACACTGGTGTATGGAAATGATGCTAAGAGCAGGCAGAAGAGGAACAAAAGTAGACTGAATGCAGTGGAAATGAAATCACTTAAGCGTATATGTAGCAGATTCATTTATGACAGAGTAAAAAATGAAGAAATAAGAAATGGAATTGATGAATGAAGAGAGAATGGTAAGAAATATATATGACGCAAGTCTTGATGGCACCAGAAGTAGAGGACGTTCGCGCAAGTCTTGGTACGACTAGGTAAACCAGATACTGGAGGATGGTTCAGTTAGAAGCCTCAATAATCGTTGAGCTTGTATGAGAAGATGTATGAATGTGGATGAGGCGAGAATTGTGTGTCAGTACAGAATGTGGCGCTCCATCCTCTCTGTCTACCCCCGCGGGGAAACGGCGTGATGGTAAGTAACATTTAATATGTATTGAATAAAATAAAAGCATAAGATTTCTATCGTTTTTGTTTTCCACAAAATAAAAGAACTTGAAATAATGATGTGTGAAAATACCAAAATACAATGATCCGTCTACTTGGTGGGGTGGGATGAACTAGAAAACATATTCTACGTAGAGGTGATATAATACAAGTATCTGAGACATGTAACCTGTTTTAAAAAAATATATGAATATTTCATAATTTTATCTATTTATTTATAACTATACAAGTTTTACATTCAATTATTGTTAGTTACAGGAATAGCTGTATTGCTATTACTAATACACTAATGAAAGAAAATAATTATTTTCGTTTTGATGAGTTAATGAAAATAAACATTTTACAAAATAATAAAGAATAAAAAAAATACCAAATGATCTTCTGCCCCTATATCTAAAACAAGGCACGTCATAAACTAAACAATAAAATCTCAATTATTTGTTCCGATGATAAAAAAACTTCCCAAAAAACTCTACAGCATGTATTAACTCTGTGTGGGAGAGGTTCACAAAAAATGTTCACTCACTTAAGCGGACTCATTAATAGAAATAATGACTGATGGTGTGTATAATTCAATTTAGTATTTCAAGCTTAACACATCGTCTGCGGTGATGGGTCAGATCTGACCCGGGTGTTTGTAAAAATATGAATTACGCAACAAATATTCGTTTAATACTGTTTTCCTTCCAGCTAATCTTTTATTAAATATTTACAAATAATTTGAGATTCAAATAAATATTATCTGACGAGATTTAAATGAGTTATTGATAAAAATGTAAAAAAAACGCTCAAAACTTACCTAAGGCAGTCGCATTTACGGGATTGAATTTCAGCGCTTTCCTTGAAACATATATTGTCAACATTTTGAGCATATGGTGGGTTGACAAAGGATATCAGGTATGCGTCTATTTATTGTTAGCCAGTTCAATTATTGTACAAATTTATATTGTTATTTGGTTTGACTTATTTTCGTCTGGCGGCTCCTAGTAATATAACTATTTGAGGGCGTTGCGCCTACCTGTAAGTTTTATGACCCTACTCTCGGGATTTCAATATTGTTGTTGCTAATTATCAGTGGATGTTTATATTTTGGTTGTCTAAGGCGTCTGTTAATGCGTTAATACATTATTCGTAATATTTTTTCATTTTTAACTTAATTTTTTTAGCAGAAACATTACGGCACATCATGCCATTTCATTAAATCATATTTAAAATGAAATATTTACAAGAAATCTCCCACAAAACGGTTGCAAAATCGAAAACTTGAGGTGGGTCTAAAATGACCCACCACCACTGGACGTGTTTCGTATTGACCCACCGGGCAGTAAATGTTAACCATGATTAATATTGTTAAGTGTATGTATTAGTTATGTTATACAAAATTGAAATAGCAATAGTTTATAGTGTCGAGTTGTACAGTAATATAGCAAACGAAATGCTCCGATATACGTTGAATAAAAAAGAGGAGTTTTTAAATAAAAATTTGAAGTATGTTAATAATATACATAAAGTTATGATTTCCTCCGCCTTCCCCTCGAGGTAAGGTAAAATGAACCATTAGTATAATGGCTCGCTACTTGGATTTCGTGCATTTGTGTGACCAAACATGACAGCTACAGAGAATGAAAATATCATAAAAAAACAACAGCAATTAAAAAAAATCGTACCCGCACCTCGTAAACCCTCGATGAGACACATAAATGGCTGGGGGAGACTGGGGGTAATTATCGCAAACACACACACCACAACGAAAGTTAGGATCAAACAAATTTTAATAAATATTTAATTACCATTTGGAGATTTATACATTATCTTACACGGTAGGTATAAACAGAGCTACTTCCCAGGACCCTGCGCAAAATATATGTACCTTGTCCCCACCTTCTGGTCTCTCTATATCTTCTCCCCAATGTAAATATGTACTACATTGAATGCCATCAGTTCCAAATTTTAATCAGTTGCACTCTAGGACCCTACCTCACCCACCCTCCCTCGAAAATTTCACTATCACCTTGTCTGAACCAAATAACGTATGTATCATTACTCTTTCTGGCCTGCGCAAAACAAAGACACCCTAACCGAACTCCGGACTGACATCGCTAGTACATATATTTGAATTTTATGTCATCTGATTGTGATTTTTAATTGAATATTGTTTAGTTGTTTGTTATTTATTTAAATGGTTTTAATACGAGTATGTACGTAGGAGAGTAACCATTATTACAAGATTACATAATACATTTTATTATATATTTTTGGTAATAATATAGATCTCTGCCTGCGCTAATAAATTATTTAAATAATTGCGGTCATACCAATGTAATGAGAGTAATGTGAATAATTTTTTAATTTTTCTGTTTAACGACTTTCGTTCCAGCTGTAGTTTTATCAATGTGTTGTATTAAAAGAAACATGTGACGTGGAATACCTTTTTCAGTTGGCGGGGTTGACTCTGAATTCATTAACTTATTACTTTCCGCTGGATCTGAGACTCGTTTGTAAAAAAAAAAAACTCTTAAATTTGACCTTATATTTCTGGATGAAAAAAACGTTTTTAACCATTAATAAAAAATAATTAACAATTTATTTTTTTAGTTTAATTTTACTTTTTACGCATCCGAAAACATTAATAGTTTTCTGGATAGTTCTATATTTAGTGATAACCTGCAATTGAATGCGGTTTCATACTCATTATACTCAAATGTACACAAAAGTTTCTGAAGATATAATATGTGGAATTATAAATCAATTTTTCTCATTATTTTGTAATTATTCATATTTTTATTTTCCAATTTACATTTTACCTTATATACCATAGTGTCCATCCAACAAGGCACCTAAGTATTTAAAAAATATATATTATGATGTTCCAATTTTAGAAGACAGTTGTGTGATATTATTAAAACAAATTAAATTAATTAACTAGAACGATGTATTGAAAAAATCTGTCAAAAAAATATTTGCTTACCACCGGGATCATTTTCTATCCGGGTCAAGGATAAGAAAATTTTCGGGTTCGTATCCCGGTAGCATCTAAATATTTTTTTCGATAAATAGATTTTTTCTGTACTTATATCATTCCATTTGATTAATTTAATTTGTTTTAATAGTGATACAATTGTATTGATTGCATGCTGTAAGAAAGAAGCACGCAGAGAAAAGATCATTTCTTGTTGCAAAATTTCATAGAATACATATCACCAAGCATTAAGGTTATAATAATTATAATATTATTAATAATGTTTTTTTTATCTATGAAGACCCGAATCGCCGTAAATATAATATATATAATAGAATACATTTAAGTTATGAAAAAAAAGATTAAAAAAGTTGACACCAAAGAGATTTATATCCAGAGAGTTGAACTATCCTGTTTTATAGAGAAAAATTTTAAAGCCAGGTCTCGTAGTATGTGAGAAAGTCATTCAGGTTTGTGGGCAATGATCGGCAGTTCTCGAATATACTTACAATAACGCCATAAGTCAATTTTCACAAAACAACTAATTACGTAAATTTATTTTGTTTTCACGCTAATTTTGTTTATTTATTAATATGTATACCGTGTATTGTTTGTTTCATAATATTGCGTTGTCATTCGTTGAGATGTTTTTAATCGTTTTAAAATTATCAAAGATAATGAAACATTAAAATACATTATATATTTTTATTTATTGAATTTACGAGTTTAATGAATACGACTAAGTTTGTAGGGATTCGTTACTAAATTAAACAGCATTAGATTAGCTGAACAGTGGGTAGTTACGGAAACAAAAGTACGGCTAATGTTTCCGTAAAACAAATACTTTGTAATTCACGTAGAATGTTCAAATACTTTGTAATTTAAACTGGCAAAATAAAAGTACGCCCTTAAATGATTTTCGCTGAAATAGCTAATTTACATAATAATTTTTACATTAATAGTGTTCGTGCACACCAGAAAGTACGATTTTTAGTAAAAATAGAGATAAGTAGTATTTAGAGTATGAAATAATAGAAATAAATAAATAAATGTGATTTTCTATTTCATTTACTAGTTACTACTAAAAATTACCAATTTATTGTAATACTAACTTTTGGTAGGTTTCATATTTGATAATTTTGTAAGATACCTTATTCGAATAGTACAGCTCTCGGAGGGAAACAATCTCGTTCCCCTTCGGTTACATGTTGGGTCTTTTTGGTTAAATCTTGGATTGAAATGGCTTCAGTAGCTAAGCCGCGTATTCTGACAGGTCCGAGCGAAAAATTCCCATGAACCATTGACTCCGACCGTTTTTATAACCTTCAATCCCGCTCACATTACCAACATGAGGGTGTTGTTCGTGATTACTAAAGTGGTTGTCGTTAAAAATAATAACGGGGCAGCTTCAAATGTGACATTAGTTTTGTAATATCACAATATATATATAGATACGAGTATAAACAAATTATAATTACTGCATTTCAGTCACGGTTATTATTGTATATATGGTTATTTTCTAGTCGTTGCCATTCTCTGGTCAGCTTTCCATGAGAGCACCGCTGGCGCTAGAGAATTGGTGCTGAGATCCAGCCGAAGATTTAAGCCAGCAACTCGATGTGTCAGAAGTGGAACGAATCTATGCACACATTGTAGATGCGCTACAATAACGCGCCAACCCGAACAGTATTCTTTATTTTATGCTGAAGTCATAGATTCCTATAATGAAATACTACACACCCTTCATCAGAATTTAAGGCGACAAAATTTCTTTCAGATTTGTCATGTTGGATTTTACGTGATTGCTTACGATTTCTTGTATCATATTATTAAAAATAATAATTTTATAATAAATTTATGTAAAGAGTAATAACGACATCGTATTATCGTTTCACAGTAAATACGGTACACGTATTTGTATCACAGACTACCAAATATATGCGAATCCCTTGTTTCAATATTTTCAATTTGAACCTGCGTAGTCATTTTGGTATCACTTACGCAATCAAATAGCTCCGCGTTTTTTTTTTAAATATATGATTCAACTACAACGAAAATTTAAACGCTAACAATATAATATGCTATAATGTAAAAAAAATACATCTTGTTAACACAAGGATTTAATTTTAAAATAATAAATACTTTTACTGTGTTAAATGACCCTTGTTCTAAACTCCTCTCCCTCCCTATACGTTTACTTTATTTCATGTCTATTCATTTACTGGTGTGTGTATTTGTATAATAATAATTATTTTTAAAATTTAGTCAGCAATCTTATTTATTTTGATTATTCTAATAATACTGATTCGACGTTTTATTAGGCTACTAATGACACCAATCATTATCAATTGAAAACATTTTCATGTAATCTAACGGTAGTAAAACTTCGATCTAAAGCAATAAACATGAGAAATTTTTATTTTATAGAAATAGATAAAAGTAAAGAAGCTCTTTTATTGCTGTTCAATACAAGTTTCATACTGTGGTAGTCAGTTACATTTGTATTATGACAGGGCCTTGTTGATTTTTGATTGGACTATTTTTAGGGTACACGAAATTAATGGACGCCGATGTAATTTAACGCGTGTGTAAAAATCATAAATTTTTATACACTTTATAGATTTTCGAAGCGGTATATCGTCATCAGCATTTTAAGTGTCGTTAAATTGGCGATAACGAAAATAATCTAGTTTTATGATCAAGTGGCAGTAAAGTTATTATGATTTCACGCCTATCATTGGGCTTTACAATAGCACACATACTTTTACACCCATTATATAGAGTTGATTGTTGATATCCAACGATAAAACAACATTTAGCACCTTGAAGAAATAACTAAGCGTGTAATTAAAAAATCATTTAAATGTTTAGCATTCAAGAAAATTATAAATATCTTCATATATTCTTTGAGTGGCTGTTAGGTAGATTCCGTGTCTACGAATCGGTGAAGGTCAGTACGTAGTATATCGATGAGAAATTAATTGAAACGTTGCATA
Organism: Eubasilissa splendida; assembly: GCA_031772225.1. NCBI lineage: Eukaryota > Metazoa > Arthropoda > Insecta > Trichoptera > Phryganeidae > Eubasilissa > Eubasilissa splendida. The sequence goes on along the minus strand of CM062846.1, from coordinate 20,466,940 downwards.
TTACAATAAAGAATACTGTATAATGTAGTATATTAGTTTTGCTCTGGATCTATAGCACACGCACTGACGGCAAAATCCCAATTGCCCTGGTATGGAAAAAGGTTGCTAGAATAAGGCATAGGCTGCTGGGATCAAGAAAGGTCATCGTCCTGGACAGCGAATAAAAAATAATCAATAATAAGTAAACAACCCACATCATCTGTCACAGACCTGTCGTGTTTTTAAGTCGTAATAGTTTAAACAAATATCAAATATCTCATAGAGGCAAAGTTATTTTTTTAATTATATTTAATAGAAAATCTATGGAAGTATGAGGTAATTACAGGGCTCACGACCTGTTTTCGGCTGGTTTTATATAACTTTCACCAATTCTCACCCCTCAATCTCCACATTAATCAATTTTTTGAAAGTTGTATATTATATATGTTAGTATGGACAGATTCTCATAGTGATGACATATATGCTGTTTAAAAAAAAGAACAATTAATTATCAAATTTGGTTCATAGATGGCGATGATGTAGTGATACTCGAAGCGAGTGCACTATGGTATATCTTTCTAATTAATACATTTAATTTGTATTTAAAATATCACAGACCTATAATTACAACTTCACGATAAGAATGTGTTATCCTTAATTATATATAAGTTGTATCAATGTGTCCAAAATTTAATGGAAATGAATTATTATTTCTGGCGTCTCCTATCGGATTACTCAAAGGTATTTTAGATTCCGTAAAATTAAAGTAAACAGCTTTCAAATAATGTAACGATAGATGTATCAATTTTAAAAGTGTAACACGTAGGTTCGAAAAGTTTATCGTCAATGCACTGTGTGCTGTATCGATTGATGCACATTCCCCGAATTAGAAGAGATCCAGGTTCGAATCCCGGTGGCTTTCTAATTAATACATTTAATTTGTATTTAAAAGATTTTGTCATTGTTCATAAATCATCTTAACACTCATAAATACATATCGCACAAAACCAAGACAACTCAAAAAGTCATTTTTTAGTAGACAAAAAAGAATTTAAAACATTTTTCTCCATTTTTTGTTACTAAAGTAATGAAACTAAATAACATATTAGGTCATAAATGTATCCTAAAATGGCGCTATTCGAGAACTGGAACCAAGTTAGTTGCGCATATGACAGAGTATCCGAATACAATGATAACTAAAAATTATTGGTTTTTGGAGTTGTCTCAGTATTGATCTAGGTGTGTGATTGACATTGAAATAAAATGTGCGAGATTATTTCTCATCAAATGAATATTTTTGAATTCAAGTGACATTTTGCCAGCTGATCGTCTTGCACACTGTACACATGTGTAAGGCTTAATCCGTCTCACGCTGATTGCTTTATGGATTTGTTTTCCCCGAGTGAGCTGATGAAGAGCAGCGGGCGGCAGATAAGCGCCTCCACACAGCACAACTGATTAGCTCAAGCAATGATCACATATACAAAGTCGTGATGTTTTATGGAGAGGTTTCAACGCATTCTGTATTTTTATAATACAACCTCACTTAAATAATTAATCAAGCTAAATCAAATTGTATATATATATATATATATATATATAAATGCTCATTTACAAAATATTATTTGTTGTTATATAACGTTGTAGAAACGAATGAGAAAAGAAAAATTCAAAGTGAAAAAATACTTAAATTTAGGTATTGAAAATAATCACAAGCATTTTCTAATCGTTCTAAGCATCCTAGCAAACATCCTCGTTAGAAATTAGGAAACTAGGCATCATGGTTTTCTGGAACCTTGGATTATTACTGATGATATAGGTGCAAAAATGCATTAAAAAGTGTAAAAAACTTATGATCCACCTATATTATAATTTCTTTAGCTTTCAGTATGCCAAATGTCCACTTCTTACAACCAAAATTATCTCAAAATTAATATCTATTTGGACGATGTCAATGGTATTCAAATAACTAATGTTTGTTATTAGAGATGTATTTAATTTTTGTCCATTTTTTCTTCCAATTTTTTAACCCACATTTTCTATTTAAATAATGCAATCACCCGTATGAATCTAGTAAACATCTTTTGACCCTACGTGCCGGGTGTACCACACCGAGTGCACAATATTTTAGGGATAGATAGGTACATGTAAAAAATATGAGTCGAAAATGTTCACGTTATATGTGTCTAATTTAATTAAATTTAATTAGTTAAGGGATTTTGGCAATGTAAATAAACATAATAGAACTAACGTAGTAAATATATAACATATGATAGTATTATCCACAGAAATGTTCAAGCACATAATGTAGCAGAAGATAAAAAAAAAAGGTGGGAAAAAGGGTGGGGAGATTGAAACTATCGTTGTGGGTAAAGGAAAAGGAAGATACGTTTGTAGGTAGAATGATTGGTTAAAATTGAGATTGTAGTGGTTCATAAAAATAACTCTTTAAGCGTAGTAAGGCTAATGTTGAATAAGTCAATTTCTGTTGATATTTCATTATGGTATTTGCATGAACGGTGAATAAATGTGTAAAATGTTTTATGAAAAAGTACGGATTGCATGTGGTGTGTGGAAGAATATTAGTTCCAATTGGCTGGAACAGTCAATATGGCCTTGCAGTAGTTTAAAGATAAGTATTTGGTCAACACGTGTTCTTCGATATTCTAGGGTTTTCATATTGTGGTAGTTTGCTGCATCTAAATAGGTATTTATGGTCTAATCTCAACTATGTCTATAATATTTTATTGATTCTAAATTTTATATTAACTATAAAGATAACTAAATAACTAGTGGCTAAACTTCCTTTTATGATATGATCAAGGACCTAAAGTGATATTGAATCAACTTCGAAAATATTTATTTTAAAGTAGGTAGTCTTAAAGCTTAATATGCTTTCGTAAAAATCTCATACAATAATGTTTTCCGTAACAGAACAGAATTAGTACATACTCCTCGAACATTTTCGACTCGTAATTTAGTCAGGTATACACCGATATATTATTGTGGACTAGGTCTGTTACACCCTGCATAGTGACATAACGATGTCGAGTAAATGCTTATCTAAATATCTGCAATAAATTTATTTATCCTAATAAGTATGTTCTATATGTATGTAAGCACGCTTATGTTTATATAAAGATGCATGCACGGAATTCATGTCACATCAATATTCTTACTATTATAAAACTAAGCTAAACGCTTGTGCAATAAAAATAGCAATAACTTACTGGACTCCTGGAATGAGGCGCGAACCCCCGACCACTAGATCACTAGGCCGGAGTCTCAACTGTTAGACTAGTAAGCAACTTACTATGTTAAGTAAATGTCTACTGAGTAAATATTTAGTTAGTAATTCTAGGTTTCTACCCTAAAAATTTGCACTTTATTTATTTACCTAATATGCTCAATACCTAAACATCAGGGGCGTGCAGTGCATACAAGCAAAAAAGCTGTGTATTACTAAAAATTCTGGGAAACAAATATAAATTAAATAATTGGATTAATATAAACGAAAACATTATTTTATAATTAGCGCCATCTGTGTACCAGTAGAGACTAATTGCTTAGTTCTAAAAACTACCACGACAACTCACCGCTATACCCATGGCGTTCTTTTGTATTCACCTCATCGAGCTATTCATATTACTCTGTTCTGACTTTAGCTAGTAAATTAGTCAAATAAATGGCTATTTACTAAATTGTAAATTTCTTTCGGTTGATTTGTTTTGTATAGAGTCGTTACCTATGCTGATTTTCAGCAGAATAACATTAGAAAGGGTTACAACTGCGTGTAAATCATTAAAGTATCTACTTCCTCTTTTACTAAATCGCGAATTTTACTATCTAACTGTTTTTAACGTGTTGATTTCATGATTGTTCTTTAAATTTGGTGCATGTTTCGGTTTTTGATTTGGGAAAAACAAAAAGTAATTGGCAGAACTATTTCCTACGTTGACCTTTAATATAAATAATTATTTCCTGTAGTTATGTGAAGGATTTTCAAACAATAAATGAATAACGTTCAGTCATAGAGTGTTCTTAAAAACGTCCATACATTTTTTATATGGGTAAGAAGGTATTATTTTACGTTAAACTTTAAACTTTAAAAACACTATTAATAGTACTCTAAAATAATAAATAAATACATGGTAGAGTCGTATAAACGACGGATTTATTTTGTCTAAAAACGTTGGTTAAACGAAAGTACATATATTATATATGATTGTATAATATCATTGGTAACGGCATAACCTAAATCTATAAATATGGTGTGAGTAGTGTGGATATGTATTACCCGCTCATCTGTGCCCATCCCTTAGAGGGGTGGGTACGACACGAATGAAACGATGTCTCAAAAATGCCCAAGTAAACCAGCGGGGTGTAATCTCTTGTCCGTTCATATTTCTGTATCATACGACTAGATCATAACTTGAGATTACAAAAGTAGGGGAAGTCTTGTGGCGAGTTTAACCTCCCTAATAACTATAAAAACTGATGAAAATGCCGCAATTAAACTGAATTGGATTGTAGCTCGGCCGTCAATTGTTTTACTTTAATCAACGTTTTACTGTTATCGTATCTCATTCCTAGCTTTATAAGCAGCTGGTAGATTAATTGAAAAGATACCGAATTGAAAATATTTCAAGGATTAATTTGTGAGCTAAATCAGTAAACAAGTCCTTATTGCAGCCCCGAGATAACACAATTTACGGTATTTTTAAACTGTTACTGGGCAGTATTATGAGAATGTAATTGTATTTTGGTTTACACAGAAACTTTAATCACTGTCGTAAAAGGAGGCGGACGCTCGTGCTAAGTCTGTAGCAACATGCTTCCTATGTGAACATGTTGATTTGGACTTCGTGTTCATACAGCAATCTACTTTACTAACTAAGAAGTTTCATTTGACATTCACTGTGTTACAATACTTTGGACAAAACAGTTTTCCCATCCTCCTTTATGGCCCGTGTCTACGGATGAGATTTTCGTCCCAAAACAGTCTCTGAGACAGGGATTAAGCTCCCATGACATTCTTTAGAAACAACTCTCGACTTTCGTAGTCCACCGTGTACACGCGAATCTCACAGATTTGATGAATCGCGCCTCACTTCACGATTATTATAAATCAAATGTCAATCCATTGGCCACTAATGTTCCGTTTATTTGTAAGATGAATTTAAATCTCTCCAGCGTCAGTTAAACAGAATAAACGTTTATAATCCAATGCTTTTTGTTTGTCTAACATTCAGATTAATCATTTGTGAGTATCTATGGTTCTAAGTGACGTATGTGCGCAAGTTTCTAGTTTCACTCTCAAATTAAACGTCGCGTACACGGATTTATTTTTTTATATTTTACTACCAATCCCATGCTGATTCCGGAGTATACCTCCAGATCAAAATCTCAATATGTGTACATGGTACTGAGATTTATTTCATCGCATCTCATTCCATGGATACGGACCAACAAAGTGCGGTGCTGAACGATTTTCACAGAAATAAAATTACAACTGTACATTTTCGTTACTTGTTGCAATAATATTAATGTTTTTATGGAGCAATGTTAATCCTTCTGATATTGTCTCGCATTGCTGGATCATTTACCGCAATCGCTGGAAAAGAAGAAACTTTTATCAGAGTTCAGAGCCCCTCTCACGGATTTGTAAACATTTATGGATGCGGCTTAGACCCACACTTTGCTCTCCTTCTGCCGCCACGCCAGCCTCTACATTCACACCCTGTAGAGTAGAAAAGATAAGAGACTCTCAAACATATTAATAAACACAATTCACAGTTTTACAGCGGACATATATTTTTAACAGATATGTTAATTAGCTAGTGTTACCGGTAAAAATTAGATAGGTCATTGCAAATATTAAAAATTTGATTGATTAATTAATTAAATTTATTTACATAAGATGGTCTCGGGCATTACGGGGCTTACGACCTGTCATCGACTGGCTTAAGTGATCACTTTATAGAATGTAACGTTCACCAATTTACCCATGCCACAACAAATTTTAGGAAGTTGTATATATGTTATCATATAGAAACCTTTTTAATTATTTATTACCAAATACGCTGTCGCCATTTATGGTTTGAAAATTTGATATTCATTATCATGTGATAGTGTAGATGTCGCTGAAGCTGATACTCTTTTTGACTGATCCCTGATAAATCCCAGTAATTGGTTCCTACAAAGATTTGGACATACACAAAGTACAGTATACAATGGTTGATTTTAATATAAAATCGATAAAAAGATGTTCACACCTACATTTCTACGAGCACCAAGATAATTTGTATTGAGATTCAGAACATGACGAGTTTTGAGTGAGTACAAAATAGTATTACTAGTAGAAAGCAATCGACTATCGCCCATTGGTTGTTGTAAGCTTTGCCATTGATGCACCTACCTACTAGGGTGTTACATTCCACAGCCAAATATCAACTAACAAGCTAATAGAATCCCTCCATAAAGGTTTGTATTTAGAATAAATATACAGAGTATATACTACTGATACTGGCATTCGTAGCATAAAATGAAATGAGAAATATAAATGTAATTGTTGCGTAAAAAATATTAAGTAAATATTTCAAGTTTGAAAAAGCACTACAAGAATCTGATTAATAGTTTATAAGCCTTAAATGCTCTTTTAAAGGAGGGTTTCCCCAATAAGTAACTGTAATGTATCATGATCTAGTAAATGTGTGACGCGCACATGTTGGCAAGTATGGCAGCGTGGAAGGGATAAAAGAGCATCACGCATGGGCGCACGCTTTCTCGCGCCGGAATTGTAGATCTAGACTTATAATTATCAGACCTGTAATAAACTGTATTATTGTTACATCGAGTTATCTTGATTACCTGATTTCCTGCACTCGTGAAGTACAAGAAGACACTATCCTTTGCAGCCGAAACAATCGGTGCAAGGAACTTTGCAGTAACATTATATTTTAAATATAATATATAAATTAATTTGAAAGTTATACATATAAAATCAAGTTTATCGAAACATTTTGTTGTTGCTACCGGGATTCGAATCTGGATCTTTTCCAATCCGGGGAACGTGCATTAACCGATTATGCTACAGCAACACAGTTCATATGTTACACTTTTCAAATTGATACATCTATCGTTCCATTATTTGAAATTTGGATTGGAAGAGATACAGGTTCAAATTTCAGTAGCAACAACAATATTTTTCGATAAAATTGATTTTATATGTATATCTTTATAATTAATACATTTAATTTGTATTTAAAATATCACAGACCTATGTTCTGAACAATTATAACTTCACAATAAGAATATGTTCTCCATGATAACATTATATTTTGTATAGTTTTTGTGATCAAGTATATATTATATTTCATATTTATATACCAGCATACGTTGTAGCACAGATCTCCGGACGGTTTTTTAGTTTACCACCGTCATCACTCAAGTGACAATTTCACACCTTAAATTGTATCCTCGCGCTACGGATTTATTACAAAAGAATGACAAAAGTATACGTAAATTTTTGCAGCAGGAAAATTTGACCATCTTAGTAAGACGGCGCCATCTGTTGTGGAGATCTCACATTCCCACAGTCAAAGGTGTTTGTCCGTGATAAAAATAAGAAACCTCGGCGGTAAAGATTTCCTCTTTCCTTTTCTCTCCTTTCTTTATCCGTTCCCAGAATTTCCGGCCCGCGCACTTCTGAACCTAAACGGTTATTTGATTTCATGATAAATTGTTAAAATATTCTAAGTAATATAATATAACGTTATGCAAATAGATACAATTATACAATAAGAATGTTAACGGTGATAAAAAATATTATTACTTTTTTAACTATTATTCATAATTACTATTTTTAATAAATTTGCGAGAAAACATTAATTTTTATAAATTAACGCGAATACGTATGTAGAAAAATTATTAATATATTGTCAAACTCACGTTTACCATTGATTATTAAGTGTTTAGAGTTATTATTTGTTTAAACATTTTTTGTGTCATTATTAATATGCAATGTTTATAATATCGTAGTAATAGGTACATTTTACAACGTTTATACTAAATTTGTATACAAATACATTGATAATAATTATAATTAGATGTTAATTAAATAACAAACTGTGCCATTATAGTTTTAGCTCTATACTGATCATCTATGTATGATATAAAATAATCTTTACCGTAGTATTAAAACTAACTGATACGTAGCTAAGACCGCCGCAATCTTAAGCTATAAGCCAAAAAAATAAATGATTAATAATAATATTCCAAGTATGTATGCAAAACACTTTTACTATTTAATATATTCCACACTAATATCTCTTCAATAAATTATAATAATGTTAGCCATTTAAAACACACAACAACATAATATTCGCTATATAAAATGTTACCTTTATAAAATATGAATGAAAGAATAAAAAAAAAAAAATTTCTAATGGTACTATTTTACAGTACAAAAAGAAAATATGAATAAATATATTTTTTAAAAAGTAATTTAGTTCAACAAGTCCACACATCACAAACAGTCACTTATAAACACTGAAAAATAACCACACATTTTCCACTCAATCCTAGTAATATATATATATATATTATATATATATATATATATATATTATATATATATATATATATATATTATATATATATATATATATATTATATATATATATATATATATATATATAATATATATATATATATTATGACATGACAACCAGGATAATTTGATGTGATGCTTAATACAGGTGGTACATTATATTATTATTATTATATTTTTTAATTAATTTAATAATATTTTAGTATTAATTTTTTACAATAAATTTGGAATATTATGTCAATTTACACACATCATCATAAAAATTCTATTTTAATTAATTTTATAAAATTGTTTTATATAAATTTTTCAAAAACTAAAAATAATTTAACACGCGGCTTATGTTTTCATCACCCTGATGAATAAGAAGGATTGTTTCGAAACCGGTTAGTGTGCATATTAAACTTACGTTGGTTAAATACAAATTTAATGATATAATACCTAATTTATTATTTATTAATTTAATAATAATACATGTGGCGTATTGCAAAGATATTTTGAATAGATATGTAAGTCTATTCGCAGTCAAAAAAAAAACACCAGTATTTAATTTTCTAATATATTTTATTCAATTGAGCTATTTTAGTTATTACGAATGTTGATACGTTCTATTGGTCAATTGTACTTTCTATCAGGATAAAACACATTTTGTAACAATCGTAGTACTCGTATGTAGCCAAATCTAGAAAACGACATTAACATTGGCCTTAGGTACATACGAATAATTCTTCTTCTTTTAAATAGGCAATCCATCCTTCAAGAGTGATTTGTGCCATTAATCAAGTTAAAGTTTTATTTTATAGAAAAAAATACAATAATATTATAGAATAGGAAATATTATATTACAACTCAATACCATTGTCGTTCAAAAAATTTGCGATTATATAGATTAAATGTGGCGAATTAAGGGAAAGAAGATGACACAAGTTAACCGGGAGTTGAAAACTACCGGTGACGAGGTTACTGTAAAAAAACCTGTGATCCGCAATGGACAGGCAAAAAATATATCATCAAGGGTTTCCTCCTCGGCACCACACTCACATATTGGGGAATCTATTTAGTTCAATCTGAATAAATGTGAGGCTACCTGGCAATGCCCAATTCTCATTCTAGAGATATTTGATATTGTTCTTTTGGTGAACCAGGGGGTGCGGGGAATAGATCTTTGAATTATTTTAAGCCGATTACTCTTGTGATTATTTGAATCCATCCATTGTGTAGTCCAAATAGAAGTCGTACGTTTTTTTACCACATTAAGTCTGTCATACATCGGGATATGGAATTGATGGTGGAAAACTCTTGAAAGAGTGGCCTCCTTGGTCAGTTTATCAGCACATTCATTTCCATGAATTCCCCAAATTAATAATTTACGGTAACAGAAAGTGTATAGGTATATTTTTTGCTCCAAAATATCGAAATGTAGTAAGTACCTCTGTACGTAGTACATACAAAGTTATAACCTAATAACAGTAGCCCATCACCGCTAACTGATATTTAAAAAACTACTTTTTTATTTATTAAATGCTTTTTACTAATAATACTAAAATATAGTATTTAGATACCAACATTTTACCCGTCATATATTGTCAGATATGTTGAAGGATACGGTAGTAGAAGAAGAAGAAGAAGAAGAAGACGACGATACAGCAGAATTATATATATCACTATAGTATTTACAAATTTATACAAGATTTATTTTTTAACATGTAAAAGGATTATAATTTAAAAGCATAAAAAATTGGTGACATTAAAACATTACATACTTATATCGTGAAACACCCCATAAATTTTTCTCGCAGGTACAGCGTCACATGATAGACACACATACTTGTGATTTTATTATATTATTATTAATGATGTAATAAATTTATAAAATATTCCAACATTAATGTTATAAATCTTTGATTACCACCAGATTCCCTTGGGGTTCTATCCTCTGATTACTGTTTTTCCAGGTAAAAATATTATACGCTTATTATAACACGTTATTTTCATTTCATTTATTCTGTTCGTGTTCTTAATATACGTACATATTATACATTATAAACATTCTTATAAATATACAAAAAAGGCGAACAAGTTAATTAAGTTAAATAAAAAATAGTATTAAGATTGCTCTGGTAAATAGTTGTCTTATATCCAAAACTTGTAAGGATTTAAATAGTTCTACTTTGGAAAGATTATGCCCAAGAGAATAGCGTAACATGACAGATCACATTTATTATAATTATTGTATGTACGTATACATGTATATATAATTATTAGAATAGTACAATAAGGTTGTATAAAAATTGTTTAATACACAACGCGCGGAGTTCGAAGCACTGTGCAGTGTTATACCCTTGCGGTGGTTCAAGTGGGTGGAAATGGGCGCACGGGGCGGCAGGGCGGCAGGGCGGCGTGGAGGCTCCCGAGGTGATGGGGGGTGGGAGGGGGTCGGCTGATAGTGTGCATTGTGACGGTCATAAATCAGACGCGATACGAGAGCAAGACAGGCGTGAACGCATTTCAACTGTTTGCTTTTGAGAATTCAAACATCTGTCGTACGACCAGGCCTGTATTGGACGTTTCAATAACATGTTTTATAATCGTTTCGAGATATTTAAAGGTTTGCGAATGAATTGATTAAAAAACACAATGTTTCTAAATTTATTTAGTCTACTAGATTTATAATCTATTTCGATATATAAATGTTGCACGAAGCCTATAAGGAAATAAAATAATTAAGGTTGTAATGATTTACTATATTTTCAAAATGAACCCTAGCGGAATACCACTTAACGTCGTAACAATACACTGAATATAACGCATCAAATTTTTCACAATTGTTGCGATCTGCGTAATATTATATTAATTTAAAACAATGTGACACTAAATAATTGATAGACTCCTTTTTTTCAATTTCTTGATTTAGACCTCTTTCATAATAATAGGCATGTTTGCGCGAATGCCTTCGATAGTTGGTTCCCAGGTTTCCAACCGACAATAAGGGCACATATGATACATGTACACCGCGCTAACCTTTATATTGTACTTGTTGATTTGGTCCGATGTTGTTGTTCTTTTGGCTGGGTAGTGCACACTCCTGACGATCGGCTTATTTGGACCGCTGTGTACTGGTCGAAGCACGGGACGTAATTGATCCGCCTGTCGTTTACCATCTTCTTGTATTCTGCGAAAAAAAGAGCGGCAATACTCACATACACACACGCACAATACTATCAACCAGGAAACCAATTGATGCCAATCGGTGTATCAATTGATACTTCACATATGTATTATATTTTTCACTCGTCCTTCTAAAATCGTAATATGTATCTCTCCTATCCGTAGCCATTCTACAAGCTTAAATTACCGAGAAAAGTATAATCTTATAGTACTACCTTTATTATCTACCTTACTGATGTAAAGTTTCGTCCGGTGTATGTATCCTGCTCAACAGAAATGAAACTTTCGAAAATAATTTTAGGTACATTTATTGAAAATCTCTAAATTTTTAACATCGTGATTCGTCACTAAGTAACGTAATATAATACGTTTGTTCAACACTAGTCAAGGATTATGTAAAATAAGTTCATCATTTTTGGAAAATTTGCGTAGATCTAGCAAAGTGAAATCAAGGAGTTTCAACATTTATTCAACATCCAATTTATTCTATTCTGAATATGTCCAAATCTTGTAGGAACCAATTACAATTACAATTTATCCCCTGAGGGATTGTCATCAAGATATAGATGTCTTACAGTGTAGTGACTTTCCAATTTGCCTGCACCAGTATCGTGCCTTAAAAATACTATCACAGATTCCCTTTGGCGTTCTATCCTTTTTGTGTACCTACTTCTCGAGTGGCTAGGTTGAGTCCTTGTAGTGAAACTCGGTAGCAATATGTAACATTACAACATTATTACAACTTATTACAACAATTTATTTACAGAGTGTACAATTATATAACGTAGATATTGATTACTACAATTGCGAAGGAATGATGGGAAAAGAGCCCCGTTCCCCCAGTGACGGCCTCTTATAACCCATGACCCCCACCACTCATCCGACACACACAAATAAAAGTGATAGTTCTCACACGAAACTTTTATTTTTACATGGGAAGTATGAAAGTCTCGGGCATTACAGGACTTATGGCTTGGGCATTACAGGACGGCTGGCTTAAGTGATCACTTTATACAATGTAACGTTCACCTATTTACCAATGCTATCACATCTATAACATTTTTGGAAGTTGTATATATGTTATCATGATGGAATATTAAAATTATTTATTACCAACTATGCTGTCGCCATCTATGAATTTTTTCGCTGAAGTTGATATTAATTTGTCTGAAGTATGGGGCTATATCCTTTTTGTGTATATATGAAATTCATTCGAATTAGGCTTCCATACTTCCCATGTACAAATAATAGCTTCGTCTCTGTGAGACATCTATATCTTCAATTCATCAATTTCTGCGTATTTTAATGTTTATTTTTTTTAAATCTACCAGTGTGGCGCTATGCTTTTTATCTCTTCGATGTCAAATGTTTTCTGAAATCTGTAGAGATTGTATATTCGGCGCTGGTTGGGTGTATTTTAGCTATTACTTAAAGCTGTCTCTGAGTCTGTTCCAAGGAGGAAGACTGATCTAGATAAAATCTGACCAACAAACAGAGAGTTCTGGGTCATGTTATATCTCATCCGGCCCTGCGGCTGTTCACTGTCTGGTAATGTAGAGTTGATGATTGTTCACTTATTTTATGGGAAAGCCGAATAATGAATTATTATTCCCTGTATTGTGTTCCGATGTAATATGTGAGCAATTGTGACCGCTCTTTATTGTATCGTCCTCGGCGCCTCTCCATTACAATTACATTACAATCAGGAATACTTACGGCACGGGCTGAGCCATATTTTACACGTTATGTGAAACATCATCGAGGTGAATCAACATTACAGGGCTATAAAATAATCACGGAGATTGACGTCACGATTCATTGTAAGATTGGTTAGCACTATACAATATTTAACGTCATTTTTCACTAATAAACTCAACAGTATTATTTTAAAATCAATTTTTTAAACAGTAACTATATGCAAGTTCATAAATATTGTACATAATTTAACCACCCATAGTAATGATTTCAAAAGGGTGGCAAATTAATGTATTCATACAAATTCTACAAATTAATAAGGTCTGCCGTGGGACATATGTTTACCTGTTAGGGCAAACATGGGGCATGTCTAGACATACGAATACACATTGCGTTAAATTATTTATATATCGATATGTGATAATATATTTACATTGAATGTATAAGTTTTATTGTATTAATACTGTAAATTTTACTGTGTGTTGTTGACCGCAAACATGTATACATCAATGGAGAATATTTTACGCCACACTACGCCCCTGAAATCATTAAATTCTAGCATGTTCTCTATCACAACATTGTAGGCTTAGCGACAATAAGATAATAAGATTGGATCAGGCTGGTTAACGAATTTAGTTGGGATATTTATAACGTTAATTCCTTAGAAATGATTGATCGAAATATGATAAAAATCATGGGAGTCATCGTGCCACAACATTCGTTATATCACGTATATATACCTAAACTTTTTAACGGAGGGTGCTTCGAGGTTTCTCGGTGATGACTGAAAAAAGTGGATTGAAATTTTCTAGGTAGTATTTCTGCATACAACAACTATGGTAAGCAAATAAAAAATATATTATAAAGAAATTCCTGCAGGTACCTACATCATTAGATATTAATAAATATCGCCAACCATCTCGGTATCTTAACAATCAATATCTATAATAATATTTCGCTTCCCCGTTTATTATCTGTGACTTTCTGGATGTGGCGATTTTGGACGTAGTGTCATTTGTGGCTGTAAAGTGTTCGCTTAAACGAATAGGTCTGTGAGACGCGAGAAGGACAAAGACGAACGTGTTTTTAATATCTCTAGGTTAAGATTACCTACTTAAAAGTTTACTCTTTTATATATTCAATAACAGTACGTAAATATATATTCAATTTTAAATGAAGTATACAGCAGCAAGTAATTGGCGAATGCCGATGAGACCCAGATCGCGCAGTGATCACCAATGGTCGCGTAGCGGCCACTATTGACCGTGAAGCCGCACGTGTGGTTAATTTTGACGTCCTCATATTTGAGACATTATTAAAATAAGGATTTCAACCAAACACATAGTCCGAAAACAAAAACACGTATTGTTGTGTAAGCATACATAAGAATCGACATCATTACAAAAGTTAGACAAACAGAAGGTATTAGATTACAAACATTGCTGCAGAGATATTTCAAATTCACCTAACGGATGAACGGAATATCGAATTTCCGGGACTCGATGTGTTGGTGGATTATGAAAATTATCTCAAAAGAATTTCATGGGAACATAATCCCTGTTCATTTCCTGGAAATTGTCTCGAGATGAAAATCTCATCGTGGACATGGGCCATTATATTTAGTGCATTCGAATGTGTCTAGTTCGATTTAAATGAATCGGATAAAAATGTCATAAACTTGAATATAATGTAAGTTCGTGCTCAGACAATCAACACCGCTTGAAAAGTGAGTCACGAAGGAACGTGTATTTAATTATCTTATTAGTAGATCGTGTAAGGGTACATTACAAGGGGTGAAGCGCGAACATTGATTGATGGCGGTCCAGCATCGGTACTCGATACTTTATTCAATACAAACCAGAAATTATTTTCAATTATTCGCCACGTGGTAGGTGAGTTCATGTCATATCGGGTCAAGAAAACATTTCTACACATCGATATTTTTTTGCATTGAGATTCAACTACTACTAACAACTATAACTAGACACATTGATACAACTTTATTATTAGGAGAACACATTCTTATTGTGAAGTTGTAATTATTCAGAACATAGGTCTGTGATATTTTAAATATGAATTAAATATATTAATTAGAAAGATATACATATAAAATCAATTTTTATTTTATATTTTATTTAAATTCTGGCGTCTGCTATCAGTTTACTCAAAGGTATTTGAGATTCTGTAAAAATAAGGTAGATGGCTCTTTCAAAATAATGGAACGATTAAATGTATTAATATCAAAATGGTAACTTATATCGTGCTCTTATGAGCCGAGGCTTCTGATAATTGCAATGGAACCAACCGAATAACACACAAGCACAAGTCCATTTTTTATATTAAGTCAAGAAGATAAATGTTTTCTGTAATAAATATATTGTAGTTAGTTCAAATATTTATTTCTTTCTGAGTGTGACATGGATAAATTTTATCTATAATCCATTCTATAAAACGCTTAATGAATGTTAACAATTTTATTGGATAGATGACATATTAAAAAGTGTTGGATTATATATTTTAAAAATATTATAGAGAAATCTCAATAATTTACAAATTTAAATGGAAGATGGCGCACTGAAATATCTTAGTGCTTTTTACCGAGGACATAATTAATTTTCATTATCAAATGTCATTGGCCATGTTCCATTCGTCCGTTGGGTGAATTTGAATCTCCCCTGCAGCAGTCTAAATAGAATAAATGTTAGTAATTTAATGCCTTCTGTTTATCTAACTCATCAGAATAAATCTCTGGAGATATCTACGGTTCCACGTGACGTTTGTATCGAGTCCTAACCTCACGGTAACCCATATCTCACTTTTGTCCAATAAGATTTTTTTTATAAATACATAAATAATTCAAAGAAATTCTTCGCAACTTTCACGGCCGTACTTAGTCGTACTGGACCGGATGAGATATCGATTCACCGTGCGAAATCTTAAAGCAGATGATAAGTGAGTAATCCTGGTAGCGAGAATAATATCCTGGTGAGAGAATCCTCTCCTTCCATCAGGTGGTGACTCATCCATCTCCCGATGACAGAAGGATTACCCCCCGCGCCCGGCCGTCTCTCGCCCCCGAACAAGCCACGTCAGCCACCGAGAAACGGCCACCAATATCAAAACCAGGTTAGCTGAAACCGTCTGACAAGTTTCGACGATCTTAGTACATGAGCAATGATTAGTGCCTTCTTTAATACATCCTTTCGCATAATTACGATTCAAAATAATTTTAATTTATATATTTGTATTTACTAAATAATTGTGCCAAGACAGACTGAAAATAATGTTTCAATTATACTTTTATTATATCCGGTTATTTTCCAAAAATCGTTCGCTAATAATTCGTGACTAATATAATAAGTATTAAATGCATCTCTTACGCCAAAAGAACCTAAAGATTATCGTCTGATTTTGATCTATACACAGGTGGCCCAAAAAAAGTGAGAACACTCGCAATACATAAGTTATTTCAAAACAATATAATTAATTATAATTCTTAATGTAAGTTTTTTTGCACTATATTTATCTAATTGGAAATCATCAAAACACCCCATATTGCATAATCTACTGGGTGTAAATGGTGGCCACATGCCTGGCTCGCCGAAGATAGGTCGTAAGCTCTGTAATTACCCAATATTTCCGTATATATTGTACATTAAGTGTAAAAAAAATAGCTTTGTCTCTATGAGATACCTGATATTTGTTTAATAACAGTGTCTTTATAAGTAAAAATTATGTGTTCTTGGACATATTCAAATATTGCTAAACATTGGTTAGTCTATATTATACTATTTTGTCTCGAAGAAGATTGGGTCAACACGAAACTAATTGACATTTGTATATACATAATAAATTGGTTTAAAACTAAATATTCTATAATTTAATTATAATGTCAAGCCACAAAACTTTTGCTTTCCTTGAAAATCAATTTTTTATTTTTACTATCCCATGTAGAAAATTGTAATAGATCAAAATTTGCTCTCTTGGCCTGACTTTATAATATACTTCTAATTATAACGGCAATGAACAAATTTGTATCAATTGTGTGTCTAATTAGTTATATTATATTTAATGGCCGTTAAGATGCCGTGTCACCCTCAGCTGCTATTGTTTCCTCTTGTTCTCAGTTGATTTTCCCCTTTACTTTGTTTTTCTCAACTGTTAGTATTCCTTGTTATCTCAATTGCTGTTTTTACTTATTATTCTCTGATATTATTGTTTCTTCTTCTTAATTCCAAATTTGATAAACCATCATAATAAAAATAAACCAATTATTTTTAAATGTTTGATAGTGCATAATTTCACATTTTAAAATAATGCTGACAGTTTAATTCATTTGTATTCCAGTGACAGCCTGTGAATATTGATGCAAGAAAAACCACAATAAATGATAATAGCAATATTATATCGCAATGAAGAAATGCCCCGCAAAAAGATTGTACGGCGTCTCCCTCCCTCGCCAACCTTTTACCAGCGCTCTCCGCCAGAGTAAATAAAGTTCTGAGACTGCAGAGAACTCATCTTTCACGGTTTTGCTACTTAAGTTTGATAGGTTTTGATTGCTTTTTCTTCCGCTCTCGATCTTTTCTTTATTCCATAATAAGGGAACTAGAAAGGATGACGTCTCATAGTGATGGTGGGCAACTACGAACGTATATTTATTTATTTATAGAATAACCCTCGTTATAACTATATAATACACTTCTAATACTTTTTTCGAAATCTGAAAACATAATAAATTATTACAATATTTTTGTATTCGATGCCATAAAAGTAGTAAAGAATGGTAATGCTGTAAAATTTTCTCCGATAAATAATGTTAAATTACTTAAGTCCGTTTACGGTTCACTTTATAGTGTCGAGTAGGTATGAAAATATCTCGTCACTCGCGTAATTTCTCTCGTACTTGACACATGGTTTTTAAAAATGTCAACAATCATACAATACATTAGCAGTGATGTATTTTACAAGAAATTTCTCATATTTGTATCGATCCATATCGAAATAACTAAAAGTCAAAATATTCACAAAACAATTTGTATAGTTGTTCATTAAAGTTATTCTAGTGCACCTTCTTAAGGCGCCCCCTTACAATAATAAAGAATCTTTTCGCGTTTTTTAAGAATATTTGTTTTTTATTATTCGATTATATTAGAAGTTATACACTAAATTAGACTTTTTTTGTACAATTATATATGACTTACAAACTAATTAAAAATGAATAAACTGAGTATTATTTGCATAATTAAGACAAGTAATATTAGAGAGACCGTGACTTTTAAATTCATTTACCGTTTGCCATTAAATTGTCTTAATATGGAAAAATTTTGAAATGTATTTTCTTATAATCTTGAAGCCAAGATTATGGAGACAAATCTGCACTAAGACAAATTAATAAAATGTTTAAAAATTAATAGAGTTAAAAACCATTAAATTTGCAAGACATATTGTCAATTTTCGAAATTTTTAAAATACTTTGTTTTAGTGAAAACAAACGAATATATTGTATTTACTCACATGCTTTGTTAACTAAGTTTTATATCAAAAACACAATAATTTCTTACTAAATAACTTACTGTTTTTATTTGCCTCATTTCGCCGCTCGATCCGGCAATAGCGGACGTGAAATATGTCGCTTCCTTAAAATTTGGTTAAATACATCGATATAAGATATATGTTCACGCATATTTTAGCTAAAATATGAATAAATATAGAACTTATTCACAACATTAGTTACAAATTTCGTATATTATATGGTTTTTAACTGATTTTAAGGGAAAACAACGTTTTCTTGAATAAAGTAAACATTTTATGTACGTTATTTTGTATGGAAGTCGAAATAAATATTCAGTAACACCGTTGTCTTTTAAACAGCAAAATACTACGTAATTATGAAACAAACAGCTCACAAAATGGCAACGTGGTGTTTTAAATCAATAATATTAAACAAAACCACCAAATGCACCTGACATAATAATTTTGAATGTGGAACAATGTGTTGTATTAATCTAAATATATGTAGGTACTATGACTAATTTTAAAATACGTTTATACATATCAACTAGGTATTTCAATAAATTATTTAATATTCGATCGATTAATTCAAATGATAACTCACATGTTATTTCACTCCATAATATTAATATGAAAAAATGCGGATAAGACTAGATACGAGTTATTTTTGACACTATTCTCGAATGCGAGAAAATCAACAATTTTATTGTCATAACTTTCTTCTCTAGCAAGATTTACGTAACAAATAACGTCCTTTGGTATTTAAGTGAAGTTATAAGATATTTAGCTATTAGTCCATGCTTAAAAAAGTATATAGTTCGTGTAGAATTTCTCATATTTCAAACCGAAAAAATGAAAGTATATCCTTAAGAGAACTACAAAATAGTAAGATTATTTAGAATTGAGTAAATATTACATTTCGTCTTAAAAATATTACTAAAATATTTTAATTTCTTACTGAGAGTAGATATCTAGATAAACAAATAACTTTCTTCTACAGCTATGACGTTTTTAGTAAAATCCTGTAGAACTTTTTAAATAGTACAAAAATATTGTGAGTACTAGAATTAAAATAATATGTAATAACTTACTTATAATTGATTATTAAGGAGAACACATTTTTATTGTGAAGTTGTAATTATTCAGAACATAGGTCTGTGATATTTTAAATTAAATCATCAACGTGTCCAAAATTAAATAAAAATGAATTGTTAATTCTGGAGTCTCCTATCGGATAACTCAAAGGTATTTGAGATTCCGTAAAAATAAAGTAGATGGCTCTCAAATAATGGAACGATAGATGTATCAATTTGAAAAGTGTAATATATAGGCTTGAAATGTTTTCGTTAATGTACTGTGTGCTGTAGCATAATCGGTTAATGCAATTGCAATTCGAATCCCGGTAGCAACAATAATATTTTTCTATAAAATTGATTTTATATGTATATCTTTCTAATTAATACATTTAATTTGTATATTAGATAATTGATCATTGACAGACTAAAAATAATAAGTGACAAACATGCTTTTCGGTAATGTGAATGTTATTTTTTAAGAAATTAATAAATAAATAAATCACAAAAGATGTAAGTGACAGAGTTGAGTAAGCACATTAGAGGAAATTATTAGCGGAGCAATGATTTAAAATGTAAAATGCCAATGACGTTCTGGAATGATTTAATAATACGTGCGCCTAGTGACACGCAATCCGCTTTCAGTTCACAAACTAATAAACAGTGATTGTTCATATATTAATTATAATATGGGATATTTAGGAAGATACGTCTACTGCTCCATGGTTCCATGTCCCACAATCCCATGAAGACTTACAACGACGATACAAGATTGGCTCCTGACAATGATGTAGGTTAGATATGCTGGGTCGAGGGAATTTCGAAGGGGTTTCAATTGGTTTAGAGAGGTTCTTCTGGGGTTTGATATTCTTATTTTAAGTAATAATGCTTAGAAACATTCAATTTTCCCATCCTTGTTGTGTTCACAGGAGCGCTGGAGGCAGAGACAGGTAGAATTGTATGTGGATAATTATCGGGACGCTTCTATTTCACATTTAAAGTCCACATTCTGCCGCGCGCGCCTCCGCAAACAGCGAGGTATCCGAATTCCGCCACGTAATATTTAAATATATTTCACAAATATAAAATAACAAACCGTTGTTTATATTCGTCTGTAATTCGTCCCGTCTCCGGCAGCAACCCCTTTCTGGGCATAAAGCATTCTGTTCATTTGTTTATTTTCTCAGCGGAGTCGTAATTTTGACTAACAAAGGTGTATCCGTCCCTCTCTTGCATGATGGAGTTCAAAAGCTTTTTGAAAAACTCATCCAGAACTGTGCCGCGCGAATAAGCGGCCCGGGGCGCCCGCGTCCGGGGCGCTGCGCCGGCGGGCAGGCGCACCAAATCGGTTCCAAACCTTTTAATCCTTTTCTGCGAATGATGCATAAAAGATATGTATTTTCTTATGATAATCGGACACACGATTTACATATTATTGTGAATAAAACATATTCTGGATATGTGAAAATCTTTAAAACGATACTTAAGTATATTTTAAGATACATACTACATACGAGGATGAGGAATCATTTTGGATAATAAAATACTTCCATATCTTCTTAGAGTCGGCACAAAGCAAACTGAATACGTCCACTAAATTGAATGCTATTGGTCTAAGAGTTAACTGACGGGAGGCAAAATGTGGGTAAGCACAATGTGACAACACCCGCTGGAGTGATATGGACTGAATGACAGTAGCGGGCAGACAGCAGACCCGCGATACCAGCGATACAAGAGCTTGGAAATAGTTGGAGGACGCATGTGTCCTGTACTGGTCGCAAAAATGTCGAGGATGATGATGATGCTGAAACATTTTCTTCCTGATCGTTTGGATCATGTCCTGGGCTACATTGAGTGTTACGCTTCATGAGGTGGCAGCCATCGTCTCTATTTTATTCAGACAACTCGATGAAGACCGCCCTTGTGTGACCACTGTTTCTCAATACTTTCTCCATTTCTTTGAGCAATATATCAAAGTACGAGCCAATTTTTTTGCGTGTCCTCGTGACAGCCTTACGATAATTTAAATGAAGCATGAGGACGTTCGTGCATCTCGCGATCCGCGGAATGGGCACCATTCTCCTCGAACAACTCATTTCAATCACCACCACACCAGTTTTTAAAGATACAAATTCTTAAGTAAATTAAAAACATTTACATGGAATATCCTTACGATATTATATTCCGTTATAAAATACTTTATTCGTAAAGCTTTATATTACTTTCTCGATTAAATCCGCGCCATTCTCTTAATTAAGTAAACAAAGGGAAAAATTATCATGTTAATAACAGAGTAATTTTCATTAATATGAAATGTGAAGCGCGTCTCGCCTTCCTTACAAGATCGTTGTAAACTTTTCCATTATCTACCCCGTATAAAACTGGCCTCATCGCAATGAAAACCCTCGGAGGCGGAGTACACAATGAGGCAGGGATAATATTTCCTCTGTGGGGTATTCAGCGCTACAGAATAAACATTTGCTTTTAATCGCCATTCACTTTCATTTGAATGAGGTTGAAACGATACGGCGGAAGAAAATATTCCTCCAGTTTACGAAATTACCATAAGAATCGTCCCCCGTTGGTTTGTAATTTGTTGAAGCTTACGGTGGGTACAAACATCCGACATCTAGCGGCAACCTCTGGTATTAAAGCTTACCTATATTTTAAAAACGATAATTTTTCTCATCTTGGTTTAGCATCTGCGGCGTCACAGCGAATCGAGATATATAATAATAAGTATTTTTTTGGAAATTGCCGTATAATTATATATACCTAATTATTTACGTAATTTAATATATAAAATACGTGTACAAGTATACAAAGCTACAGACGAATTGAAAACAACGATTGATAAGAAATATTTTGATTTAGCATCTTCGTTTTTCGATACCGTAATTGATCTTGATTGAATTTCCCTTTCTTCGAATAAGGTTATTAGAAATGTTTCAGGTTGCAGTCGTGAACAGTCAGCGAGAAAGGGGGTTTCAATAAAAACACAGTAAAAGCAATGAAAGAAGGTTTAAGCTCATATAAAAGCAAACACGATGAATACATAAAAGCTTCATCTCGCAACGAAATTATAAAAGCTCAAAACAAACGGCAAAAACAACTGCATGATTGCGTTTGCGTCCGTTAACTTGGTCGCGCCGCAATATGGGTTAACTTTAAATAAAAATAAATAATTATTACTATTATGGTAAATTTTTAACATGGACGAATTAGATATATATTAATTGGTAACCACGAGATAAAAAACTACCTAAAAGATGCCCAGTCTCGATGGATAGACGAAACTATCGAAGTAGTAGAAGTGTCATGGCGAAAGAGAGACATGGGAGGGTCGTCAACCAGCAATGAATCAAAAATGGTTAATGATGAAGTTTTCAACAAAATCTGGATATTGGAAATATTTGCAAGACTTTTTTTTATGGATTTGAAGCGCTTTTAATATACAAGCAATTTTTACTAATATATTGTATTTATTCACGTGCATTGAGGTTTAGAATCTAAAACAAAAATATTTATTTATTTTTGATTGATTTGATGTTTATTTTTGTTTCATTCGATCAATTTCAGCGGCCATGAAGGACGTCGAATCCGAGAAACTTCGTTAAAAATGTTGTTAGGACATATTTTTACACATTACGGCTAAAATATGAATTAATATTCAACTTATTTTATACATAAGTTGCAAATTACGAATATTACATGGATTTTCACTAATTTTCAGGGATAACAATGTTTTCTTGAACCTGTACGTTATTTTGTATGTATGTCCCAATTGAATATTTTGTATATATATAAAAACGTTGTCTTTTAAAAATAGAAAAAAATACGTAATTATGAAACATGTTTGTTGTAATTATGAATTCTGTTGTTCATAAAACGGCAACGTGGTGTATTTAAGTCGATCTCTATAAACAATATAATAAATTGAAGCTGTCACAATAATGGTATAGTAATGGTTGATGGTATATGTAGATACTTAGACTGATCTCAAAACATATTTGTATATATGAACTAGGTGCTTTAATTAATTATTTAATTTTCGATCGATTAATTCAAATGACAACACACATATTATTTCATTCCAGAATATTAATATAAAAAAATATGGATAAAATACTTAATATGAGATA
Source organism: Eubasilissa splendida (assembly GCA_031772225.1). Taxonomy (NCBI): domain Eukaryota; kingdom Metazoa; phylum Arthropoda; class Insecta; order Trichoptera; family Phryganeidae; genus Eubasilissa; species Eubasilissa splendida. The sequence continues at coordinate 20,442,761 of CM062846.1, read as the reverse complement.
TTTTTAACAGTTTGTCTCGAATGCGAGAAAATCAACCATTTTGTTGTTATCTTTTTCTATAAAAACCTTCCTCTTTGGCAAGATTTACGTGACAAGTAACGTTCTTTAGTATTTAGGTGATATTATAAGTATTATAGTTAACTATTAACCTCATCTCGAAAGAGTGTGTAATTCGCGTAGAATTTCTTGAATTTCAAACTGGAAAAATGAAAGTACCCCTTTAATCAAACCGTTTTCAATAATTTAGAAGAACGAAGCGGGAAAATTCCAAACTTTAATGTATTATATGTAGATCCTTATCTACAGTCATCTGTATAATATACTTACACGTTATGGACGCCGAGAAATTTTAGATGTTAACGAGTAAGTATTTAAAAACGGTTTAATTTTCTAATAGCCCTGCGAATCGCAACACTAATCAAACACGCGCGGAATATTGTGTATTCATAACCAGTAACTATGACGATTTTGTTAATTATGTGCAACCCTTTTTAAAAAAATTGAAAACGGAATAAACTGACCAACTTGACAGAGCGTCCTAATTAACCGAATGTTGGAAAGCAATGGAGTATTAACGTAATCATTTCCACGTCATAAAGCGAGCCCGGAGAGCGCTTTGCTAGATATTCTACTGAATTATTTTACCTACTGCAAATTAGGTGCGCGGATTACAAAGGTGCAAATGAAAACGACCGAGAATATGTCAGTTTTTGTATATTTACATTATTCATCAAAAATATATATATAGTAGAGTTTCGATTAACGAGGTTGGTTGGGGAAAAAATGTCCGTATAATCTCCGCCAAAAAAAAAAGATTTAAAGTTGGGGAGAAATATATAATAATTTTAAACTCTTACTTTACGATTTGACAAGAATGAGTACACCCGTTTATATAAAAAATAAAAAGTGAATTTACGCGCAAATTGTGAACATTTCAATTTCGATTCCAAAATCATCAGCACGTCTTCGACCAGCCAGTTCTATTCTATTCTATTCTATTTTGGTAGATACATATTTTTAGTAGAATGAAAAATTATGTTTACATTTTAAATAATATATCAAAATGTTTTTTTAAATTTTCGACCTCGAATAATAGAGATATTACTGTTATTTATTAATAATGTGGAGAATACACTCTTCACGTAATTTATAAATTCTAGGTTTATGACAAAGATTATGCGAATATACAGGGTGGCCCAAAAAATGAGAACATCTCGTAACACACGAGTTATTTCAAAACATAATATAATTAATTATAATTCTTAATGCAATTTTTTTGCACAATATTTAGCTAATCAGAAATCATCAAAATACCCCATATTGCATTATTTAACGGGTTTAAATCTGTGCTGTTCGGTGACCACATGCCTGGCTCGATGAAATTAACATTCTCACGACGAAGAAAGTTGATTGTATTTCTGGCTGTGTGAGATGGAGCTCCATACTGCTATAATGTCCAGTTATGCTGTAATGTCTAGCTATATACCAGGCTTTGTTTTGAAACTCTTTGATCATTTTCCTAGCACCCCAACGTTTTTCAATTCGCAAATTTTTGATCAGAATACGGTCTTCCGCAGTGATTTTTGTCATTCTGGGCAACAATTTGAAAAAACGAAATATAAACAATGGTAAAATGAATAATCAAAAATGGCAACCGGAAATTGTCGAAATAAAAACGTAATACGGGTAAATTGGTAAGTAAATAAATTAGTAAACTATTTAAGCTATTGTTGATATAGTTAAACTAATTTTTATGTAATTATATAACATTTTACGAAATATTCTCACTTTTTTGGGCTATCCTGTATTGTTATTATTGCTATCAGAAAAATATTTATTTTTATTACTTTTACCAGAAGTTTTACAATATGTAATTCGTTATTTATGTATTAGGCACTAGGCACCCTTGCAAAGACGTAATTATGGGTGGGCGAGAGGGGCAATAGTCTCGGGTGCAGCAAGCATTGCATTAAACCCGCTAAATATAAAAATGGCCAGTTTAAGTCCAGAATCACCGACTACACGGAACGCTAACCAGTAACAAGTTAGTTTTTACAATCACCAGCTTACAAAATGTTTTAAGAAGAATATTACATATTCAAATAAAAAGAAAACTATCAAAGGAACCAGTTATGTAAAAATACCTAGCTCCGTCTCTGAATTAAATTATTTTTGTATCGTGCTTGTTACGACTAGTGTACACTGACGCAAATTAGACGGAGATAGAGGAGATTCTTGGAAGAGCTTATGATGGTCACGCCAATAATGCTGATAAATAATTATGTCGCCATATTACAGGTCAAAATAATTTGAATGACTAGTGGCTGGAGGATTATATTAGTGGCGCGTTTCCAAAGTTAAAATATTCTTAGGTTTTCACGACAATTCGTAATCTTCTGTGAAATGTTTTCTGGGCTATTTTACCACTTCAGCCTCACGACATTAGTTCTGATGATCGACTCTGCAATGGGATATAAAAGTCGGAGACAAGCAGCAGAATGTCCCATAAAACTTAACGTAGAAGATTTCAGTTTTTTATGTACCCACACATATGTAAGGATTTTATATTAACACCTTCATTTTAATCCCTTCATTATGAGAAGATTGGAGGGCCTAAGTTTCGACAAGACGCATCCATTCCGCTGTTTAAGTATTTGATAACCAATCAAGACTTGTCTTCATAAAGAATTTGTTGCTATTTATTTCGACTAATTTAGGGGGGTCCACCGGCCGCTTTCCCTTTGGAGTTACCAAGATACGCCTTAGTAATTGTTTCTTTAACATTTTCAAGCCGAGTGTCTCCCTTATGGATCTCCCTGATACATATTTATGGACCGAGTTACACCCCTCACTCGGTTCATAAATATCAGTCTTGATACCACTCCCTAAGATATCCCATTTCAGCATTCTTGGTCTCACTCTCTTCATGGTCGATTTTATATTAAAGTGGGTCTGTATACAATTATGTCAGTTTGGTCTTCACACTTATCTCGGATACGTATATTTTATTAATGCACTGTTATGGGAACGTAAAACAAACACCACTATCAGCCACGATTTTACCTAATTTTTTTATTGAACAAGATATAATAGATAAGAATAATTACAATGAAAAAACTGAATCATACCCATTAAATTTATAAAATTATTCGCCAGGCATGTCGGATAAAACTAATTAAAATTGTTTAGAGCTGATGGCATTTTTATCCTCGGAATTTTTATTCTTACATATAGATTCAACCCATATTGATGCAATTCAGTCTTTTTATAAATTAATCGAATTATATAAATTGTACAATCTACCCTTGTTCTGAAAATCAAATAATGGTGCAGGAAATAACTTTTTTCGTAAGAGCAACATTTGAACTGTCAAATACGAATGCTTTCAAATTTGAGACATAACCTTACTCTCTTATATTTGTATAGTAATTTGCCGGTTTAATACGAATCTCCTGTCATGTGTATTCGGATCTTATGGTGTTTTGTGAGTATGTTGAAAAATTTAGAAAATGTATCAATAATAATATCAATAATTATATAGTTTAAAACCATTCACAATTGAATAACATGTTAATCAATTAAAAATTTGTGACGAGAAGGATATTATTTATTATAAAAATTATTATCTATTTTTATTCAGCTTATAATATCATCATCCGATGAATATTCTTTTGAATAGATGTCAAATTGAATTAATTGAATATACTTAATGTTTATTTTTTAATGAATTATATTAGTATACTCAAATATACTTGTTGCAAAATTGATTTCTAAGATTTAATTGAAGAAATATTCAATCTGACTATTTCCACTTGACACTTTACACTTTTTTAATTGCTCACCATTCTTAGAAAATGCTGTTTTTTTGTATTTTTATAATCTATTCATAAATGTCATTAAATAATTCTGATTTCAGGTGAAATTGGAATTACGATCAGTAAATAATACATTCTTATCAAATTATTTTTGTGCCAAAAGTTATACTCGATATACGACAACAAGTGTTGATAACTGTTTCATTCAGCGAAGTAATATATTTGGAAGTAAATTTAAAAAGAGTACTACGATTCAACCATTTTCTTTTTTCTGTTCTAAGTTCGATACAGAAATTGTTAAAATGGATATCGCAAGTATTGAGAAAAGTGCACTTTCTGATGAAAATGATATCAATTTGAATAAATCTATCGGAATTGATATAGTTGACATTAACTGCGAATCTGTGTCAGAAGTCAGAAAGCGTAAATTATCTGATGATGTTCTGCCCAGTGAAAGAACTGTCGGGACTCAGTGCGGTGCTTGGAGAGGTGACGAAGAGGATGGAGGGGAAATTGTTGTTTTAGGCAGAAAACATAAACAAGTGAGTCCCGTACCCACAGAAGAGGCTGACCAGGTTGAGAACATTGTGGATGTATGGATAGAAGATAAACCTACGAATAAACTGCACATTTTGGATGATCAGGTATGTTAATATGAAATTTCATAAATAATTATTTTGTATATTATGTATATTTTATTTTTGAATTTTTTTTTTCAATATTGTAAATTTTGTGCCAATACTACAGTTTTTATTTTTTTATTTAAGAACACTGACATCTTTTGATCGACGGTTGCACTATTTTCAATTATATTTTCTGTTACTACCGCCATCTATATCGGGCATGTACTATTAGTTTTAATCCATGCACGTACACGGCCATCTTTTAGTCGATTGGCGCACTGTTTCCAAATTGTGTTGTCTGCAATTACTGGCCTCTATATGTGCTTGTGAAAACTAATTTTGAATTTTCTATGATAACAACAATACTTTTAAAATGTTTGTAACTAGTCTATATAATACTACGGTAGATCTCTCAGTAGATTAAAAAAAATCATTTTTGTATGTTATCGAGCTTTATCACTCAAACGTTCGTTGTTCATGGTATTTAGGCGCTGGCGGTTCTCCAGATGTGATCAAATCAGAAAATCAGCATCTGTGTTATAAATACAGTAGTTACTTAACATATTTCAATATCAAGTAGTGTTTAATTTTTCAATCTTTATTCATTGTTATTGTTATTTCTAAATTGACATTAAAAACAATAACATTTAATATCGTTTTTTTTTCACTTTTCCAGGTGATCAGAGTTATAGATTAAAGTTATAGAAAAAAATAATTTTTTTTTGGTAATAATAATTCATCAGTTTCACGTTTTGAGGTCCTACATGTTGATTTAAAACATGTATTGTTTAAAAGAAAGACAAATAGTTATAATTCTTAAAATTTACTAACGCATACCTACATAATATCTAGGAGTATATACGAATCTAACCTAATCCTGTGTATAAATAACATAATCCATATTTTGGATATACATTCTAGTAATGTCAGTTTCGTTTTGTTTTTTTACATCGTCATGGTCGAAAGCGAAACGTCGCTCTAAAAATGTTCAACATTAATCATATTTTCACTTAATTAAAACCAACCTTTCATAGAATATATAAAAAAAAGAAAATCTTCAGAGAGAGATATATTTTAAGGAATGTTTCAGATGATGTTTGCATAATGGCTGGCAATGCGAAAATGTCGGAATAGGAATGTTTGCGTTTTAAAGATAATTTGTTTAGAATCAGACGGACCACGCTTGTATGCTTGTTGGAATTGCATTTATTTTATATGGACACTTACACTACTGGCATTAATTATTGCAGCACGTCAAAATTTTATTATACTTTTAAGTAAGATGCTATTTTCACACTGTCACAAGTTATGGATATTTTTTTTTACAATGTGAACACTTACGTTTGTTGCAACACTGTACTAAAGTTATTATATTCTACTGTCATTTAGATTGATGACACTTGATGTTTTGCGAAGGAGGTCGTGTTTTTCGTCGTTTGATGTAATTGTAACAGTTTTGAAACATGGAAGAAGAGTAGTGTTGACACCTAAAAATAAAAGTGTTGTTACATTATCAAAAGAAGGATATCCAGTCGTGAAATAGTTAGCACTGTTAACTTTAATCAGTCGATTATAGTCAGATTCTTGAAGAAATATAAAGAAACCGAGAGTATTGATAGAGCGAAGGGAAGAGGGCGTAAAACGTGCACCACCAAGAATGGTGACAGAATTCTTGGTAGAATTAGTTTAAATATCGAAGAATGATGTCAAATTAATTGAAAGGGGAATGGGAAGAATCATCCAATGTAGCAGTTAGCAGTAGAACTGTACGGAACCGATTATCTGAAGCTGGCTTGAATGCAAGGAGACCAATGAAAAAACCTCTATTGACAAAAAAAACAAAGGCTGCACGTTTAGAATGGATTGAGAGAATGTGGGACAAGGTTTTCCGATGAATCCAAAGTTAATTTGAGGAAATGATGGTAAGTAGTTTGTGAGGTGTCGAGTGGGGGAAGAATTTTTACCAAAATGTCTCAATACAACTACAAAGCATCCAGAAAGTCAAATGATCTGTGAATACATTTCGGTGCGTGGAGTTGGAAGATTGGAGTTCATTAAAGGCACAGTAAATGCGGAAAAGTACTATACAACACCTAAAGAAAGGTTGTTATCAAGACGGTTCAGCTCCATCGCACAGAGCAAAAGTCTTTTTAAAAAATGTAGTTATTTTATTCTAGTTTTAACTTATTATACACCAATTATATTCATCTAAGAATATATTTTTATTTTAGGTTAAAAAATGGCTAGAAAACCATAAAACCATAAATAATAAATAGAAAACTGCTCGAAAACACCTCAGAAATTAGATAAAGCTCAGAGACGCCGTCATCCGAGTATGGTACCACGAGATAACAATTGAACAGATAAACAAATTAATACACTTGATGCCCAGAAGATACCAAACTGTACAAAATACTAAATATTTACAATTAAACTTTGAAGATCACAGTATTAAGGACCAATAAATATATTCACAATGTGAATGGCTACACAATTTACTTTATGTTTGTAAAAAATCGAAATTTGAGATAAATAAAGGCTTTATTTTACCTAGCTAATACGGTAATCATTGAATTTCATTGATGTGATAAAAAAAATATCTATTTATCAAAATTAATACGAATTTGTCATTTTTGTTAGGTGATGCAATAATTATTTCCAATGGTGTATGTATTATTAAGGTTAGATCCACCACAATAGTTACAGATTTTTTATTAAATTTAAATTAATAAAACACATGGTAATACGCAAAACAAAAATTGTCGTAAACAAGACATTTTTCAATTGCGAGATAGAAAAAAGGCCCTATTTACAATTTTACGTTGGGGCCCAATTTTTATAGTTACGCCACTGTCCATTAGGACGGATTATGGAAGTGAATGATTGGTGAAAGGCTGAGTGCTGGACTCCATATAAAGGGACAAAGGTTTTGAACAGACGTAGTGCACGCTTTGTGGTATTAAATATTTCAAGGTTATTGCGTTATTATTTTAATGAATCGGATCAAAAATGGGCTTATCAATAGTGTTCGTGTGTGTCGGTATGCACCTTGGTTTACTCGATAAGAATATATAGGTATTCATGACTGCGGTTTTAGGACAATGAACCAATGATACTGAAGTGTAAAGCACTGAGTTAATTATCATTACAAAGTATCGTTGAAGTATATGTTAAAGTATCGATTTTTTTCTCTCCTGAAGTTGGCTGCTTCATCGGTTTACCTAATCTTTATTTGTTTAGTTGTGGTTTAGCTTGTTAACGTGGTGTTTCTGCGGAATCTTCATAAGATGTTTATTCAGGTTAGACTATTAAAATAGTTAATATCCAGTAAAAATAAAAGAAGCATAAAATATCAATTTAGAACATGCAAATAATAAATCTGACGCGTATAATATTGAATTACCATAGCTATGGTATAGAGATGTTTAGACGTGTTCAAACTGGTCACAATCTAATTTATGTTTTGGAAAAAATAACATTTTTCTAATGACTTATTCGATTTTATTTTAAGTCCAACAATATTGCACCTCAATAAAAATAATTGCTTCTCATTAATTATATTTAATAGTATTTGAATGATTGAAATACGAAATTTTTCTATAATTAAATTGAAATCTTTTAAAACAGTTTAAAGATAATAATAATTAATGTGTGAAGATAATGATCTTTCGCAACAGTATTTTGAATAACTTCAAATAAAGCCAAAGTATAGTATTTTACTTATTTTGATATACGAAAATAGATTAAACTTGCTTGGCCACCACTGAGATCAAACACTCGATCTTTGGTGCCAAAATCAGGCGTTTTTTCTTTAATAAATATTTCAAACACATAAATAAAAATAAAAGTGTCAGATATATGTTAAATATGAATTAAATGTATTAATTATAAAGATATACATATAAAATATTGTTGTTGCGCCATCGGGATTCGAACCTGGATCTCTTTACAAGCCGAGGAAGGTGCATTATCCAACTATGCTACAGCGACATTATTTTTAACGACAAATTTTCGAATCTGTATGTTACCTTTTTCATATTAATACATTCATCGTTCCATTATTTGAAAGAGCCTTATATTATCTTATTTAGAATGTGTTCTCCTAATAATATATAATTTGTATCAATGTGTCCAAAACTTTATAAAAATGAATCGTAAATTCTGGCGTCTGCTATCGAATTACTCAAAGGTATATATATATCACAGACCGTCTGTTCTGAATAATTACAAATTCACAATAAGAATGTGTTCTTCTATTAAGGATATATGTTTCCTATATTTGATGACATTTAATATTCTTAAAAAATTTAATATTGCAAACGTTAGACGAAATGACCTTGTATTTAATTATTTTTCCTGTTTATTGGCCGGATAATTTTCGCAAGCTCCGCATGTTTGAAGTGTTACATGGGTATATTTGCATATATTATGTACACAGGCTCCTGGGTACGACATGCATACAGTTAGACAAAATTGAAACGGTAATATTACTCATAGTAAAATTTATTTTAATTCAATAGAGTAATCGCATGATAAGCTCTGTTCAAACCAGAGTTTGGTGGGACCGCAGTCTAAAAGAATTGAATGCTAGCTTTGTTTTCATTTTAAATATTTTAAAATGATTACTAATATTATAGTTGTTCAAAATTATACCATGTGTCTGCAATACAGCGAATGCCCTTCGTGGACGAGATATGTACGTGCTTTGTGGGAATGTTCGAAGGCTAAATTGTATAAATGTTATATGGAACGATGATTTATTTTTATTTCTTCTGTAATTGCAATTTCAATAAATGATGCCTCGTTTAACACATTGTCGACCGACACATGGCTGAGATGCAAACACGAGGTGTGCATCGTGCCATTCGCTAATTTTTTAAAAATAATCTTGTGATATCGATATATTTGTAATGATTCAATATGATAATTTTCACTTATGTGAAGGTACTCGATTGTCTTTTTCCTTTCTTCCTTCAGGACACCAAAATCGCTTGATTTTGTGGTGTTACTCTTACTTCATGATCCCTTTTAACCGTGTTAAATGTGCAAACTAATTATTATGCACAGTATAAATATAAAACCAATTATTATGCACATTGTGAGAGTAAAGAACCGCGTTCTATCCTCTTCACCGGCTAGTCAGTGGAGAACACAAGAACGGCGGGTTCATCACCTCAGATACGCATACCCACCTTAGTTTTTCACATTCTGCCTTCATCCTAAACTGGGAAAATTTATTAATAATACATGGGAGAGATAAATGGCAAGATGTTTTACGTTAAGTAATAGAATTTAATCAAAAGGAACACAATTAAAATTAGAACAAAATACAATTAAAATTAGAACAAAATACAATTAAAATTAACAATCCTAATTTCGTCGGGTAGGACGTGAGTTCGACGTTCTTCAGTGCAGGCTGGTGACAGCAGGATCAAAATGTTACAAAAGATGGCATAACCTCCAATCCATGCTCGTCCGTGCACATTCCATCGTAGCATACTATCTCCATGACCCATCGTCTTAGTTGGTTCTCAGCATCCAGGCCGACGCAATAGGATTTGTGTAAAGAATTGTAGAAAAATAAAGTGTGACAATAAATGTAGACTGAAGATTAATGTAGACCGAAGGGAAACGTCTCGTTCCCTGAAAAGATTATTCACCATGTGATTAGATTAAAACAAATTATATTAAATTATGCACTGTGATTGAATAATATAAAACTATTTACCCTTCGATTACATGTTGGATGCTTACGGCTACATCTTGGTTTCGCTGACCACAGCAGATAATCGCGTAATTTGACAGCTCTGAGTGATAAATAGAAAATCAACCATAGATGGTGACCGTTTTTATAACCTTTTAAACAAAGCGCGTTGCCAACATGAGGGCGTTATTCGTGATTACGAGGTACTTGGCGTTAAAACTAATAACGGGGCAATTTCGAACGTGACATCAGTTTGTAATGGCACAAAATTGTATTGTTGTGTAGATACAAAACTATTAATTATAACAAAATCACGACTCCACTAACAGTGATTTTGGCAGCAAATGCCACATATTGTAAGATGTGATAGTAACGGTAATTGTAACTAAATTATGTTACATTTATCGGAAAATAGTGTGTTTGATTCCAATTAAATGGTGTCGTCTCAATTGCTCCGGTGACTGCGTCTTCTGTTGTTCCCGCGTCTATTGTTTGATTATTGAGCACATATCCAAGGGCTGAAACCAATCACGAGCTGTGTGGAGCTTATCGTGATCGATATCTTACACAGGTTTCGCTCCATTATTTGATATAATATGGTTGTTGCCTTGGAATTAATAACGTATTTTCTCATTTATTTATTTTTAATTATTAAGCGGTACTTTAATTCGAGAATGATGCGTATTTTTTTTACGGTTATGATGTCAGCGGTGTTGTACGTAAATATGAGTATATCAAAATGCATAAAGGGTAGGCGCACACAGTCGAGTATTACCGCGACTAAACTATTGAGTCGAAATCGATGAACCCCGAGATTTCTACTCGACTAAACTGTTTAGTTGTTAGGAGTGCGCATATAACCAATCAGTTGCCAATGAGATCTCTCAACATGCGTGTGCGTGTTCTGATTAAAAATTGTATGTATGCCTAGCCTGAGTTGAAAACAATGTAAAATAACAAATAGATTATTTTATCTAAAAGGTAACATACCGAAATTATTGTATCGAATTTTTCTTACATTTTTACTTAATGTTGTGAAAAATTTATCGTAGAAATACTCCATAATACATTTATAATTTTATATAGTGCAGATGCCATTTTTTTCACTTGATGTCATAGAAATATCAAAAAAGACGGAAATTATTATATCTAATGATTGTTTCCATTCATTCCTGAAGAAGGTACAATGTTTGAATGCGAAACGCTACGATCAGCCGCGATGTTGGAATTATTATTGTGAAGTTTTCATTTTAAGTAGCTACTACTGTATTTATTTTACTTTTTATCTGCGAATTACATACCGAAAAAATAATTTCATCAGATTTGAATTATGACAATAATTAATGTAATTTGTAGTAATTCATCATTTGACGCAAATAAAATCGCATTTGTTTACATAAGTAGTAAAACGGACAAAAATAATAAGTAGTTATTGAAAAAATTAATGTGGTTTTGCGAGTTTTGGTCCTTAAAATTTAAGTAACGTTCCAAAGCGTACCATTTTGAATACTCCTGTTACTACTCTTCGGAATGTTGGTTATAGCTTTTTCCATACCAACGGCAATATAATTTTTATTATATTTACCGTATTAATATTTTTATATTTTAATCGTAGTCTTGGTAATATAATGTTGTAATTATTAGTAAATAAGGAAATTTGTATATTTTATCAAAGAAAAAATCTTCGTAATTTTATACACAAACTAATTATTTAAAGTGTCAAAATAAACCTTTGATCTTTCGTGAATTCGCGACTTACGATGTTACCAGCCACTTAATAAATCTTGCTCAGTTGTGATTTAAGTATTTTTTTAGTTGTGATTTATTAAAAATTTATTATATATAAAAGTATTTAGCTATACCCCAAACTGGAAAAGGAAAATATGAAGGAGAAGAATTCGCTACACTGTCCAATTGAAAAATTAGAACATAACTTATTTTTTTAATTTAAACCCATGAAGTAATTAGTTAAGTAGGCTAGGTTTGATTAAAGTCGCCTTCCGATTTAATACTCGCCGGTTGCTACGCCACTGTTCTTGTCTAAACAAATTTTATTGAAAGCAAAGTTTTTTGTGTATTTTAATGGAAGCAAAGAAACACGTATTTTTGCGTAATAATTTGAAGCTTTATTTTTTTTTAAAAAACTTACATTCGAATAAGTTTGAAATTACTTAACAGTGGAAAGAAAATGTATTGTATTATTAATATTTTTTTGGAAAGTATAATAAATAAGTTTTTCGCCAGTCTTCGACATTATTATATTATATTATGCTTTAACTTCTATTTGGTCAATTTTATAGCCAATATTCATTAAGGAGGGTTATTATATGGGGGAGATTTTGTTTGGTTTTCTTATTTCAGTGTTTGAAATTTAAATAAACTCTGGGGGCTATTTATTTTGATAAAGTTTTTGGTGTCATTAATTAGAAGAGGTTCTCTTTGGTTGGATACCATCCGTTTTACACTTTACTCAGTTGTAGATACTCTGGGACCCTGAAGAAAATATAGTCACCGTGCCCTATCCGCAGAACATCTCACCCTTTCTCTGCGCCTGAACTAAAAGCTTTTGTTTAAAAACTAACATTCAATGTATATGAAATCTGAATTCCGCGTACCGCTAATCATATATAAAAAATCATTTTGATCAAAAAAATAATTCATATTAAATTTGTCAGTTTGAAGATCGAACCTTTTTTTTTTTTGAGGAATTATTGAAAAGTCACCCTTCTAATTTCAAATAAATAACTATAATTAAAAGGTACACCTTAGTCAGAATAATTTCACCAGTCTTGTATAAAATAATTTTCCTTCAAACGTAATCGAAACGGTCGGTCTGTCGCAACACTTTTCCGTCCGGCGTGACCCATCGCATTCCGTATCGCGACAATTTTCTGAATTGTTTCGTCGAATGACTAAGCGTTCTTCAACTTACAAAATTTTTCGTGCGGAATAAAGAAACAATGTTCACACAAAAAAAAACATTGCACCATTTTATTCTAAGAACCGAGTGATCGCCACGCAAGCAATATCTCTTCTCTGAACATTGTTCTAATTAAAATGATTGTATTCGCGATAGCTGGCGGAAATTTATGTCGGTTCTTTTTAACGAAATCGTGAACGTTTTGAATTTTACGGTATTTGTATTTCGGGAAAAACATTATAGAGTACCATTATGAGGTATTATTACATTGTGATTTATTCTTTTAATAATAAATACATAACGGTCATTATCTGTTCAGCTCGAGTTTCTCAGTGTTAGTTTATTATAACTTTTTTTTTTTCTCAATTATTTCAATAATGCTTTATCACACTTATTCTCACTCCTTGCATCGTTTTTAAATAATGTATATGTGTTATTTTATGGTTGAGTGAAATTAATTATCTATATTTCATAGTTAACTGACCAAAACATTATTTAAAAGTAAAGATAAGTGATATAGTTCATTCCATTAATAAACCAACATATATTGTATTCTCTTATAGCACCTAAACTAAAATGAATGGCTATTAGGAGAACACATTCTTATTGTGAAGTTGTAATTATTCAGAACATAGGTCTGTGATATTTAATTCATATTTAAAATGAATGGTATTTATTATGATATATTTATGTCATACATTTATTATCAATCTAGGCTTCAGTATCTTATTCTTTAAAACTATTCGATGAATCTCTTAATCGTATATGTACACGACAAATTAATGAGTTCTGTTTTTTAATTAGATGTAACTCATTATATAGACACATGTTTCGGGTTCCAGTCCTGGTGGTAGCTGAATATTTTTCCCATAAATAGATTGTTTGTGTATCTTTCTAAATAATGCATATGATTTGTTTTAATTATAGAAAGATATATTAGATTCCGTAAAAATAAACTAGATGGCTTTCAAATAATGGAACGATAGATGTGTCAATTTGTTCGAAAATTTGTCGTCAATGCACTGTGGTGCTATAGCATAATCGGTTAATGCACGTTCACCGGATTGAAAGAGATCCAGGTTCGAATTCCGCTAGCAACAACAATATTTTTCGATAAAATTGATTTTATATGTATATCTTTCTAATTAATTCATTTAATTTATATTAAAAACATCACAGACCTGTGTTCTGAATAATTACAACTTCACGATAAGAATGTGTTTTCCTACTAAAATAATTTCGCATATCGCACACCTAGATCGAAACTAAGATATCTCAAAAAAAACAAGAAGTTTGAGTTATTATTGTATTCGGATACTATCATATTATACGTAACTAATTTTTTACGTAACTAAGTTTACATTTATGATCTTTAATGTTATTTAGTTTCATAACTTTAGTAACATAAAATTGAGAATTTATTTTTTTGTCTACTGAAAAATGACTTTTTGATTTGTCTTAGTTTTGATTTAGGTGTGCAATATGTTGTATCAGTATGGACTATAAAACAAAAACTTTTAGCCATTTTTTTAATAATACACAAAATAAAAGATCAAAAGACAAAATATCGACTGATCAAAGTTGTACTCCCTCTGCGGCTACTTTGATAACCTCCGCCCCGCCTATTCAAATAGTACGTTGTAAGATTTCAATAAAACCCCATTCCGACGGCTTTCTCTGAAGATGTACAATAAATTATTTAATAATTAAGTCCTGTACGAACCCATTACTAAAAAAACCACGAAAATAAATACTATTTTTATAAACAACATTACAAATAGTTTTTCATAATAATTCAATTAAATATTGAAACCTAGTCAACCGTAATTATTGTTAAAATGGATGTTGGATAACGCAATTAATTCACTCACTCTTATGTAGGATATTTGATAACATAATAAACTACATGCTAGTACATAACAATTTACTTTATTTTTGTTTATATGATATCATATATACAGGATGTAACAGACCTAGTCCACAACATTTTATGGGTAGATACCTGACTAAATTACATGTCGAAAATGTTCAAGGGATATGTGTATAATCTCAACCATGTCAGAGATACAACCATTACAAAAAATAATCGTAATCGTGCGAGTATTTCGATTAATTTAAATATTTCATTAATTCCAAATTATATATTGAATTCAAAAAAATTAAGGTCATCTAATTTCAAGCGGCTAGATTATTTTCTGTGACATGATTTAGGACCTGAAGCAAATATATACATTAATGATGGAACAATTTCGTAAATATTTATTTCGAAGTACATTGACTTTAAGCTTAACATGTAAAAAATGAAAAAATTTCAAACAATAATATTTTCCGTAACACATATTCCTTGAACATTTTTGACTCATAATTTAGTCAGGTATCCACCCATAAAACATTGTGAACTTGGTCTGTTACACCCTGTATAGTTAGTTCGCGTCCCTGCATATCCTTAGGGACAATCTTCATAACGTTTATGCTAAACATCTTCAGGAACGACGATGTCGTCGTTCGCTCAAAGCCATCGAGTGGGTGCGCCCTTATCCGGCTGATTGCAGCGACAGGCGTCTAGACTAGACGCCCTGCGATAAGATATTAGCGGATTAATCGCATTAATATCGTATGACGTGAGCTCATTTCATTCTTGCTTTCTCAAACGATGGATTCCTCTAATTTGACGGGGATATCTTTGATCTACTTGAATGGTAAATCTGAAGATATGGACGCCGAGAGATAAACAGTACAATCTTATTATTGTATATAAATTTATTCCGAAATTCTTGGTACCTTTTTGCTAATGCTCAATTCCGTTGAGCTAGCTTTTAATTTCGGATCTGCATTGAATTTAAATGAATCGTAGGGGCTTGTTTTGTATTTCGCGTTTTTTTATAAAAGTATTTATAATGAAAATGTAATCATGCCTCTGGGGAAGTGTTGTGGAAGACGTTTTATTTATTTATTAGAAGCTAGTATTATTCAGAAATTGAAAATAAATATTTTTTTAAAAGCACTTTTGTTGAATAACTTACCTCGAACTTTTCATAAAATTTCACCGTATTGAGGTCGATTATTTTATTTTTTACAATACAGTAATACCCCGAAGTTACGCGATAGGTGGGACCGACGATAATTGCTCAACTCGAATTCGCGAGTCGGGGTACAACTTTGCATATAAATACATACAATTTTGTTTAATTGGAACCAAGGACTAACAAAAACACTAGTAATATTGAATAAAATTGCAGTTCTTTATACATATTAATACAAAATATTAAAAAAATAAACGATTTACGTAGAAAAGTCATTTAGATGTCGATGGCTTCATAAAATCTAAAAATTCGTCTGATAACACAATGCCTTATTTTTTTCACGTAGAATTTCTTCGTAGCAAGCTAATAAGTGTTTTCTGCAATTCTTCGTTGGAGTCTATGTTTTCTAAAATTTTTAAGCCATTTGCAATTCAGCTGAAACCTTCTGTCAAGCTTGCAATTGTTATGTGCTTTTCTGGTGGAATTAGGTCTTCATTGTCGTTTTGCTTACGTATCTCTATGAGCTCATTGATTGTTAGTTCCTGACTACGTGAATCCAACAGCTCATTGACATTGTTAGCATTGACTTCCAAATCTAATTGCCTGCCAAGATTAACAACTTCTTCTACCACATGAGGGATACCAGTTTCTAGCAATTACAGTAATAGAAACACTGAATATAGCGGGCGGCAGCCTAGCGGTAGTGTGTTGTCAACAGTCAACGTCTAACGGTAGTGTCGCCAAACGAACCGCGTAACTTTGAGTTCGCGTAAGTCGGGGTATAAATGAATACATTTTTAAAATTAAAGCATGGTGCTTACGAGTATATTTTATATCGAATGGTTGTGTCAATTTATCTTCCGTTGTTATCTAAAGTCTTTTAAAATCTTTAAAAACTATGTACATGTAATTGTTGGCGGATGTTTTAGAAAAATAATAAATACTAATTCTTAGAAATAAGACAGTGTGCGTGCACATGTTCGTGTGTGTGCAATAATTTTGCTTCTTTGTACAGATATTGGTACGATTGGAATTATAAACTATTTTATAAAGCGCTAAAATTTATTTAAATATATGTTTGTTACATTTTACACAGCCGTAGCATAGCGATCAAGGCATGTGTATAGATATTAGATTGTTTTTGGGAGCCTAGTTTTGGATCCTACTGACAATGAATTTTTTTAAATTTAGTGTACAAAACACCCAAAAACAGATCGCATAGATCGTTTCTCTATGCATCATTTTATCACATTAATCGTTTAAATTACGCAGCATACTTCGTAGTTGAATGCTTGGTTTCGATTAACGGCACTCGTAAACATTGAGCGGAACATTCGAGAGAGAAATAGAGAGAGAGAGAGAGAGAATGCTGCTGCTTACTGCCGCTTGACATTATATAATACAAAGTTTAATTCTTATATATATTTTTTGTTTTTGTACGGCTTTCTAATTTTATTTTTATTTAAACACATTAATTTACATGTGAAATATATATCTTTATTAGAATATGTATAAAACATTTGAGTATGAAAAATGTAACTTTCTTCTATATTTCCGCATTCATAGTTTATTTCAATAGGTCTCTTCAAAAACGATAGATAGAAGTTTTACTGTATATATATATATAAATTGTAGACACAAAACGTAAAGGCACGTGGCGCCCGCGGGCTTATAGTATATCATACGGTATTTGCGAAACGCGACAATCCCTTACCGCTTTGTGATGAGCTAACACAGCCACTAAATATTTGTGATCATTATTACATTTTGATTTACGCAGTTTCCGATCTTTTGTTTGTCGTTTCATTTGTGATCATTTTATTAAACAACCACAGAATAGCCGACAAAACCTAAAATTATCTGAAAAAATATTTGCCGAAATTGTGAAAAATAAAAATAACCTTTCCTATTTTTCTCTTTCATGTTCTATTTGTGATAAATTTCAATATATTTATGTAGCAATTGTAAGAATATTTCAATAAACAAAAAAAATGTTATATTTCGAATCCCGGTAGCAACGACAATATTTTTCGATAAAATTGATTTTATATATGTGTATCTTTACAATGAATACATTTAATTAGTATTTAAAATATCACAGACCTACGTTCTGAATAATTACAACTTCACAATAAGAATGTGTTGTTCTCCTTAATAATATATAAGTTGTATCAATGTATTAAAAATTTAATGAAAAATAATTATTAATTCTGGGGTCTCCTATCGGTATTTGTGATTTTATATGTATATCTTTCTTTGATGGCTCTTTCAAATAATGGAACGATTAAATATATTAATATCAAAAAGGTAACATATAGGTTGGTAACATGTAGCATAGTTGGATAATGCACCTTCCCGGTTAGGAAAGAGATCCAGGTTCGAATCCCGGTGGCGCAACAAGAATACTTTTCGATAAAATTTATTTTATATGTATATCTTTATAATTAATATATTTAATTCATATTTAAAATATTGCAGACCTATGTTCTGAATAATTACAACTTCACAATAAGAATGTGTTCTCCTAATAATATTGATTTTGACTAATAGGTCGATAAATTATTTTGTTATGAAATAATTAGAGTGTTGTTTCGTTTTTTGTTTAAGATAGTCACATATGTATTTTTTAAAGTACTGTCATTTATCATTTTTCATAACCTTACAGCAATTCCTTAACATTTATATAAAGAAAACACCATTTACATGGAGAAAACTTGATGACGTAAAATTTACGACAAGCGCCCGCTCAAGGGAAATTACTCAGCGCACCCGCTGGAAGGTTAATCGATAAAGGCAATTGATAGTTCTGGATTTAACTTTTGGTAGCAACTTTACTTTTTCGAAAGATTTTTAATTTTTAAAAAAATTTATTAGTCATTTTTACAATTTTTTATAACATGAATTAAGTATTTTACATTTTTAAAATTACATGGTTTTTTCTTTCGCTTACCTCTCCAAAAAAGATACTAGCTCTTGTGCTTGGAGAGGGAGTTACACTACAATAATTTTATATAATACCTCACATATTCTATTCATTGTCCATTTGTGTGCTTCTGAAGTGTTCTGTAATATTGTTTATTTTCCAATTATGTGTTTTTGAAGTGTTCATTTAGTTTCTTTCTAAACCCTTTTGTATCTTTTATTTCTTTAATTTGTGTAGGGAGGCTATTGAAATATTTTTATCCCTAAATATATAAAATTTTGCTGATAGTGTTTGGTGTTACATTTGGGGATTTTAAACTTATTTTTAAACCTTAATGATGTGCTTATTTCAAATTTATTATTTATTTATTTTCTTTAATTAATTGATTAATGGAAATTTTTTTGTAAATGTTTTCTATTTTGGGAACTGGAAATTTTGCAAAAAGTGTTTTGCTCTTTTTTTAATATTACTTTAATGATTGGTCTCTGTATTATTTTTACCGAGTTCATTATATTATTGTATGCTCCTCTGCACCCAATTATTCCATACTGGAGTAGTGAGTGAACAATTACAAAATATACCTTTTTTGATATATATTGATATGTGATATATTTGTTCTTTGTATTTTTCTGTTGTTTTCTCACAGACGTTGTCCGACAGTTCTTTTGCACCTCTCTGTTAAGCCTTGCATGCGATTCTCGATCATCCGGTATTATTAATCCTTTCTTTTCAGCTTATTTTTGTTAGCGATCGAATTTCAAGTCATTTCTGTGATCCAAGGTTTCTTACTTTCTGAACAGGATTAATTTTGAGATTCCTTTGCAGTCTTAGTAATTACGTCTTTAAAGTATCTCCAGTCAACGTCAGCACTTTGATTAAGAACATTTTGTGGGATTGTGAAATGATTCTCTTGTATTTTTGATATAAACTTCTCAATCACTTCGTTATTGAGCTTTATATGTGTAGAGATCTTCCGTCTTGTGACTCTTTTAAGTTTGAGTTTGATTCTCGCAACTTACAGTTCTGCCGATCCGCAATCTGCACTTGGGTAGGTTTTTGTATTGTGTACTGTGTATTGTGGATCTTCACCATTATTATTTAATTAACCAAGATATAAATAATTTGGTTTCGACATCTGTCTCCAGGATAAATCCATATGTAAATACGACGTATGTAATGTCTAAATCAAGTATTAATGTATTTCTCCCTGTTCCTTGCGGGTGCCTATTCCAAAGCGACCAATTATGTCCCTTAAATGATCATCCTGTTCCGTGTTGCCTATTTTGGCATCGAAATATCTTAATACGATGTTTATATCTTTAGACGGAATTTGTCTGACTGCACTCTTTAAGAAATTATAAAAAGTCTCAATAATTTCATCTTTTGATGCAGCAGTTGATGCATATACCTGGTAAATGTATAATTTGCACGGAGTCGCATTTAATTTGAGGTGGATAATTCTTTCAGTTATCGGTTCATAGTCAATTACAGTATTTGTAGTATTATTGCTACTCCTCCTTTGCTGTCTTTCTCGTTACTAGAAAAGTAGATGGTATTTTCATTGTCAGTTTTGAAATTTCTCTTACCTTTCTGAATTACCTTTTCGAATTATGCGTTTGAATTATGAAATATCAAATTTAATTTACAAAATGTACAGTCTACGAAACACAGATAATTTAGTATTTTACAGTGTGTTAAAATGCACGAATTGACACTGAAAGTATGTAGGAATTTGAAATTATTGAATAAATATACAAAATGATTTTGAATATCTACTATAAATGGTATAATCTTGTTTGCTTTAGATACGTACTGGAACTAGAGATATGACATATTAAACGATGGGTCGAATTACGAGTGAAGATAATATTATACCTATTGGATTTCACACAACTAATGTTGTCTTTGGGAAAAACTTATTGTAAACTCGGTTAGTGTGGTAATTCATTTTTCTATTTTCGCGGTTTTTTTTTCAAATTTGAACATAGAATATGTTTATTCAGTGAACACTCCAGTAAAATTTGTAACGAAAATTGCATTAGAATTAGCGCTTTTTATTTATTTATACCCAATCCCGAATCGTTTTGAGAGTTGTTTACCCTGGTTTCGATTCGTCATAATTACATATATTTTTTATTTTATTACATTCAGTCATATCATCATAACACCATCATAGGTTGGCTCTGGTATCGTCGTACCAGAACCATACCTGTACAATATGAGAGATTTGTTTTGTCACATTAATTTCAAAAGGCAGCCAGAAAGACGCTATAGAAATCACACACCCCTAAAAAGGGAGGGTAGACGTCACATTTATGTGTTGCAGAACTCGGTCATAGTCCGGCAGAAATTCACCCTGTCCAGGTCGCAAGAGTGCGAGGGAGAGACAATTGAATGCTCCGTTAGGTCTCTCTAGCCACTGCTCTTCCAGGCATCGCCCATCCCAGCAATCCCCAGCGGGAGACCCACACCTTAATAAATACCCGGAAATGTCAGAGATTCCTTACATTTCTTAATAGGTCATCGTTCCGAGGGATCCGATCACCTGTTTCTTCTAATCCGGCAATCTAATCTCACGTGCATCATTCATAATCACACAGTCCCAACAATTAGCGCTTTATACAATTTTGTAATATTTCTATGTACTCACTGTTTTACCTTGTGTTATATTTTCACATTTACCGGTACCGAGATCGATACCAGGTGCCACGTAAACCTTCTCGAAATCAAAAAACATCGGTATCTCTCGCGTGCAAAGCCAGTTCTCTGCCATCTTAGCTACATCCCCAGTAGACCGTGGTGTCAAATTCTTGTATAAGTGCTCGTTTACAATGCTGATTTAATACATTGATTTATATTTTTGACATACTTATATCTCAGTTGCTCCTATGGAGCCGTATTACAACCCAGAATTAATAAAAATATTAAGATATTCGTAAATTGGTATTTTTACATATTGCTATTCTATATAGGTGGTATTATATTATATAATACATGTTCATGAAACGCGTTTTTATATACATATATTATTTACAGTTTTCCTTACCAAATTTTGTTTTAATATATATAAAATATAAATTATTTCACACAAAAGTTTACAGATTTATAAAACCTAAGATTCTCGTTAAAATCTTTCCGCGTTTATTCGCATCTAAGACAATTCACTCGCGTTCCTCGTTTTGCTTCGGATGATTCGCTCTTCTTCCTGCATTCATATTATTTCAGATAACCGATACGCCGGTGCTCGACAAGCATGGGATGCTCCTGTTTCAAACTTCCCGGTGTGGAATATACCGGTACACATTACCTATGGTTAAGCGCTGCCTCTGTATGGCGCGATACTTATTGTATTTTTTTATCGATCTAAACATATTACGTACATTTAAAACTCTCATCTTTGATAATTCGTTACAAATACGTCGGCCTTCATAAATTACATTTTTTTTATTAAGTCAATGCCGTTTTGAAATTAAAATTTCCGAACCGTTTTCTAAATTCCAAGATTCGTTTGCAATTTAAAATTATCACGTTACTAACCGCAGATACCGTAAATTATTAAATATTTAGTTAATTTTTAAGATTAGTAAAATCAACATTGTCGTTAAAATCCATTATTTTAGATTGATAACTTTGTTTTATTAACCGCTTAATGAATTAAATACATCTACCGGTCTCTCAGGGTGAATAATTTCGAATCATTGGAAATAAATAAAGTGTGTAAAACTAACCAAAATATTATAAACAAACAAATAAATTTAATCACAACTCCCATTCTAATTTTTATTCCTAAAAATATTCTAATAATTTTGTGTCATCATGTAACAATTTAAATTAGGTGCTAAATTTGTTTTTTAAAAATAGATTCTGTTAAAGAAACAATATAACATATGTTTTTGATTAGTTAATGACCGAAGAAAAAAATGATATTTTTTGAATCCGATAGATGTATTTAATAAAACAAAGTTAACAATCTAAAATAATAAATATTTATTTTACTGTCATATTATTGTCTGTTTTCTGAATTTATTTAATTAATATGTGAATAGGTTCAACGGATCGAAATAAATTTAGGTAATAATCGAATAGGTATATCGGTTCTATGGGTAGTATGCAGCTTGTTTATATTGTACAGAATTCATTCTATCCTACGTAACTGGGCAAGTGGTCGGCGTCTTAAATATATTTCTCCAAAAATATTATGAGATATGGCGACTGTCACACAAGTTTCTTTCTTTGATTTCTTTCGTTTTCAATGTTTATGGTATTTCATCTGCACGGGATGCAGATTAAACGAAAAGTGAGACCCTTCAGTGGAAATTTAATATCGTACAGAACAAGCCCGAATGAAGAAGGCATTGTGCAGCCATGATCTAAATTTAAATTTGAGAATGTTCCCCCCTGTTTTATATATATATATAGGGGCTGGATTTATTAGTTATTATAGTCTCGAAAGGGGTCACCAATAGCGATTATTTGTATCAGAATGGTTGTGTACGATGAGACCGAGGGCCCTATTCCTTCTCGGGTTCTCGCGCATGTATATAAAATGTTACCACTTTATATATAGTGTAAGGGTGAAGGTCCGCGTTCTACCGTCTCACTGGCTAGTCAGTGCTGAACACAAGTTCCGCGGGTTCTTCACCTCAGAAACGTATACCCACCTTAGTTTGTCACATTCTGCCTTCATCCTAAACTAAGAAAAAAATATTAATAATACCTGGAGGAGAGATAAATGAAAAGCTGTTATTCGTTATGAAATGGAATCTAACCATAAATAAAGTTAAAATTAAAATATAATTCGCTTTAACAAATTCTAATTTCGTCAGGTTGGGCGCGAGATCGACATTCTGCGATGCAGGCAGGTGACAGCAAGATGTTATAACAGATGGCATAACTCCGGTCCATGCTTGTCGTGCACATTCCATCCTAGCATTCCATCTCCATGACCCATCATCGTAGTTGATCCTCAGCATCCAGGCCGACGCAATATGATTCGTATGCAGATGTAAAGTAGCCCGTGGTAATAAAAACACCAAAACCGAAGTAGTGAAAGTAACCAAAAGGAAACGTCTCGTTTCCTGCAAAGATTATTCACCATGCGATTAGATTAACAAATTATAGTAAATTATGCACTAGTGATTGAATAACATAAAAGTTTGGTTACGTTGGATACTCACGGTTATATCTTAATTTCGCAGGCCGCAGCAATGAACCGCGTAATTTTTACAGCTCTACTCGATGAATTAAAAAAAAGAACCATAGATGGTGACCGTTTTTATAAACTTTGTAACAGATTGCGATACTACGTAAAGGCAACGTAAAGGCAAAAAGTACCAACGTTAAGGCAATTATTTGTGATTACGAGGTTTTTGGCATTAAAACAAGTGACGGGGCAATTTCGAACGTGACACCAGTTTGCAATGTCACAATAGATTAAATGAGTTTGGATTGTATTTGTTTTCATCGTGGTCCCCCAAAAAAATAATCTTACGCCATTGTTGTTACCTCATATGTCGGAGGCAAGAGGGCTCAGCCCTTATCCCTCCCCCCTTTAACAATCGAATCAGAGGATTGTGTGATTTGTGTATGCGGCTAGAGCGGGCGTATTATGAATGAAACAGTACTTGCAAAAGGTTGTATTTATTGTCAAATGAAGTGCAACTGAATTTACAATGTTGCTAAATCATAAGTTAAAGTTCAAGATTAACAAAGTTCACTGGAGGCGGTGCTGAGAGGTGTGTCCGAGAAGATGACCAGGGGAAGAGTGACCGGACTGGTTGCGGCGCGATGTATTGTTTGTCTATATTCTGACGTTGCATATTTGAATGACTGTCACGTGCATACGCTTACGCGGTCATGTCTATGAGGCG
The DNA here is from genome assembly GCA_031772225.1 of Eubasilissa splendida. Taxonomy (NCBI): domain Eukaryota; kingdom Metazoa; phylum Arthropoda; class Insecta; order Trichoptera; family Phryganeidae; genus Eubasilissa; species Eubasilissa splendida. The sequence continues at coordinate 20,417,883 of CM062846.1, read as the reverse complement.
CGAGCAGGGCTATACATATATAATGGAATCATGGGCTCTCACTGAAACAATGCTTAAGCGACTTGTAGCATTTGAGATGTGGATATACAGACGGTTTCTAAGAATAAAGCTGGACTGATAGATAGGGTACACATATGATAACCATAATATGAAATAATTTTAAATCAATAAAATTCCGAAAACTGCAATATTTTGGTCATATCACGAGACATCCAGAAAAGTACCAGATCCTGTATGTCATAATTTGAGATACAATTGCGAGCAGACGAGGCCCTGGGAAACAAAGGAAATCCTGGCTGAAAAAAATCTTGGGAATGGTTCAGGATATCCGCAGTACAACTATTTAGAGCTGCTGCAAATGCAAAAGAAAAATGATCGACAACAGGACGAGCACTAAATGAAGAAGAGATGTGTAGGGGTTGTGCTATTTTTTTAAATATAGAGATGCGTACATGGAGTACATTCTTACTATATTCAAACTAAGATAAACGCTCATACTATAAAAATAAGACTAACTTGCCGGTCTCAGATCATTAGATTATTTAGTTTTGTATTATTTTCTATAGCACGATTCAGTACGCATGTTCAGTTGGGAAATTCAGCTTGGTTTAAAAGTTTTCGATTTTTGTCACTGCTCATAAGGCGATTTCACTTAGGTGTTTCCTATTTGTGGTCGCGCTGGTTAGTTTCCGATGTTTTGTATTTGCGACATCGCCTCGGCCAGACCGGCATTGCTTTTCCAGATGTCTCCTGTCGAGATATGGCGGAGCGTGAACGTGAATTGATATTTATGAATAATTGTCATAGCTGTTGAATAAACATTTCGCAGCTTGCGCGACTTTAAAGATTGTAAAAAGTCGTCGTTATTACATATTGCACAGCCATTGCTATTATTTTGTTACTTTTATTCAAAGTTCCCGATTTTTCCTAATCCTTTAGTCTTCGGCTGCGGACAAGTTATTTTAGTTGCTATTTTTACTCTTATTCTTGCACTGTGTAACATTGCTTCTCCTATTGCAGATATGAAAGTGATTTACAAATGAAATTGGCAACTAGACACGTTTGCGTTTCTGTGAAATTTCAAATTGTTTATCTCACGAGCCACATTTATGTGGATAAAATACAAAAAAAACGCGATGTATTAACGTATCAGAAAGTATGTTATATAAAGTCGCAATTCTTGGTAAAACTGTTTTTATTCTATTTTAATATTATGTTATTCAAAGTATTTACTAATAATCTCCTGTAATTCTTCACATAACGTATATTGCATAAAATAAATATTTACCATACTTAAAAATTGTATAAAACATGTTTTCAACATTTTTCCTTCTAAAAATATTTATATTGCTCGGACACTCATCGTATAAATATTATTTATATGTTCTAGTACCAAAATAAAGTGTATGCTCTTTATATGTGATTATTGTGAAATTTTTTATTGAGGCTGAGCATTTGTGGCGTGAATCTTATTTTATATTCTAAATCTTTTGCTTCACACACTTTGAACAAATTTAAAAGCTGGCTCAGCACTAATAAAGTTCCACTTCATAAATAAATGGGTTCCCATTTACTACCTGATGGGTAACCCCCGTACATGTTATAGCCTTACTTGTTGTCTTGTTTTCATAATTTGTTGAGAGCTTTCCGTGCACAAACTTTGAACCAACTTTGCCGAGATCACTTTCAAAAGAAGTTTTGACAACGCCTCTTCCTGTTTGTCTGACAACTTTCCCGAGGCCGATTAAACAAAATCGTCGAGGTTGTGACCCAAATGAAAACGAATCGTTCATTCGTGATGTCAATTGATATTTATGAGGTTTTCTTTTTGATATCTCGATCAAATTTTGTGTGTGATATTTATATTAGGATACACGCATAAGTTAAGTTAAGTCAAGAGGCTAAAATATATAAATCATTGGCGTATGCATACGTACGAGGGTGGTTTGATAAGTAACTTGGTTCGCATGCTAATAAATGGCGCTAACGTCATATGTATATGTAGTCATGCAGTTTCCTTCTTATGAATAAATAATCTATGGTCTCAGGTCATTCTGACAGTAATTCATTGTTTGACAGTTGGTTAAACAGAAATGTTTCGGGTAACAGTGAAAAATTCAGATTCAATTCTTTTTTCTGGAAGGGAAAACATCGAAGGACAGGATTTTACCTACATTGGGTGACTCATGTCCTTCCTATGAAACTGTTCTACTTTGGGTAATTGATTTTAAGCGTGACAGAACAAGCATTAAAGATGCACCACGTCCTGGAGCCCCGAAATCAGCTGTGACACCCGAAATCGTCGATAAAGTCTGTGATTTGGTTTTAGACGAGTTAGGAGAAGCCACAGGTATCTCAACTGAGCGAGTTCACTTCATTTTGCATAATAAATTGCACAAGATGGTCCCGTGTTTACTCACTTCAGAGCAAAATCGAATATTTGCCGACAATTTGCAATTAGTTTTGTCACAATGGACAAATACCTGGATGCATCACTATATCCCGGAAACGAAACAGCAGTCAAGACAATGTATCGCATATGGCGAACCGACTCAAAAAAAGGCGAAATGGGTTCGATCTGCCGGAAAGGCGATGGCGTCAGTTTTTTGGGACGCAAATGGAATTCTCTTGATTGACTATCTACCATTACCGGAGAATACTATGCATCACTTTTGGACCGATTTTAGGGGGCAATAAGGGAGAAGCGCCCGGAAATGGCCAAATAAAGGTGTTTCACCATGACAACGCACCGGTGAGGCGCATTCAAGCCGTGTTACTGAGCAAATATTGGCCGAGCTGCGATTTGAACTGCTTCCGCATCCTCCCTATTCACCAGATCTAGTTCCCTCGGACTTCCATCTATTCTCGAAACTCAAAACTTTCCTATCAGGATGAAAGTTTAACTCAAACGAAGGGGTCATACAGGAAGTAAACGATTTTGAAAGCCTCGAAGAAACTCATTTCCGCGAAGGAATCGCGAAACTGGAGAAACGTCGGGGCAAATCCGTTGAACTTCGAGGGGACTATGTCGAAAAATAAAGTACGTTACAAAACTCGAATTGTTTTCTTTAATATCAAACCTAGTTACTTATCAGACCACCCTCGTACCTACAGTATTAATAACACAATTTTTAATCACTTTTATTAATTTATATTATTTAACGGGTGCCATCTACATTATTGTTTTATTTTTAATAATTTAATGGTTCAATACCGAAATGTAAGAAAAAATTAGTTGTACCTAAATTAAATGCTCCAAATGATGTTCGACCTAATTTTTTTTGCAGGTTTCAACAATTGAACTCCGTAGTTCCTAGAGAGTTTTTCTTCATCGAGTCTTGTTTTATATATAACACGCATTCTTAATCTTATTTATGTAGTGATTTTTTTTTTCTAGAATATTCTTTTTAGATGCCCTCAAAAGTAAATAATATTTAAGCGGAATGGCAGATGAACGAGGGGGCCATCTCGGCAATGGAGTATTTTATAAATGTTACTACAGGATGGCGCAAAATTAATCATCCACTTTTGTTTTTGAATATGTTTTTTACTAAATCAAAAAATAATATTTTGAGTGATGGAAATCTTTATTTGGACGCTCTGGCGGCAGCCACTTGACGGATATCATCTTTTCCACTTAACAGAAAAAATTTTAAAGGTAAGAAAAGATTTCCATCACTAAAAATATTATTTTTTATTTAGTAAAAAAGTTATTCAAAAACAAAATTGGATGATTAATTTTGCGCCATCCTGTATATTCAAAGTGGTGCATGTTTCGTTTAGAACATTCTGTATAAAAATAAATGTTCTCGTTGGATGCGTGTAAAACTCTCTTTAATGGTAAGTGGGTATGTGCCTACATAATATGTTAAGTGTATTTTAAGTATCTTGGCTTTGAAAAATAATTTTAAGATCTTTTCTTAATGTCACATTTTAAACGGTTACAGAGACACGATGCTTGGATCGTGAGCTGATGATAACCTCTCGAAAATAAACTCTTTGACATTCCGGCTTTAAGGCATCGCGTTGCGTGAAATTGAATATTTGAAATGCCAACGCAGATTGATGGTTGGCTTTGTTTCTGCTGGCACCCAACCAATTGGAATATAAGTACGTACCGTTAAAAATCTGCGCGCTTCCGTGATGGTGGCGATACCGTGAAATGGTCTGCGAGGCTGTTCAGCCAGCATGGTGATTGCTCGGCCCCCTTACAGCCAATTCTGCAATGATTCGTCTCATCATTCTGATGTGGAACTAACCCATTTGTTGGTGAGACACGTATGAAACTCTTCCTGTCGGAGAATAGACAAAGTGCGCCGTTGAATATTTAATGAGTTCTCATATACGGTATAACTGAGAACCTCTCTTACTGTATAATATCGTAGATTTTCTAATTTTGCATTTTTTTTTTTGTAATTATTGCTGTTTTCGACTCCTGTAGTCAAATAGTTAATAATACTAATTGAATGTATTAATTATAAAGACATGCATATATAAAATCAATTTTATCGAAAAATATTGCTGTTGTACAGCGACAGTATTTTTGTCGAAAAATTTTCGAACCAATATGTTACATCTTTTCAAATGAATACATCTATCGTTCCATTATTTGAAAGCCATCTACATTGTTTTTACATTTGTCGACAAAACTACTGTCGCTGTAGCATAGTTGGTAATGCACCTTCCCCGGATTGGAAAAGAGATCCAGGTTCGAATCCCGGTAGCGCAATAACAATATTTTTCGATAAAATTAATTTTATATGTATATCTTTGTAATTAATACATTTAATTAGTATTTAAAACATCACAGACGTATGTTCTGAATAATTGCAACTTCACAATAAGAATGTGTTCTCCTTAATAAATAATTAATACATAGTGTTTATTAATATTGCATTTACTTTTAAGTTTTACATTATGTATATATGCAATCTGAATGCATCTTGTTTTACTCTTTTTATTTTATTTTTTATACATTGAACATTACGCTTTGTTTACAACTATACCCGAAGAGCACTGTCTGCTATAATATTGTAAAATACTAGTGTAGCAGGCAGGACACCGAAATACATATCTAACTTTGCTGCGATGTTTTGTCTTGTTATAACAACATAAAACACACTGTACTATGACTCAAATGAAGAAATTATTATTTTATCACATCGTATGATAGTCTGTATATATAATATATTCGTATGAGATATAACAAATTTTGTGGACACTATAACTTCCGTAGCTTTTATCAGATTTCGATCAGATTTTTTTGAAACATTGACTCGGTAAATATCTCAGCTATCTTCGTAATGCAGCTTGATCCGCCATCTTGTATCAAAAGAAGGGTTGTTCAAATGAAAAATGCAAATAAACACTTCCACACGCAAATTAGTTCTTGCTGCCAGGGCCGGAAGGAATTTGTTTAGTGATACGGATATTCGCCTTGATACATGTTTTACCGGGGGTTCCGGGTTCGATTTGGTCTCGAGCGTGGGGGTTTTTGTGATGTGTTTCGCTACAATAATTGGATCTTGTGAGCGCATTAAAAAATGTAATATATTGTTCAGGATGCAGAGCTACCGGGCGACAGTTCATATCATTTTAAAACGCGAAGAGTCACCTTTTTACAAATGCATCCGACACGACATCGACCTCGGCACCGGCTGCAGCGGAATGCACCGCTCATGATTGACATCGTAGGTTGTCACGCCAATTCTCCGACGCCATAATGAAATATGGTCTTTTCCCGCTCGAAACGCGATGCTTTCCCGCCGATTCTGCCAAATGCATTCTACGAATAGCTGATGGACGAGACGAGACGCTCATTTGTAATATCATTCAGCCATGTTTTCCATTTCGCGTTTGTCGTGAGGTCGTAAATAACTAATATATATTATTAGCGCATCCTCGCGTCGCGCTAAACTTGTTGTCAAACAAACATTATCAAATTTTTCGTTTTATATCAAATAACATTACCGTTACCTCGGGGCACGAACTATTTCAACTTACAGCTATGAGAAATTTGGAAAACAGAACCTTTATATTTCCAAATATGTATTCCTTTTGATGTTCTATATAGATCCAATGAACCCGTATTTCAGACTAATTTGAGTATGTAGTTGATTACGAAATCAATTCCAAATTTGCACAATATTACATCGTAAGGGTATTAATTAATTAGACAGCATTAATCATGTATGTTTTCAGTTAAATCAAACAGCTCTGATTAAATAAACATATGAGTATTACAAATATATTTTGACTAGCGTCTGTAGGGAAATCGTGGAAAACATTTTTTTACTAGAGATGCGTTCACATATATGTTCTTATTACTATTCTTACTAGGAGTAATTTGGTGGTCTCTCAGGACGCGTCTCGACCCCCGACCACTTGATCACTAGGCGTGTATCTTACCACTAGACCAACAAGCACATTATTAATTATTAAGGAGAACACATTCTTATTGTGAAGTTGTAATTATTCAGAACAGACGGTCTGTGATGTTTTAAATACTAATTTAATGTATTAATTATAAATATATACATATAAAATTAATTTTGTCGAAAAATATTGTTTTTGCGCTACCGGCATTCGAACCTGGATCTATATTTCCAATCCGGGGAAGTACACTATCAATTGTGTTATAGCGCCAGTATTTTTCATGACAAATTTTCGAACCTAAATGTTACACTTTTTCAAATTAATACATCGGTCGTTCCATTATTTGAAAGCATCTACATTGTTTTTACGGAATCGCAAATACCTTTGAGTAAACCGACTGCAGACGCCAGAATTATCAATTCATTTTTATTAAATTTATTAAAAAACATCACAGACCTATGTTCTGAATAATTACAACTTCACATTAAGATTGTGTTCTCTTAATAATATAAGTTGCATCAATGTGTCCAAAATTTTATATGTATATATTTATAATTAATACATTAAATTAGTATTTAAAACATTATTAATTAAATGACAAATATAAAGTGTCTTATACGACATATATTCATTTTACATTAAGCAGACAATCAACATTTATTTGATATATTGCTCAAACTGCGTCATGTTTGCAAAAAGTCATTTATACGTATGTGCAAAAATGATGTCGCACAAGTATTTTAATTGAAATTCTGGATTAGTTATGATCTTCGATATATTTGAGTTCATCTATTATTTTTATATAATTGATTTTATTTTTATGATTCTAGCAATTGTGATAAAACATTTAAGTATGAAACACTTTAAGAAAAAAAATATTAGCTTAATTTTTTAGATGTGCGTACGTAGATACGTTTTTATAATATTTTTTAGAGAAAATTGTAAATATTTGGATGTGGTTAAAATTAATAAAGATGTTGGAATAAAAGTGAAACAAACTAAATGAAAATAAGAGATGAGTAAGCTTTGTAAGTAATTGGTTTTCTTGTGGAATTACCACACGCTTAGCTATTTTATTGCGCTCTTGTTGATTCTTATTTATATGTGGTTTGGACCACAAATAGTCATTTACACGATATACGTCTTCATAAGAGGATTGTATTGATCGATGTACGCCCGCGCGGCTATTGTCTAGTTGGAAGTTGTGCATAGACGGATTATACGTAATAATATGTAATTAACATTTTGGTATGCGATTTGATTGCCCTTATCTTAATTAAAAAAAACAGTTATGTAATTAAATAAATATTAAAATGTTTGAATAAAAATTATATGAAAGTGGATTATTAAAATATTCATAAATATATTAACATAAATAATTCATACAATTATCTGATGACTTTTGTTGTCATTTATTTGCGATGAAAATGCCCACTGATTTATTTTAATTTGTTTATTAAATTTATTTAGCATAAAAGAATACATTCGAAATAAAGGTAAGATATGCTAAAGCAATTACCTGCACAGTTTTTATAAGTTGTATATTGTTAAGGTACAATCAAAAGTTATAAAAAAGATTTTTGTCTATAATACAGGAAGGTAGTTAGGTTATCACGATTGACAAATTAGTTTTATTTTGTATTCTATCTACATCAAGTAACCACTTTGTTATTTTCGGTTTAAAATTGTTAATCACTTTAGATCCTTTAAGATCTAATGGTAATTTATTAAATATACGCGGTGCACAAAATAAGAAAGATCGTTGACCAAATTTAGTATCCGTTTTTGGCCCTAAAAAGTATCCTAAGGTTCATTTAGTCGTGATCAGATCATTCATGTTAACTTTAGTTTAGCACATTGAAAATATTGATGTAGTATATGCTTTCTTGTTCGCATCTGCATTAAAAAATATATTATGATTTTTTTTAAAACACGGAATTATTCTCACTAGGAGTTAGCGTGCTCCTTTGCTTGTATTATGTTGCTGATGTATTGTAATATATTTTTTCTTCGTAAATAAAATTTTCAAAATAAATAAACAAAATATGTAGGTATATTAAATTATCTTGCCACATGCAATATGCATCTAGAGAGGAAATAAATCTACTTGGAGAAATAAATAAATCTCTTCTAAACTCGATCGCTTATGTTTTCTGAAAATAAGAAAGCCTTAGAACCTTTTTATTCAATATATATGTAATATTGATCACCCCATGAAGAAGTGCTTGGAAAAAAAAGGTTTTTTTTTCACGGGGGAATTGTTTTTTTATGAAATTTTATTGTTATTGTGGGGTGTCTCACTGAAGTGTGGCGATTTATAGCGGTCGTGCAAACAAATCTTTGGCGGTTTAAAAATAAGAAAGCCATATTTATCACCGTCTTGTATAATATGTGCAGAATAGAGGGAGCACTTTTTTTATTTATTTTCCCTCGACTATCGAAGTTAATAAATATAAATATTTATTTCCCCTCGGATATCGAAGGGTTGCACCTTAAACGAAACGACGATAACCGATGGAGCAAAAAAGGTTCTCGAACGAAGGCCCCATACTGGAAGCTGAAGCGTGGGTGAACCTCAGTTCGCTGGACCGACGACATTAAAAATTATTGCAGGAAACAGCTGAATGTGGAAGAGGACACAAGATAGAGTAATGTTGGAACCATATCCAACATTAAAAATAATATACAATGTTTGTTTATTTTTTGAATACAGATGGTATTTTGGTTCTATATTTAATTTTTACAAATAATTAGAGAATAAGAGATATGTAATACCCAACTTTGTAACAAAATTTGTAAAAAAGCTCATCACGCTGTTCTATGTTTTGTCTAATGATAATGTCCTAGATAGCCGAAACGATCGTGCAATTATCTGGAAAAATTAAATATAAAACCAAAAAAATCGTGTTTGATTTGTTATGTTGTTTAATATACCATGTAATTTTGGTATTTTAATTTTAAGTATTACGCGATGTATTCTAATAAAAATCTTATCTACCTACGTTAAATATCTCAAATATTTTAACAATGTGATATTCGAGTCATATTTCTATTTTTAATTAAATGTGTTTCTTTTCTTTCTTTATTAATTTTGAAATATCTTCATTTAGATGAATCGATGCGTCAGACATTTAATATTCTTATAATTATTAATTATTGAGTTTTCGATTTTTCTTTAACGATCAACATAAGTTTTCTGATTACTAATGTTTTGTACGTTGAGTCGTACAATGTGGTAAATTTAATCCTATAAAATGAGTGTAGATGAATATGTATTAAATTAAGTTGGTTTGGACTTGTCACAATCGAATGATTGAAGAAATAATAATTTTCTAACATAATATTTATTTATTATTAATGCAAGTCACGTTTAAAAACATTTAAATATAGTTTATAAAAAGATAATGTAATTTAAACGTTAAAAGCACAGATATGATCAAATTTATATAGTATTAAGGAGAACATATTCTTATTGTGAAGTTGTAATTATTCAGAATATCGGTCTGTGATATTTTAAATACATATTAAATGTATTAATTAGAAAGATACACATATAAAATCAATTTTATCCAAAAATATTGTTGTTGCTATTAGGATTTAAACCTGGATCTCTTCCAATCCGGGGAATGTGCATTAACCGATTATGCTACAGCACACAGTGCACTAACGACAAATTCGGATTGGAAGAGATCCAGGTTCGAATCTCGGTAGCAACAACAATATTTTTTGTTTCGTTTTTAATTTGTGTTTAAAATTTATATAGCATCAATTCGCCTTCTATCTTCTTATTGCTTTCAATTTATATTTGCAGATTATTTATTAACTATACAAAATGATTGCTTCAGCACGAGCACGAAGCCCAGTAAGGCAGACACTTAAATACTTACATGTAACATTTTAAATAAATAAATATTTTTCTTGTAGGTTCATCATTTATTTTTATAGTAATCATTTCCGTCGGTTTTTACGTTTCCTCCAATACATATTATATTTGGTGTAATTGGTGGTACTTTTTGGTACAAGTATCATATATTTTTCTTCTCTTTTGAAATTTTGAATATATACATGCATACATCATCATTATTATAATATTCGTACGAGCATGTGGTTTTTTATACTAACTTCGCAGTGCAATGCAATAAAGGTGATTAGTTACCGTTGCAGGTTTTTAATTATTGACTTTCTTGTTCGGCTTGTTTTATAAAATTACTTTACGTGGGTAGTAGTCATCGCTAACGTTAAGCAATTTTGTTCGCGCCGGAATTGTAGCAATCACTGTCGCGACAGCCACTCGCTTAATGGACCCGTGGCATCTCTCGGTGTAAATCCACGTTATCTTTGTTTATATGTACAAATGATTTGCCTTGCAGTTATGTATGCAAATAATCACGTATTTCGTTTGAATCATTGCCAGCTGGATCGTTAAACGATCTACAACATTAGACGTCATTGTTTGTGAACTGATCAGTTTGTTTATGCGATCGATTCCCAAGAATCCGGGTCGTTTCGGAAAACTTGTGCGTGTAGACTCGTTGCTAAACGTTTTTCGTCTTTATATTACGGACATAAATTACGTTGTGGCTAACCGCGGTGTGCAATGAGCGCGATGCGCGATGGCCCATTTAAAATTAATTCTACTCAAAATAATAGCATTTTGTTCGCGGCATGGTATGAGGCGGGGTGTGTTCCGGGGAGATTACACACCGCGTAAGTATTTTTTAATTAAATGCACGATCTCGAATAACCTACGAGCGCTGGAAGTCTGGAAATTAATTAATATTAATGTAGGCTTGTTGTCACTTTGTGGTGTTTATGTAATGGGCGACTGAAACATTGTTAACCTAACTCACCTGCATATGTAGCGCCGCAGTCAGATACTGCTCGTTTTGTACGAGTTTTATGAAAATGTATAGATAAGTACTGTGGTTATGTGTACGTTTGTTTATCCTATATTATTTGTATCGTTAGTGGATGATTTTCATCTTCGATTAATTGTTGCACACGTGCTGAATTCTATTCGAATATTTGGCGCGTGATTGTTTATCGTCGATTAATTTTTTGCGGGTGGCTTTTCTTCTTTCCGATTGTTTTGTGTTTTTGGTAAAAAAATGTTTTTATGTTCGTATCAGTAATTATAACTGAACGTAGTGTAGGTACCATGAATCTACTTATCTATTTAAAGAAATACAAAAAAAAGGAAATTTAAAGCGGAATGATATTTTGTAAAATGCATGATATCAATTTTTTCAGTAATTCAAATTTATACGGAAATGGTTACATAGTGCTAGCTGAGATGGCATTCTACAAGCAAGATTATTTACGGTGTTTTTTCGAAATGAAGGTGTGTCCTTGGCGTTTTTTCAGTGACATATTTACATTGGTTTCGATTTCAAGAAATGATACGTTCTTGAGAATTGCAACTGCACTGATCGACGAAACGTGAATTTATAATTTAATTGAGATATTTTCTTTGTTGAATGCATACCGGAAACATAATATGTTATTATTTACGTGTTTTATAAATTAAAGTAAAAAAGCATGTTCAATACGTATAATGTAACATAAATGTAATGCTATATTTCTAAATACTGCAATATAATTAACATGTAATGTTATATACAAATTAAATATGTTAACTAGAAAGATATACATATAAAATCAATTTTATCGAAAAATATTGTTGTTACTACCGGGATTCGAATCTCGCTCTCTTCCAATCCGGGGAACGTGCATTATTGATTGACGACAAATTTTCGAACCTACATGTTACATATACGTTAATCGGATAACGTACGTTCCTCGAATTTGAAGAGATCCATGTTCGAATCCCGGTAGCAACAACAATACTTTTCGATAAAATTGATTTTATATGTATATCTTTCTAATTAATACATTTAATTTGTATTTAAGATAAATGATCATTAAAAGATTTAAAATAATAAGTGAAAAACATGCTAAGATGTGCAGAAACGTAATAATAGATTATTAAGGAGAACACATTCTTATTGTGAAGTTGTAATTATTAAGAACGTAGGTCTGCGATATTTTAAATACAAATTAAATGTATTAATTAAAAAGATATACATATAAAATCGATTTTAACGAAAAATATATTGCAGTTGCGCTACCGGAATTCGAACCTGTTTATCTTTCCAAACCGGGAAAGGTGTATTATCTAACTATGCTACAGCGGCAGTACTTTGATTTTACATGTATATCTTTCTAATTAATACATTTAATTAGTATTTAAAATATCACAGACCTATGTTCTGAATAATTACAACTTCACAATAAAAATGTGTGCTCCTTAATAACATGTAATGTGTTTGTGTATATGTTAATTTGCTAAGTGAAATTAACGTTTTAGTAAAATAAATTTATGTAAATCTTGCTATTTTCGAAACCACAATGTTAAAGTTTTCATTTTTTCTTCAGTTAAATTCTTCTTCTACGGCTGTACATCCGAGGGTGGGATTTGGCTTCCTCCAGAAGTGCTCTTCACCGACTCCTATCCCTGGTCATTATTGTCCAGTTCCCAGAACCTCCCATCCTGCTCCAGTCCTCTTCACAGCCCACCTGCCTGCTTCCAGGTCGCTTCCACTAGGGTATCCACTTTGTCATGATCTTTGGTGTCCTATTATCTGGCATTCTTTCACATTTATTTATTCGTTTTAATATCAGATTTATTTTTATCTTAGGGTAATAAACAATGTAATATCTTATACCTAATATATTGAAAATATAAAACCGGCAACGTATTTTAATCATGTTCTTTGTAATATATTTTTTTTCAATTGAAATGTTCTGTGCTTGTTAAAACAATGACCTTATATACCTATGAATTATTTTAAATTTACGAGAGATAAAAATTAGAGAAACAATAATTTATCTAGGCTGATTTTATCAAGAGTTGTGCTTCTTTTTATTTAACATAAATTTGTTGTTGTGTTCGGAGATTACTAAAGATTAAGAGATATCAATTGGTTAGAATATTTGGAACTGCATTAAATTATTTTTTATCCCGTCTTACATCATTATCGACACAGCGACGGTGGTGAAGCGCTCCTGCGAGAAATGTACGTAAATCTGCCAGGATCCTCAAGTGGCATGGTTTTCTCGCCAGATGTATCCGCAGCCCTCTCAACCATCGATCAGAACGTCATCTTCAATATTTAGTCGACGTTGGAGACTCGCTTGGCGTCCTCCCTTCAGGTCTGCAGCACCATACGAGATTTACGATGCCGAGATTTACTGCGAGAGCGTCACACCACCACCGAAGACAATTTATCATGCAAGATAAACTAAAAACAATACGAGAAGCAGTGCACTAATGATTTAAAGCGATTGGCGTTATTTAACCTTCGTTCATCTTGGTTACAATTCCAACATGCTGTCGTTTTTACAATACGGCAACAAAATTTCAACTTTACCGCACATGCTTCTTTTTGCGTTCAGAGCTCAATCTAAAATGTCCGAGAAACACATCACAAGCTAACGGTTCTCGCCTGTTTCATAGATGTACCCAAGTAAAGTATTCGCGGATCCAATTATGTATTAATATTGTGTCTCATGCTAATTTACGAGACGGGGTGATTTTGAACGCGACATTAGTTTTGTAATGTCACTGTATATATACATTTATTTGTTGGTTTATTTATTGTATCTCCTAAATTTGTAACTCGAAAACGGAACCTTTCAATATTAATAAGTTGTTACATGGTTTCTTAAAAAAAACAACCTAAAATTTTCGGGATGTGAATATCACAGCGAAACAAACAAGTCCACAGTAGGATTAATTACAAACAATATTTCAACGTGCCTCGAGTGAGTCCCGCGTCGTGCAGCATCCCTGCATCCAGTGAAATAGTCCGCTTCGCTACGGCTTCACCGAGTCGGAGATGACTTCCCTCACTTATTCCGCCCGCCTGATTCTCCCCTCGCCCTACTTCATCGCGCGTTCGCGTGCAAGCAGTAGCGAACATTTTCTAGAAGAGTATTTAATTTCGCGCCTCGAGAGTTTTGTTTCTTTCTTTACGCAGTATATCATTTAATTAAACGATACCATTGTGTTTGAGTTGAAACAGTTTCACCCCCGTTTCGCTAAATTTATTGTATGCTCACGGATTGAACGCAATTTGAATTTGTTGCGTTATAGTGTTTACGGTGCGAACTTAAAACGGTGTACAAAATTAATTAGCAGCCGTTACCTACCGCGATTATTTTGAATGAAAATCGTAAAATTAAGTTCCCAATTATTTTTAGTAGCGGTTAAAATAACAATTTATATTAATTTTGTCGTTTTGTTTTTTTTGAAACATTCTGATACAATACTTAGAACGGAACATGCCGCACTCGAAGTTTTTAAGTAAAACAAATTCCTGTGCATGTTAGAAATGTAGTAAGATTTTGTCGAGATATTTTAATTGAATTATGTGTGTAAATATTTACTTCATTTGTTAATTTTCAAACGTGGAAAACTTTCCGCTAGGTAGTTATTTTTCTGTTGATGTAAAAATTTTGTATTAATTTTTGATTGCTTACTTACAAGTATACATTTGTAACAAATGGTGTGGCTCAGTGTAAAAGAGAAGAAGAAACGATTATTTGATATGTTAAAACAAAAGTGAAAAAGTAAATTGAAATATTTTTTCTTTTTTTAGAGATAAATTTCTTTACTCATAAAGTTTTATGTCTGCTGTTTGCATAGATCCCATCGAGGTATCTTTCATCTAAATTTTCATTGGCCTTGCCTTCGGGTAAATCGACAAGTTTATCTTTAGAACAAATCTGGAAATTTATCCTCGTGGCTTTGTTTCTTCAATAACAGTAAGATTGTGATTCCGATACGAGTATTTGCCCTATTCCACGAATCAATGTTGCTTCGGCTACGATATTGATCGGGAAAACGTGTTTCATCAAAAGTATAAATAATGTTTATAGTTATATATTATATTTTACCGTAAAATTTTCTATATTATGATTGTCTCACAAATTGTGTTAATTAATAATTTATTACACTCTTAATTATTTATTTTTTATTATCATACACGCCCTATTCAGACATTTACATGATTTGTAAAATAGTAGAAAATTTCCTCAGAAGTACACAATACACAAAGAAAAAAATTATATAATATCAGCATGTTTATTCATAATCAAAAATAAATATAAAATGTGAAGTAAATCAATTTATCCGTCAACATTTACAGCAAAAATGTCGACATCCTCTGCATATTCATTCCCCAAAGAATGCAATCTGGGACTGCGGAGTTAGCTAATGCATGTGTTCTGACATTACCACTGTAATAGAACAATGAATTGTGTCTCGATGACCTCAATGGTGCGTGCAAGTCAAGCAAACCAACAATCTATTATATTAATGTTTAAAAAGAATAATACATTTGATTAGTTAACGCTTTTAAAATACGCCGATAAAATACAGAATTAAATCCACAGATCAGTAAATTAATAGACATGAAATAGAGTGTACATATTGGAGAAGTGTTTGGAATATTAGTTGCGGGACGAGGGGCATTCTACGCACATTCTTGGTGGAAACATAAATCCGATAGTTTATGACTTATTTATGTAACAGTAAAAGTATTTACTCTTCGAAAATTAAATCTTTGTGTAAACAAGGCGTATTTTTTACATTAATGCATATTATATTGTCAGCGTTTAAATTTTCGTTTGCGGAGCTATTTGATTGTGTAAGTGGCACCAAAGTGATCACGTGGGTGACACTAAAATGAAAACATTGAGACAAGAAATTTGCGTTAGTTCATGTCTATGATTAAATCGGATCTATCGGAAAATAATGTTTTGAAATAATATTTGTTATTTATGGTTTTAAAATTATTTATGGTTTTAAAATATCAATTGTTAGAATCTCACGTAATTTTTGTGCGTGCTAATGGCTTAAAAGAACAAACATAATTAATGTGCCGACCCGAGTCTGGCAGTTTGCCCCGTGGACTACTTGTATACATTATGACATCTTTAAATAATTAAATGTAGCGTAAATTAATAAAAAGTGTATACAAAAGCGTAAATACTATAAGTGTATATGCTAACGAAAGATAGTCAAGCAGCTAGATATCAGAATAATAAAAAAAACCTTTTAGACATTCAGAATACCTATTATCTGTGAATAATCGCTATATTTTACTTATTATGTATTTTGTAAGATTCTATCATTTTAATTTATCCAAAATATTTAAAAATAATTTAAACCTAATGTAATATTTTTATGCTTAATTTTATTTTTTTATTCACCTCTGCCTAAGCTGGGAAAAACAGTATGAAGACAGATCTGGTCTTGATTAGTCAACAAGTACCGAAGCGGTTCATGACATGGGAAAATGGAAGCGCCTTGTCGAATCTTTGGACCCCCGACCTTCCTAGGATAAGTGAACTAAAATGATAATGATGATGACGTTTAATTCATTAAAACGCAAATAATACTTATGTAAGTTAACTATTAAATAAAAATGTCGCAAAAATATAGCACTGTTATCCGGAAATAATATTAACATTTCATTTACATTGTTAATCTTTTCGTTTTTAATAAGTATGATGTTAACATTCACTTTTTATTTATATTACGGATTTTAAGTAGACGTGAACAATTTTCATCCATGAGTGATAATCTAATCTCAGTCGCAAAACTGTTACTTAAGCAAAATATCTTTCTATTATAGCACAGTTACATGGCGTGTTAAGTTATCAAAAACATTGATATATATTATGTAATGTTAATATAAATTTGTTAAATAAATAAGTTATATGTAATAAAAACTCTCGGCACAATGCGCGGTTCCGAGGTTTTATATACAATGAAACCTCTATTTATCGTTTTTGAAGGGATCTATTAAAATAAACTATGAATGCGGAAATACAGAAAAGGTTACATTTTTCATATTTAAATGTTTAATATATATTCTAAAATAGATACATATTTCACATGTAAATGAATGTGTTTAAATAAAAATAAAATTAGAAAGATACACAGAAACAAACTTTCTCTCTCTCTCTCTCTCTCTCTCTCTCTCTCTCTCTCTCTCTCTCTCAATCGAGATTTCACTGTAATGTATGTGAGGTATATAAGTATATATCGTGTGCATACAGTTTCTACATATTTAACTTATATACATTATAAATGTTATAAGTGGACACTGAAGGGCTTGTTAAGGGTATCTTTTCACTGCGAATAACAGACCTGTTTGAACGGTGCGGCGGTGTTGTTGGCCCTCCAACCATCCCCTCTCCCTAGAGGGGATGTTTAAGAGTTTTAGAAATTAAAAAATTCACTATGAAACACTTGTATTCTTGTTCGGCGAATGGTACTTTTGAAATAACAATGTATCATTTGACATTTACATCAAACTGAGATATTGAGTGTCAAAGTTTTGAGTAATAATTTGTCGATTTCTTTGGCAGAGTCTGGTTCATCGCCCACGAGCGAAATTTTCACAGAAATATCGCTATATGATTTCGGGCACTTCACATAATATAACTTATAGGTATATTATATATATTTGTATTCAAATCAACACTTGGTGTTCTAACAAAATATTACATGCGTACGTGCTTCTATAATATAAATATTTTTTTTTTGTTATTTCCTAAACTATTGGGAAATTAACCTGGCATAATCAGATGAACCTCACATTTATAGATCGACGCGCTTGTTCGGTGTCTAGTCGTTAAGATACTCGCCTAGTGATTTAGTGGTCGGGGTGCTATTTTCATAGTACAAGTAATTAGATTAGTTTGAAAATAGTAAGAATATTGATGTGAGATGTGTTCCGTATACGTTTGTTGGAAGCCTAAACAATCGACTAGCGTTCATGCGATTATGAGCAGAATTTGTCGAGACAGTAGAGAGTGGCGTTCTATTCCCTCCGCTTACCCTCGAAAAGAAGGAGCGCGATGGCAAATAAATTAAAGCAATAGTAAACGATTATGAAACCTTGAAATGTTCTTCGTGTAAGTAAGTATGTAATATGTTCTTGTGTATTGGCCATTTATGGCAATGAAATTTTCCATTTCACCATTTGAAAGGTATTTCAGGAAAGGTTAATATTTAATCTAGCGATAAATTGGGATGCCAGAACGCCTTAAAAGATTCTCGCCATTTAGCGGATCGTTAGCAATATTAGAATATGAAACCCTTGAATAATGAATACATTTATTTCTAGATGGCTGGCTCCCCTTTTCCCGCTCCGTACGAATGATATTTTTCATTGTTGGAGTGATTTTGCATAAAAATTGGATACTTATGTTTTACGAACGCGAAATAGGTTTTTTTAAAAATCATTTATGGATTTTGACGGTATAGTTCACTCTTCTTTCTTAAAATTAATTAAGTAAATAAGATCCTTTGTATTTCACTTTAATGGAGGTGATTAAATTTATGAAAACATATATCTGAAAACATTTTATGATCAGTATGGAATAATTAGGTGGGGAAGAGCATATAATAATATAATGAATTCTATAATATAATAATGTAGAGAACAATCATCAAAGTAATATTAAAAAAAGATCAAAACACTTTTTGAAAAATTCCCAGTTCCCAAAATAGGAAACATTTACAAAAAAATCTCAATTAATCAATTAATTAAAGAAAATAACACTGTACAATTTGAAATAAGCACATCATTAAGGTTTAAAAATAACTTTAAAATCCCTAAATGTAACACCAAACACTATCAGCAAAATTAGCCCTAAACAAATTAAAGAAATAAAAGATATACAAAAGTTTAGAATGAAATTAAATGAACACTTCAAAAACACACAATTAGAAAATAAACAAATATTACAGAACACTTCAGAAGCACACAAATAGACAATAAATGAAATACTATATAAAATTATTATAGTGTAAATCCCTCTCTAAGCACAAGAGCTAGTCTCTTTTTTGGAGAGATAAGCGAAAAAAAACCATGTAATTTGAATAATGTAAAATACTGAATTCATGTTACAATTAATTGTAAAAATGTCAAATAAATTTAAAAAAGTAAACACAAATAAACATTGAATTTATTCTAAACCTATTTGTGGGAAATATTTTTAAAAAATCACGTAATAATGGGTACTGTAGAATAAATTTTACGTAAGGATTCAATTGGCTTAGTGTGAGTGATACCATGCGTAATACGCACATTTGGCACTAGGTCAGGCCTCTCACGATATTAATAGATCAGTTGGTCAACTATAGGCAAGGCGGCCGTTTAAAATTATTTAAATACAAGTTGTCAACAAAATATATTTACGTGGTGTAAACTATAAAACTTCCATATATCTATGTTTATTTTTGCGATTTTTTAAATGTATTATACATTTTTTGTTTTTATGTAATTACTAACATTCATTCAAAAGCAATTATAGTTTTTCCATTGTTATAAATATAAAACTACCCACTTACACTAAAAAAAACCGTTTACTAAGAATAGTGTAACTATTGCATGGTATCGAAAAACATATAAAATATATTTCTCAAAAATTCTGTTACATTTATCTAATTGAAATTGTAGAATGTAGAAACAGCTAGTATATGTAACTCTTTACCATAAATAATTATATATATTGATAAAATTAATACACGATTGCATGTAAAATATGATACTTTATGTCGCGACTATGTTAACTAGTTACGTACTTGGTATAAACTCGCCACATTTTATTAAAATACTTGGGATACGTTGTTTAGCAAACAGGGTTAAGACTTAAGCCTACACGATAAAAACTTTCTTACAAGCTTAAATTGTAAATGTTTGAACAGTATTCGTGTGAATTTTAATTAATAAATTAACATTTTCTCTCGTGCCGCTTTCAAGTATATCCCTTTTGTCTTCACGTCATCATTTTAACAGAGCCGGTGATTCATACAAAATCTAACTATAGCTCTTAATAATAATTAATTCATTATTTAAAACATTACGATACGGCAGAGTATAATATCGGTACAATTCTGATATATTTTTAATATTTTAAATAAACATCTTGTGGTTCATTTATTAGATGAAGGAAAGGGTATTTTTTTTTAAATCGGTTGAATATAAATAACTCACAGTGGTTTATAAAACAAAGTTAATAAACTTAACTATAGATTATTATTTTATTTTTAATTTATCTCCTCAATCTATGAGCGTTGATGAAAAATTTGTATAAAGGACAAGGTTATGTGTCAGGCCCGAATAATGTGGCGCTCTCTCTCTACCTCCTACTATCTTCTGTCTATCTTAACGTGAAAAATAGCATAATGGATAGTTGGTTAATATATATATGTATATATAATACAAATTTAATCAATTACAATTTTTCGATAAAATTGATTTTATATGTGTACCATTCTAATTAATACATTTAATTTGTATTTAAAATATCACAGACCTATGTTCTGAATAATTACAATTTCACGATAAGAATGTGTTCCCCTTATAATTTTATTATATTAATTTGTTGTGTTAAAGTTTTATATAATGTAAAAATGGACTAGAAACCTTGACGCCATATATTGTACTTAAAGTAATTTATTATTTAAGAAACATTGCAATTTAAAATGTCGGTTGCTATCTACTGGAAAAAAATGTCTCATTAAAAAAGTTTGATATATACAATAAAATTTGATGAGATTACTAAGGTTGCGATATATATGGTTGATATAAATAAGGTTGATATAAATAAGGTTGATATACATATAATTGATATAAATAAGGTTGATATACAGGCTGGCCCAAAAAAAGTGAGAACATCTCGTAACACATGACTTTTTTCAAAACATAATATAATTAATTATAATTCTTAATGTAATTTTTTTTGCACAATATTTAGCTAATCAGAAGTCATCAAAACACCCCGTATTTGCATAATCTACTGGGTTTATATTTGGGCTGTTCGGTAGTCACATGCCTGGCTCGATGAAATTAACATTCTCACGACGAAGAAAGTTGATTGTATTTCTGGCTGTGTGAGATGGAGCTCCGCCCTGCTATAATGTACTGTTATGCTGTAATGTCTAGATAAACTCCAGACTTTGTTTTGAAACTCTTTGATCATTTTCTTAGCACCCCAGCGTTTTTCAATTCGAAAATTAATAATCAAAATAAAACGTAATATTGGTAAATATGTAAGTAAATTAGTAAACTATTTATGCTATTGTTGATATGGTCAAACTAATTATGATGTCACATTTTACGAAATGTTTTCAGTTTTTTGGGTCACTCTGTATATTAAATAGGATATATATAACAAAATCTGATGAGATTAATTACAATTAATAAGCTTGGGAAAGCCCTCTTTGGACAACAGGATGTTTCAAGCTTAAGACTCTGAAGCAGTTTTATTTTTATTGAAATTTTAGTTCAATTATAATATATCAAGTGACTTGTTTAATTTAATTAGTTAAATTATATACTGGATTTATTACTATTTAATGACTTTTCATTGTTACGCGTTTATTTAGACTTCAATAGCTTGAACGTACAGGAACTCTCCTAGGTACCTACAATGTAAATAGTCAATGATCATATAATGTCTTCATAGACAGCTGCTGTAGATGTGATCCAATAATATGAATATACAAAGTAATAGCATAAGTAATGAACCTTATTTCTGTTCATTTTGTTAGCGACATCTACGCATATTTATTCCAACAATTTCAAGTTTTTGTGAAAAGTATGTGCGGATTTTCACGGGTGAGAATGCAATTTCGTGACTAAGGGCGTGCGTGACAAATTGAAAACCTTAACTTGACCTTTTCGAGATTCGTGTGCCCTCCAGATATGAATTCCTGTGCGGATTTTTCTCATTGAGATTTGTGAAAAATAGCGTTTACGGTCGCCGAGATCTGTTCGATACTACTCGTCTTTTATCAGATACAGTCAGGTAGAGGATGATACGAAAAATTGGTATGCACATTCTTAAAACGTAACGCAATACTGCATTTGTCGTATATATATGCACACATAATGGAATACTTTTAATTTTAAATAAAATTGTCCTTCGCGTAATTATTAATAACAAATTTCAGAATAATATTATAATTATGTTTTTTTATCCATAATATCAAAACAACAAAAATTAAAGTGCTTCATGCGTATTGGTTCAAGGCAATTGCTCTGAAAGCGGTCGGCTTCATAAAAGATAAACGCAGTGGTCAATAGTGTTATTAATACAAATTAAATGTATTAATTAGAAAGATATATTAGATTCCGTAAAAATAAAGAAGATGGCTTTCAAATGATGGAACGATAGATCTATTAATTTGAAAATTGTAACGTATAGATTCGAAAATTTGTCGTCAATGCACTGTGGTGCTATAGCATAATCGATTAATGCACGTTCTCCAGATTGGAAGAGATCCAGGTTCGAATCCCGGTAGCAACAACACTATTTTTCGATAAAATTGATTTTTTTAAATTAATTCATTTAATTTGTATTAAAAACATCACAGACCGTCTGTTCTGAATAATCCCAACTTCACAATAAGAATGTGTTGTTCTCCTTAATAATATTATTATTATTTATAATGTCTAACGACGAATAGCAAGCACTATTTTTATCCATTTAATTTCAATCAAATCTAATTAACTAAATTTAATTCAAATTGATCATTTATAATTAAATCCCAAATAAATATTGAAATAATTATTATTTGATATTCGAACAACTTGTTTTTATCAAATTGCGAATGAAACTTATTAAAAATATTGAATTTCTAACAATATCATAATATTTTTCTGATATAATAAAGGCCACCTCCTGAATTACTTAAACAGATTAGTCTCTTGTAAGTCTTCTATTCTCGTTCACTGAATCTTTTAATTTCGTCCATGCTTTGTGACGGATATAAAATATCCACAAATATTAATCCACTTTTTTTTTCATGATTACTATTTTTTTTCTAACTTTCTTAATTATTTAACTAAGTTTAAAATATATAAAAAATACACTATACTTGATCTTAAGGTAATCTTCGACGGTCCCTCGTTACAAGGATGACGTCTGTCATGATTTCTTGATGACTGTACGTGGGTTTGTTTAAGGTGTAGGTCAGTGATGGCGAACCTATGACATGCGTGTTAAAGGTGATACTCCACAGCGTTTTGGGCAATACGCCAGCGTTCACTAATATCATAATTAACAAAGAACATGTCTTCTGCCACCTGACGTCTATCTGACAACAACGTTTGAATTTATCATTACGTACATATTACATATCTTTTTTGGGTCTCGCTTTGTAAAACTTTTTTGTCTATGCACAAGGCTTTGTACAGACTACAGTACAGTAGGAATCCAGGGCAGTACCGGCGCCGATAGCACACGCGGGATAATGCATAATTTAATGAAGCTAAGTACTCATTATATTTAATTCATGAATTAGTCATTCAGTCAATTGTGTTCTGACACCTGAAACCTGTCACTTGTCGCACTTGTCACATAAATTTATCAATTTCTGTATGTAGGTAATCAGTTGAACAAAAGACGATTATGACAGCACTATTGGGGCTCCTAATTGGTTGAAGGGAAGATTTCTACTTTACTCTTATTGGCTGTAAAATTTTCCAACTTCACTCGTGCTCGATGTGACATATTTGTTCAGCTGTCAATTGACTTGGTATTTGTCGAATTACAATTAACAAGTGGCATATTTATTTGGTTTAAATGCACTCGCGATAAGCACTAAAAGCACAATATCTGCACTAAATTCACCATGTAAATAACAAATCCCAGAACTTCGTTATTTCGCACCTAACCTCGCGTTTCGATATATATCGCATACCGAAATATATCATATCGTAAGGTAATAGCGATCCACGTACAAAATCAGACCGAATCGCTACCGTTGTTTGGGAGGACAATATGTGAAGTAATAAATTACGTAGATAAATAAGAGGAAATTCACGTCATTGCAGTAGCACATAGTAAGGAATTTCAATAGAAATCTGGTAACAATTAAAACATAAATATTGTCTACAATCTTTATTAAAGATCTCGGAACATCGAATTATAATATAGGTTTAATTTCATTAAATTTTTGAAGGGCCTGCGTGTACATAGAATATAAGGATTTATTTTTAAAATCTCAAATTTATCTCAATTTCTTTGAAACTGGGGCCATACCGTTGTGAATAGTTAAATGAATACCGTTTTATAATGAGAAAAATATTACATAAAGTATGTATCTTTAATATGTGGAGTTGAAATCGAGGATAATGAAGTTTGCGAAAATGTTACCAGATCTGTATATAATGGTTATATTACGTAAACATCCTGCAGGTTTTATTAGTTTATATAGGTACTCTCCGTATAGGAGGTTTTCCTACGCGTATTCAATTTATTTTAAATGTCATAGCTTTAAATTTTTTTTCTCAATTTGGAAACAATTATTATATTAAAATCAAAGTAAACATCACTGACAAAACGGAAAGTAGAAATCTTTTTTGAAAAAAATTGATCGTTGGACTGCTCCGCTGTAAAAAAAATGTATCACTGAAATATTATATAATGTAACAAGCAAGGTTACTTCGTCTGACATAGTTCAATTTGCCGACAATAGAAAGGTCCCGAGCTCAGTTATTTAGAAATAAAGATTTATCTTTTCAGAATTACTTTAGTTTTATATTTACTTTGGATATCAAGGGGTGACTAATTCTAAAGAACAACATCGCCAATAAAATGTGATTTTTTTATTATTTGATCGACTTTTATAATTGGATAGAGTAAACAGTGGATATTACATGACGGAATTCATGTTAATGAATGTGCTGATAAACTGGCCAAGGAGGCCACTCTTGCCAGAGTTTTCCCCCATCAATTCCATATTCCGATATATGACAGACTCAATGTTGTAAAAAAACATACGAATTCTATCTGGACTGGAAAATGGATGAATCCAAATAATTATAAGGGTAATCGGCCTAAAATAATTCAAAAATCTATTCCCCGCACCCCCTGGTTCGCAAAAGAACAATATTAAATATCTCTAGAATGAGAATTGGGCATTGCTAGGTAGCCTCACATTTATTCAAATTGAACTTAGTAGATTCCCCAATGTGTGAGTGTGGTGCCGAGGAGGAAATCCTTGACCATATCTTTTTTGCCTGTCCATTGCGGATCACAGGTTTTTTTACAGTAATCTCGTCAATGGTAATTTTCAACTCCCGGTTAACTTGTGTCATCTTCTTTCCCTTAACTCGCCACATTTAATCTATATAATAGCAAGTGTTTTGAACGACAATGGTATTGACTTGTAATGTAACATTTCTTATTCTATATATATAATAAAAATTATTATAATATTTTTTATTATAAAATAAACTTTAAACTTGATTAATGGCACAAATCACTCTTTAAGGGATAAGAAATAGGATAGCCTGTTTAAAAGAAGAAGAAGAAGAATATAGGATAATAAAGGCAATTCTTGCAATGTACATATTTGGTATTGATCTTTATGAAATAGTTCAATTAAATTTTGCCTCATATGCCATCATATTAGATATGCACCTGTCATTACAAAAAGTACACAAACCTGCCCCTTTTTTCACTTTTTTAACACCTATTCTACATCCTGCAACTCATCATATAGTGATTGTACATTAGTTTCGGACACAACAATATGCTTATCTCCATACTCGAGAATATCAGCCGCTGGGTATACCCATAGTTACTTACTCTTTGCTCACCATCACTCTTCATCAGCCCTCCAAACAAATGTTTTGACATTAAGGAGTGTTTGAAGCAGTAAAGTTTCATTGTTTTATTATTTTTAAACTCTTGGCTAAAACTTTTTGTTGTTTAGAACTGGTTTCTTTGCCAGAACATTTTTGTTACTTTATTGTTACTAGTGCATAAAGTCACATTTTCACCTTAGCCATTGATACCGTACTCTTTCAAGCGTCTTGGATATATCGTATATAAAATGGCTAAAAATAATAATTTAATCGTCACTTTCTGAACGCTTTAACACGCTCATGGCAAATGTCCATCTTCACTCGGCGATTGGTTCATGTTTGATAATATTCGGTTTAAGAAATTGAATAAACAGAAGTTGATTAAATGGGACCATCACTTCCAATCTGGCTATGTTCTTTCACTAGTTCTGTAGAAAAATTTATGTTTTAAGATGCTCGATTTTAATAAGTCTGCCCTTATAACCTTTTCTAGCTATGGTCAGCACGAAACGCAAGACTGGAAGCTTTTGAAACAAAACGAGCCATGTCATGTTTTGTGATTCGCGCTTCAGACATTTTTCCATGGATGCACACGTTTCTCGGTTTTTTACAGAAACCACTTTATATATGAGATGTATGCCTCAATAGATCTTTCCTATTCAGTTGCACAATACGAATTATTATTTCTGGTAAAATTAAATGAAAGGGCTAACTTCATTTTATTAATATTTATTCGGTTTCAGTAGTCCCAATAGTTTTTCTTTTGGATTGTTGAAATTGTGCATTGTCTGGAAACAATTCAATCTGGTGAACCCAATATCCAGTACATAATAATGTTCATTTTCACGTTAGTTTCCCATACTAAATGCATTTCAATTATTAACATCTTTGTGTAATTTGAAATAGTGGAAACACTTGTTTTCTTTTGTTTATGCCGTATGCACATTGGATTGTGTGCATTAAAGTTGTCGACAAAATGTTAATAATTTTATTTTAAAGACTAATTATTTTTAATCTTTTTTATTATTTACGTACATATATTTCAGAAAATACTAATTTATTTTACTTTCCGCGAAATTTATTCAGTCCATTGAATACACTTTTTTCATCAATGTAAAATTATTGGTATAGTAAACATACAATGCAAAAATTTTAATAAAGATATAAGGTATGTGTTATTAAATTTCAAATCTGTCGATTGTTTATTTATTTTTTTGCTATAAATATGCAATAAGCTTCACTGTGATGTTGCATAATATTATCATTGAAAGATTATGTCAACTTTTTGGATTTTTCTTAGAGTCTTAACCTCTTCCTTACTAACGGAAAAATTGTTTACGTTGCTGGACAAGTAATCATAAACATAGAATGTAGGGAATTCTGACCTAGTTTACAGTATATATTTATGAACTCCGGTATTAGTACGTACATATTATCTCCAAACTCTAGGGATTAATATTTTTGTTTAATTTCGGGATTTCAAAATTAAATCAAGATTTTAGTGATGCTCGGTATTTTGTTATTGCTTCGGGCATATTATCCATAAAATGGATTCACATTTAAATTATTAATTGTCAACTTTGAATTACATTTCTATTACAAAATATAAAATAACGTTTGATTCCTTTGTGGCAGACGTTTTTTTTTATCACATCGGTAATTACAAATGTGTTAAAGCTCTTTTCTCACTCCTGTCTGGAGAGGAAATCACTCTTTTTTCATTAAATCGGGAATGTTTCTACATGATTTGGTCAAGAGGTGAATATGAAACGACTGATGCTGACTAGATTCCCATACTACTTATGGGATGATGAACTGACATGTTTATGCTTGTTCACGACCGAATAAGTAAACGAAATTTTCGTATCTACCGGGTGTAAGGCTGGAATTCTGTTTAGAATATTAAAAATCTTGCTTGCTATTGGTTTTTACATATTTAGTAACTAGATTAGAAAAGCTACATTATACGAGTGATACGGTTTTTCCATAATTCTACTGGCATTTCCCACGCACGGAACTATAGCAGACGAAATAAGGCTTGACGTGAGATGTCTTTCCTGTCTGGATCATTTTACAAAATAAAATACACGAGAAAAGGATTAGTTAATTAAAAATAAAAGCAAAGTGGTTTATACTGCAAGACTTACTGTCATATTTTTATTCGACTTCAAGATGTGCTGAAAAACTTTCCGCTTGATGAAGGCGAAGCTCGCTTTTTACGCCGGTCCATAGCGTTGCAGAAGAGGAAATTATTCCGCCGAGTCACGAGCTACGAGCGCGGCCGCAGCTCAGCTACCTTCACATTGCGTTTTTATTTTTTCATTTGTTGTGGATTGTTCATTTTGTGTTTTCTTTAATGTTTCCTGTTATACGATACACTTTCTGAACAATATTTCGAAGAGTTATGAATACATTTGAAAAATGTAAGAAAAGGTCTTTCACTATGATAAAATGAATTTAATGACATATTTTGGAATTACTTTTATTTGGCAATACTTTTGAAAAATTATCCACTAAAATTGGCATTGAAAAATAGTCTGGAAGGATTATACTAAGAACAGTTATATAGAAAATAATACCTGGAGGCATCATTTTTATATTCGGAGAAATATTTTTAATTTTATATACTTTTATCAATTAACGTTTAGGGGGATTTTGAACTTTAATATTCCATTTACTTCTTAACGGCAATTAATACTCTTCGCGCCGACATTCCGTTATTTTTTTAAATCGACAACGGAAGCTTTAATTTCTTAACTGTTCAAAGGTTTTTAGTGAAACTTTGTGGAATTCCATGATTAATTTGTAAATTGAGTCAAACTCGAATAAGTCGAATAATATTGATCTATAATATTGATAATGGGAAGATGTTCCCGAAAAAGTTATATATCATTTAATACAATGAAAAGCGTAGTGGAATAAAACCGAGTTTGACTCAATTTACAATATATTATTTTTATTACACGAAAGTGCGAATTTTAACATTATTTTGTTATTTGACTACTAGAACATTACGTTCTGTGCTATGGAAATACGATTAATTTCCTCAACGGACGACCATTCTATTCTTGGATTGATAGGCAATTGTGCATCCTGCCAATCAGTTCTACGGTGAAATTTCATATTGTGAATCAGTAACATAAATTGCTTTATTTGTTAATGATGTAATAGCAAATTAATTATGAGATTTTTATTTAAATTCTGTAATATCTACAGTGGATTTACCAAACATAATAATTACTGTAGTGTAAAGTGTTATATTTTATTAAAATACAGACAATCGATAAAACAATTTGAAACTTCAACTTTTGAGTCTGAAAACATGAAAGGCACACAGACAGACATCCACGGCTTCTGAGTCTGTAGGATGAAATAGATTAGTTAGTGAATTAATTAAATTTGCTGCTAATTTTATTTAAAAGTTAGTGAACTAATTGTATGATTATATATTCATCATCATCATAAATTACATTTTCATTTTTAAGATATTTTTCTTTAATACTTTAAAACTTTTTTAATATTATTTTTTTATTCGTCCTTTACAAATTGAATTTACGATTCTAAAATTTTTTATATATTTTAATCTGGTAGCTGAGTAATTTAGAAAGCTTCCAATACGAACGGAGTCGTAATCCGACGTAAACAATTAAGCACTGGTTAAAATTATTAATATATTTTATATACTGTATCATTTTAATTAGGCATTTATTAAATTGCTGATCAAATAAAACATTATTTTAATAAAATAGTCTAGAGGCATATTCCAGGTAATCTAGAAGCAAAATATTTAACGATGAATGAATTTTACATTTTTATTTAGATTATTGCTGTTCCGTGATTATTATTATTATTATTATCTAATCGTTTTACATAATCCCTATATCGATTTTGAAAATATCAATTCACCTGAAATATGGGTAGGTATATTAATATTATTTTGCTAATAGCGGAGCAGCGAAGAATATGGATAAATATTGCATCTAAACATTATGAATAATAATAAGACTTTTTACATTTAAACATCAATTATGGTGATGTCTATGAAAACAAAGCATAAATATTCCATCAAAATATTACCGCGATAATGTCAGCAAAAAATAAAGATAAAGATTCTAGATGGTATATTAATATTATTTTGACAATTCATCCATTGATTGTCGTTGTGGTTATATAAGTCTTTTATAAGAGAGCTTTGTGCGTGCAACTACTCTTGCTATCATTTATAATACAAGTATAATATTAGATTTTAGCTGTTTAATAGAATGCCCCCCTTTAGCAATACTTGTCCAGGGTTCGACCATCCAATTGTGGCTGTCTATCCAATGTTCATAGGACTTGCGCATTGGCTTTTAATTATTTTTGTCAATACATATATCAAACTTTTTATTTCTATTTTCTCTTCTTATGTGCTTCTAACATATTGTTATTCTTATATACAGAATATGTACTTCTACTTAATTAATATTATATACTTTACAATAAAAAAAAATTAAATTATTATTTTTTATGTTTATATATATATATATTGTGTGTACTTTTACTAAATTGTACATACTGTGATATATTATTTCTTATGAGCTTTAACTATATATATATATATATAGTTAAAGTATATATATATATCAATAATTAGTTTAAGCCTATAGGTGTGTAAATATAATATAAATAAAATTCATGTTACTATTTAATTTACTCTAGTATTTTATTTCTACTATAATATTTATTTTATTCTATGGATGTGTAAATTAAAATGTTAAAAAAATGTGATCTTATGAAATGATCTATTTCACAGATCCAATATTATCCTGTAAATTCCTCTTTAAATTGAAGAAATGTATTATTATTTTCATTTAATATCTGCAATGATCAACTTCTTTGTTTCAATGCATCCCACATTAGTGGAAAGTTGACAAACATATTTATATTTACCTTTTTAATCCCGCGCAGGTTCGCCAACAACAGAGTTTTATTGTTTTTCCACTCAATTAAACCTCCTGCGGTACCATTCGCCCATTGTTCCCCGTCGCCCGTAACCCAGGTACAGTTTGCATTCGGATTCTAGGCACATGGTAAAAAGAACTACCACTTCATTCCATCTCTTTTCGTTATTATTATAACAAAGACCGAACTTTTATTTCGGTCAGTACCAAAAATTGCTAGATAAGGAGTCGATTTTTGGCCAATTTCAATCCCTGGACAACAACAATGGCATTTTAAATCCGCCGTTTGGCGCGATCGGCGATATGACAAATAACGTCATTTTCTCGCGACCAATTGTTGCCCGATTTCATTTCGTCGAATTTATTCGTTTTAATTTTGTTTTTTTTGAATGAGGAATGTGTTGAAAGTAGGGACGTGACCGCACCAATAAAGCTTAATGCCATTTCAAAAACAATAAAATCCAATTTAACCACAATGGCTTGTGTGTAGCTAATTGATCACATAAATCATTTAATACAACATCTTTATTCATTTTAAATCAATGTAATTGTGGCAACCGGAAATGTAGAAAGTCGGAGGGGATAAGGTCCTGCTCCTACTCCTGCTTGCTGAAATGCTTTTATTCTTCGGACTGCAGGGACGGATGATAAAGGATCATCAAGAGGGTGAACGTCAAAATATCTTATGAGGGTCACGGTCTCCATCTCCAGCAATAAGGGAAACGTCTAAAGAACAAGAATTCACGAAATCGACAATCTTATTTTTAATCTGTACCATAAATGAGTATGTAAAGAAAGTTAGTAATATTAAATAAATATAAATAAGCGTTATTTGTGAAACCGTTAAATGTTAGAATAACTCGACAGCATGCAACCCGTACAGTAAACAACAGAAGTAATATTTTGTTAAATAATTTGCCATCTGTACATTAGTAGCACTTTTAATGATGATTTTTTTTAATGACCTGCGAGCGAAACGCGTATTTCGAATAAAATAATTATAAAATTGTCTGGGACTTTTATCACTTGACTGGATATGAAAGAATATTTCGTTCTTAGACGTTCTATTTTTTTAAATTTAGCCGATCTCCTTGTATAAAGCCTGGTTCCCGCGTGTCGATGGATATTATTTATTGTCTGATAAAAATTGAAGAAAATAAAAAGTAACGTTCCAACATATTTACATTGAAAATTAAATCGACATTTGTAATCAATCAAGATGGTGTCAAGTTTTTTAATATTTTGAGAAACGTACTTCTTCTTCTTCTTTCAAACAGACAATCCACCCTTCAAGAGTGATTTGTGCCATTAAACAAGTTTAAACATTATTTCATAGAAAGCAGTACAACAATATTATAGAATAGGGAATATTGCGTTACAAGTTAATACCATTGACATTCAAGAAATTTGCTATTATATAGCTTAAATGTGGCGAGTTGAGGGAAAGAAGATGACACAAGTTAACCGGGAGTTGAAAATTACCATTGACAAGATTATTGTAAAAAAAACATGTGATCCGCAATGGACAGGCAAAAAGACATGGTCGGCACCACATTCACACATTAGGGAGTCTATTATTAGAGAAACGTACATATATACTAAAAACTATTTGTTGTGAAAACAGTACAAAAATTGAAGTTTTGTAGTTAGGTGTTGGATTTAAAATAGTAATTTTGAAGGAAATTAGAAGATATTGAAGGTTATGAAAATAATGTACAAATTTTGGGCGATCAATTTGAACGTTTAATAAATGTAAATTTCGGAATAAGATTTTTTAAGATTCTTACGTGAATACAATACTTTCGTGAGAGCTGGTGCTTCCATCTCAGCTACGCTTTGCGCATCCAACGTGTGCAGGTATATATTATACTTCACATGTGTTCAATAATGTAATTCGATACCAAAAGGTATCTACAACTATTGGTTGTTGATTTGAAAATATGATTTCTTCCCAACATTATTGACGGGCTTTCAACGAGTATTTTATAACTAGCAAACATTATATTTTATACTTCCTTCGAAGCCCGGGAACTTAATCACAAATAAATGGTCATCATCCCATTCTTAATCCTGTTCTGTGTCTTATTTTTTTTTATATCTTATGTATGGAAATCGAAAAAAAAGTACGAATATATAATAAAAATTGATGAAATGTTTACATGAATTCGCGCAAGAAGCTTTTTGATTTGAATATCAAAATACAGTCTGCTGTCTCCACGAAAATATGCCATAATGGAACAAAATTAGTTTATTACGACATAAGGGAAAAAACTAAACTGGCCCATCCATTATATTAGTAGTCCACTATATTATAGTAGTAACATGCTAGTTGAATTCCCAGAATTATTGTCAGTGCCTTTGAACCCATCCATTACCTGGCTGTCCAAGAATCTTAATTGATATTTAGATTAGAGAATTAATTTTACCTTTTTGGGGTTTCGTTCCATCATGTTGTCAATCGGTCGCATATTTTGAATATCTCCACTATACCCGCTTTCCTAAGTTTGCCCAAATAAATGATTACTTGGATTTAAAGATGTTTGAACAATTTGAAAAGGGTTAAAAAAAGTCTATCGAAATTGGGTTGGATAAGTAAAATTAGTATAAAAGCTCCAGAAGATTTATAATTAATTAATATTATGGAAAATGATTGTTGTTGGATAAACATTAAAAAGTATTGACGACACAATAATATTTTAGAAATATCTGACTGGCACATGGGTATGTATCTCTCCCCTTCAGAAAACAGTAAGAATATTATATATTTTATTAGTTGCTTTGATTGTAACAAGTTAACGTGATATTTTAGTACGTTGTCTTCCTTGTCAAACTTCCATCATCATTCCAATTCATGGAAACATATTGTTTAAGATTTTCTCTCTGTGTTAATATATTTTTGGTGACCTTCAAACGTTATCGTGACATTCACAGAACCTAGGCCAAAATAACCTTTCTATTCAAATATGGGCACCTATTGTTAGAATTCTTTGAACTCTAGCATCAATTGAGTGGGATAGGCGCAGGGTACAGTATTTGTGAATCGCGGAGATTGATCGCAGTATTGTATTACTTTAGAATGTCATGTGGTTGAGAAGCTTTTTAAATCGTTGTATGGTTAGGTAAGGTACATGTTGTTTGTTTCATAACCACGGAGGTCAGGATTCGATCTTCGTCCCGGTAAGATAATCCTAATTTTGATAACAAAGCTCTTTGATTATTTTGAAAAATATGAAACGTATCGACACGACGTGACATCGTGACTCATTATTGTATTTATGCTAGATTTGATTAAAATTATATAAAGCTATGTGAACATGAATTCTGTCATAAAAAATATTTTAAAATAATCAGATTAATTAGCATTATTTTTAACCTGCAAGTTTAGGACGTTTGCAGAAGACCTTGTTCGTGGATTCATTTCTCATCTTGTTTCCTTTACTACAAGCTGTTTTCTCATGCATGTCTGAGTTAGTGATGGTAAACCGTTACGTGATTGTGTCGATGATTGGTAACTGGGATTTAACGATGATTGGTACCCAAGATTTAACTGTCAGAGGCTTACTTTCTAGTGTGCCAGTTATTGCTCGAAGAATTACGTTAATCAATCGTCGTTACAATCGAACACAATCACAGTAAAAATAACGGTTTAAATAACGATTTTACCATCACTAGTCTGGTTCCTTAATCAACGAATGGCATCGTATTTACATGTTCTGCAACAGTTCAGTGTAGGGTCTGCATTCACCACGGTTTGGAGTTGCTCGTCAGCAGATAAATTTGGAGCTTTTAAGACACTTTCACCATACACTTACACTCACAAATATTGTTAGTCGCAGCAGTTATTTTATTTTTTAAATTCATATAATGCCATATATGAGTTTTCTTCTTGGTCATAGGAAAGTTTTTGGTGTTGTTACACTATTGAAGTTGAAAGGAAACTGAATAAATCGGGTGGAATGTATCTTTTTTAAAATCAATGACAAAAAATAGGTTTCAAGAAAAAGGACACCCATTTATACTACTCGAAATAAGTAATATACTCGTATACATATAATTTATTTGTGTTACTATTATTATTATTATTATTGAATTTCTGATTGCTATTCTTTATGAACTCTTCCGAAACCAAGTAAAATTAATCATTTTAAGATTCAAGTATTGCGCCCTCTCGGTCCTGCCTCCTGACCTCTATTGCTGAAATTTGATCCCTGATCGTACCCACATGCTTAAGTTAACCCAGTGAGTTATGGAAATAATTATGTCGGAGATGGTCCTGCGGGATATTATAAGAAATAAATTAAAGTGCCGTAGGGCCAACTATGAAATTAAAGTTCACCGAATACCAAAGCTGAAGTGGCAATGGGCAGCTTAACCAAAGAAGAGACAAACATTGTGGTACGAATTTTCTCAAGTGAACAAAATGTGTACCCGCTAAGTACATTTAAAAGTCGTATTTTTTTTATTATTATCGGGTTACCATTACTCTGTCAACGTAAAGCATTTCTTCGCAATATCATATGCAACTTGGCGATAATAAAAGTTTTCAAAATGAAACTATTATATGTCTCAACTTAACAATTGACGAGGAAAAGAAAATTCGTATTGGAAAAGCGAACAAAAATCATTCCTTCTAATTTCAGAGCTAAACAAATATTCCGCCTCCATTAATAGTGGAAAATCGCAACAAAATTACTAAAATTGACGCCATAACAATCAACGCCCCCAAATGCCAAACCATCCAGATGGTGTCAATTTCTAGAGTATTTTCTGGCACTAAGTCACACCGTTCTTATCGTACCGCTGTATGGCAGCAACAGTGCACACGTATTCTGCTTCTTTTTACTTTGTGTGTTTATGTTACCAAAAATGTATTTGTATAATAGATTTGACCGTTGCTCGGTACAAGGTATTTTCACAAAGCACCGCGTGCCACTTATATTTTGTTTATATTATCCAATTACAAACTTTGGATTTATTGCTCTTTTTTTTTGTATTTCAGTCACTCAACTGCATTGCGACACGAAAAACATTACATCTAAACATTTTATCGTAATTGTATCGTGCCCGATCGTGTAAGAGCATTAATTCGGTTTGTTATCAATACAGTAATTTAATGTAAAAGTAAAAATATAATAATAAACAAATTCTCAACAGAGCTGAGACGGTTTTTTTTTAAATATGTTATCTCTTCAATTAGGAAAAGTGCACTGCAATTACGTAGGTAATTAGAGTCAAATTAAGCATTTTTTCGCAAAAAACTATAGCAAAACATAGTTTATTTTTATTATGATACCTTTTTTATGTAAGTAATGACAATATGATATATTTTTTAATATCTAAATATTTTATTATTGTGTTAAAAAAAATAAAGACAGGATTATTTATGCAATCTAGCATCAGATCTCACTCAGGTACCTTACGCTGAATTTCGAAATATTTTTGTTTAAAAAAAATTGATGTAATTTTTTCTATTTTTCCTTTCATTATTTTTAAATATTAAATATTTAACAATTTTTAAATATTGTTTATTCCAATAAGTAAATATATATCAAATAAATCATACATCAAAGATTTATGTAAAGTTATATATGTATATAAATCTGATTTTAAATATAAAAATGTATAATTCTGTTAATATTACAGAGAAATATATGTTAGGATAATGTAAATAGCGTAACGGTTTTGCTTATTGACGTAACTAATTGTGTGTATTTTGTGAGATACACACAGATTGATAAACAGTAATACATATTATAATATTGAATTCATTGGATCTACATGGTGTCAGATAAATAAATAACTACGCGACGGCTTAATACGTCGCTGGCCGTGGTGGAAACTTTTTTGCGCTGGGCCGTAGAGTGGTGGTTGTTTTATTTTATTACATTACAGTACGAAGATATCTGTCCGCCGTGTAGTATTTGTCAAAAAATGCTGTGAATAATTCTTGAATATGATAAACTCGGATCATTTTATTGCATTGCAATTCAAAACGGTTTTAAATAAAATATCGTATTCACTTACGATTTAAGGTTAATATTTTTTATTTGTCCATATTATTTAATTTCTTTAAGTGCACTATATCCTTCATGTTCATGCTTTAAGTAACATTCTGACAATAATCATTTAAACAATTCGAAATAGCTCTAGGTGTACATGTGTATATATCATGTATGTTACATTACATAATGCATTATTAAAGCAATATAATAAGGGATTTCCTCATTGTAATATAGATTCTACGGAAACCCTGGCCGCATAGCGGCCTTATCAGCCGATACATGGGCGCAATAGCCACCCGCATGACCTAACTGTAAACAATCGGCCACAGCCAATGTTCTACTAGTATGTGTTGAATAGCCACCGGGATTTGAACCTAGGAACCTAATACTGGTAATCGTGCAGTAAGTACGTCGGGCAGCATATTTTAAGATTTCAGATTTCTAGGTTACGTACTCGTATTAAGAGAATATTTTGAGGAAATAACAGACAAACATTCTCTACTATTATGTAGAATAATGAAGATTATAGATTATGGTCGTAAAATGAATAATTAATCCTGACAGGACTTTATTATTGTTATTGTGATTGTTCAAGAGCGCCATCATTCAAGCATTATATAAAGTGTAATAAAAGATTACATATTTTTTCTAATACTATCGTGAAAATATTTTATTATTATGCTATTTTTTTTCAAATTGCCTTATTATTGTATTTCTTTAATGATATGTCACTTTCATTCAGTACCACCAAAATTATTATTTTTAATATTTTGATACATAACTGTAGGTAGTATGAGGGATTTTGATGTTCAATGCAAATATTAACGTTGCTCTTTCATGTCAGACAATAGTATATATAATAGGTTAGTAAATTTACTTAGCGCAGGGGTTGACTTGAAAGCGGGTGTTTTTTCCACCGACGTTCATATTTTAGCATTCTCCACGTCACGAGACATTTAACAGTTTTAGTTTTTGTATTAATACTCTTAAAAATGTATACGGCTGGCAGTTTGACTATCGAATTAATTATTCTTTTGCCGACGTTACGTCTGCTTTCAAGTCCTGGAAAGTTTTTGACTAAAAGCGATTCGTTAAATGAACTTAAATGTAACTTACCTCGATGATCGCGAAGCAAAGCAAAGTAAAGTTATGTACCTTTAAATTATCTTTTGATTCTTCCAAGTGGCGGGGACTCCAATTTGGTATCTGTTTGAGTGAAATCATTATTAGTTTTGTTATAAATATTTTTTTCACATGTCACAACAGATTTTGATTACTTGAAAATGTATATAATTAGTACAAGTTGATAATTTGAATAATGCTTACCACACTGAGTAAACTCATTTCATATACCCATATATTAATTTATTAATTTTCTCCGAACGTTCGTTATTTATCTCAAACAACATGATTTTATGTTTGACCACACTAATTCTTGGTTCAAATTACGTACACGTGACAATGTATCCAATTTGGTCCTCTGCGTAGTACCGTTTCCAATTGGATCGATTTGACTTGTGTGTAATATGCATGTATTTAGGTGTTCCCGTTGTTATCTGATTACAATTGTCTAAAGTTGTCCATTTCTTTTTGATGAAAATGCCTTGATTAAATTCATCAGAAAACAGAAACTTATGCCCCAAAAAAGTATAGGAATATATAACATATATTTTCTATTTTATAAATTATTTAACTTTTTTATGGTATTATTAACCAATTAATGAGTATTTTTTTAACAACAACCGTTTTTGAAAAAAATAGATTTGATTTTACATCCCGAAAGAGAAAATTGTGTTATTAGAAAGCGGTTGATGTTTAAAAATTACTCATTAAGTGATTAATTATAAACAAAGTTAAATAATCTATAATGATAATTTATTTATTTGATTCTTAGTACAGTGTTGTTATATCATAATCGGATAAACATTTGAGCAAATTAAGACATATATTTGGGTACCCTGCCTGCTACACTAGGTATTTTACTGTATTATAACAGACAGTGTTCTTCCAGTATAGTAGTAAACAAAGTGCAATGATCAATGTACAAAATTTTATATATATATATAAAGAGTTAAACAAGATATCATTAGATTAGGTAAATACTTTGTGAAACTTAACGTAAATGCTTTGTTCAATGTATAAGATATAATATATGGTATATGTAAAGAGTAAAGCAAATGCAATTAAATAACATAATTAAAACGTAAAACTCAAAGTAAGTCGAATGATCAATGTATAAAAAAAACACGAAAATAATGAACATAATAATCCACAAAGTTAATTTTATAAATATTAAAAATATGTAATTTCATACTTTTGACTTGATCTTTATATTTCTTACAAATTTTTGCATTTCTTTTATTCGTACCTATTACCTATATAATTATATAAAATGTTTATACTACTCCCTAACTATCAATTTCTTATTAAATTATATCACGTTTGTGAAGTATGGCCATATCTTCTTACTCCTGACGTCATCAAAGTTAATCTACTTCACAAGCTTGAGCTATTATGTAGTATATATTATGTATGGAAGTTATCTAATATATTTATTTGGATTAAAGTTAGTCGTTTTCTTTTCTACTCTTGACGGAACTTACTCTCGTTCAAGAAGAACTTACATAACACACTTCCACATTTGTGGGAGCTCTTCGTAGCACTAGAGCTAACGGGAACTTTATTTATTTACTCCCGAACTTTTCCCTTTATCAAAACACATTATTATAATTAGTTACTATGTACAGTAGGAGTACGGAATCATACTAAATTCTGAGAAATTGTGTTTTCTTGCAAACCGTACCCTGAATATATAACACGATATCGTAACCTTTCATTTGGAACCTTTTTGTAATATAACTTTTTTTAGTATAATTATGTAGCAGTCGCTCACCTAACACACCAAAAGTTGAAAAGCAATTTACGTCATGTCAATTTCGCATTGTAGGAAAGTTTTTATTGAGTTCCTTGACGAAAAAATCACCCGAGATATTCATCCTTCGGCGTAACTTTGTCTTCCAACTGATTCATTATCATCATTCTTCCGTGCGCACTCTCTCATAGTCCCCGCACAAAAAGTTCTGTGATTTTATTAAAGGCATCTGGAGATTTGCTCTTTCTTATGATTTCTCAGAAGCGCCCAAAAGCAATTTGCTAATAAACGGAAACCGATTATAGATCACTGAGACAACGGAGATGATTGTTGATTTAAATTTGCCGAAATAATGTGTACCTTATTATCATTTTTAGGGAAAAAAATAATTTGTACCAAAATATGTACATATTCGCGATAAAAATTGATAATACTTAGTTGAATATCTATCTACTTTATATATTTTAGCAAAGACTGCTTCAATGCTTTATGTGAATAATTGGAAAAATCATTTGAACGTTATTAAGATAAATCAATTAAGTAGTACATAGATATTCAACTAAGTTTTATCAATTTTTATCGCGAATATGTACATATTTTGATACAAATTATTT
Source organism: Eubasilissa splendida (assembly GCA_031772225.1). NCBI lineage: Eukaryota > Metazoa > Arthropoda > Insecta > Trichoptera > Phryganeidae > Eubasilissa > Eubasilissa splendida. The sequence continues at coordinate 20,377,401 of CM062846.1, read as the reverse complement.
TTTTCCCTAAAAATGTACAAATTATTTCGGAAAATTTAAATCAATAAACATCTCCGTTGTCTTAGTAATCTGTTTTGCACAGTAATCGGTTTCCGTTTATTGGCAAATTACTTTTGGGCGCTTCTGGGAAATCACAAGAAAGAGCAAATCTCCAGATGCCTTTAATAAAATCACAGAACTTTTTGTGCGGGGACTATGAGAGAGTGCGCACGGAAGAATGATGATAATGAATCAGTTGGAAGACAAAGTTACGCCGAAGGATGAATATCTCGGGTGATTTTTTCGTCAAGGAACTCAATAAAAACTTTCCTACAATGAGAAATTGACATGACGTAAATTGCTTTTCAACTTTTGGTGTGTTAGGTGAGCGACTGCTACATAATTATACTAAAAAAGTTATATTACAAAAACGTTCCAAATAAAAGATTACGATATCGTGTTATATGTCCAGGGTACGTTTTGTAAGAAAATACTATTTCTCAGAATTTAGTATGATTCCGTACTGCTACTGTACATAGTAACTAATTATAATAATGTGTTTTGAAAAAGAGAAATGTTTGGGAGTAAATAAATAAAATTCACAATAGCTCCAGTATTACGAACAGCTCCCACAAATGTAGAAGTGTGTAATGCAAGTTATTCTTGAACGAGAGTAATTTCCGTCAAAAATAGATGGTTTTCAAATAATGGAACGATAGATGTATCAATTTGAAAAGTGTAATATGTAGAATCGAAAATTTGTCGTCAATGTACCGTGTGCTGTAGCATAATCGGTTAATGCACGTCCCCCGGATTGGAAGAGATCCAGTTTCGAATCCCGGCAGCAACAACAATGTTTTTCGATAAAATTGAATTTATATATGTTGTGACCTCATGTTTCATCCGTCCTCCGGGCTCGCTCAGTGTTGGCATGAGATGCGTGGTTCTGATGCACCGAATTCATCATGTCGCCTGCCACTCACATCAGCTACCATTCTCAGGGAAAATGATAAAATTAGTTTCAATTTTTATAATATCATAATTTAATAGTTTTTGCACAGATATGAAAACATATGAATTTACAAGATAGAATATAGTAAAAATTGTGTCACTGAATGTGATTACAATAAAGGATTGACTGCCAAATCTATCCTAAACAAATAATAGAGTTCTTATCAACGTGTCAATATCAAAATTAGCAAGTTATCCTTTAGAATGAATGGTGAGATAAAACACTATGATGCACTAGATATTAATATCTTCACCTCAGAAATTATATTTCAACAATTTAAATACCTGATGTGTTTGTCAGGTAAAATATAGCAAACATCATGTCACATAAATGTGATCACAAATAAAGATCGATTAATTAATCTTTGTTTAGCAAAATAATGGAGTTTCATCAAAACGTCTTTAACAAAACTAGCAAGTTTGCATTTGAAATTAAAAGGTGAGAATAAACACTACGTTACATTAGATATTAAAAATTCACACCGAAATTTACTTTTCAGATGTCTTCGTTCTTCATGAGCAATCCACCATCTTCGTTTAGTCTTGAGGTTCCGAGATACCCGTAAAATACTTGCGTCACCTTACTTGTCAAAACGTCAAGAAGGCTGGGTCGTCAGCTTCCTTTTGAAGTCACACAGAATCCTTGAGTCGTCTTTTGTTGTAAAATAAGTCGAATTGAGAATAAAAGAAGCAGAGGAGACCAAATCGTATCCCCGCCCTGCTTTGTTCGTGGGTAATCTTTCACGACGAAATAGTATTGTCATCTACATAACATCTCTCTGCCATCATACGAGGAAGGGATGCTTCACATCCTGCAAACATACAAGTGAAATAGCACATCAAAAATCTCACTAACATGGTGCAGGATAACACAGATGCCCAATATATCAATAATTCTCACCCTTCCTTATTCCAATATGAAATCACATCTTCGTGATTATAGTATCGGGAATAGCTCCTTTGCGCTCGCAAGTTGTCAAAAAAAAAAACAAAATACCACAGATAAATTTTCCTTACGCGGTGCGGTGTTGCCATTTGGTAAATGTCAATTCCCATCACATCTCGTGCGAGATAGGTACCAGATATAACGTTACGATGTATATCTTTCTAATTAATATATTTAATTTGTATTTATTGTTCTATTTATGAGTTTCGCCAGGTTCTAGAAGATTGTGTTTCTCAGTTTTTTAATTTTCAGTTTAATATTTAAAGATTTATTTTTTATGATACCCATAATACATATGATAATGAATTTTAAAATATTTCGGGTAATTATTATTTTCTATTTGAGGTTAATTTTACATAATTGATATTTTAAATTATTAGGAGAGCACATTCTTATTGTGAAGTTGTAATTATTCAGAACATAGGGTTTGTGATATTTTAATTATGAATTAAATGTATTAATTAGAAAGATATACATATAAAATCAATTTGATCGAAAAATATTATTGTTGCGCCACCGGGATTCGAACCTGGACCTCTTTCCAAACCGGCGAAGGTGCATTATCCAACTGTGCTACAGTGACAATATTTTTAGCGACAAATTTTCGAACCTATATATTACCTTTTTGATATTAATACATTTAATCGTTCCATTATTACCTATGTTCTGAATAATTACAACTTCACAATTATAATGTTTTCTCCTAATAATAAAGTTGTATCAATGTGTCCAAAATTTAATAAAAATGAATTGATAATTCTGGCGTCTGTTATCAGATTACTCAAAGGTATTTGAGATTCTGTAAAAATAAGGTAGATGGCTCATTCAAATAATGGAACGATTAAATGTATTAATATCAAAAAGGTAACATATAGGTTCGAAAATTTGTCGCTGTAGCATAGTTGGATAATGCACCTTCCCCGGTTTGGAAAGAGATCTAGGTTAGAATCCCGGTGGCGCAACAACAATACTTTTCGATATTTTATATTAGATATTTTAAATGATTTTCGCATATAACATATTGTATATAATTCGGTGTTAGTGATAGGTACATTTTACGATATAAACATTAATTACGTTTGTGTGATACTGGATTTGATTTGATTTAAGCTAAAATGTTTCTTTTTATGTTGAAAATTCTTTGTTTTAATGTCTGAGATTGTACGATTAAAATTTTAGATTTTTAAGACCTCATTAACGAGAAAGCTTTATTTTTTCCAATATCGAGAAATTCCCCGAATGTCAATTTCCTTTCACCTTGGCCCTAAAAATTATTTTGCCGTTGGTTGTAATGGCCAATGGATAACCGAGGCAATATTTTCTGCCGACGCTTAAATGCGTAAATTTAGTTGTACGTTTTTATTGCAGCACTTTCAATGGCGTGTTGTTACGAATGACTAAATTGTGTGTAGTAAGACATCTCCCAACACGCTAATGTTAAAAATATTTGATTGTCAATTTTGCATGTAAACGGTGTGGGTCATAAATTAAATAATTTGGAATCGTTGGAGATAAATAAAGCGTGTAAAACTAATCAAAAAATTATAAACAACCAACTAAATTTAACTACGACTCCCATTCTAAATTTTTTTCCTTAAAATTATTCGACTAAATTTGTATTAAGTAACAATTTGAGTTAAGTACTAATTTTACTTTTTTTTTTTAAATAGATTCTGTTAAAGAAACAATCACATTTTTTTTTTTAGTTAGTATTGAAATTTTGAAGAAGAAAATGGTATTTTTCGTAACCGGTAGATGTATTTAAACTCAATAAGTGATTAATAAAACAAAGTTAACAAATAAAAATAATTAATTTTAACCACAAAGTTAATTTTGCTAATTTCAAAAGTAAAATATTTGATATCAACGGACAAAATAATAAAAGAGTCCACTCGAATTTAAGGCTAACGTGATTAAAATAAATATATGTAAATACTCTACCGTGTTTAATAGATGCTTCCACTTTTTACTGATCTCTTTCCAATCCGGGGAACGTGTATTAACCGACTATGCTACAGCACACAGTATTTTAGACGTCTTATTTTCGAACCTGCATGTTACACTTTTCAAATAAATACATCTATCGTTCAATTATTTGAAAGCCATCTACTTTATTTTTACGGAATCTCGGTTAATACACCTTCCCCGGATTGAAAAGATATCCAGGTTCGAATCCCGGTAGCAATAACAATATTTTTCGATAAAATTTACTTTATATGTATATCTTTCTAATTAATACATTTAATTAGTATTTAATAAATATCACAGACCTATGTTCTGAATAATTACAACTTCACAACAAGAATATGTTCTCCTTAATAATATGTAAGTTGTATCAACGTGTCCAAAATTTAATAAAAATGAATTGTTAATTCTGGCATCTCTTATCGGTTTACAAAAAAGTATTTGAGATTCCGTAAAAATAAAGTAGATAGCTTTCAAATAATGGAACGATAGATGTATCAATTTGAAAAGTGTAACATATAGGTTCGAAAATTTGTCGTCAAAAGTATTGTGTGCTGTAGCATAATCGGTTAATATACCTTCCCCGGATTAGAAAGAGATCCTGGTCCCAATCCCGGTAGTAACAACAATATTTTTCGGTAAAATTGACTATATGTATATCTTTCTAATTAATACATTTAATTTGTATTTAAAAATAATATTTCCGTTGATTACGTGATTTATGTAGATCTATTGCCTCAATCTAAAAATTACTCTGGGTCCTTTTAAGGACTACATTTTTAATTGTTGAAAAACAATCATAAGAATTCTTTACAATTCAGGGATGTTATGAAACGTCAATATAATGCGTGAATAATCATTATCGAAGGCAATCAAAATTCGCCGCCGGGCGTATTTTGATAGTTCTCCCTCTCTCACCAATAATTAATTCTCATCACGTTTAACTAGCGCCTTGATTGTGACCATCAGATGGCGCTATTGACAGTCATACAGATACAATATTATATCGTCTTTACTTCGCTATCGGTGGGTGGGACGGGCGCCCACCCCTTTACACCCGGTACCGGGTGGTGCGAGGGGTGTGACGCTTCTCGCGAACAATGGGCGGTTAGTACACCGGAAATAGTGCCATCTCGCGGCTTTCTCAATCAAATACCACCCGCGATAGATGTTTTCAGTTTTACATTTTTAACTTTATTTTTATTGTTTGTGGGGTGAACGCGAAATTATTTTGTTTATTATTTTTTGATGATTTACTTCTGCCACAATTATTTACATCTCCGTATCATTCAATGCAGGTATTAGGTAGCGATTACAAATCGGACCTCATTATTAATAAGAATATTTATTAATTGTCTTTACTCGTCTGGTCTAGCGCAGGGGTCGGCAGACTTTCTAGTGAGAAGTGCCAAATATTAAGTAAACAGAATCTCAACATTGTCTTAGAGCCGCAAAAAAACGAGGTAAAATCAATATTTTTATTTAAAACTCAAATTCACAATACAATCGTGGGCTACTTAGAAGAATAGAATATATTTGAGTTATAAGCTTCGATAGTAGCTCAATGCTCTACTTATAAAACAAGAAAACCTAAGTAATTAAACACTAATAAAACACTTCTTGGGCTTTGTTAAATTTACTAGTGAGAACGGTGACCTTGCATGCTGTCTGGCAAGCAACTACTTGTTTAATTTTAGGCATGATTGCAAATTATCGTCAGTTAATTTGTTTCTTAATTTATTTTTTATTTGATTGTTCGCATAACTAGATAGAGCCAAAGATTGTGAGACTGGGAAATGCTAGTTCTTTTATTGTAATAGGTAAACTATTCTATGTATCAAATATGAGCTGGAGTTGAAGAGTCGCATGCGGCTCGCGAGCCGCGGTCTGCCGTCACCTGCACTAGACCAAGGTCTTTGTATATTACAATATATATTTATTTATTTATGGTACTATGGCATAACGCCTTTGTCCCATAAACACTAATAAAATACTGTGAAAATAACAGTTCAATCGTGTTATTCTAATATTTTATAATTTTTAAGTTAATATTAGAAATTGTAGATTTCTTTAGTTAAAATCTTTAATCGCAATCGTCGATGTTCCGAATATTAAATTATTTTTTCTCTGCGCTTTTTGTCTTAATTATTCTCTTGTGCAAAAGCATATTTTTTAAATTCTTTTTTGTTTTCGGTCTTATTATTTTCGTTAATTTTTCCTTAATTGTGTTTCATTGTCGATTCTTACCTAAGTACGTACTGTGCGTTAGCGGAATTTAGAAATGTCAAAAGCAGATGCCAAACTGGAAGATTAAGAGGATGGATGGCCCAAAAAGAAACGAGAATTCATAAAAAAAATGTGAGGTGAAAATGATGAATAGTTTAACCGTTGAACGAACGTCCGATGAAATGAATGTCAGACAGATGTGTACAGCGAGTGTTCTCACTTTCAACTGGCGGCACTGTGAATTTAGAAAAACACAAAAACAGGTGCGATATGAGATTGTCACTTCATCGGATGTGCGTCTCGTTTTCTTACAATTTGTTCTTATTTCGTTTTACTCTCATTGAGAGCACTTGTGATCATGGAACTGCGACTGGACTTTGTGTACGGCGCTGTGGACGACACGTTGCCGCTTATTCTAGTCTGCGGCTTCTTTCGCACAGATTATGTGTGGGTTTTGCATTGAAGTTCTAACCAGGTCGGTCCATCGTCCGTCATCCTGATTCCTTCCACCTATCCTGTATCACCAATTTTTCCATTCCCGTTATATTAGCCAGGTTTTTTACTATTTATTTCTTATACATACATAGGTACATTTAGAATAAATATATTATTTCCTCATTATAATTTATTAATTTTAAATGACGCACTATCTCTGTATTGAAATATTAGGAATTGTAATAATTAAGGATAACGCATCGACGAATCTATCTATCAAAAAAATATTCAGTTGCTGCCGAAATTCGAAACATTATTTTTTTTTTTATAAAAGTTTTATTAATGTTTCTAAATTTAATAAAATTAATTAATTTATTTTATTCTGGCGTCTTAAAAGCTATTTGAGATTCAGCGTAATATAAAGTTGACTACTTTTAAAATTATAATATTTAGCAAATTGTATCAATGGGAAATATTGCAGAATATACGTTCAAAAATTTGCCGAAAATGAATTCGATTGCTTTAGCGAACGTAAAGAATACGCTTCCCCGGATCGGAAAAGGCCTAGGTTCGAATCCCGGTAGTGACTAAATAGATTTTCGATAGATCTAGTTGATTAATTTGATATGTCACCGCATCGTTCCATCCATCACCGGAAGATCAATCGGTGAGCAAGAAAGTGTGTGTTCGGCTGGATTGAGTCCTCTTCACTTACCTTTAGCTGACGACCTTTCTTTTTCACCTGTGGTAAATTTATAGTAGTGTTGTGTAATTCAGACTGAAAGGGAATCTAACCTTATTAATAAAAGAGGTCAGCTTAACTGGACTTGTTTAATACAAAAGATATGTCAAAGATTACACAACAACAAAAAAAAATTGTTTCCTGAATAAAAGTATTCAACTATTACTAATTTCGGTGAGAAAAAAACGAATCTGATAATAGATTTTTTTATTAGCTCTAGTTTTTAAGATACACAACTTGTTATTTTTATATATAATAGTGAAAAGCAAAATTTCAACAGCATCATACTATCATACTACTACAGTGTAAATTAAATTAATTTTCATTAAACCATTCGCAAATAACACATAATAAAACAAACTAAAATATAAGGTGAGTCGGGGTAAGTGCATCTATGGTGGAAGTGTATCAGCTATGGTACCTCATATATTTTTCAATGGAAACTCTCTCAATCAGTGATGTGTAGACAATTCCATTATTTAAAAAATAATAATTAACCAATTTTAAAATAATCACTATGATATGTCGCACTTCTCCCATATAAGCAGTTTTACTAGATTTTTTTTGGAACTTGGCACGTTTTACCCACCATTAAGGACCAAAATAACTAATCATTAGGCAGATCAGTAAAGACATTTTCATTATTTTAACAATTTGTCAGAAATAATACAATCAGGGTAAGTGCATCTACTCGTCCAATTTTCATAAAATGTTTTCAATATCAGCTATCATAAAAGGTTTCATTCCGATTTTTAAAGATTTAAATTGGGAAATGGTTAATTATCCTTTATCAAAGTCATAGCATCATCTTATGAAGTTTGAGGACATTTCAAAGTTTTTGTCGATGATTTATATGTCGCACTTAACACGATTCACCTTACAGGAATTGAATTTACTACATACATGTCCTAGTGGACTAAATCAGTGTGCCAAGTAAAAACTTGTCGCCTGTAATCCTGTTCTGGGACATCTCTAGTCAATGTCCAACAGTAGCCTGCAAGCATAGCAGAGTTGTATCGACTCTGATATCTTCGTCTCATTGTTAAAATGTCTTGGTGGAACCGTTCACCATGCTTATCACTCGCTGAATCGCACTTTTCTGGGAAGAAATCTAGATGAGAGTTGAGAAAGTGCATTTTGATACATGTTGCGACCTAATCGTTGTTTAGAAGGTTGTTTACAAGCTCAACAGCTCTGCAGCTCTTCGGTTACCCAATAAGCCACGCACAACACTTTTAAAAACTGGACATTTTTAAGGTCTCGAATTAAATCATTTAGTTCACATTGGGTAAGTCTGTGTGGTTCAACTAGTGACTCAGGTGCAAAATTAGGATCCGGTGATATCGAAGCCTCAAGGTATGGGTCTGATATCACCTCCGTACTGTCTTGTAAGTGCAGACTGTACTCCTCTGCAGGGGTAGGTACAGGCAGATCGTCCCCACGAGGCACTGGTCGGATAGCTGACGGGATGTTGGGGTGTTTTATGTTCAACTTTTTATTTCTTGATATACCATGCTTATTACGTGGTACCATGAAGAAACAACAGTTATATACGTGATTTGTTGGCTCTCTCCAAATCATAGGAATTCCAAAGGGAATTGAACGTCTGTTTTTATGGATCCATCCACGTAGGTTCATAGAACATGTATTGTAGCAGATATGAGGTGCCCACGTTTTGTCTTGATCCCCTAATCTTTTACGAAAATAATGGTGGTTGGCTGTCGAGTAGAGTAATTGAGCATTTCTGGGCGGCACATGTCACATCACCGCACACATAACAGAACTTGTCAGATTTGTTAATACATTTACGTAGCTTCCTGGCTTTTCAAGTTAAGTATGATCACAAAACAAAACTCCGATCAATGAAAGGAACAACACTCTAATTTTTACTCCAAGCAAGCTGTAAACAATCTATGAACTAAATAAGGTTTACAGTGACTCATCATTCCCGCTGTCAGGTTTGCCAACCCTTATATTTCCTTTACGTACTATCTTACTTCGCCGCTCGGAATGCCACACTCTTCAGTTTATATACATCATAAATGAGATATATTTCTGAAATGAGAGCTAACTAAGCATTTTAAATGTCATATTCGGTTTTAACATACTAAAATCAATAAGATATATGTATTTTCAAGTCAGAAACATTTTCATTGTGGATTGGTGTTATGGATCAATAAATAAACACCAAGGCATAACTTAATCGAATTCCTGTGGCAAGCTTCTCTGATCTGATGTCACCCCATGCCCGCGCCACATCTGGCGATGCTTCATGTATAATTTGCAAGTTATAGAATGTAACAAAAGCAATCTCACGTCTCTAGTAGTGATCTGTCGTCCTAATTAATGGCTTTTCAGTTAACAAATAGGTTGATCACATAACCTTCAAATCCCGCATGCCGTGTCCGATGCATCGTGCTTACACAGGATCGCGCATATCACGCTGGAAGTGTTCGATGAGTCCTCCATCCCAAATGGAGACTAACTTCTGTCGCACCTCCCAGCTATGAGTGACGCCAACTCCACATTAAACCGGGTGCCCTTAGCCCGTGACCCGAAAAAGGAAATTGTCATTTCTGCATAGGAAGAGAGTGTAATACAAATTGGATACAATGGTGCACTAGTATTTCGCAAAGATAATTTCTTACCCTTTATTCCGTGATTGATCGTGTACGAATTGATTTGCTACCGCGGTCGGCGAAGAAGAAGTGCCCGCGCCGCCCGTTCACCACGCGGTATAGCTCTCCGGTACACATGTGCTTGCGCGCGGCCAGTGTTGCCCGCATATGAACGTGGCGGTATGAAAAGACATTTCATACGAGGGAAGCAAATCTTAACGTAAAATTCTTAATTAATAAATTAATAATTCTTATAAAAAATCATAATGCAGAATATCTTATGGGGAGCGAGTCCGAGATTTAACATCATCCAAATATGATCCCTGTAGAAATTAAATTCGTAAAGTTTTTCCCTCCCGGGATCTCCACCACCGCCGCGATCTCCACCGTCACCGCGACGGAAGCCGGAAGCTTGTGACCGCTTATGGAGGTGGCTACGGAACCAGAATGCTGCTGCGACATTACTTCCGGTCGGTGCATATGCGCATTGAGCATTTAGCAACATGGTGTCTAAATTAAGCTCGTAGCGGACATTTCTATACTATTTTCTTATTTTTCTTCACCCTTTCCTTTTACTGACATTTTAAAATTAAAGCTTACAATATTTACCTCGAGCATTTAAATTTAAATCTGTTATTTATATTAGTATTAAAATTACATTTTAACAAAATATAATATATTTATATTACACATATCAAGGAGGACTTGATTTATTACAAAACATTAACTAATTAGAACATTAAGATATAATTGATCTGAGATAGACGACGATAATGAGTTAAAGGATCGATCATTTTCATTCAACCTTCAAGAACTCTTAGGGGATGAGCACGTCACCATCTTATTCGGAGGCTGTAATTTTTCCAGGTAATCTTGGCTTTGTTTTAATCATAGTTATTGTATTTTTCTACTGTTTACTTTTTCAGAGGTTTTAATACTTTAGATGTCTTATAAAAAAATAAATTGTTATACCTGTTGTTATTTTTTCTTTGATACGCATTTTTATTATTGAATGCTACACAATTAAATATATTTTACTTTAAACTAAGACAAAAAATAACCTATAATGTTTAATCTGTTTTAACTTCCACTTACTTGTAATGTATGAATATGTATGTACGAGTATATAGCATATTTATATAATTTTTCCATATATATATATATATAGCTAATACAGTAACCTAATTTGATAATAATATCAGTTAAGCAAGACAGGAACGAGTAGATGAATTTATGTATTTGGGAAATATGTTTGATAGAAACGGAAACAAAGTGAACGGTACATTGAATGGAATTATAACTAATTGAAACTTGTCAACCGAGGGAAAACTAGCGGTACACAATGAAGTCCCGGTACTGACACTTATGTATGAAAGTGAGTCCTGGGGCTGGAGGAACGAAAGTAGATTGAGTGCAGTGGAAATGAGATCACTTAGGCGTATGTGTGGCAGATCCATTTATGATAGAGTAAAGCATGAAGAAATAAGGAAAGAATGTAAAGCTGATCTTAGTATAGTGAGTAAGATTAAGAAAGGATCACTAAGATGGTTTGCACATATGGAACGGATGAATGAGGAGAGAATGCTAAGAAAGATATATGACGCAAAGTGTTGATGGCACCAGAAATAGAGGACGTCCGCCGAAGACTTGGCACGACCAGCTAAACTAGATATTGGAGGATGGTCATTTAAGAAGCTTCAATAATCGGCGAGCTTGTATGAGAATATGTATGAATGTGGATGAGGCGAGAACTTGTCGCCAGGACAGACGAGTGTGGCGCTCTATCCGCTCTGCCTACCAAAGTAGTTAATTAATCTAGTTAGTTAATGCCTTCTTCTTCTTTTAAATAGCCAATCCACCCTTCAAGAGTGATTTGTGCTATTAATCAAGTTAAAACTTTATTTTATAGGAAAAGTACAAAAATATTATAGAATAGGAAATATCACATTACAAGTTAATACCATTGTCGTTCAAAAAATTTGCTATTATATAGATTAAATGTGGCGAGTTAAGGGAAAGAAGATGACGCAAGTTAACCGGGAGTTGAAAATTACCATTGACGAGATTACTGTAAAAAAAAACCTGTGATCCGCAATGGACAGGCAAAACAGATACGGTCAAGGGTTTCCTCCTCGGGTAAATTAACGTCAGTTATTATTTAAAATATCTCAACGCTGGAGTAAACCAGTTGGACGAGCACTGAGAATAATATCTCTATATAATATAATACTGTAAAGGAGTCGTAGAGTAGAATTATGGATTAGTTTAGAAGTGATCACCGAGGCGGCTCACGACTTGTTGACATTATATTATTATTCATTCCAGGTCACAGCCCCGACGCGACGACCGGAATGCGACCTCCGAGGCATCCGTTATCAATGTCAATATTATTTCGGAATGTCGGTTACACACTTTACTGATGATTAATAACAATATATTATTAATTGAAATGGTCGTGCGATCTGCGACGTTCCGACACGCTGTTAGTGCTTTCCATCTTGGGAGGTTATTCTGAATAATATTCAGTCGGAACATTATATTACGTTATCTTACAAGGAAGGTTATAAAGTACACGGTTGCACAGTGGTTTATGATGCTTAATAACAACATGTCGTGGACAATCATGATCTTGTGTGACGATGACTTATCTATCTTTTAAAGGTTTATAGGGGTCATTAATTTATATTGTAGTTGATTCGCGATAATACGAGATTACAATATACAATAATAACTATGAAAATGATAACAAAAGGATGTAAATTTAGTATACATTATTTTTAACCACTTTTATGAGTTGTATTTAATACAACAACCGATAGCCGACTGGATTAATGTAGAGAATAAAATGCCAACTTGGTGGCGAATAAGTAGGACCGATATGTGAGCTTTTGCTCATAAAACGATCCTGGGAAGTGAAGGATCGCCATTTACCGTCTAGATGAAATCGCGACATGTAAGGATAGGTTACCACGCTTTTTAATTTTTTTTTTATTATTCCGCTTAATGAATTCTGATAGCCTCGGGGGCTTCTTTTCAAGCTATAAAAATTACTCCTTCGGCATCCCAGAAAACACAAGCCATCTCCTTGACACAATGGGCGTGACTCGATATTTTGTGTTTGAGGACTATTTTTTTATGTCAATGTGAATGTATCGACGAATTATCCTTAGCCACAAATCGATAGAACATATATATATATATACATCAGAGTTCCTCTGAAAGAGCTCCAAATTTACTGTTATCTTTAGCACGTTCTTCTGATGAACATATTAGACATAAATAAATAAACATCAAGTTGACACTTTTCTCATGTTTGATTCTTTGGTAATTTTCATTTTATATAATAATTGAATGTTAAACATCGGTCCTAAAGTAAGTAATTTTAGACCGCCGACGGTTACATTCAGTCAATATTATTCCACATTTAAATTCTGCAGACTAGCAACTATCAAATGAGGTGGAGCAGATTCCTCTTAAATGTCTAGCTTAACCGCATAAACTTCAATGTAGTTATTTTAAATAAAACAGTTATTTAAAAAATTTCAGCTACAGGTTTCGCTGGTGATTTATTTATTTTTAAGGCATATACGAGTATATGTTCACTGACTCATTGACTAGACCAAACTACTTTACCCTATGAACTGCTATATGATAACATAATCTCTATCTCGGAAATTACAAGTTAACAAAAAAACATTAATTAAGATTATAATTTTATTTTTTTATACGAATGGAAATATCACAAAGTTAAAAAAATATATATAACTCAGTTGATTATAATTTTTAATCATTCATTGTTTTTTTATTTGTAACAAATGAATATGTAGGATTAAATATTCTAGTCAGATACCCTACAGCGGTCTTCTTCTTCTTCTTTTAAATAGGCAATCCACCCTTCGAGAGTAATTTATGCTATTAGTCAAGTCAAAACTTTATTTTATAGAAAAAAATATTACAATATTTTAGAATAGAAAATATTATATTACAAGTCAATACCATTGTCGTTCAAAAAATTTGCTATTATATAGATTAAATGTGGCGAGTTAAGGGAAAGAGATGACACAAGTTAACCGGGAGTTGAAAATTACCATTGACGAGATTACTGTAAAAAAAAACCTGTGATCCGCAATGGACAGGCAAAAAAGATATGGTCAACGGTTTCCTCCTCGGCACCACACTCACACATTGGGGAATCTATTAAGTTCAATCTGAATAAATGTGATGCTACCTAGCAATGCCCTATTCTTATTCTAGAGACATTTGATATTGTTCTTTTGGAGAACCAGGGGGTGCGGGGAATAGATCTTTGAATTATTTTAAGCCGATTACCCTTATGATTATTTGGATCCATGCATTGTGCAGTCCAGATAGAATTCGTACGTTTTTTTACCATGTTGAGTCTGTCATACATCGAGATATGGAATTGACGATTAAAAACTCCGGAAAGAGTGGCCTCTTTGGCCAGTTTATCAGCACATTAATTTCCATGAATTCCCTTATGTGCAGGAATCCAAACGAATGACACCTGTTTATTGTTGCTGAGCAAATTAAATAGACATCTTCTGATGGAACAGATTATCTCATTGTCTAGTCAAACTTTAATATTAGTAGAGAGGGATTCAAGAGCTGCTTGCGAGTCGGAGAATATAACAGCCTTATCGACGTTCCGGAGTACGCAAATGTCCAAAGTCTCTTTGATTACCCAACATTCTGCTGAGAAAACCAACCCAGTTTTTTATCAGTTGACATCGTCATCCCTCTATCTTCTTTGGCGTTTTATCGATGCATATTCGACCACACTTTATTATTTCAAATATATACTCGTATACGTATATAGGTGTTAACCCAGCGCTATTTACCACGAACAGGAGCTTGTTTGCGGTACGCTGCTGACGGACAGGATCCTTTAGAGCTAGTGTGTTTACCTATGTTTGTACTTCATAAATACCCTATTAATCTCAGGAAGGTAAAGGTTCAAGTACCCGACTTGGCCGCTTTTATAATCCACCCTGCGCCAACCATGGCCGCTTTAATGTCAGATTTTAGCCGCACAACAGGACATTTTATATTCTAATTAGAATCTAATACCACCACTTTACGCATATTTCAGTCCATAAAACGGCAACTTTATCCTTTCATAAATTAAACTGTAATTTTTACTTAATTATCTTTGAACAATCCGTGACATACTAATTATGAATATAATCTCATAGAAACATTGCTGGCATAGAATATTTCTAAAAATTTACTTTAATTTTTGCGGAATATATTATATAGATCGAGTAAGATAATTAAATTGGTTATCAATTTCTTGAGGTTTGTATTTAAATCGCCCGGCCGAGATATTAAATTTTTCCTTACATACTCAGTTCATAAAACGGGGATCTAAACATGTTTACCCGCCTTTCGGAAATCGCCTTCGGCAGTTTTCGTTTACATCGGCAAATATTTTCACAGAAAAATGCCATAAAACGAGATTGTTACTTCGTACGGTTTTTTCGACGTACCCCATTAACGAACGGGGTTAAATTAATCCGGTAATATTGGTTCGCGGAGTTGGTACGTCGGTAAGTTCATTAAAATCCGCAGACATGTAGCCTGTACCCGCCTTCGCTAACGAATACATATTATGTACCGAGAAGAAAATTTTGCTAAGCCTTAAATTGTTTTTCCATGTTCAATTTGTACATTAAATATTTCATTTCAGGTCTATGTACGGTAATTAGATTTTGTTATTAAAATATTCAAGCGTGTCATGTCATTCCATGCTTTTAACAAACTCTTCATCGTATTAATGCCCCTTTATTTAATAATTCTACTTAAATCCTGGATTCTTCTTTTCTAATTCATTTTCCTGGTTTATGTTATTTTTTACCTTTATTTTGATAAATAAATTTTTACTATAACATTTTAATTTAGATAAATTTTCTTTTTTTATAGATTATTTAACTCTGATTATTAAAACCACTTAATTAATCATTTTTAATATTTTAAATTTGCAAATATTCAAATTAAATAATAATAATACATATTAAAAATATATATTTTTTTTTAATCAGAAATTATATCACACGCAGAACCTGTTTTTTTACAACGAACCGCTTAATTGCCTGCGTTACAGGTGCCTAATGGCGACCGAAAAAGGCACTAAGTCTTCTTTCACTATCCACAATTAATCCGCTACTTTTCATAAAATGCTTTCACAGTATGCAATCGTTCCCGGACCGTATAGTGTTTCATTTTATAATGTAATACTGTCTACATGATTGTTGTCAAATATCAATTTCATATTGGCATGCAAATTTACCGGAAAATGGCATTACCAGTAAATTGGTAATATTCTGAATTTAATACCGGTATACCGGTATTTACGAAGGTATCAAAAAGTGAATATTGAACAACAAAAGGAAAAAAAACATTTTTATTAAAACAATTGTTACATATTGATATTTATTTTACACAAAGATTACTTATTATATTATACACAAATTATCTAATATACAAATGATTTTATAAAAATATATGTATTATTAAATTAATAAAAACAATTTAATAAAAGGAACAAATGGTTATTTATTTTTACAAAAATATCACTTATTGTAAAAAATGACAATCAGTATACTCGTACATATGAATATATAAAAGTTTATATGTAATAATATAAGAAAGGTTATTTAATTTAACTTAAATGATTAAAATGAGCTTTTAAAAAATATAACATGTCTAATTAATCGTCGTTTAGATTGGATCTAATTTTATTGCCCCTGCTGCAGAAAATGCTCTCACTGACTTCACTCTAGTAGGCTGAACTGTTGTAAGATATTTGAATACTAGCTCCAAATATTTTCCTCGGACACTTTCTTCATCAAAATATATAATTTCTCTTCTTACAATTTTTGTTAAAACTTGCGTATTGTTATTAACAACTTGGCATTCCGACAAACGATTGTTTTTTGTTTAATAACTTGCTGAAGTTTGTCCTTCAATAATATTTCAGCAACCGGTGACTGATAACTGTACGTCATTTTCGATTTTTCCCATATCAATAATCTCGCCATCTTATTACGCCGGAGAAATTTCCAGGTGAACGAATCATACAACAAAACACTCAATGATCTTGCTTTCTGCAAATATCGTCACATAATGTTGTAATATAAAAATATCATTATATAATGCATAAAAAAGTGAAACATAATTTTCCGAAATCACCGGTACTTTGAAATGTATTTACCAGCAATTCAGTAATGGTGTTTTGTCATATTTACCGGTAAACCGATAATGCATGCCTTAGCTGTCAGTATGTTTTGATAATAACACGTATTATTTTTTTTTTAATGTAAACGTACATTTAGCGAGTGCCCCATAAACATAATTATTATTTTCAATCTCAGCTTAGTTGATTTCGAAGCTAGATTTGAACCCCGACCACTAGTGTTTTACTGCCAGGCCAAACAAGTGCCAATGTCAATAATTTTAATAGTCTACAATCAAATGTAGTAACCAAAAATGTAATAATATTGAATATTTTTAATCAGCATAAAGAAAATAAAATCATAGCTTTGAATACTGTAATTTTATTTTACAAACATTGCTAATAATGTTTATACTCTGACCATCATTTGCGGGATATTAGAATATTGTTTTACAATTTTGGTGTGGTATTACTCTCTGCCTTTGTTTCCTCCCTTGATTCCGCCCCCTGTTCTTAATTTAACCTTAATTGCTTGCAACTCCTGTTGCCGATAAAGCGTGAATAACCCAGACACATCTAACGGAAGGCCATATCTCCCACTAATTTAGAGTTGATTACTTGAGCGTATTTTATGTTGTGGGCCTTGTTGGCTTATTGTTTTTAAATCTTCCAATAAGTAAGTTATTTAGTTTACAAAGAACATCACGCATATAAAAGTAGTCATAAGAAACAATTACTTTATTATTTGCATAAATCGAAATGTTCCATGTTTCTGAAAACACCCGATTGATTTGTTTTTTACACGGGCGAAACCTGATGCGTCTGTGAAAAGGGGAATCTCTTAATAACATAATATTTTTTCAAACTATTTTTACATTATGTAACGGGTTCGATAGATAAATCGAGTACGAGTCAAGGCAGGGATGAACAGAGAGAGAAACGACGGATTTTATCGATTACGAATTCGTTCCATTCATACTTTTCCCTGATGATTGATTATGTTTCTGTGCAGAAATATCGAAAAAGTAGTTCCTTTTCAGACATACAGATCTTCATTGAACCATCTCAGCAGTACATCCGCTAAAATCCCATTTATACACATGTGAGAAATAGCATACGTACAGAAAAAATGTTTAACCCAGAATCTAGAGTTTAATTACCTTTTCAAATATAATTATAAGTACTTAAGATTGTAAAAAAAAAAAACATCTCATTGACTGACACCTGTAAAACCAGTATTTTATTTATGTAAATGTATGTATTTTAAATCCATTTTTCATGTTGTCTCATGTGTATATGACATCAATACTATTTTTTAAAGTAAAGTGACACTTGTGCTTTGATAAATATGACTATCTTGATGATTCCTGGGACGAGATCGAACCTCTAATCACTCGGTCACTAGACGAGCATTCCATTATGT
Organism: Eubasilissa splendida; assembly: GCA_031772225.1. NCBI lineage: Eukaryota > Metazoa > Arthropoda > Insecta > Trichoptera > Phryganeidae > Eubasilissa > Eubasilissa splendida. The sequence continues at coordinate 20,358,864 of CM062846.1, read as the reverse complement.
AAAATACATCGTAGAGGCCAAGATCGCTTCTAATATATTGCCCAAACTTGAGGTTCATAGTGTCGTGATCCTCTGAGTCGTATATCTTGGCCACTATTTGAAGTATGCTATTCCACTCCTTTACGCGCTGAGCAAAGTGATAATTACAGCTAACCGTTGCATTTAGAACCTTATTCTCGATATCAGAATACGTATTGATCGCGTTCTAAATATAATATATGAGCCTTGAATCGTTCATTACATATTTAACTCTGTAAACACGTAAAAATTGATACGACAACCAACATTCAGTTGTCGTATAAATTTTTTTTGAACAAGTTTTCAAGTGGTAGATTAAAATGACATTTCCTTGGGTTAATGTCTCTAATGATATGATGGTACGCAGTGGTGCGCAGTAGGTGTAGATTTAGGTTATGCTGTTACCAATGATATTATACAATCATATATAATATATGTTCTACATAGGATTATGATCTTTCGTTTGTCCAACGTCTTTAGACAAAATGAATCCGTCGTTTATACGACCCTCCTACCATGTATTTATTTTTAATTTTAGAGTACTATTAATATATTAAAATTTAAATTTTAACGTAAAATATGTATGGACGTTTTTAAGAACACTTTTTATGACTGAACGTGATTATTTTATTGTTTGAAAATCCTTCACGTAATAACCAAACGAAATAATTATTTTTATTAAAGGTTAACGTAGGAAATAGTTCTACCAATTACTTTTTGTTTTTTCCCAAATCAAAAACAAATTCACGCACTAAATGCACCTCGATCGCAAAGAACGACAGCGAATTCAACACGTTAAAAACAGTAAGATAGTCAAATTCGCGAATTAGTAAAAGAGGAAGTAGACATTTCAATGATTTGCATGCAGTTGGAAGTCTTTCTAATGTTATTCTGTTAAAAACAGCATAAGTAACGACTTCATACAAAACGGATCAACCGAAAAGAATTTTCCATAGCCAAAGGAATTCCCAATTGTATGACTTGAGTAATTCATTAGCTTAAAAATAGAACAGAGTAATGTGAATAGCTACAATCGACCTTTTATAGCGCGTCGATAATAGCGCTACGGCTGCAGCGGTGGGTTGTCGTGGTAGGCTTTAGAACTAAGCCATTAAAGTTTCTACACACATGGCGCTAATTATAATAAATCGGTTTATAATGTATCCGTTCATGTCCATATTATAGATTATTTAAATTATATCTGTTTCCCAGAATTTTTCGTAATGCACAGCTTTTTTTGCTTATATGCACTGCATGTTGTATACATATAGTATTTATAATGCTGAACAATATTTACGGTTTTATTTTTAAAATCACTATCCAATCAGTGACATTATATGTTTTTTTAAATGTCTAAATTTGAGATTTAAATTTGATTTTATATATTTAAAAAAAAGCTATTTAATATTTCGTATTTTTAGTAATTTAAAAAATATATAAATCTGACCCATATCTCGTATTGTCGTATGGCAGATGTATTTAACAAATGAATAAATTCCACCGAAAAATAATAAAACTCTAGCACTTGTAGCTACTCGTGCGGTCACGTCCTCCCGGCAAACATCCGCGTATTTAATATTTCGGCAACCACCGCCGCCGCCTTGAGATGGATGCGGCGCGGCGGCGGGTAATCCGGTCGCCCCCGGCTGTAACCGGCTTCACAGTTCACGTGTTTATGACGGTTTAAAGTGAAAACCAATGTATCAGGACGACAGAATCACAGACAAGAGAAGTAAAGCACACATGTTTATGTGCCGCGGAGCCGCAGAGATGCAAGCTAAAATATATTGCGGTTGCATTTACTTAGCGGCGGAATAAGTTGGAATCCTGGCGCTCTGGCTCTTTCTTTGCGCGTGTTTGCCCCTGTTTACAATTTTCTTATATGATATAATATCACCGAAGAGTTTGTAAATGTCAGTCTTATTTACAAAATCTGTTAGAATTATTAGGTCTTTTAAATTACAAATCATTACAGAAAGCGGAGCTGTGGAGTCGTTCAAAAATCTAGCGACTTCGACGTTACGTTCCAGCTCGGAGCAATTTTATGCGAGTAAAAGACAAATAAAGAAAACACCCTTCACACACAATACCGATCGGGTCAGTTGCATGTAGTGGAGCGAGAGTACGCGATATAGTACAGGAAAGAATGACAGCCCCCGTAAATGTATTCGATATGCGTATGCATCCGGTATTGATGATTCGCTCTCGCCCCAGACCTCTGAAGTACACACATTCATTATTTTATAAAATACTCACGTCATACACATTATCGATGAATTAATATGTGACTTTTAACAATAATCACTGATAATTATTAAAAACTGTACACTAATTTCTTAATGTTTTGTACTGAAAATGATATCTCAGTGAAAAATTTCTCTGAAAACAATCCTTTGGCGCATTTATTTAACCAAAAGGTTAGTAATTCGATTCTCGTTCTTCCTATTTATTGTAAAAGTATTCTTATTTTTCATTACATATATGTATGTACAGTGGCGTGCAGTGGGCTTAAACTTAGGTTATGCTGTTACCGACGACGTTTACGTAACTATACAGAAACCGGATATATATATATATGAAGAAGAGAACTCTTGTAGCCGCCCCAGATATCTGAAATGTGAATAATATAAATGGCATCCAGCTATATGAATGAATATCCTGGACTAATCATGAGTTGCAGCGTGTGAGTGTAATTTTAATATTAAAGATAATTATTTGTATTCCTATTCAATTCGTCTCTATTTTTTCGTAAATTCATCAATAACATCGTTATTAAAAGTCTCCGATCTTTTTATTTCTAAAACCAATCAATAGCAATCATTCGAAGATCCGAAATTCGTGTCTGATTTTGTGTATTCCGTAAATAAGTATGAATTCATTTTAGTGAATTATATAAAAATTTTAATTCATTCTTAAGGCGATCAAAATCGAAAAAATGTGAATAAAATAATTTTAATTTTGAAACAATTCTATTGGAAGTTAATAATTCTTAAATGTATAAAATTATTTAAAATTCATTTATTTAAAAAAGGTAAGTTTTTATATTGCTCCATACCGTTCTCTAAATTCGCTTAAAATATTATCTACGATTTGTTAACATCAGCGACGTTTCTTTTCGGCTGTTTCGTCAATAACGTGCGCTAACTAAAAACTAATTCATAAAAATAGAAACAGAAACTATTAATTATGTTTGTACATACTGGTGTATTAACTAAAAGTAATAATCAGCTTGAATATGTATTACACTCTTCTCACACTTCGCAGATTGACAGGTAACAAATTGTCCGTTGAAATACACTGTGGAAAAGAGTTAAGTTAGCGAAACAAATATTTAAAAATCTTTTTTCTCGGAGTATTCAGTATGGGTTAATCCCTTTCGAATTATGCACAAATTGTTTGAATAAAAGGTCAATTTTGGCAGTCTTAAAGACGTCCAATAGGTTGAGTAAGAAAATATATAGTTTAGTACGTTTCTCATAGGAATTGAACAAACAATTGAACAACCGACGCGTGCGTTCTAGCAAAATGCGGAGACGAATGGCAATGAAGTTGAATACAAATGAGTCGCAATTTTTCATACTGTTGACGACTAGACAAAAATACAGCCATGAGTTACGCTAATCCGGGTAATAACATCTAGAATTTTATAGGGTCTTTTCGTAAGATTAAAATTTATTTTTGTTGTCCAAAATCTTTTTGCTTGTATGCAGTGCACGCCCGTGTGTATGTAAATGTGTTTCATGGTTAAATACCCATAAATTGGTCGAATAATTTATTCATTAATTTGTAGTTTTTTCTTTTCTTCCTTGACAGAATAGATTATCAGTATTCCATTTCATATTTTATTATTATTTCATTTAAACCGTTTTGTTCCTGTGCACAAGTGTTAAATTCTATGTTCGATATATCGAATACCACCGAATATTATTACACCGACCGAAATTCAAAAATAATCCCGCGTCTTCTGCATTTGTAATACCCAGCATCCCCAATCCCCCTTCCCCCCAGATTTCCCGCTCCATCTGCTTTCTCGCTTTACTGCTAACGAGTTCACACACCAACCTGTTTGAATTCAGTCTGGGTGTGAATACAAATAGTGGGCGGCGTTGTACGGCCGCGCGTAAATCCGTCTGGAGGCTGAGCCTGCCCGTACCGGCGCATTATGCACACGACTCGCTGTGAGGCACCAGAGCACGTGTTCGTCGTGCACCCGGTTCGTGGTGATGTCCCGAATTCCAGATCATTAAACAATACATCTTCTTTTAACCACCAAGCAAACATTCATGAAAAAAGCGTGTTATAAAAATATAGAAAATAGTTAATTAAGTCAAATTGGATTTAGGATACTAATGTACTTAATAAATATCTGACTTAAATTGTATTTGACTTAAAATGTCAAAATAAATCATTTTTAATTTATATTATTGTTAAATTAAATTAAGGTATAGGTTAGAAATAAAACATTGATTTTACTTTTTGATAAACTTTATTAAAAAATTTCTTGAATTTTGCATCCAATACTTGTCGATGAACGAATGAATTTGTTTGAAAATATTTATCTCAAGTTTTCTTACGTGTCGCTAAGCCCTGCATGTATTTCTGGTTATTCCCACCTTATGCTCCATTGCGCCACCTCACACTTTTCTTCGCTTTTCCTTCGCCAGCACTCGCTCCTCTTACTACCCCGCTTACATCTCTTTATAGCATTCGCTCCAGCGAGCGATTTTACAGCCGTTCCTCCTCAATACGGTATGTACATACATAGTTCTTGCCTGTACGATACCGAATTCACGGTTCATCTTCTACCTAGTATTATTTGTAGTAGTTTTATGAGCCCCTCATGTATAGGTTTTTATTCCGTTGGAGGTTGAGGACAGACTTTTCGCTGCACCTTTTCATGGTAAAATATATCGTAAATAGTGCAGTGAGCTATTCATTTTTAAAATATTCATCGGTACTTTTTGAAAATTAAATGGTTCAATGCATACATTGGAAATAATTATTTATTAATATTATAATTTTAGAGTAGTTGACACAACATAATACGGTGTGTCCCAATAGTTTTTTTCATTTTGATTCATTCGCTGCACCAACTCAACGAGCGGGAGAGGGGCGAGAGGTATGCCGATCGCTAGCCGCGTCCTTGGAAATTCAGTCGCTATGGAGCGTGTCTTTACCAGCTGTTCGTCAAATTTTCCATAGAAAATTGATATCCCGAAGACATGATATAAACTGGCCTCCACGTAACCCTGACTTGACACGTATGGACTTTCTCTTATGGGGCTACCTTATATCAAAGGTATACAGTAACAATCCCTCTCTGCACCGATTAAAAGAATATACCCGAGAAGAAATGACGGCGATCACGGAGAATAGAGCAGTTCTCAGAAATTTGCTTCCCGTTTAGAAGAGTGACAGTGAAATAATGGATCACATTTAAAAAACAAAAATTTTAGAAATAAATTCCTAGGTACTGTACTTAAACGCAAAATAAACATTTTTTTATTTAACTCATTCATTATCTTATTACAAAATTTTTATTATGAAAAATATGGGATAATTTGTGTATAGGTATACATGTATATTATTAAAGCGTATTAAAAAATGTACAGCATCTTTTTAAAAAGGTCAAAAATAACAGTTTTTTTTACATCTATCAAGTAAAAGTGAAAGGCATGTATTACGATTTATTTATTATTATGTTATACGTTTTTGGTATCAAGTAGCTTATTTTAATTCCTCAATATTGGCAGTTTGGTTTTGTCGCTGTAATTAAAGTGGATTGTTATTTTTTGAATTTATATGTAACGCACTTGCACTGCGAAACGTACAAATACAGGAGGGCAGCGAAACCGTATAATCCAATGGCAAATGCTAGTTTTGTTTCCGTATCACGTATCATATATGATTGCAGATGCAAATATGAGCTGAAGTTGAAGAGCCCCAAATGCTTATGAAAAGAGGTGCATGTGGCTCGCGAGCCGCGGTCTGCCGACCCCTGTCCGAGATTGTTACAAGGCGACACAAATACGAAAGTTTTCTCATGCATAGTGTTAAGAGGCTATTAAATAAGAATTTGTTATTCTTTAAGAGGTTATTAAATAAGAAATTTTTTATTCTTTGTAAGTCAAGAGGCTATGTAATTCCAAAAATATATAGATTCAATATGTTGACTCGGGTTTGGTTTAAAACACTTGTAATCTATTTTTCAAATAACAACTGTCCTTAGTTGTAGAATATTGCGTGTATTGTATACATACAATGTATGAGCAGACATTTTATTTTTGTTTTCAGACTCTTATCGAGTTTAATGCAAGATCATGTCACTAGTTAATTGTCTGCAATGATTTTTACACATTTAAATACATCCCCCAACTTAATCTTATAAAATTATACTATGATGTGGGTGTCTGTTGATTGTTCGAGCAAAGTTATCATGAACGAATGAATTTAGCTTTAGGAATACATTTAGATTGTTTTTAATTAAAACACATTTTTGTTGTGATGTTGCAATTTCAGAACAATTTCTGTGGTATTTTTTAAAACAAATTAAACTAAATTAAAAATAGAATAATAGATGTATGGATTGGAAAGACTACAGAATTTGAAATTTCGAAAATTGGAAACGCGTTTTCCCGGATATGAAAGGTAGCAACCAAATATTTTTTCTATAGAAAGATTTTTTCTGTACGAGTATATTTTTCTAATTGATTAATTTAATTTGCGTTATTTTTAGATTAAATTGGAGCTGTTTGAAACAATTAGCGTTATTTGCAACACTTCCAAAAATCATGTACCTACCAATTGGCTTTTGCTAGTAAGGAAACCTATATTATATTTCGTGTTAAAAAAATCTTTGTTTTTCCCCAAATATTTGAAAATAATATTTTACGTCAGTACTTGTTATTTTGAAAACTAAAAATATTTCAATGTTGAAATGCTCGCCATCGAGTTTTTATGACGCTTTAAACCATCCGTTTTTTTTAAAATATGAATTAATGATTTACGGTTATAATTTTATAATAACTGATTTAAAATCTATGCGGTATACTGGACTGTATTAAAATGATTAAATTTATATATAGCTAAAGTTTTCAAATACCTTTCCTAATAAAATGTAGATACGGTTCAATATTCAATGACTCAATATATTTCAACATTTACATATTGTAGTCTTCATTGGCGATTTTATTTGTGAAGCCCTAGTCCGGCTACTTTAGCCCCATAAAATCAAACGATGCGAAATGATTGTGGATGAAGGGCGATAAGTAGTTTTTATTTATTTGGCCCAGTGTTGTGTTATAGTTTTTATTATTTTATTTATTCCAGACACGCCGAGCCCTGCTTATTATATTCCCCTGCAGGCAAATGAAAAATGAAATTTTCTTTTTCTCGGACCCGTCATTCTTTTTTCTCGTTCTTTTCCCATCTTTTCGGATGAATTTATATTCTAACCTTCTCAGGGCGATTTTTTTTGTGGATAGCTCCACTTTGCCCCATTCACACGTTTCCCGAATAATTTAATCAATTTCGCAAATAAAACAGCCGGTTGCGCTTTAATGACGCGAGAGGGCGCGGAGCGGAGATTCAGATATAATTATTCTCAATCTAACTGAGAATATTGCAAGAAGATTTTGAATTTTTTAAAAATTTAAATACTTACATTTTTTTTTATTATTCCAAGGCAGTGATAGTGAGACAATCTAGTCAACATGTTTTTAAAATATAGATAAAATGTCGATTTGTATTTGTGAACGCCAGACACGTCTTATAGCTGACGCGTGAAGGTGCGACAAGCGATAAGGGTTTACTGATTTTCAGTCGTTACAAAATAATAAAGCTAACATTTTTTGAAATACTATAGTTATATGAGTTTTCCTAGCATAATACATTTATATACTACCGTAGTAGTAGTAGTACGCGTCACCCGGATTTAATTGGTAATCTATCTTTTTCTTAACCTGTTTCAGAGGTAATTTATTAATTAATCAAGATCATTAATTAAAGGTGATACAGTGTTGTGTACAGTTCAGTAGATGACGAGGTTTAATATATGTTTAAATGAAGTTAATAATGCACGTTTTATCACTTTTTTTACTTTTGAATTTAACAGATTATTAAAAATTTCTTTAAATAGATACATAAGAATTGTTACGATCAAAATAATGGTCTGTATTATATATATGGATAAGAAATAATATAAAAAAAACTATCATTTTTGTTATTTATTTTTTAAATGTTTAAATCTTTAAATATTATGATTATTAGTTTAACATCGACCGTTTTTGATACTACTGTATTTTTGTCAGGATAGACGCTACCATTGAATCGTAACCGGTAATAAAAAAATAGCTTCGTCTTATTTGTTTAATAAGGGTAGGGCCTTTGTAGGTGAAAATCCAGTAATTGTGTGTTCTTGGACAAATGTTGCTAATAATATACTGGTCAAAATAAGAAAATATATAAAATTGAAATGTTGTGTTAATATTAACATTTTACAAATAAAGTATATTGCGTTAAATAATTTCAAAAAAACAATTAGATTCTCATTGCGGCATATATCAAGGAAATGAATTATCAAATTTAGTCCATAGATGGCGATAGTGTAGTGGTACTCGAAGCGAGTCCACATATTAACATATATACAACTTTCAAAAATTTGATGGATATGGAGATTGGTGAGAATGGTGAACGTTATATTTATATAAAGTGATCACGTAAGCCAGCCTAAGACAGGTCGTAAGGCCTGTAATTACCCATACTTCCATATATTTTCCATTAAGTATAATAAAAAATAGCTTCGTCTCTACGAGATATTTATCATTTGTTTTATAACAGTGCCTTTGTAGGTGAAAATCCAGTAATTGTGTGTTCTTGGACATGTTCAAATATAATGTTTTTCTTTTATTAAGGCAATCCACTATTTCGAAACATCAGTTGCTCCGTCTAAGAGTATTTCATTTATTTAGAAATATGTTCTTACACTTCATTAGGGAAATTCTGTTTTGTTTTCTGTGGTGTTATTATGAAATTTATTTATTAAATCATGTGGGTAATGCCTCTGGCGATGAGAGTTACAATTACTCTGTTTTAGTTTATTTTTTTCTCCCTTATAACGAAGGTCATATATTTTTGTCAATATAACTTCAATCCAATTTATTATCGTCGGTCGCGAATAATTAAATCTACATTTCTTTCAAGAAAAGAAAAATTCAAAGTATATAAACCCTTATCAGGTCTAGTACTAGCAAAATTAACGGTATCAGACATTTTTGAGACGAAGATTATAGTAAATATGCAAAATTATTTTGCAGGATATGATAATATTCCTTTTAGTCGGTAGAGTGATGGTGGACCGATGTTAAGATGTTCAATTAGACACCACAACCTTGGGCATTAGCGAACAAGACACTCGATCATTTATAGCGCTGATGATAATGATGATGTTGAGCACACGTAAGATGAATTAAACTGAACGTAAGATTGGTACGCCTGGACAGAAGAGTGTGACATTCTATCATATCTACTTACACCCGAGATAATAAGTACCTAAATAACTAACAACTTGAATTATAAAATGTTTAAACAATTTAGATTAAATAAACATCGAAAAGATATATATATATGTATATACAGTCGATTCCGCTTAATTGGGACACATTAGGCCCAAACATTTTGTCCCAAATAAGCGGCTGGCTCTAATAAGCGAAGTTTAAGGTAAAATTAAAAAATAATATGTACATATTTTTGAACTTTATTAAAATATTTTAAAAAGTTTTGAATTACAGAAACATTCAGTTCGGATGTTGGGCATTTATTAACATATTTTTATTATTTTTTAATTCACTGTCCTAATTAAACGGAATGGTGTCCCAGATAACCGAAGTAAATTACTATTAGTTACTTTATTTGGTTTCTGTTCCTTGGCATTTGGCCCAAATAACCGGCTGTCCCGATAAACCGGTGGTCCAATTAAGCGGAATCGACTGTATATATATATATATATATATATAGAGAGAATTAAAAATAACAAGCTTTTTAAAAAATTGAGTAAGTACTCGTGAAAACTGCTGAGTTTGAAAAATCATAGTATTATGAGGTAAGATAAATCACAGAGATAATATGAATTTGAAAAATGACGATAATCTACTTTAAGATATTTCACAAAATAAGTTCACGCGAAAGCTGCTAAAATTGGCTAAGTCATTTTCCTTGTTCACCCATCGGGAGGAATGTTTCACATAATATTATGTCACAAAGGAACTCCGAGCCCCCTGCATAACTCTGTAGTTACAATCTGAATTTAATTTTTACGTAAGACGATATTTTTGAAAAATATAATGTAGAGGAATCAGTTATAGAACATACTCGTCCATTTATATATGCGACGTTTAATTTTTAATTATATTACCATTACGAAAACCACTAGAGCTAAAGTATCGGAATTTCATTCTTCATCTTATCTTCATATTAAGTAATTTTCTTATTGAAAGTTCACAACATTAATCTGTTCTGTCAATTCTTGGGTCCAGGTCCTTCACCCTCTAATCGTGTATTTAAATGTTTGAGTTGGTCCATGCTGATGGACGTTGATACATCGCAGAATACTTTATAAATTACTTACATTAATATATGTAGCCTAGCCGACCTTACAATGGCATGTTCGGAAGTATCTACGACACTTAACGATTAGTCATAGATTTCATTATTTTTGTTTAGTTCTTTATCAGTGTATGGAAAGCTAAATACGAACTGTAAAATATATTTGTTGTATTTGAAACAATAATAGCTTTGTATATATCTACTTGAGTTTTATTATTTAACGCCGACCGGTTTATGAACAACTGAATAAAATTGCTGTAGGTGTTCTGCTTCTTATCTATCTGTTATAATTTACTAATTTTTAATTATGGGAAGATTTCATTGATGTGATCTTATACAATATTCACTACTGTGATTTGGTAATCAGTTTTATTTTAGGATGTATAATTTTTTTTAAACTATTTGGGCTCTCTCCACTAATATATTAATTTGTTTGTTTAAAACCTACATATTAATATTTTTAAATCCAAAGCGCTTGTGATATTTTTATACTACTCAATGTTAATAGAATTAAATAATGAATGTTTTGTTTTACGTATATAAATTAAGCTTGAAAAGTGTCGCATCATTCAATAAATCACCGCCTGTCCTGCTTGATTGGTTAATTGTCATAAAAGGATATATTAATTTTGATACCACGTATTTTTTATTATTATTATTATTAATTAAGTGGTTCAATAGAAGTTGCACTAACAAGTGAACTTCTACTCTAGAGACCGCTGAGACAACAGCTCTGGAGCAGATGAGTTTCTATTTGTTTGTTCTTGGAATCGTGTTCGCTTCGCATTGTTTAAAAGACTATCGGATGTCTCGAGTCCCGGGTCTCTGAATGATTAATGAACATCGGTTATTCCTATTTATACACATCTGTCTAAAATTAACGTCTCGGCTTCGTTAAATCATATCATCTCGACCGTCGTGTCATCTCCGAACATAAAACAATGTCAAATGAATATATATATATATTTTTCTTTGTTTCGCATTTTTCTTTGTATATATTTTCTTATTTTAAACTACGCAAATAACTTGTCCCTGAAGGTTTCCATCTGGGCGTAAGTAGTTCTGGCAAATTAAGTATTTATATTTATTTTTTATTTTAGTATGTAATAAAACGTAGACATGTATGTGTTTACAGTCGTGAGATAAATATTTTTTGTTTCGTCGTATAAATCGCGACTGATGTAGTAATCATCTGCTGGGATCGTAAATCTGTTAAAGACTGATAACGCCCCGTAAAAGCATCAGGAGCTTTACCTCGAACAATATGTTTTCCCAGAATGGTAATAATTGAGTCACCGCCTTTATAGCCCGCCTCGGAAGGGACAAATTCAATCCGAGAAATAAGTAATTTGAAGCAACTATGTGGAAAACAACCATGAATAATTTCCTCGGTCTACTGAACAAATCAGCCGTTTTCCCCGGCGCTTGCTAACCGTCAATACGTCTCGGCTGAACGGTAATGAGAATTCCCCTTTCCCCGCCGACGGGTCTGAGTGTACCTAGGTTATATTTGGCCTACGTGATTTATGGTCCCATTCGTCATGTGAAGGTTTTTATTCGCTCTTTTCTTATACAATAAAGAAATTCGCATTAGGTGTAAATACCTGCATGAAGACAGAAGTGATTCATACACTCGATATTTTCCTTTATTAATTTTCCACAGGGTATAAACAATATGAACGGCTTCACTTCCAAGATTTAGAGAGTGGCTAATTTTTTATTTATTTATTTGTTCGTGTGTATATAAATAATGTTTTGATAAGGAAATTAAATTAATTATAGTGGTTACAATTTAAAGGCTGGTAATTTTAATATTTGTAATTAGTATTTTAAAATGATTTATAATTAAATTAAATTACAATACTAACCTAACCAATAAAAATACGTAAAAATATAACTGTAATTTTATTATATATATTGATAATTTTTAAAATAATATTGTAATGATTTACATTACTAAATACTTAGAATTTATTAATAAAAATAATTAGTGTATTTAAAAAATATATGTTACTGTTAAATGTTATATAATTACTATAACGTAGCTTAGCTATAAAATGTACGATGTATGCAAGGAAAGCGACCTTATTATGAATGTCAACAAGTCGAAAGTGATGGTAGTCGAGAAGGAGGAAAGCAAGACAACGTGGAAAATACTTGGAACAAGTAGATGAGTTTGCGTATTTGGGAAGTATGTTTGATAGAAAGGGAAAAACTGAGAAAGAGAAAGAAGGGTGTCTGCAAAGAATAAAGTGAACGGCACTTTGAATGGAATTATAGCTAATGAGAAATTGTCAACTGAGGCAAGACTAGCGGTTCACAGTGGAGTCCTGGTATCGGCACTGGACCGACCGTGTATGGAAGTGAGACCTGGAGCTGGCAGAAGAGGAACGAAAATAGACTGAATGCAGTGGAAATGAGATCACTTAGGCGTATATGTGGTAGATCCTAAGCTAATTTTAGTATACCTAAAGCTGATCTTAGTATAGTGGGTAAGATTAAGAAAGGATGACTCAGGTGGTTTGGTCATATGGAACGGATGAATGAGGAGAGAATGGTAATAAATATATATGACGCAAGTGTTGATGGCACCAGAAGTAGAGGACCAGGTAAATAAGATACTGGAGGATGGTTCTGTTAGAAGCCTCAATAATCGTCGAGCTGGTATGAGTAGATTAATATGGATGAGGCCAGAATTGTGTGATAAAACAGAAGAATGTGGCACTCTATCCTCTCTGCCTGCCCTCGCGGCAAACGGCGCGATGGTGAGTAAGTAAGTAGTTATAGATTGTGTTGTTGGCGCCGTTCAATGAAATTGCAGTAAAAATAAATATAATAATAATTGATGATAAACAATAAAACAGCGCCTGACCCGTATTCTATATTCAAACCGCTATTTTAGCGCCCGTTAAGATTTTTTGGCGGCAGTTAGGTCGGTTTCGTATTCCGTGACTGACGTTTCTGCTAAAAATGTATCGGCTCCCGCTAAAATCGACGGGCAGGAATATGATGCCTTTAAATTTTTAGCGGCCGCTATTTCCATATGAACTGTCAAAAATGACACGTAAAAATGTCGCCTTTCGATAAACATATTACGAAAAATGTTTTAAATGGCAATGATAAAGGAAGATTCGCGAAAAGATTAATGTAATTGTTATCATACAATAAGTCAACAATGATTATTTTAGGTTTAAAACTAATTTAATCCAAGTATTAATGAATTTCGGGCCAAAATTGACGTAGACATTGTTGAAACGAAAAATTGCCATAATAATATAATACATTTGACCTGTTCAAGGATAATTTCATCGGTAGGTATAATATACATTTAGGTAAAAACTAAATATTATTAAATAAATATCAGATAACTCATAGAGACGAAGCTATTTTTATTATATTTTAATGGAAAATATACAAAAAATATGGCTTCGTCTCTATGAGATATCTGATATTTATTTAATAATAGTGCCTTTGTAGGTAAAAAATTCAGTAATTGTGTGTTCTTGGACATATTCAAATATTGCTTAAATATTATTGAGTTATAAACTAAAAAAATATTTTGTACAGGTCTAAAGGCTAACCTAACTTACCATCACACAATTTCTCTGTAGTGATAGTGTATACAATAGATAACCAAGATAAAATATCACATACTTCTGTACCTCACTTTTATAATTATATATATATCTTCATCTCCTAGCACGCTTGTCTATTATCGCTTCTTACGGGACCGTTCTCCAGGAGGAAGCGAGGATAAATATATCGCAACCAATATTGAACTCACCATATTGCTCCGTGATTTGGGATACCCACTTGAGGAAACGCCTGAGGATTCAGGATCCGAACAAAACTCAGATAATGAGATATCACAGGATAATGCAAATTACAATATTTCCCAAAACAATTATTGGCCTTTGAGAGACCAACTAAAAAGGAATGCTTTAGTTTTACATTTTAATTAACGTTTACAGATAATTTTAGCATTATTTTGGTAATAAATTATGGACAAGGTGCATATATTTAAAGATTATAAATAAAAATTTGTTTTTATTACACAATACCTAGTGCTAAAATATAATAATCCCTGAAACTCAATAATGCAAGCATTTGTCGAACGCACGTAAATATCGTTAACATATTGAGAAATTATTTACGTTAACACGATTAAATGTTGACAGATGATAAACAAAACATTTCATGCTGAATTTTTGGCGGTCCGTTAAAATCTATGTGTTTAACGGGACCGATAAAATATAGGGAATACGAAATTCTAGATTTCAAATTAGCGGACCGCTAAAATCATATTTTTTTTAGCCGCCGTTAAAATTAACGGAATAGATACGGAATACGTATCTCTATGTCATACATGTTTATTTTTTTATAAAATTAGTATTTTTATTGTTGAAATCATCAGTAGTCATTTTTCACCTCTCAGCGGTATGTATATCTCTTCATGTGCAATGATTCAAGTGTTTTTCTTTTATCATGGTGGGGATGAGATGTGATTGTGTGGGATGAAATATTTTGATAATGAGTGGGATGAATAATTGGATATATTTTTGGTGTATGATTGACTGTAGTTTCACAAATCACTCTTGAAGGGTGGATTGCCTGTTTAGAAGAAGAAGAAGATGGAGACTGTAGATTGACACTCCGGACATCCGACTGTAACGGTGCCTTGCTCGTTACTAAAACAATCACATTATTATTATAATACTCGTATACGCGAAAATAGATATTCTGTACCATTATAAATAGCATTTGTTTGATTGCCAAAATAAATTAATGACATTGGTTTTCGTAAAATTTGGGCTTCTATATGGCTAGTTGTATAGTCGATTATATTACTTATTTTATTCACTTCAAATGTTCTCTAACATTAAAATTGATTAAACAAATAATAGATATCTCATAGAGACGAAGCTATTTTTTATTATATTTAATGGAAAATATATGGAAGTATTTCCATATATTAATATATATACTCGTACACCATCCAAAAATTTTATAGATATGGAGATTGATTAATGGGCGAGAATGGTGAATGTTACATTGTGTAAAGTGATGACCAGTCGAAAACAGGTCGCAAACCTTGTAATTTCTCATACTTTCATATATTTTCCATTAAATATAATAAAAAATAACTTTGTCTCTATGAGATATCTATTATTTGTTTTATAACAGTACCTTTGTAGGTGAAAAGCCAGTAATTATGTGTTCTTGGAACATATTTAAATATTGCTTAAAATTAATAGTTAAATTTGTTCTCTTTCAAAGTTGTGTATTATCTGTGTAAAATGATGTAAAGCAATATTTCAAATAAGTACACCTTTCGAAAGATCCCGTTTCTCGTGATAGATTGATATGAAATATGTCGCTGGTGGATATGCAGTACGGGAGGTACACAGGATAATGTCTACAAATACAATAGTAAGAAGTTAGCACCCGGTGGTAAACTCAGAATTGTACTGAGCTGGGCGACGACATATTTGACTCCTTAGTGCCGATAAAAGGAGAAAAGAAAACTAGAGCACGTTTGTAAAATTGTATTGTTTATTATCTAAAAAAATCTGTTGTCAAAATTTACTTGTAGATTTTAGTTAGACGAGTTGGGTGCAATTTATTTTATTCAAAATCCTTATACTTTCAGTCACTCCGTCGACTGAAAGTGCGATCGGGGGTAATAAACTGTCATGTAGCGCTGTACCACGGATGCAGTATATACTATACTGAGAGATGTGATGTCACATCTGTAACAAGGTTGTAAGCATGTTACGATTAGTCATAACTTTATTTTTAATGGATCTTATCAATATACCCTTATCAAAGCATATTCAGTATGATCTAACTAGTATATCTCGACGTTTATATTTTCGACTTTCAGTTTAAAATAATTAAACGATTATAATATGTATCATATACACATAAAGTACAGAAAACTCAGGCCACAATGTGGAACAACAGAAACTTTGTTCGAAGACTAATGGAGCCGGAAACTGCTTAGTTCGGTGCGGTTTTGATGTTGCAGGCGAATTGTTATAATTATGCGAACATGATATACGAGTATTTATCAAAGAAGACGACTCGATGATACAACTTGAAGTAAATAATAAATACCACATAATAATATTATATTAATTCAATAGCCGAAATCGACGAAGTTTTAATGAACACATCTGGTAACTCGGGGCCCACAATGACCCACCTAGGAATCATGTGTATACAACGTATACAAATTTCATCCTTCTTCTACCATACACTTTAAACAATTGTTGAGCTTCACGTCATACTTGTAAATGTACCATTTAAAATTAAACTTCATTTAAGAAATAATAGGTATAAATTTTCTTTAATACACAATACGTAAATAAATATACAAAATAAACACTTAAATCAATGGCACTTGAAAATGTTAATAGTAATCGGCTTAAAATAATCCAAAGATCTATTCCCCGCACCTCTTGGTTCTCCAACAGGAAAGTCTCCAAAAGAACAATATCAAATATCTCTAGAATGAGAATTGGGCATTGCCAGGTAGCCTCACATTTATTCAGATTGACCATAATACTCCCCAATGTGTGAGTGTGGTGCCGAGGAGGAAACCCTTGACCATGTCTTTTTTGCCTGTCCATTGCGGATCACAGGTTTTTTTTACAGTAATATCGTCAATGGTAATTTTCAACTCCCGGTTATCTTGTGTCATCTTATTTCCCTAAACTCGCCTCACTTAATCTATATAATAGCAAATTTCTTGAACGACAATGGTATTAACAAGTTATTCCCTATTCTATAATATTGTTGTACTTCTTTCTATGAAATAATGTTTTAACTTGATTAATGGCACAAATCACTCTTGAAGGGTGGATTGCCTGTTTAAAAGAAGAAGAAAATGTTAATACGATTCGAATACTGTTTGCAGGGCTTATATAACTTACAGATTAACCAACAAACTTCCGAATTCTAAACTTCCAAATTCGATTAAACCAGTTTTCTTCACGCACTCGTAACTATTTTTGAACGCTGAGTGAAAATATTTCATGGAAAAATGTGACTTAACCTTTGGTGAGTATCGTAAAACTTAAAAAATATATATCTTTTGAATAATGAAAATATTATCATTATTAATAATGGAAAATTTGCGTTCACTCTTCCAATTTTTTTATTATTTATTTAATCAATGGGCCTTAGAAAGTTTTTTTAATCTTTTATCAATAACTTTATTTTGTAATACTAATGGAAGAATTTTTATTATTTAATATTAGATAACTTAATAAATAACCACTTGAATATTGAATATACAAAGTTATTTCATATGAATTATTATTAAAATGACTAATCACAATATTATTGCTTCAGATATTAATAAAAATAATTTTTCTATTTCAGCATTAACATTATTTCAGTAGTAATTTGTAATTTATGACGATATTAAACTAAATTGGTTTACACCTGTGAAGTTATCCGTAAATGGCTTTTGTAACTGCTAATTTATTTCGGTCTGTTTACCTAGTACTGTTGGTATTCAAATTCTGGTGTGTTTCCAATAAAAATTGTTTTCACTTCCTCCCTCAACCCACAGCCTTTAATAGCCGAACCCTACATTCTTGTATTTCATTGATATTTAAAATATCCGAAGATTATATACATATATACATTGTCTTAAAACACCGCCCCATAAAACAATTACTATCCATAACGACAACTGCAACAAAAAAAATGGCAGTCACATTAGCGAATTAGTGAAAAGAATAAGAAAATGTATTTATATATTCATAAGATTAAGAAACATTTTAAGTATAAATAAATTTTAAAATGAATTATTGGGTGGGGAGGAGCATACAATAATATAATGAACTCGATAAAAATAATACAGACAAAAATTATGAAAGTAATATTAAAAAAATGATCATCTTTTTCAACACAAACACTTTATGCAAAACTCCCAGTTCCCAAAATAGAAAACATTTACAAAAAAATCTCAATTAATCAATTATTTAAAGAAAATAACACTGTAAACTGTAAACAAGCACATCATTAAGATTTAAAAATAACTTAAAAATCCCTAAATGTAACACCAAGCACTATCAGCAAAATTTTATATACTTAGGGATAAAAAACTTCAATAGCCTCCCTACACAAATTGAAAATATAAAAGATATAAAAGAGCTTAAAAATAAATTAAATGAACACTTCAGAAGTGCATAATTAGAAAATAAATAATATTATAGAACACTTTATGTCTTTATGAACAAATAGACAATAAATAATTATAGACTACAAATGTATAACTCTATATAAGATTATTACAGTGTAACTCCCTAGTCTCTTTTTTGGAGAGGTAAGTGAATAAAAAACATGTAATTTTAATAATGTACAATACTTAATTAATAACTAATATTATATAAAAATATATACCTATAATATATCGTGTCTAAAAGACTCATCGTATCTACAAATTAAAAATTGTTGCATTGATGTTTTTATGTAACATAACATGTATAGTATAGGTATAATGCAGGCAAAGAAAATGATTGATTTGAAATGAATTACCACAAACTTTCTGTTGAATCATTAAATGAAAAAATTCTCATTAACCGAGTCACCCATTCCTCACTCTCACGCGATATGGTTGCGGCCGTTCGGAGGAGCTCTGCGAGTGCTCGGATCGGATCGTTGTGTGAGTGAAAACGAGGGGAATATTTTTCGCATAACTGCGCCCTCTTGACGTTTTAAATTTCATTAAATGACCCGAAACATTATACGCGCGGACGTTATCGGCGGTCTCCGTCCCATTTTGCCCTGACAACGTAAAGACGTGGGCTTTGCACTCGTTTAATGTGACGTTTTCATGGCGATGGACGGTAAACACTTTGCGAGACTATAAGCGATGTTCTCACTCATTTATTTAGGTGGCTTTCTTGGCCCCTGAGGAATAACCTAATTTGTTTTTCAACTTTGTGAATTTTTAATTAGATTTCCAACGGTTTTTTTTTTCTTTTAGTGTGTTGACCAAGATGCGCAACATCGCGTGTAATTACCTGTCTGCTTTCATAATTACATTTTTATAAGCTTTCTTTGACGACCCTCGTTGATAGAGATGTAGATTCGCTTTATGTAGACGTAGCTTTATCAGAACATCGCTTTTAGTACACGTTTATCTGTCCAAACAACATTGTAGTCGTATTAAACAATTAAGTATGGCCCGACAACTTAAACTAAAACCCTGAAGTGTTGCGGTTGCGGCGCTGGGCTGGGGAAGTGGATCGTTAAACATGTTTCTGTTTCAGACTGTTTCTCAGAACGAAGATACAACATTTCATTGCGTTATCTTGCCAGTTTCTAAAAATCATTATTAATTTCTTAAAAAAAAAAATTTTACAATACACCAAACACCTATTTATTATTCCGAAAAAGGTGTATACACATTATGATTTCATAGGCTCTTGCATTTATTTCATTGACATGACGAAAGTATCAGATTACTTTTGATAATTTGTTAGTTTCACAGTCCCAATGTTCAATATAATATATATACATACATCTCTCAGTGGTTTATCATAAAATGAATACAACAGTATTATATTCAAACATATCTCGTTAAATGATACTTGCTAAAATAATAATAATTTTGAATTCGATATCTTTGTGTTTGATTAATTTTATTAACAAAAAATTACAATTGTTGGAATACTATGCACTCAAATATCTGCTCACCCCATCGCGGGTGGAAATAATGTTTACGAAAGTGGGAGAAGTGTAAAGTATCATAAAATTAAAATATATTTACCAATGGCACATCTATAAACACGTCTGGTTATCGGCGGAGTGTGACAATATCGGCTGCTGTTGCCATTGTTTGCATAAGCATATGGCGCGGCTCGATACAAAGTCTCCGATCAGTATCGAGAGTTTTAATTTGTTCTTATCATCACTGCATGAATTTACGATTAAGGTAATCTTCAGAAGATTACAAATTTTTCCCTAAAAATATCATTGCGACCCGACTGAGGATACAGGAGATATCGCTCATACGGGCGTACAAACGAATAATTACATTACCGGTAAGTTACTTTTTTATTAAATACTAATTAAATGTATTAATTAGAAAAATATACATATGAAATCAATTTTATCAAAAAATATTGTTGTTGTTAACGGGATTCGAACCTGGATCTCTTTCCAATCCGGGAAAGGTGCATTAACCGACTATGCTCCAGCACACAGTACTTTTGACGAGAAATTTTCGAAACTATATTTTACGCTTTTCAAATTAATACATCCGTCGTTCCATTACTTGGAAGCTCTGTTTTTACGGAATCTCAAATAGTAGTCCGATAGGAGACGCCAGAATCAACAATTATTTTGCATTAAATTTTGAACACATTGATACAACTTATATATTATTAAGTAGAAGACATTCTTACTGTGAAGTTGTAATTATTCATAACATAGGTCTGTGATATTTTAAATACTAATTAATTGTATTAATTAGAAAGATATACATATAAAATCAATTTTAACGAAAAATATTGTTGTTGCTACCGGATTGGAAAGAGTTCTAATCTTGTCAATATCTTTCTAATTAATACATTTAATTAGTATTTAAAATATCACAGACCTATGTTCTGAATAATTACAACCTCACAATAAGAATGTGTTCTCCTTAATAATATTTTTTTATTAACTCAAATATTTTCTTTTGATTGTTATTAAAAGCAATAATGAGCAGTAATGAAGATCTTTCCTGACCCTGTCGAATTTTTATATTTTATTATTAATAAACTATCAATATTAAAATTTAACGCTTATCGTTTAATTTTCAAGTTGTTTCTTAGTGTACTTACACTAGAATATAAAGCGTGACCACTGCGTGACTAATCGTCATTTTCAACCAAAGCTTCTAAAGCGCTTTACTGTCACGTTTTTGGAGAATCGTTCATTGTTTTAATCGTACGTCTATTAATTTCATTCAATTCTATAAAATGATTTTTTTAGTTATTAAAGGGTGACAATAAATATTTGTTTTACCCAAACTTTTCACCTCTAGAGCAAATTAGAATTTCCACGACTCTATATTTATTTGAGCGGTTTTGTTAACATAACCAGCCAGAATAAAAGCTCTTACACTCCATTTGTATGTTTTAACAAAACAGTTTCGCTGTTAACAAGCCAAGCATGCCACTTTTCGGTAACATTAGTCATAGTGTTTTTTTTTTTTTACTCTTTCTCATAATTAGTGAATGTGGACACAGACATCCGTTTCTGTAACATTTAGTACCAACTCCCGGGTGTAATATAATATTTTTTCTTATTTATATAAAGTTTTTAATGTTTTTCATGTAGTATTCACAGTTGCCACTTTTCTGGTATGGTGCCTTGCTATTATATGTTGAGAATTAGGTATATGCAAAAAAAAAACATACCTGTCGGCTTTATTATCCATGGTCATCTCTCCAAAAACAAATAACGAATTTTGAATTATTACTGTTTCATCTACATTTTATTGTTCATTGTGACATTTAATTTTCATTGATTTATTGTCATAATCGTAGTCCTTTAACATGTAATTTGAAAAAATTCTTGTATAATTTTTGTTTGGTTATTTGAAAGTAAGCTTGTATATTTTTTCGCACCTAGTTTTGTGACGGTATGACTTATGGTAAAATAATTATTTAATTTAAGCTTTGTTGATCTCCATCAATTAAAAAAATATTTTTCCTTCCTAATCGAATACATAACATTCGTGTTTGAAAACGACAAGAGTAATTTGTAAAAAACGCATGTAGCGAAGGGTATTTTACAAATTAGTGGAATTTAACTGTTCAAGTAATTTTATTTCATCGTGAACGAAAGTAAGCTCATTAATTTCTCCTTAATCGCTATCAACAATTGCATCTAACTTAGTGAAGTAATTCAAGCTAGAAAGAAGTAATCGGAATTGTAGATAATTACCCTGATTTCCCCGCCGCCTTCTCGAACAATTTGCACGCAGTTGTGTAATACCATCTCCCTACGGAATGTTATTAAAACTTACCCCATTTCTGGCGCGGTTATGCTGAAATCAATCAAATTTATCAAGTCTTATGGTTGATTAGAAAATATTGGGCGGCGCCGGCGGGCAGGGGTTTCGCTCATTAACACTCAACACGCTCCGGGAATCTGAGTTAGGTCACGGCTGAACTGCAGAACTGACGGAGACTATGGTTGATCCGTGCAATCATTAAATTGTTATTTTTAACAATTCATATAATATGCGTTTTGGAGAGAATGTTATCATTTTCTCTTTAGATAAAAATGTTTTTGTTTGCCAATATGTAGAAAATATTAATTCTCTCGGTGTAATTCTTTTGATTTGACGTAGTCAAAAATATTTGTATGGCACCGCTAGGAAAAACTAAAACGATAATCATCCAACATTCACTCGGTTTCGTTGACAATCTGATTCACATTGAAACATTTCATTGTTGCACATATCTAAGTAGCATCATAAATCTTATAATACTAGAATTTGACAGTCTTAGTAAGTCATTTAAAAATTGTTTTTGTATGAAGTGGTTAAGAATATCTGAAATGATTTAATTGTACAGAAGTAACTCTGCTTTGTGAAACTTTAACAAGATGTGAACAAGTATTATCTTAACTAATTTTGTGTGATATCAATTTATGTTATTTTTCATGTACAGATTATCAACGGGTTGTTAATGATTCTGATAAATATTTTAAGTCAATTAACGGTTACAAATTATACTTTTTTTTTGTTAAGAAATTAATATGTGATATTTTTCGATTAACTGACATACATATAGAAATATGCGGCTTTTATTAATGTATTAACAGGCATATTCTACTAATAATTCAAGGTGATTTATTATTCTTGTCGTCTCTTTCAATCAAATTACGTTTCTAAAGAAACCAATCCCAAAAATGGCTACTGTTACGATCGATGCTTGAAACCATTCATCAGGATGACATATATGGCTCGCTATAATATAGATTTTGGTGCCGATGGTGGTAAAGTGCTAAAGTTTAAATGTCGGTGTACCCTTTTTTGAACTGCTTTAGATTTTTTTGTATAAATAATATGTGAAACCTCTTCGTACAAAGGTAGAAGAATCCTGATGAAATTTTACCATGCTTTACATATTCATCCATTGATATAAAACGATATATCGATACGTATTGTTCGATTGGCAACATAACATTACACCTTCATGGTGGTTTAAAATTTTAAGACGACTATTTATTGTAAGGGGTCGAAAAAATCGCTACGACCCCCAACCTTTTGAAGATCGCTGTGGCTCATGGAATCAAAATCACGTTACATATCTTCAGTGATATTGAGTTTGGAAAACCATTTCACGCGCTATTAATATAGTCTCGTGGGGGACGGATGTCGTCAGGATTGTATCTGGCACCGTAAGTGTCGCAGGAGGAATCCCAAACAGTGATATAGGACGTGCAATTATCGTTACGGTACCAATAAGACGAGCTTCACTGGTTAACAACGGAAGTTGGGTGCAATACTTTCACTTTATACGTTAATATACATTTTGGATACTTGGAACATCGTCGACATGAGATACAATATGATTTTTTTGAAATCTTTACATTTAGAATTACTTAAAAATATTTCGCTAATTCGTACACGAGTCTGGGGAATAAAGTTTTAAAGAACAACGAAAAATAAAAGTATTTCATTTCATTTTCGTCGCTTTATTTATCATTTCTTTTTTCTTCACGGTTGGGATTGACACCATGTTCAGTGGTATTTTATGTTAGCATTACCATCAATTTAAAACGAGTGTCAAGTTTCTGTTAATAATCGCGATTTTAATTTTATTTAACAATTTACAAACAAACAGCAGTATTAAACTTGTTTCTCGTGTTTCATTTTAGATAGATTTCAATAGAATTGCTGTATATTGCACTGCACTAGAGAGTCTAGTGAAGTTTAAATAAATTATTGTGAGAAGCGGTTTTAAGTTAATCATTATTAAGGACAATTTTAAGTAAACCATCGTGAAGGATAACTCAACTGCATAATATTAAGTAATTATGGTTTTGCATGAAGGTATACAAATCCAACAGTTTAATTGAAATAATTCACCATTAGGCTATCTAAATCAGCAAATATACGCTACCGTCTATTCCACTATATTGAACCAAGCAAGCTGTTATAATATATATACAGTGAAATCTTGATTGGTCGTTCTTCGAATAATCTTTTTGCATGTGTCGTTTATTTCTTCCAATCCCAAGTTAATTTAATCGTTTCTCTACGCTTCATTTTACCGCATTGATCGTTTAAATTACACAACATTTTTCGTTAGACTGGCTTGTTTTAACGGCAACTTGACGTTAAAGGACGAGTTCTGCCACGGTGGTAAAGGGTCGATAGAGAGAATCTCTGTTTTGCGTCAATAGGGATGGAACTGACATATGCGAGCCAATCGTCATTGGCAAATCGCTGAAGCTTGGGTGTTTTAAATATACGAAAATGTTACCCATAAAATATTACATAAACAAAATGGCATGAATGACTGCGAATATTTTACATTTGTTTATAAGGGACTTTGACAGAAAAATGCGCGTAAAACAACGAAATATTTTATTCTTTGTAGACAATTATGCAGCTCGCCTATGTGATTCTTGAATTGAAGGAGACATCAGAATAGGTTGAAGAAGTGGATAAAGAGAATGTGAACCCTCGCCTGTGCCCTTATTTTCAGAAGAATGTACGGACGTAAAAATTGAAACCTTTTTTTTAAATGCACTTTTAATAGCTGATACCGAAAAAAATGTCATTTGTAACACCGAAAAAATACTGTTTATAGCAATAACGCAAAAGCCAAAAAACAAATGATGAAAGTTTATATATAATATATTACAAAGTTTAATTATTATTTTTTTGTTTTTGTGCAGCTTCCTAAGTTTATTTGTATTTAAACACATTCATTTACATGTGAAATATGTATCTATTTTATAATATAATGTATGAATGTAACTTTTTTCTATATTCCCGCATTCATAGTTTATTTTAGTAGGTCCCTTCAAAAACGATAGATGGAGGTTTCACTGTATATAGAACTGGTGTCTCTTCTAGGTAAATTGTAGGTATTCTATCTCTGTTTAAATCAGATTTAATCAAACTTTTTTTTTAACTTGACCCGTTAAATATCTCAGCTAAATTCCTTAATTCGCCTGACCCGCCATCTTCTTGTTTCTAAATGACTTCTGTGAAAAAATTAAAAAATTAACTACTTATACGATATTAACCTGATTCTACGAATAGTGCTGGAAGGGATTTTAAATATTACTGGGTTATACCTGATTTACATTGTACATATTTCAATAATTGAGCGTATTGTGCTAATTCAATATAATATAAAGATAACTTTTTTACTGAGAAAGAACGCAGCTTAAATAAAATTTGTTCAGTAAAATATTAATAATGTTGCTGAAAATTGAGGTAGAATTTTTATCTTTGGGTATTAAATTAAGCTGTCAGGATTTTCATACAATTTCTTTCCCTCGCTGACATTAGAAGCTCTAAAAATAGGAGAAAAAATCATCTCATTTTCTCAGTTGTCTCATTTTCTCTAACAATAGACGTTCTCAGTTTTTATTGGTAGCGGTGTTATATTATTTAATATATAAAATGGTCAGTTTTATAGAAGGAAGATTTTATTATTTATAAACGATTTGAGTTCTTTTTTACGATTGACGGTTATAAAATGAATGATTGATGCAATTACTGGCAGACAAGGCAATTGAGGATCCTGATCTTTGTGAACTCCCGCCCTTTTGACTATAGTCCTCCACTTTTCTCGACTTTTTTTATAAAGTGGAAAAGTGCAGATGCAGAAAGTAAAAAAATCTCCGAATGATGGTTATAAAATAATAACGGAGAGAATGATTGGTGCAATTACTGGCAGACAAGGCAATTGTGGTTACTGATGACTGAGAATCGTGACCTTTGCGAACTCTCGCCCTTTTGACTATAGTCCTCCACTTTTCTCGACTTCGTTTTATAAAGTGGACAAGTGCAGATGCAGAAAGTAAAAAAATGCACGATTGATGGTTGTGCGGCAATTAAAACAATTTCAAGATTTTTTCTTTCAACTTACTTTGAACAGTATGTTATCGGTTATCTAAACTGAATAATTGTGTTTTTTTTTAATATTCATTTTTGTTCTATTATTCCTGAATACTAGAAAGTTACGTGACGTTTTTACGGATGCTCGTTACGGAAAAATCTTTTTTTTTGTTTATTTAGGTATTTCTGATATTTATTTATGTAGACGTTTATTTTATTTTTTTGTGTGTTTTTATAGTATTTTTTAAAAATGAATGTACAGTGAAACTCCGTATTTATGTTTTTGAATGGACCAACAAAAAATAAATGTAAACAGAGGAAAAATGTAAGTGGGGGTATTAAAAAAAATTAAACAATGTTTTTAAATAGTTCTTTCAATATTATGAATTGAATTAAAGGATTCTGGTGGTACATTGCTAATACTAGTCAAATATGCTTTGAGGCCTTCAATATGCCTCAATTTGACATTGTTATTTGTAGGAACTGGGTTTATGGGATGAGTAGATACATTTTCTTTGTAAGAAGGTTCTTGTTTTGTCAAGTTTTCGTTTATGCAACTGTTCACTGTTTCGTCAATTTCCACTACGTCCTATAATGTGTATGTAAATCTGCAAGGGTTATTCATTAATTCTTTCCCATCCATCAATGTTGTCTTTACTATTTTCTGCGCAATTTTTTTTGCTCATTCCAGCTAGTAAAAAAGAATAAAACAACGAAACGTACAAATTACGTTGGTATTAGAATGAAAAATGCATATATACGACAAGCAAACGACCAACACACTCTTGGTTCTATGGCGTATAGCGAACAAGTTTAAATCAATTTTAGACGTAAACCGCGGGAAAAACAAACGTAAAATAGAATTTGTAATGTACTCAAATGACACGGGACTGCAGAAATAACACGCAAATGTAGGATAAATGTGAAATCTGGATTCTACTGTATTTAAAATGTATATATATCGCAAATAAAAATAAAAATTTTGGATTGTGTGGTCCTATAGTTTATCGCTAAAGAAATGAGAAAACTAATTAACCACCATTGATCGTATTAGCAATGTGATCACACCAGTCCACCTGTCACCGGGAGATCTGGTCTATGTTGGTGGAATTGACTTAAACTTTAAACGAATGAGGAATTCTGACGATATTATAAAAATATTAATAACAGTACGATCGAAACAGAAGCCAATCAACACAGGGAGTATATTTATTAAATTTTAGCTAGATGTATATGACAGATTTAAAATTAAAATTATATGAATTGTCTATTGTTCGTGTGGTTCGGAACCCGTGGTGCAACAGGAGAAGAAGAAAACCCAGAAGCTGATGTCGACTCAGACGGTCAAGATTTATTTATTTCTTGTTGCAGCATGTGTCAGAGAATCGTAGTAGTGAGAGTGACTTGTTGCTTGAAGAATCTTGACGATGTGGAGGCACGTAGCGTACTGCCCGATCAGATCCCACGCTGCTTTATATTGTATATACAATTAAAAGACCTCCAGGGCCGCGTGCCTTGGGATCCTTTGTTTTCTTAAGATAATTAAAACTTACATGATTAAAATAAAGATCTTCTAAAAATGCCCATTTCCTATGATTCTCTCATACCTTTACATTTTGCTTAAACTTAATCATAAACATATAAACATCAAGTTAAGGTAGATATTATTATACAGTTGTAACCTGGTTTTATTGGACAAAAACTGAAATTACTAATAATACAGATACATTCTTATATCAGCAAAATTATCTTCCACGTATGCAAATTAGTGTGATGGCGCATAAGATCGAGCGTTCTTATTAGTCGGTGTTGTAATTGTCTTATCGTGACTATGGCACGGTACTTGAAAATGCTTATATCTTATTGATTTCAGTATGTTATAATCGAATATGACTTTTAAACGGCTTATTTTGCTCTTATTTTTGAGATACATTTATGATGTATATAAAATGAAGCGTGTAGCATTTTGAGTGGCGAAGTGAGGTATTACGTAAATGAAATATAAGGGTTGATAAACCTGACGTGAATAGTCACTGTAGACCTTATTTTGTTCATTGTCTGTTTACAGCTCGCTTGGAGTAAAGGTTAGAGTGTTGTTCCTTTCATTGTTTGGAGTTTTATTTTGTAGTCATACTTAACTTTAAAAGCTAGGAAAAGCTGACGATTTCCGTTATATGTGTGGTGATGTGACATTTGCCGCCCAGAAACGCCCAATTACTCTACTCGACAGAATGCCCTTTGGAATTCCTATGATTTGGAGAGAACCAACCAATCACGTATATAACTTTTATTTCTACTGTTAAACATGGTATATCAAGAAAGAAGAAGTTGAGCATAAAATATTCCAACATCCCGTCTGCTATCTGACCAGTGCAGATGTGGGGACGATCTACCTGTACATACCTCTCCAGAAGAGTACAATTTGCACTGAGATAAAGATAAAGACAGTATGGAGATGACATCAGACCCATATTTGATATCACAGGATCCTGATTTCGCACCTGAGTCACTACGTGAGCCACACAGACTTTCCCAAGGTGATCTAGGTGATTTAATTCGAAATCTTAAAAATTTAGAGCTTTTAACCGAAGAGCTGTTTAGCTTGTAAACACCCTTCTATACAACGATTAGGCCGCAACGTGTATCAAAATGCACTTTCTCTACTCTCATCTAGATTTCTTCATCAGCATGATGAACGGTTCCACCGAGACATTTCTACAATGGAACGAAGATATCAGGATCAGTGGAACTCTGCTACGCTTGCAGACTACTGTTGGACATTTACTAGAACAGGATTACAGACGATAAGGTAATAGAAGACGCACTGATTTAGGCCACTATTTCAGTATTTCATATAGTAAATTCAATTCCTGTATGTTTTTGTTAATTTCTGTTATTGGCGATTAATTTAATATACGTTGTAATAGTATGATAATATGATAGTGTTGAAATTTAGCTATTCATTATTATGTATAGAAGAACAAGTTGTATATCTCCAAAACTAGAGCTAATAATAACAATCTATTATCAGATTCGTTTTTTTATCGCCGAAGTTATTAATATTTGACTACTTTTATTCAGGAAACAAAATTTAAAAAATGTTGTCTTATGTTATCAATGAAATATGATTAAGGAGAACACATTTTTACTGTGAAGTTGTAATTATGTATATTCTAAAATTCCAACGTAATAATTATTATAGTTAATAAATATTACAATTAATAAGATATTCGTTTTTTTTATGTTTTTAACATCCATAGTATTGTATCGAACCCGGAGCCCTCTGTATGAGAAGTCAGTATACTACGAGCGTCGCCTCAATAATTTATTAATATTATTAAAATTTCTAATAAGATTTAATATTATATTTACCCGAACATCTCAACGTGGCGATACAGAAGACACAACGCTGTCATGTCCGATGGGAGTTGAAATGCAGTTAGGATATTCCATTTTCTTAAGCAACCGAGCATTGGATGCTCTGATTATATTTATCTAGCGAGCTGGGGGCGCGATTGGATCATCACACCGTATAATGTACTTACGTACGATACTCTGGACTGGAATAAATTACTAAGCAATCTTCCTTCGAGTACGTCTAGGGTAATAACATTAATTGCGTCGGATGTCTTTTTGCAAATTGCTAGCTCGTAAAGTATCATTTTATTACTCAAATATTTGATTCACTTATGAATCAAGTGGATGGATATTTGTATAATTTGGATTTCTTCAGGTACAGTGATTTATTTTTTGTTGATTTTGCATCCAATTATATATCAGGGGAAAAATATTATGTTATCCGGTATTATTTTACAGTATTACACATAAATTTAAAAAAAAAATAGAAAAGCATTCACGAAATATATCACATCAATATTATTTATTTTTTCAAACTAAGCTAAGCGCTTGTACGAACATAGAATCACTGCGAACTCCCAAAATGAGCCTTGAACCTCCGACCACTTGGTCACTAGGTGAGTCTAGTGCTAGACCAAAGAATCACGTCGCTTTTGATCAAGTTGGCAATTTGATTGAAGTATTTCCTGAATAAGTTTATTATAAGTATGTAATTCTCATTATGAGTTCTCGCAATCATAATTTGTCTCTATTCAACATATTTATTGCGTTTCGCGACACGAAAAGTGCTTTGTCATATTTATTTTATTGATTGCTACAATAATATATAATACAGTCTTAATGTTTTAAATCTGTAATAAATTAAATGTATGTTTGAAATATGTTTATAAATTGCCGTCGCTTCAAAGCAGGAACTTCAAGTTATGTGTCATTAGAACGAGCAAATGAAATCGTTTGAATTATATTATTGCTTCTAATTTCGTCTCGAACGTCTTTTACCTGTACTGATTATGATTATGTGTAGTATAAATCTTACAATTTAAACATTTTGACACATTTTGTATGGGTACATATATTATACATACATATTTGGCGGAATTGAGAGTAACCGTGCTGCGCCCGTACAGCGGGATTGACATTCGGAAGTGACAATGGATTATAAATTCGGTCTCCGAGAATAGAGCGATAGTTGTGGCATTGGGACATTGGTGGCGGTTTGAGGAGTTTCTCCTGAGTGGGGTTTGTTAATTGGCCTCAGTTTCCGCCAACCGTGAAACCTTCCGCGAAGGTTTGTGTCCTGGGTAACTTGTGTTGTGTCCTACCTGTTTGTTTGTGAAGATTTGGAATTCGTCACTTGTACCGAGCAGAGGATGTAATCCTGTAAAAAGTATTATTATTTCACGTACTCAGCTGCGTAACCAAAAAAATTAACCCCTAAAGCAAGTATATAAGACATACGGATATAAGACAACTGTTTACCAGAGCAATCTTAAAACTATTTTTTTTGTAAAAATTAACTTTACTTCCACGATCCGATCCAAAGGAAACAAGGAGCAAAGCCTTAGGATACTTTTCAGTGCCAAAATGTAATACTAAATTCGCTCAACGAACTTTTAATATTTAACAGATTGCCACTAGATCTTAAAGGGTCTAAAGTGATTAACGCTTCAAACCAAAAATAACAAAGTGGTTGCTTGATGTGGGTAGAAAGCATAATGAATCTAATTTGTCATGTGTGCTAACCTAACTACCTACACATTTTTGTCTCCAACTATTGTATATTACAGACAATAATATTTTTATAACTTTTTTTCAATAATATTTTATAACTTCAAATTGTACTTTTTCACATAACTTTTTATAAATTACTTAACATTATACTTCTAAACAATTTAAACAATTAAAAACTGTATAGGTAATTGTTTTAGAACAGACCACGTCTAGTAATTTTAATTTAATTTTTCATATGTACTATTTATGCTGCATAAAATAATTTTTTTTTTTTTTAACAGATATAAGAATATCAAATAGAAAAATAGGGAAAATTTTCTCTTGTTTCCAATGATATAAGTTTATGAAAAAATAGTGTTTTTAGATATTTATTATATAATATTTATATATATATATATTTTAAGGAGAACACATTA
This sequence comes from Eubasilissa splendida, assembly GCA_031772225.1. Classification (NCBI taxonomy): domain Eukaryota; kingdom Metazoa; phylum Arthropoda; class Insecta; order Trichoptera; family Phryganeidae; genus Eubasilissa; species Eubasilissa splendida. The sequence goes on along the minus strand of CM062846.1, from coordinate 20,326,644 downwards.
TCTTAGTTGCAGTTTTTTTTAGAAGATAGTTCTGTGGTATTTTAATACAAATTAAATGTATCAATTAGAAAGATATATATCCTAATTTTTACTACGTAATGGTAACGCATTTCCCCGGATAGGAAAAGATCCTGGCTCAAATCCGGTTGCAACCAAAATATTTTTTCGATATACTGATTTTTTATGTATATCTTTCTAATCAATACATTTAATTTGTATTCATATTTATATATTCGCTATTGAAAAAATCGGTGACCTTCGTTTTGCGGCGGTGTTCTGTTCTCATTACTGTGCTTATATACGTCGAATATGTTTTAATCTGTTTTTTGTATAACGCGAGATGATTTTTTAAACTTTATAAATTACCGGTTCATATTCCTGTGAAAAGTATCGATAGCAAATGTGCGGCGCGGACCTTTCGGGCCCCTTTCTAACGTGTGGCCCAATGCACTGCATTGGCGTAGTTACGCAACTGCCATGTACTTGTAGGATGTTTTACATGTTGTACACTCGAATAAAGATTTCATCTTCGTAATTTGCCAGTCATAGATCATGTGATCAGTCAGCGATCAGACTATCAACTATCAGTTGTATTTTAACATTCAATTCATTGGGTTACCGATAACTTTTTCACGATTACTGTGTTACAAATAATAATACAATCTCGCAACATTTTTATGCACTCTCGCTTATACCTTCACCCGTACCGGGATCGATACCAGCCGTCTCCGAGATCTTTTTGAAATAAAAAAGGTTTTGGGGGCCCCGATATATCTCATAAGCTAAGCCAATGTTTTACTCCTCTAATAGGCTGTGGTGTCAAAATTTTCAAAGCTACTCGTATATAATGTGGATTTATAGTGTTGGTTTTTTTTTGTTATATTATAAAATTAACATTAAATTTTAATACTAATTAAAAAACAGATACCTCTGTTGAACTTTGAAAGAATTCAGCATCAAAGTTCATGATATTTATTTATTTCGCTGTTTTCACCGTATTGTTTGATTCCTCGGCAACGTCAACACCCTCGCCTTGTCACACGGGAGACCAGGGTTCTCTTCTCCGCCAGATTGATTTATTTAACTGAATTAATGAATATTTTACTTGAACCAGAAAATATATTATATACAGGGAATATATATTCTCAATATTAGAATATGTTCCAAGAACACACAATTACTGGATTTTCACCTACAAATAATAGATATCTCATAGAGACAAAGCTGTTTTTTTATTTATATCCGTTAAAATATCCATTAATCAATCTCCATATGTATATGAGAATGGTGAACGTTACATTGTGTAAAGTGATCACTTAAGCCTGCCGATGACAGGTCGTAAGCCCTTTAATTACCCATACTTCCATATATTTCCATTAAATATAATTAAAAAATTGCTTTTTCTCTATGAGATATCTATTATTTGTTTAATATATATTCTAATCTAATTATTTTTAAAAAAAACATGTTTATGTCATTGTGTTTTATAAGTTTGTTTGTATACACCAGATTTTTCTCATTTCAATGTATCATTAAATATGTTCATCATCCATTTATCATTTTGATGAGATATATATTTTACAATTTAAAAAAAGATGAACAGTAGTTCATCTCATCAAACGACTGGAAAAACAAAATTTGTAATTTGCGTGTTCGTGTGTTCCTCATTTTGGTGAAATTTGATTATTCGCGACCTTTCAACTGTCTAGCTATAAAGTTCATGACGCACGAGACTCATTTGAAGCTTTCACAGTTAGCTATTCCGCTTGACGGAAGCCGGCTGATCGACGTGGCGGATAATGAACGCGACTCTCGCGGCCGGATGTATGACACCATTAATTATAGTCTTCCGTTTTTAAAAACCTTAAAGCGATGTTCTAATGAGTCATACAATTAATGGGTTTTCTTGCACGTTTTCCGTTTTGAACTCTGTTCGTATTTCATCGTCGTTATAATATTGTTTTATTTTCCAATCGGGAGGTCTTGAAATCACGACTCGGCACTTGTGAATAATTCGTTTATTTTTGTATAATAAAGGTGCAAGAATGTATAAGGTAGCGTGTCCTCGGAGATGTATTGAAACGAATATACTTTCAGTTCTTTCTCGTTTGGATGTTAGATACGATCTGACCACTGGAGGGTTGTGTTATAGTTTATAAAGACAATTCTGGAGAAAATGATCCTATTAAATGATATAGAAGATAATTTATAATCCAGGTTCTGTACCGGGTAAACAAAGTGGTACATTAGATGATATGAAATAAGTACTTCAATGCATATCCGTTTATAGATAACATAAATCAAAATAATAATAATTTGACACCCTTTAAAAGATTCACATATTAATAATTCATTATTATACAAAACTATTAAAAATAATGGTTCCTCTCTCCTCAAATGATAAACTAAAAGATAGGGATGTGGCTTCGGACTATAGGTTCATACATAACAATTGTCTATAAGGTTAATAATGTAAATCTAAAAAATGTATTACTTTTTTAATTGAAAAACATTCCGTGTGGAAATTAGAATTGACTCAATTAGTGGAAGAATGTTTGTAAATGTTAATAGGGTCTAGTTTAATTTCAATCGTGAAATTGTACACTTTACCAACACTAACATTTATATATTTAAAAAAATTAAAAACTATGATATGCACAATCGTGGTGATCGCAATCAATATATTGAAGTTGTAATTATTCAGAACATAGATCTGTGATATTTTAAATACTAATTAAATATATCAATTTGAAAGATATACATTTAAAATCAATTCCCATTTAAAATCAGATGCTCGGGTCAGGAGCGCAGAACGGCCAGGATGCAAGAGACGGTAGAGCTTCTTGCGCCTTGTACCGATTTTTAACGACTTAACGCGCGGGGCAGGGGGTAAGCTACCCTTCGCTCAGCCGAGAATGCCCGTTATCGGAGCGAAGGGTGGAGGGTTAGCGTTGCCCGGTCGCGCGCAGAATTTGATAACTAAATACAAATATTCACTCATTTCTTCATTTTCGTCCCGCTTATCCTAGGAATGTCGGGGGCCTAAAGTCACGACAAGGCGCTTCCCGCGACCCACCGGCCGCCTTTCATCCCACAGTTGACAGGAAGAAGCGTCTTAATAGTCGTTCCTCTGGCATTCGCAAGATGTGTCCTCACCAGGCAAGTCACCTTAATTGAAATCTTCATGTCGGGAGGTTCATTTACCTTTTCGCGGTACTTCTCATTCGCTCTCATAATATTACTCCTGCTACTTCCCTGAGAACTCATTCGGCAGTCTGGGTTCTTAATCTTACTCTCTTTCTAAGAATCCATATTTGGTGACCTTGTGGGCTTATGGCAGTTTTATAAACAATCACTTAACTCGGATTTTTTTATGACTATAGGAAACGTTAAAAATATGTAAGCTTTCAGAAACATTATTAGACGAAAACATGTAAAAGATATACTCTATGCAGTCTGTCAAATAACAATAGAATATGGCATAAGTGGATGGGGAGGTGCGGCCTGTACATAAATTAAACTATTTATTTATCTAAAAATATTTGGTTGCTACCGTGAGAGTAATAGATTAAGTTTAATATTCTTACTATTTTCAAACTAAGCTAAACGCTTGCGCTATTAAAATAGGACTAACCACTGGGCAAGTGTCTCGACCACAGGACCAACAACCACATCAAATATATATTATTATTTCATGCATGCGTGGCTTGCCAATGATTCGTGTTCGGTCATTATGAGCTGTTTATCTTATTGCATATTTAATGTAACATTAATAATCTTACACTGAAATTGACAATCCACCGCTTTAATATTTCAGTTATCACGGTAGCATTTTAACGTTTTGGCATAATTTTAATTCCTACGAAGTTTTCTCTTAGCGAAGACATAAAAGCTTTTTGAGGTAGATTAGAGTGTTAAAAACAACTGTCGCCTCCGAGTTGTTTTTTTGGCAGCGGATGAAACTTTAGCAGAGGCTTTACACGTATTTTATTAACTATTTTTCTCTTTGATGATTCGGTAGCTATATAGATATTTAATTCACATTTTATTTTATTTGTGCCAGATAATCATTGTTTATATCGTGACGCTTGTTTGCCGTTTATGCGTCGCCTATAATCGACACACTTACCAATATTTTGACTCTCAAATATATCCAATAAGAGTTATTGCTCGTAAATATTCATGAACTGAAATTCGATAACGTTTTCACTAGTTATCGGCACACATATTTCATAAAAAAAAACTAAACACGAATGGGAACAAATCCCAAAGTATGCAAAAAATGCATCGCGCGACATGAAATCGGTGGAGAAAGATCGTAATAACTCCTTGCACATACATTATAACATAATTACACTTATGTTATACAATTTTTTTGTAAAGCCCTTGTGCACTCTTTCCCGGAACCGTTGTAGGAGTTTGAAACTCTTTTTATCGGTTCCATGCTACAATTCTATACTAACACGATTTTAAACTTATTTAATACAAGAGCAAATCCGAGACTTAATGCTTTGTCTTTATGTCACGAATTAAAGCAAAGTTACGAGCAAAATTAATCTAATCTTCCGGTGCCCTTCAAGTGCTGTCTTTGTTCATTGTAATAATAAATACATGCAAACAATATTAACATAAAATATAACAAAGATTACAAGATAAAGCAAAAAAAATATAGCGTATGTACAAGTTACACAAAAAAAATGTATATAGATATAGTGGAACAAGACAACCAGGCATTCAGACTCGACGACTTGAGTCTCGCCAATCACGGCGCAGGCTATCGATATTACGCCCACTTTCTGCAGAAGATCAATGGATACACCATTAGGGACAGAGCTCCCGATAAATGCAAGCATTAGACATCAAGTCAGTTTAGATCAGCCTCAAACAGTAAACTTCATGTATTAGATGTTTAAAATTGCCCCGTTACATAATATATAATATATCAATTTGGTTTCGTATGAAGTAAATAAGAGAGGTAATGTGATAAAAAACGTGTTTTCACTGATCATCTGCCCAAGTCACCCTAAATATGATAAAAATTATTATTGTATTATATATTAATTTTATACACGAGTAAAACACTGCCTACATAAAAATGGACATTGTTTAAATGATAAGCGAGGATGCTATGCTTTTATTATATAATCAACAAAATTAATAAAATATTGATAGTTTACGTAACTATGAGGAAGGGTCTGGAGGTCGATCATTTTGGAACGACCCTCAGGCCCTCAGATGGTCGATTCCAGGCTCTGGTTGTTCGAATGCGAATAGTCACATTGAGAAAGTGGACCACTACGAGATGCAAATGATTTCGGGTCATGGGCATTTCATGAGTAAACTCTTCGACTTAGGACGTCCTTGAACCGTGGTGTGTTTGCGCTCAGGTGAGGCAGACGCCGGAGCACTTCCTCTGGGACTGTGATTATGAATGATGCACGTGAGATCATGATTGCGGGATTTGAAGGAATAGCTCATCGGAACCCCCGGAACGAAAGAAATGAAAGGGATCTCGGACATTTACGGATATTTATTAGGGTGTGGGTCTCTCGCTGGGGGTTGCTGGAATGGGCGATGCCGGGAAGAGCAGTGGCTAAAGAGACCTAACGGAGCATTCTACTGGCTCTCACTCGCACCTCTTGCAACCTGGACTGGGTGAATTTCTGCCGGATTGTGACCGAGTTCTGCGACTGCAACACATAAATGTGACGTCTACTCTCCCTGTTTGGGAGTGTATGATTTTTATAGCTTCTTTCTGGCTGCCTTCTGATTTTAATGTGATAACGAGTCTCACGTCAAATTGTATGGCTCTGGTACGATGATACCGTCGTCAACCTATGATGGTATTATGATGATGATGTTAATAAAGACTGAATGTAATAATATAAATAAATATGTAATTATGACGAAACGAAAAAAGAGTAAACAACTCTCAAAACGATTTGGGACAGAGTGTAAATAAATAAAATAAAAAAAGTTTACGTATCTATCTCTGCACGTAATTTTATTTTATATATTACCAGGAAAAGATTGAAGAACTACCGGATATGACACGTATTACATCCCACAAGCACAACAAATAATGAATAATCTATATCGGCTTATTTGTTATGTTGTTTGATATTGTAGTTCACCTATCATATAAAACCCTTTAAACGGATTCTAATAAACTATTATGATATCTTTATCAAATATGTTATCATTGCCGTTTTAGTTTTACTTTATTATATTCAACGCATTTATTAATATGGTTGTATTATTATTGGTCCAGTTTTATTATTGTTTGTAGAGAAAGAATAACAAAGAAGCTGGATGCTAAACGCGCTTCTGATAATAAAATTCAAACTACAATACAAAATTTATTAGCTAGACGATACAACCGGAAATAATGTAAATATGCGTTTCATCAATATGTATACAAAATCTGAATTATTTCATAAACAGCTATAATTTCATTAAACTAGTACAGAATTTCGCTCATACGGTATAATTTTACTACTAGCTAATTTGAAGGAATCAAACAGGATTGTTTATTTTAGTTATTTTATAATTAAAAAATATTATTTGAATGCGTTTACGTAATTTTATTGTAACGTTGTAATATTATTTAATATTGTGCTTTTACCACCCTCATATGAGTGTTTTCAAACTGTTTTAATTATAAAATATATGAAAATTTGAAATATTATTTCAAATAAGAAAAAATAAAAATTCTTCTCATACAGAATTTAGGAATTATTACCCTTACATCATAAACTAAAATCTACGTTACTAAAATACATTTACGATTTTTTTTTAAATTGTATTATTATTATTTATGAGACCAAAACAACATGTACAAGATGATACAAGAATGACAATACATCAAGCGATTTATAAAAGGATGTAGTTCAAGTAATATAATGTTCAGTAGATTTTCTTCCCACAAAACTGTTTCTGAAAGCACATTTCAGTGCTTATTTATTATTTATACACAACTCCATATTCAAACCTGTCTAGACCCCCTTCCTGAATAATGCCTCACATTATGTTTCTTATTGTAAGCATCCATTCCACCACCCGAGTCATCATTTGCGATTTGATGAAGGCATTTATTATACGTACATAAGTTTTTTTTTTAAGTCACAATCCGTAATAAAAGAATTTTCTCGATTTTCCTGTGTAGCGGCGGGAATTTTATTAAACATTTATCATCCAGAAGATTCCATGATGGTAAAACGGTGATGAAATTATCAGCAGAGATTCATTGCGGCTTAAATTTTCCTTCCTTTTTGGCAACTCCTTAACCAGCGAGAACGCTCGCTGGCCATAAAACCTTTATGGCCGCTCGCCTCCAGCTGTAGACGGGTGCCAACTTACAATAAATGCCATCATATTATAAATGTTTGTCTTTAATTCTACGTTTCCAATTGATGGAGGAATATTTAATATCTTAGTAAGAGATATTGGCCTGGACTGTATAATGAATCCCACGTTTCAAATTGAAGAGTGACTTTTTACAAACATCTGAGTCAGACAGTTGCGTTATGAGATAATCAGTATTCATCGAATAGTTTGTTTTCTATATTACATTAACCTTTTATCTACCATTCATATTTGACACGCGGGACACCATATAGTATAGAGGTAGTGTTGACTTAAAATGTCTATTAAATTATATATATTTCTTATTATCGCCACCTTTGGTTGTTTTCACCACATTTTAAATAAGACTGAAGTGAAGTGTTATTACATATTTATATTGATCCCTATGTTATAAAGGTGTTTTTTTTAAGATGTATATAACTTTAAAATGAAATAAAATACATAAAAATCAGAAAAATTATTCTATGCCATTAGTGTTTAAATATGATTTCGTATATATGAGCGCCGCGGCTGTCTCGAAAACAGCGCAATCTGGGAGTCCAATTTTTGACCACTTTTTGGAGCAGCTGAGGATGGCAATATCGCGACGAATGTTGGCTTCCAAGTTGTATATCGTCTCTGGTTTATCGATGTACACTAGCGACTTCACATATCCCCACAGAAAATTAACCCAAAGGTCATCACACGATCTTGGAGGCAAATTCACAGGTCCATTACGCGAAATTATGCGCTCATCGAATGTTTCCTTCAATGAATTGATTGTGGCTCGCGCTGTGTGGTATGTTGCACCATCTTGTTGAAACCACAGCTCTTCCACATTAATGCCATTCAATTGGGGAACGAAAAAATCAGTAATCATGGATCTATAGCGCTCTCCATTGACTGTAACGTTCTGGCCGCACTGTACGACGTCTCTGCGAATGCATATTGTCAATTAGAGTATGCGTGGTGCGAAAAAGATCCATGGTTATTCGAATTATATGCACGGATGGACGATTATGTCGACCGTAAAATAGACGTAGCGCATGGTAAGTTCCGCGAACTGAATCACAATTTTCGAAATAAATTTGCATAATTTGCAAGCATTGTTCTGGCGTAAGTCTATTCATGGTGAAATAGCCAAACCAAACTGAGCTCAAATCAGCTGTCACCTATCAAATTGGCTGTCGCTGAAAAATGTGTTGCCTATTCGAAAAACAAACCTCTTAAAAAAACACCTTTACATGGGCTGTTATGAATGCACAATTAAATTTGTGAATGGCTTTTGAACGTCTTTCTTAAAAAGTCATATATTGATTAGTATTTGCATCTTATTATTAGAAGAGGTTAATCGACATTTTATTTTGAGTGTTCTATAATATAACTGATTAATCGAAAATACTTTACATACATAAATACATTTTATATTATATATAAATTATTATATTGATAAAATAGACATTATTTTTTAATTATAACACCACTTAGGTGGTTTGGTCATATGGAACGGATGAATGAGGAGAGAGTGGTAAGAAAGATGTAACAAGTGTCGATGACACCAGAAATAGATGTCAGCGGGAGACTTAGCATGACTAGGTAAACCAAATACTTGTAGATGGTCCTGTTAGAAGCCTTAATGATCGACGAGCTTGTATAAGAAGATGTATAAATGTAAATAAGGCGAGAATAGTGTATCAGGATAGAAGAGTGTGTGATCTCACGCGAGTAATCAACCTCCTATGCGTTTGTCTCATTTAAGTGTGCTCATCTGAAATACCACTCTGTTATGTAATTCATGCTAATATATTATTGAAAAATCGCAATGTAATTTTCTGTGATTCGTTAACATTAAACAAGTATCCAATAAAAAAAATATTAATTAAATCTTTCTTCTCAACGATTATAATTATACGTTTAAACTACAAATAATATTTGACAGATGAATAGTAAACAAATTAATGTTTTTTTTTTTTTAATAATTTCTGTATTCAACTAATCCGAACTCCTGCAATCAATCCATCTGCGCGTAGGTACCTGCTATAAATACGCAGCATACATTGTTTGTATTATTCCCGGTCGATTACTATCACACACAGTGGCGTGCGGTAGGCACAAAGTTAGGTTATGCTGTTACCTACGATGATAACTAAATAAACAATAGGTAGGTATAGTAGGTAGATTTGATTTTTAGTAGGTTAGATTTTTTTTTCTACGATTTCTCTTTCGGACAACGGATTTAAAATGTTTCATTAACAGTGTTCAAAAATATTTATTTAAATAACTAGCTTTACAAATTAGCATAGCTGAAACTCATAACAAAAATAATTGTATTTTGACATTGAATTAATGCACCTTCCCCGGTTAGGAAAGAGATCCGGGTTCGAATCCCGGTGGCGCAACAAAAATATTATCGATAAATTCGATTTTTATCGATATCGATAAAATTAATATATTTAATTCATATTTATACTATTATCATTTATATTGTATTAAAAACATATCGAATATTATTTTTTCCCATCATTAGATAAAATGAACAGTTTTTCTCAGTTCCCGTAAAATCACCAAAATGTGCCGTACATCGTTGTTCGGGTGACGTCCTCATATGTTTTAAAGATAGTTTTACTTTTTATAACACTTTACCACCTTTAGATTTATATTCTTGTCCCGAAAACCTTTTTTCATTCGTTCTTATTTTTTGTAATCATTTCCTGAACAGAAACTGCGATGTTAATGTTCAAAACGTGTCTGTACTCTATCGCCGGAAATACTATTGCCAACTATAGTTTTTTTTTTATGTGTAAACAGCTCCTTCAAAAATGAATGTTAATCATACGGTTTATTGCTGTCGAATACGTAGATTGCTTCCATCATCATTTATATTTTTAACCTTTATCATACCGTGATATAAAATACCCGAACGCAGCCATGCTGTCAACTCGTGTTACCGTAAATAACAGTTAGAAAAATGTTATTATTAGCTTAAATGGCTGTAATGACACGAATTTACTCTAAATATTGAGCATTTAATTTTGAAAAAATGATTAATAACATAATTTAGAGCATTCATTAAGTTCTATACAATGTATCCTTCCTTCTTATCTCTCTTCTTTTAATTTGTAAGAAAGAGATAATTATATTTGTATGTTTGTTGTTCTTTTTACTGTGAAAATAGTGTGTGATCTCTGTCTTTCATATCACAAATGGTATTTTTACCAACGTATTAATTTTACAACGGATTGAATGGAAAAAATAATTGTTTTATACGATTCCCTTTTCATAATTGGTTTTTCACTACTCATTCCCGAGCGCTAATATTTTCTTTAGGATTATCTAAAATATGAATTTTATGTTGCATGCATTTACCGAAATATTAGCGGCTTAATATGATGGTAGACCTGTGTCACTGCATGGTTTGGGAAGGGTTAAAAGAGTATCTTATTTAACTTTTTTTTTAAATTTTACCTATAGCTTTTTTTTGCGCTTTTCTATTATTATTTATTTTATTTTCTTATGTTCATTCGGCGGTCAATTTGAGCGAAGTGTAATCAAGCGCTTATGAGAGGACAAGTCTCATCGCGATTAACATGATGTCTCTCGAGGAATCTACCCAAATTCTTATTTGGGGAGACTGCGGCGAGGGCGCGGGCGTTGTGGGGTCACAATAGTCGAGAGGCAATGTGTTAGCCGAATGAGTGGTGGAGAAATTTATGTAAGGCTTGGAATATTTATGTTTTTCTATCTTAAATAATACATTAATATTTCAGCGACATCAGATTTCTTGTTATTTTGTTAATTATTGTTATGTCCTTCATCGTATTATGTTTTATGAAAATATAGTAATTTTTCTTTTTCTTTTACTTTTATATTACTAATTATCGATTGTAATTGAGGGATGAAGTGTTTCTTATAAAACCTATAAAATTGGAAAGTGGCAATTTTTATTTAGAAGGAAAATGACACTATAAACCATATTTTAGACATGGGGACTTTCAGTTTCATCAAAATAGTTTTGATAAAATTATGTGTCAAATGCAATGTGTATATACCGTTTTTATCGCTCTTAAAATAAACATAAATATTTGCTTTTAAAATTAACAATATTATCTTTGTGGTTAAAATTCATATTTTTATTTATTATCTAAGATTATACATGTAAAACGAAGATAATAAATAAAAATATAAATATTTGCAAATAAGGCGTGCTACACCACTGCTGTCAAAAGTTTTCGCGGTAACGGTCGAGTATCGAAACGATACATTTATTACTCAAAAACTAAACGATATCATCTAGTGCTAAATATCATGTTTCATTATTCCCAGGACTTGAGAGTCCCGACAGTGGTTAATACGATGTAGTCAATTATTTTTATTATTAAGGAGAACACATTCTTATTGTGAAGTTGTAATTATTCAGAACAGACGGTCTGTGATATTTTAAATACTAATTAAATGTATTCAATAATATAAAATCAATTTTATCAAAAAATATTGTTGTTGCTACTGGGATTCGAATTTGGATCTCTTTCCAATCCGGTGAACGTGAATTGTTAATTCTGGCGTCTCCTGTCGGACTACTCAAAGGTGTTTGAGATTCCGTAAAATAAATCTTTCAAATAATGGAACGATAGATGTATTAATTTGAAAAGTGTAACACACAGGTTCGAAAATTTGTCGTCAAAAGTACTGTGTGCTGTTGTAGCATAGTCGGTTAATTCACGTTCCCCGGATTAGAAAGACCTCCAGGTTCGAATCCCGGTAACAACAACAATATTTTTCTCGAAAAATTGATTTTATATGTATATTTTTCTAATTAATACATTTAATTTGTATTTAAATTATTTTAATAGATAAAAGATTGTTGAAGTGAACCACGGTACAATAAATTCAACAGTCACACAGAGAGATTGTTTTCGTTTAAAAAATGCACATCGATCGCCATTGTTGTCAAATATTTCAAACCTGTGCCCGTGCATCAATTAATTATTTATTAGGTGGGTAGGAGAAGCATTTATTCTGCATATTACAGTTGTTATTTTTTGTTTTCAAGTTGTATATAAATTATTTATTATTTTGACATGATTAACTTTTTTTTAAACTAACAACACAAATTGTTGTCGTGAGCTGGCTCATTTCATGTCCGTAATGTTGATTGTCTGAGCGACCTCCGGTTCGCAAGTTGCCGACCACTTGACCGTGCCGAAGCGAAATTGCGATGGTCTCACGAAAGTGGAATTTATGGTATTTGTTATGGTGGACCATAAAATATGAACGACATCATCTCAACGGTATGAACAGCAATGAAGGGGTGGGTCCAAAAATGATGAGGTTGTTTAGTGAGGGTGAATTATGGACCAAGTACTATGATCAATCTAGATGTATAATAATATTTTTTTAATTTAATTAAATGTTAATAAACTGTGACACAAAACTCATCCAGTCAAAAATGGAAACTTTTCCATGCATTACATAAGATACGTTTTATTTAAATGGAGATTTGTACACATATAAATTACTGTATTTCGTTGCATTTCTGAATGTTTTTTGTTTAACTCTCCCGTTCCGGAACGGGGCACAACATAACCCCAAAAATATTTTTTTAATAACTATTTATTAAATATGAATGATATTGAGCTGGTATTCATTGTAAGCCTCGTAAACATCCCAAAGAATGCAACGCGCATAAAAAATAAAATAAAAAGTAGAAAAAATTATGTTTTATCATTGACAATCGGGACCATTTTATAAGTTTATTCCCCGTATTAGGTAACGGCAGACATGACGTACGTATTTGTATGAGTCGCGTCTTAGATTCTTCGCTGACTTAGGACGTGCACGTGCCCGGTGTATTCGCGAACGTGACACGTTCGTCTGTGTCATTTTGCTCGTGTAGCTCCCGACGGCCGGACGCTTATGAGTGATGACACTTCAAAATACTACGGTTTCTAGTAGTCTAATTCAGTAGTATATTGTTGAAATTTAATTTTAAATGTGATAGAATATGCTCGAACCATTATGCTTCACTAAAACGCAAATTTGAATGTGGTCACTTTGTACCCCGCTCTGACCCTCGGATCATATCTTCGATCTTCCGGTACCCAAAGGTTAAAATGAATACTTACAAAATAATAATATTTTGAATACTTGATGTTTTATTAATTTAATGAAAGCAGATTATTTATTATTTAGATGATGAATGGTTGATATTTGCATAATGAATAGGATTAATTAAAGGTAAGTTAGTAAGGTAGTTAAGGTGTACGGTCAATGCTATGTGCAAGATTTTACGTAGACTTGGAATTTGTATCATTTGATTTTTTATAATATTATAATAAAGTTACGTAGTTACGTGGTACGTATCCAAAGTCTGAAATGATTTTTTGATTCTGAATTAATTGTAGGTACTTTTTTTTCTACATAAAAAAAAACACATCTTGAACATCAGTCCATTGGACTAAGTTAATGCACTGCCTAGTTGTATATCATGTATAATATGATTATTTTTAATTATTTACTTTGTTTTATGAACCACTTAATGAAATAAAATACACCGGTTTCGAAAAATATCATTTTCTTCTACAGGATGTCAACTAATCAAAAATATTTGTTATTATTTCTTTAAAATAAATTAAAATTAATGACTATTTTGCATGTAAACAGTGTTGGTCATAAATTAAATAATTTGAAATCGTTAAAGATAAATAAAGCGTGTAAAACTAATCTAAAAATTATATCCATCCAACTAAATTTAACCACAGGTCCCATTCTAAATTTTTTTCCTAAAAATTATTCTAGTAATTTTGTATCATCAAGTAACAATTTAAGTTAGGTACTAAATTTATTTTTAAATAATTATTGTTTTTTAAAAATAGATATTGTTAAAAAAAACAACAACATATGTTTTTGATTCGTTGAAGAAGAAAATTAGATTTTTCGAAACCGGTAGTTGTATTTTATTTCATTAAGTGGTTAGTTAATATAACAAAGTTAACAACTTAAAATAATGGATTTTAACCACAAAGTTGATTTTGCTAATTTTAAAAATATATATAATATGTATTATACCTACGATGCTGCAATTAAAATAATTAAAAATAAAAATTTAAGCCGTAAGTACTGGCTTTACAAGCTTCTCCCGTGATTTTGTGTTGTATAAATTTTATATTTCACTGAAAAACGCTGAAAAAACATGATTCTTCCAAGAAAGACAAAGCCGAAATAAATTAATTCATCACAAATGATTTATTCATAGTGCTATATCAACACTTGGCTGTTCATTACATTTTTGGTTTCTGCTTTTGCAACGGCGACAATGTTCTTAAAGGGCTATGTCAATTCCGAAATTTCTGCCAACGAAATCTTAGCCGAAACTTCTACTAGGTAAATTCTTAATGAATTGTAGATGATTATTGTATAGGGTGTACAGGGGAAAATTTTCAAGATTAAATTATAATTGCTAGTAAACCATCAGGGTGAGGAAAGTGGGAGCGGTATTGTTCGACGCGCGTGATTTGCGGATTTGCCAGTGGCAATGAGTCACTGGTCGGGAGCGCACTGTTCAGACAAGAAGGGTTAATGATTGACCAAACTCCTCCGGGACCATTAATGTCAGCAGCGACGCCAGAACATATGGCTCAAGTTCGACGTGAAATTATGCACAATCCGCGTAAATCGATAAGGAAAATTGAAACCTTTACTGGAATAAAAAAATCAACAGTGTACGTTATTTTGAAAAAGAAACTACAGTTTCACCCATACAAATTGCAAATCATGGAGTTTCTTAACGAAAATTACTATTCTTTACGTGAAACCTTAGCGAGAACGATGCTGGAACGTTTTGGAATAGCACAAACGCTTGCAAACATATTGTTTACTGACGAAGCACATTTTCATATCGATGGCTATGTCAATAAACAGAATATGACCCGACAACCCAAGGGAACGCCGTGAAAAACCTTTGCATTTTCCAAAAACGACAGTGTGGTTTGCAATTTCTGCCCGAGCGATAATTGGCCCTTATTTTTTTAACCACCGAGAAACAGTCACAGCTGACGTGTATTGCCAAATGATCGACGAGTTTTTGGTACCGCAACGCAGCTGTTTCCCGGGTTCAACAACAGAACATAATTTCAGCAAGACGGGGGACACAGACTAGACTTTCAATGGAGAAGCTGAAGGGTATTTTTACCAATCAATTAAGCAGCAAGTACGAAGACATACCCTGGACACCTCGGTCACCGGACTTACACCGTGCGACTTTGCGAAGTCGAGAGCAACAATCCTCGAACAATTCAGGCCTTACGAGAAAATATCCGCCGTGAAGTTGCTGCCATTGAACCAACGCTTTGCTCTCGCGTGTTATCTAATTTAAGAGTCCGATTGCAAGAGTGTCTTAAAAGAAATGGACGGCATTTAAACGATATTGTTTATAAAACGTTAAATTAGCATCGTTTAACTCCATTTTGTATAAATCAAATATGAGAATTACATTGTAGTTTTTTTTAAATTTTATATTGAACTTGTAAATTTTCCGCTGGACACCCTTTATTTATCATGATAGATTCTTCAAAATAGTGTTATTTTAGTGATTAAGAATATACCTAAAAACGTAAATGTCAAATATTATCTTTGCAACGAATTTTACGGAATCGATAGATTTTATTCACTTATGAATCTCAGGTATCCCCATAGACCAGTACATGAATAGACATGAAATAAAGTGTACATATAGGAGAGGAGTTTGGAACATTAGTTGCGGGACGAGGGTATTCCACACATATTTTTTGTGGAAACATAAATATAGTGTATGACACATTTATGCAACAGTAAAATGTTTACTTTTCGCAAATTAAATCTTCGTGTAAACAAGACATATTTTTTACATTAATGCATATTATATTGTCAGCTTTTAAATATTCGTTCCAATCGAGACATACATTTAAAAAAGTAGGAGAGCTAGTTGATTGCGCAAGTGGTACCAAAGTGATCATGTGGGTGGTACCAAAATGAAAATATTGAAACAAGGAATTTGCTTCTTTTTTTTTTCGGTTCATTGTTTTTCGTTGACACTTATTTATGCAGTATTTGATTATTTCGTCAATCCAGCAGGCTTTAGGCGATCTGTCAGCAACCTTGATTTCTGTATATCGGTGTGTATGAAAAAATATTTTATCCAAAACTCTGAAAATCTTTCTTTGAATTTATCGTTGCCAGGTACTCCCTACCTCCACCTGCTCTCGTGCAGGGAAAGTTTTCCCGAGTTTTTATCCAATATTTTTTAATGAGTTTTTATGTTTAAGTTTTTTATCCAATTTTCATGTTTTCATGGGTGGAAAACGCAGAAAGTAATTTTCTTTTTGAATTAATATGTCTTCAGTTAGTTAGCATCACAGACGTAAATAACTTACACATATTATTTCAAAATCTTTTGATGTTATGTTTGTGCGATGGAACCAACGTGGATAATAGTTTTACGAAAATATCAAATATGTATCGTAAAATTTTAATGTCGTACAAATATTATTTGCGGGTAGATAATAATCATTTTCATTCTTATTGCTGACAAATTTATAATTATATTGCAGAAGTTTTTTTATATAATGAATAGCTTGCTCGCACCAGCAACATCACGGTCGCATAGGTACCCTGCAGAGACGTAGTACTCTGTTGTCAATCTCATCCACCAAAAAAAAAAACACCTTTCTCGGTATCCCAGAATTGGAAGAAACAGAGCCGACGTATATAGTCAACAACCCAAGAGGAGGTGAAGAAGTTGTGCGGGGCTACACAGACTCACCCCGTGCACCTAAAAAAAATACCACTTTTCTCGGTATACCAGAATTGTAAAACACAGAGCCGACGTACATAACTCATAATACATAAAATAAATAAAAATTGTTAATACTCATTGACAATACCATAAAACGTGATTTAACAGGAAAAGAAGAAGAAAAATAAAAGGGAAGAATAATAATGCATCAATAGTCGAGCTTGTATGAGAAAATGTATGAATGTGGATGAGGCGAGAATTATGTGTCAGGACAGAAGAGTGTGGCGCTCTATCCTCTGTGCCTATACCCGCGGGGAAACGGCGTGATGGTAGGTAAGTAAGTTACAGGTTTATCTATCACCAGAACTGTTCAATTTAAATATTGAATGACAGAGACGCGTAAAATAACAACCTCCTTCGGCCGCCCTGTAGTAAGGCAGACATGTATTTAATTCACGTGTACAGATGCCGAGGCGGCCATTTTTAAAATACGTTTCAAAAGTCATTGCTTTATACTTTTCTTTTCGTATTTCTGAAGTCGCCATCTTGTATAATGTATCAAAATAATATACATTTTGACATTTTACTGTAATCTATTGTCGTAATTCAAAAGTAATTAACAATGGCCGCAACAAATGCAAACGAATTTAAGAAGACACTTTTTGAATATCTACTTTTTTATTGTTAAATTTTTTGAAAATCTATTATTACCATTCTCTGCTATATATAGTAAAAAAAATTAGGTCAAAGAATTTATTTTTCATCACATTATTGAAATGATAATGAATTCAATGACGCATTTAAAAAATCATTGTGTCACCTAACCTATAAAAAACGTATAGAAAAAATTTCTAAGTATAATATATGTATTTTACCATAATTAACCAAATTCCGGAGTGAAATCATCAATTTTATCTTGTGCGGTAAAATATAAAATATCTATGACTATTGTAAGCTGTGAAATCTGGATGTCGATACCTAATACAAAAAAAACGCGCGAAAATCTTCAACAGATGATTTTACAATCGTATATTATAAAATCGTACGAAATAAAATCATTAATTTGAAACGTCAAAAATAAGTGCGCCAAAATTATGGCACTGCAGTAATGACAAGTAAAACAGCTGATCATTCAGAGTTTTCAGGCGGCCATTATTTAATTCAACAAATCAGATCAATCAGCCAATTAGAGGCCTCAGTTATCGCTTGAAAATTTAAAAGGTTGCGTTTGATTAATACGTCTGCAAAAAAAAATCAAGCTTTTTCTACGTATTTCATTCGTATGTAGGCAGGTACGTCGATTTTTCAAAAGAAAAATTTACTCGTTTTTTTAGATTTTAAAGGTGAATTTTAAACGATAGAAGTACGAATACGAAAATAAATTATGATCCATTGTGATGTATGCACAGATGTAATAAAATTATATTTTGGTCGTAAACTCGCAGAGTAAAGCTCAAGAAGAAGAAAGAAGAAACTTGCCGATTTGACAGTAGTTTTTCCTCCGTTATTTGGTGGCTCACGTCCCCCACTAAAAATATACTTTTTCTAGCATTGCATAATTCTACTGGCTTATTAAATTAATAAAACAAAAACATCTTACGCGAATAAAAACTGATAATAAAATGACAACTATCTCGTAGGCTCGGAGCTACTCCAACATAACGTTTACTGACATGTTCTGTGGCACAGGTTTAAATATTCCAAACATCGAAAACTTTATTGTACCAGTATTTTAGGATAAAAGGAACAACGTTAGAACATAGGTGCTTACAAATGTTAACATTCGAAAAATAAGGGACACCCTAATATGTACGTACCTACATAATTAATTATAACTCATTAAAAGTTAGTAGTCAAACATATACTACTAACTAAACATTCCAACAGGCAATAGTTGTATTTCTGTTTTGGATCTAAATGATAACTTTGTGTGTACAACCACATCTTGAAGTTGACAAGGGTACATTTTCAAAACCAAAATGCTTCCTTGACATTTCATTTAGTCTTAATGTAAAATATACCAATCGGAAAATTTGTTATGATTAATTTAAATAATTATACTTATATTTTTTTATTTCAACGCCATGCAGTGAAACCAAACCACCTTATGGGTTTCAAATATAAAGTAACTAAGTACAATGAAATAAATCATGTTTATTTATTTTTTTGTAGGCAGGAATATTGGAGGTCAAAACTATGATTGTCCTGTCCTACATTGTCGTGGAAGACGAGTTGAAATTGATCGATTGCCAATATAATAATTAATGAGATAACCAGAGAACTCGGTTAAAACAAACGCTTCCAAATAATTAAACTCAACCAGATTTTTTGCCTAACTGTTTTTTTTTTTTAATTTCTGAAAATACAGTACAGTACAAGGGAAGATGGACTCATTCCTTCCTTCCTGACGTCGCAGTCAAGTTGAAAGGCATAATTCATTATGCCTTCAACCTCCAGACCTGAATCATTTTGAATGGCAGATGACTACGGGGCATGGACAATTTCGGAGTAAACTGTTTGTGTTTAGACTTGTGGATGCCCCGTAGTGTGCATGTGGGAGAGTGGAACAGACGCCTAACCATATTCTGTGGAATTGTGAAATACTTAGAGATGCACGTGAACGTATAATTGGTGGCCCGCCCAGGAATGCAGACCTCATAGTGATGGGACGAATCTTGTTTTATATAGGGAGTTTATTCGGGTATGGGTGACTCGTTGGAGCTTCTTAGGTGAGTAGTCAGGCCGGCCTGCGTGGGTTTGACACCACCTACGCACCTATCTTTCACTCTCCATTCCTAGTGTTTTTTTGCAACTCCGTTAGTCTGTCCGTGTAAATGTGACTTAATCATTTTATGTCTCGTCCACTGTCCTTCTTTTGGGAGTGTTTTTGATGAATTGATCCCCTAGTGTCTGACTTGAATAACTGCACCTTAATTTTCCATCTGCATGTAATACTATTTTTTTTATGAATTTATGTAATATGATTTTTTATGATTAAAGACAGCACTTAAGGGACGCTGGAGGGTTAAAAAAAATCAATTGCTAATAACCATCTTGAATTTTTTCTCCTTTTACGTTTTGTAATTGTTAAAATGTAAATGAATTAAATTCGCGTATTTTTTATTAGCCTTGATGAGTGGGACCGACAAGGAAGCCCTAGCTTCTAAACCAGTCCCGGGAAAGGGTGCCCCCCCCTCCAGCTGTTCTTTATTAGTACAGTACAAGTACATAATGTAAGAGTTGTCTCCTTAACTAGACCGAAGTCTGCACTAAAGGTGACAGGGCCACTCGTTACATCTAATAATACAAATATGAAACAATTCATTTCGGTTTAAACCAGAAATATCAAATAATTTAATTAACACAATTGAATGAACAAAAATATTCCATTTTCGCCACCCCATAATTGAAACATAATACAAAGAACGGAGTTAAAAAGAAAACGAAAAGAAAATTAAAATAAAGAAATGATTATCCGTTCATGTTATCATTTCCATAAATCTTTGCTCAGTTTCCTTTCTGCTAACACCCAATAACCAGTTCCTAAAATGGTATTCGAGTTTGTCCGTCGAGAATTGTATCATAATATTAAATGTAGGTAGTAGAATGAGCGTAATAGATAGGATGAATAATTATTCGAATCCCTCTCTCCCTTTCTCAACCCCTATAATTAATAATACGGCACAACGGTAAATTTTTTATTGCGGTATTCATTCGCGTTGTTAAAAATTGTGCGATGTACGTTTCATAAACAAAAAATAAATCCAAATACGTTTATTTATCTGAAAGAGGTGTATTGATTTTGATGCTGCAGATTCGCGCTGCAATAGTAAACCAAACGTATAATAACTTATTCATAGTATTGTCTGTGCAGCCCCCATGTAATACGTGATACGCGCCCTTACGGGACTGCAACGGAACCCCAGCATGTAGAATAGTTTCCACCCACAACTGGAATAAATTTAAGACGGGGACAAAATTAATAAATAATGTCATTTCTAGTTTATTATTGACGCCGTGTGGGGGGTTGATTCGCCACCAGCTACTTTGTATATTTTTCTGTTAAAACAAAATATTTTTAAAAAACTCGTTGTATACTCTGTATATACTCGTAAATATATAATTGCATTGAATTATAATTAATTTTTATAGTCTGTTCCATATTCGTGTTTTTTTTTATTGCTGAACACATAATTTCTACATATGTTCAATGACCTAAAACAAAATTATTATTGTTAAATGTAGTATTATTGTCACCAGTTTTTTGTTTTTTGTCCTGACACTTGCTTGGCTCATTCCCCAGTACACGTTGTTCCTACAGATTGATCGATTTGTTTTGGATTCATCAAATTCGTCGAGGAAGAAGTGTCCTCACGTGATCATTTCGTGTTGGCTCACAAGTACCGTATACATCTGTACCTCAGCTCAACTTGTTCGTTTTTTGTATTTGTGAACCTCGTCGAGAATCGGAGTGGAAGTGTCATATATCGCTGTGATTTTGGTGTTTTGTGAACGGTGAAGATCATCAGAGTTTTGCCGTGGCAGTTTTGTTCATTGTGGTGAACCGAATAAGCCGGTGACGGCGTCATCATCAGGTGAGTCGAACTATCCTCTTTATCCCGTTAGTCATCCTGGTCCGCTATCGAAGGATTCCTTCATATCTCATCATTTCCTGTTTCATTCCCTACTCCTTCCAACTAACCATCCACCGATTTCATCTTCCCATTCCATCCCGTCCGATTCCATCATCACCCACCACTGTGATCGGCGACTTGCGTCAGTCACATAGTCTATATGTAGATAGTATAACGTACCTCCACGATTAAATGTTAACTATAATATATTCTTTCATGTGCCAATAAAAACAGCTCATTGAAATCCATTGACATTTATTGAAAATAATAGCGTTCGTTTATCACGGTAATTACAGACCGTATGAAGTAATTTATGTATGTAACTAGTAAGACCCTTCAAAATAATTGATTGCGTTTTAGACCGTGCACTGTGTAATAATTGTTACCGCCGATTAACGTTATTATTATTTTGGAAAGGATGTATATTCCGCTGCTACATAATTACAAGTGTTTTATTGTGCAATTAGTAAAGTGACACGAGCTGCCCGCCTCTCCCCGCGGTGATCGTAAATTTATACGAGGGGGAATAGTAAAATACCGCCACGTGATAATAGTGTATGCGAGATGTACTTCAGCTCCTTTTCGGTGCACTACGTGAATTTATCCTTTTTTTGGTAGTATGGTTTTCATTTTTTTTTTTGTTTTGCGATTTATCATTATTTAAATCATCAACTTATTAATAATGCACCCGATTTACTTAGTTATCACTCGTAGTCTGTGACTGATGTGCAATAATTATCTCGTCATCGCGAATATCAATAAAAATATTTGGCGGCTTTTAGGGTAGACGGGGGTCAATTGTACCGGGTGGTAGTAGTACCAACGTAAATAACTCGTAAATTATAGTAGGTGCAAATATGACACGCCGTTAGAAGGCGAACTTTTTTATTTGTTTATTGAGATTTAAATATGTCAAGATATTAATGTATCTTTGTGTTGTCATTTTATTACGTTAAAAAAGTGAATGTGTATACTAACACTTCAATTAACAAAAATTGTATGAATTTTGTATTATGTTAAATGTTGTGGAACCTTTGAACTACAATTTTAAAAAACAATACAGTAACTGTTTTTCTTCGGCAAAATGGTTAAAGTGCGGCTACTTTTTACCTAAACTCTGCGATTTAATCAATTCACCTACTGGTACAACTGACCCCGACTCCTGGGTCAGTTGTACCATTTACTTCAATGTATTTATAAGCCTATAGTTTTATTCCTATTGTAATTAGAGAACGGAGATTGTCTACTGTTGAAAATATTAGTTTCCTATATATTTCTTATAAAGGATGTTATTTAGAGGGGTTTTTTTCGAATTGGTAGCACTTTACAGACATTATCGTCCATCCGAGTAAGTAATTCGAATAACTATGGATCGTTTTCATATCAATCATACTCTAATTGATAATACGCATTCGCAGAGATGTCGTACAGTACGTACCGAAAAAGCTGTTGTTTTTGATGATACCGGCTAGTACGTTACAGTCAATGGAGAACGATATAGATCCACGATTACTGACTTTTTCGTTCCCCAATTGAATGGCATTAATGTGAAAGAGCTGTAGTTTCAAGAAGACGGCGCAACATGCCACACAGCGCGTGCCACAATCAATTTATTCAAGGAAACATTCGATGAGCGCATAATTTCGCGTAATGGACGCAAGATCGTGTGATTGGATTATTTTCCGTGGGGATTTGTGAAGTCGCTAGTCTACGCCGATAAACCAGAGACGATAGATGACTTGAAAGCCAACATTCGTCGCATTATTGCCGATATAAGTCCCCAGCTGCCCAAAAAAGTGGTCAAAAATTTGACTTCCAGATTGCGCTTTATTCGAGCCAGCCGCGGCGCCCATATGCGCCAAATCATATTTAAACAATAATGGCATAAAATTATCTTTCCAATAAAGCCAATATCATGGCCATTACCATGATTTGTGTGTGTTTTATTTCATTCTAAAGTTCTATACCTCTAAAAAAAACGCCCTTTAGCAACAATACAAAAAGTTACAATTGACCCCGGTCTACACTACCTATATTATATAGCAGAATTCTGTGAACGTTGTAATTGTAATTGTATTATTTTTAAAATATGACTTATATTATATATTTTGGAGAATATAGAATAGAATACGTCAAATGTATATATACTGATATAAATACTCTCGTATATAAATGAATACCACACATATAAAATAGTATGTCGTTAAAATTACTATTATGCATACATTATTTTTCTTCTTAAGGAAAGTTCCTTGTCGCTGTTGCTCTTTAACTCGATCAAGCAACTGGCTCATTAATGTTTTCCTCGGGCGTCCTCTTCTTCCTCCTAATTTTCCTTTTACCGCTGTTTTACGAAAATGTTATCCCGAAGGCTATGTTTGGAACCTACTACAAATTCAATAAATAATTTTGTACCCACATATTTATATTTTTTGACACTAATCTCTTTTTATTTTATAAAATTATTCATTTTAATATCAAAACTATATTATTGTAAACAAATACAAGATTTTGGAGGATACAACGCGTTTCGTCTGAGGAATATAAAATGGGGATGGTTTTTTAAAGTACCTATTTATAATTTAAACAGTTGCACGTTTTACTCGCAAGACGTTGCTTAACTTATCGCAGACCGCAATCCGTTCAGGCGCGGGGGTGTTGCAAGGCTCGCAGGCTCGTCTGGACGTCCGCCAGCCCAACAGCCAGGTGTAAAGTCTCGGGCAGTAATTTTATTGTCGACCGTACAGACCGACCGCTCATTTAATTTGTAACACCCGCATTGTGCATTTTACGATTTAATATTTTTTTTCTATGTTTTCTCTCGACATTCTTCTTTATTTCTACAAACGTTCGCACGTTCTGCCTTTCTTTGTTTATTTAAGCCGGTGTGAACAGTATTATTGGTAGAAAAATTAACAGTCAAGTTAGTATGTTAAGGGCGTGCTTTCAAAAATAATTCATATTTTCGCGTTTTTTACGAAAATGTGCGTTTTTATTATTCATTTATATCAGAAGTTATACAATTGATTTGTTTTCTTTTGAAACTATTACTTAGATAGGACCTTTGCACTAATTCCATAATTAACAAAATACAAGCATTATCAGAAAGAACACTACCAATAAATTTATTTTCAGCGTGCCACAAAATTGCCTTAATATACAAAAAAAATTGCATATATGAAATATATTTTCTTATAATCTTTAAGCCAAGATTACGGAGACAAATCTGCATTGAACCAAATTAGCAAAATGTTAAAAATTAATAGAATTATAAACCATATAATTTGCAGTACATATGATCAATTTTCGACGTTTTTAAAACACTTTGTTTTGTGAATAATTTTAAAAAAAGTCAAATCTAATATATAACTTCTGATATAAATGAATAATAAAAACACATTCGTAAAAACGCGGAAATATTAATTATTTTTGAAATGGAAGCCCTAACCAAATTTAATTAATGGTGATTATAATCATTAAAATGTGAATTTTCTTTAAACTTGCACTGCTGATACTATCTCAGGTATTCATCATTCTTAAACGTTTTGTATCTATTTTGGCCGTATTTTTTAGTCGGTATATTAACAGAATGCAGATTATATTTCACACACCATCCTAGTGTCGAATTTAAATGATACACTTTATTCAAACACTTAGTACGTACATAAGTTCGTCTTGCTACCGATATCCATAACACTTATATACTAGAGATACTCTACTTTGACTTTGATCTCATAGTTTGCGAAGTACCGGGTCAAATGACTGCTTGCGCCTTCATCGCCGCCGCTTTGGGCCTTTTATGTCTTACATCCTTTGTCTCGGTTAACAGAAACACTCTTTGTTTTTGATGGAAGAATTTTATTAGAATTTTTTATGAATTCATTGAACTAGCTGATTAATATAAACATCTACCCTTCTATGCTGGGAGTGACCTGAGATCTCAATAGGGACTAAATATAAATAACGCTTTAGTTAAACTGACATGTTACTCTAAAAACAAACAAAAACAAGAATATGTATGAAATAAAACTTTTTTTCAAAATAGAGATGTGTGCACGGAATACATGTCACATCAATATTTTTACTATTTTTATACTAAGCTAAACGTGTGTACTATGAAAATAGACTAACTTACTAGTTTCCTGGAACGGGGCGCGAACCCCCGACCACTAGATTACTAGGCTAGCGTCTTAACCCTTGTATTGTTTCGTATTATTTTATTTTAATTAATTTAACTTACAACAGCACTAAAATGATCTCCCTCTCTATACTCGAGATTTATCTCTTACAGAGCAGTAGCGTGACGCAAAATTGTCGATTTACATAAAATTTGATTTTAAGATCAACTTAACTTAACTTCTTCTTCTTCTTCTTTCAAACAGGCAATCCACCCTTCAAGAGTGATTTGTGCCATTAAACAAGTTTAAACATTATTTCATAGAAAGCAGTACAACAATATTATAGAATAGGGAATATTGCGTTACAAGTTAATACCATTGATATTCAAGAAATTTGCTATTATATAGCTTAAATGTGGCGAGTTGAGAGAAAGAATATGACACAAGATAACCGGGAGTTGAAAATTACCATTGACAAGATTACTGTAAAAAAAACTGTGATCCGCAATGGACAGGCAAAAAAGACATGGTCAAGGGTTTCCTCCTCGGCACCACACTCACACATTGGGGAGTCTATTATGTTCAATCTGAATAAATGTGAGGCTACCTGGCAATGCCCAATTCTCATTCTAGAGATATTTGATATTGTTCTTTGGGAGACTTTCCTGTTGGAGAACCAAGAGGTGCGGGGAATAGATCTTTGGATTATTTATTACCGGGAGTTGAAACTTACCATTGACAAGATTATTGTAAAAAAAAACTGTGATCCGCAATGGACAGGCAAAAAAGTACAGACAAATATTAAAGGTAACAATAGATAATAATAGAAGTATAAATAAATTCGAGTAAAAATATTTAATATAAAACGTAAAGTGTAAATAAAACACA
The DNA here is from genome assembly GCA_031772225.1 of Eubasilissa splendida. Lineage (NCBI taxonomy): Eukaryota > Metazoa > Arthropoda > Insecta > Trichoptera > Phryganeidae > Eubasilissa > Eubasilissa splendida. Next base: position 20,299,891 of record CM062846.1, on the reverse strand, counting down.
ATATGTATATATTTTTTACATAAAATATAAAATAAATGTGTTGACATCACACAAAATTAATAATAAATAAGTGTCCCATATTTAAAATATACACTTATGTAAAACTAAATAATAATGATTGTTGATTGAAATAAACAAAGTAATTTTTTTCTCGGTAGGTAAGTTAGTAAACAATGAAAGTAGTGCATAATTAGCAGATGAAATTCGGTTTCAAAATTTCTTCCAGAAAACATATTTGAAATGACTGCAGGTGTCTCTTAAAAGTTGACATGATTTGATGAAGTATGAATTAACAAAGTTAATTTAAGTTACTGTTTTCATTACTATGCAGCATGGTGAATGATTGAAAGAGATTGTCATATTGTGCTTTATTAAAAGTTAAAAAATGTTTTTTTTCAGTATTCTTAAAAACATAAAAATAATACTTTAAAATAAAATAGTAAAAATATGAATTTATTATGTATTTCAAAGACACAGTTTTAAAATACTATACTTTTTATCTAATAATTATAAATAAATAAATGATAGAATTATGTAAACATTTTTTTAAATCTTTCAATCAATCTATGTTTATTGACAAAATGAAACCACTTTCATGGGAACGTTTACGTGGCTTAGTTTTGGATAATTTATTTTTAATAATAAATAATAAAAGCCATTTTTTATATAGTTTTTTACGAAATATCTTTTAACTTGATTCTGTGTGGACTTTCTGGCTGTTTCAAATGTCACTCAGGTACTATGACCTCTTCAAGTATTGAATTTTAAAATTGTTAGCAGGTGTTTACCATACATATATTTTTAAATTAATGTTTCTGAAGAAAACACGCACCACCGCAACATACGATTCAGTGTAAACGTTTTGTACATTCTCATTAGGGGACCTTTATTCGGTCTACTTTCGCATACTGGGATTTTCGTTTGAATCTACCCTTGTTTTAGTTAGGTTGACGGTGACATTCGTCATAATTAAGTTGCCTTCGGGGAGCTAGAACACTTAAGGGGAAACTTTGCGGTAACATCCTTAAGGGTTGTGGCAAAGGTTGAGAGGTTATATTACAGTGGTCTTACACGTTTCAGTTTACTGAATATCATGGAAAAACTTTTCTTAATTCAGTGACATTAGCAATATACAGGGCGAATATTATGTTCCAGGCCGCATTTGTTTAGCCGCCTTTTTTGTTTGGCAGACATTTGTCCGTTTGCATTTGGTAGTCGCAGAGAGTAATTGATTACAATTTATTATGGAGCATCTGACGCCTTAATAACGTGTTGAAGTCATTAAAACATTTTATCTAAATAATAATGCCAATGCTGTAACCATTAATGGTGATCGCTATCGTCACATGTTGGAAAATTTATTGGTAGTCGAATTGGATCGATTGGGCCTGCAACACATGTTGTTTCAATAGAACGGTACCACCTCGCACATAGCCCGAACTAAGTTTTTGTGACAAATTTTTCCCAGCCGCTTAATGTCAAAAAGTGGTGATATCAACTAACCTCCTTGATCACCTGATTAGACGGCTCCCGACTATTTTCTGTGGGGGCACTTGAAAAGAAAAGTCTTCTCTTTTATACGCTTGGAAGCTTCTATTTCCAGCTAGTAGTTGGATCTTCAATTCATCAGTTGACGTATTTACCTATTAAAAGAATCGACCCTTTAGAATACCAAGGTTTCAACTAACATTTTGGATTAATTTGAGTATTATTCTTTATTTCTTCCATACACACCAACTCTTTTTAACGGATATTTTAGCTGAAAGTTCCAATTGCGTCAGTAATTTATTTAAATGTATGGATCAATCATTTACATTGTTTTTATTTATTTTTAATTTCCCTCGTCTCACAGTGGTCATTGATAATACTGAAAAAAAGTTAAGACCTTAAATCGGATCTTATTTGAATACTCAAAACAAAATATACATGAATATATGTTGAAATTCAATCAACATTTTTGAGCTCATTATCTCAAAACTGTGTCAATATCAGATGGAACCTTGTTATTCTGAGGGGTATATATGGTGATCTACGCAACATCTTGGGGTGCTTCTTGATTACGTGTATTGACCATGTAGGTACTTAGTTTTTGAAGTGTTTTTCCCTTTGTCTATGTTATCCTTTGTGATTATATTTGAACTTCGAATACTCCATTAACCTGACTGATCCGTATATTTCCGTCACCGTTCCATATATATTTTTTTCAAATTATTATATTTCTTTCCCGAGGCGTTTGTGAGAATCCATGACGACGTATTATTGTATGGTAGATTGTTATTTTATTTTGATGGGCATGAGCTTCATTTGAAAAGATTCCCAATGGCAAAATAACGGCGATTTCCTCTATGAATTCTAGACTTAATTTCAAACCAGTTTGAAAATAGTAATGACCAATTTACACCTGCATGATATTTTCTCGCCAAAATATATTTAGTCATGAATTTGTTTATGTGCTGACTCGTCGTGCATTATTACTTGCTAGTTTTATTTTTAAATTTATGTTATTGTTGATTTCATTAATTTATATGTGGTTACTCATCGCATTAAAATTATAATTTGTTTTTGAATATTATGAACATTTTAATTAACCAAGATTATTCCGAGTCCCGAAGGTATATATTGTATATTTGTTGCGACAAATGATAAAGTTTTTCTAGGTGATTCATTATTTTTTTTAATTATCACGAAATACGTCCTGAAATATCGTAAATTCGCAAATAATAATAGTTTATTTGTTAGTTTACGGAATGTGATTCCATTTATTCTGACGTTATATTAAATAGATTCGTAAACAGAATTTACGGACTTTTTAGACAGATTTTATATAGACTTATTAGGAATAATATAAATCTAATATAATAATCCAGCTACAGGTATTATTAGCATAGCTGATAAAAAGCGTGGATTCTAACGTATAATAAATATTACGTAATAGTTCTAAATAACACGGATTTACTGAACGTGTATGAAAGCATTATTTTAGCTAATAATAACAAACGATCGTGTGTATTTGTGTTTATATTACAGCTGTGTTGTTTAAGATAAAATACCCAAGAATTTTCCCATTTGATTCATGTAAGTATATAAAGTAATTACAAATATGATGAATATCATTCATAATATATGAGTTGTAAAATTACTTTCACTGGTTGTAATATTTTACTAACAAATATTTTCATTTATATTTTTAAATTCGTGAAATGGCAATCCACTCTCATTGGATGTAGAAAATTTACTAACCATGTGATATTATTGTTTATACCATACATTTGTCATAGTAACCGAATGTTACTTCCTTTTTATTTTTGTTATACTTTCCTACTCTACTTTGTGCAAAAATATTAATCTACGTATATTTAAATCTCGTAAAAATACAATGCTTCACGGAGCCATACATTGATAAGAGGGATGTATATTGTGGCAATTAAGGCATGAAAATTTCTAAAAAATATATTATTGCTGTGACATTTATACCTAATTGAAATCGTGATATTTTTACACGGTGTATAAAAATAAAACATTATTTTTCATTCATTTTTTTCAATTTTAATAGATAATAAGACGAACGTAAAGTACACGGGAGACTGGAACAAGTTTTCTTTCTTTTGTTTAGTGAATGAATTAATTGAATGATTGAATTATTGTTTAAATAAATAACCAACGAAATAATATTTTAAAGTGGCACCAAACGTAATTAACGAGCACCAAATAATAAATAATAAGCTTTCTAGGTGTTTTATTGACCAATAAAAATGTCACTTATTTAACATACTTTTTCAAGATCTTTTGAACTAACCTGTCTTATTTTATGAAGAAATTCTATTTAGTAACCTCATTTTGGTTTTCGTCTATGTAAAATATTATACAAATAGAATACACTTCCGTGCATTATATTGTATACGAATAACAGTCAAGATTTCTTTTTTTGTAATAGCTATTTTTTTTAGTAATGCTCATTAATAGTTTAGCAATTTAATAGACATATGAATTTTTGTATCGTGGTAAACGAATACTAAAATATCTATGCAATTTTATAAATTTCATTTTAATATTTTATCACGTACATTGAGAGTGAATTCAACCCTATTATTATTATCTCGTCAAGCAAGGCTAGTCACTTATCAGACTTCACATAGATGAGATACTTCACTTTGTAAAGGATGAAATACTACCGGCCATGAAGACCAGTTGCAACTGGCTGATGATGAAACGTTGTCTTCTTCTAGTAGAGAATATGAATATGAACCATTTCTCGTGGATGGTTGCATTTTTCAAGAAAGTTCTGTGTAATCTACTCACGATTGTTTTATAATGAATATCCAAAAGTAAAAAGGCCGTAGAGAGCTTTGAGTTAGTTTTTGAGTGGGAAAGTTACACCGGGAACGGTGAACGCTCGGGAGCCGAACGACCGAGGCGCCGCGGTAAGCCGAAGCACACTTCAGGAAAAGCCGGTTATGTTACTTGGAATACAGATTGCTGTTTCCGTCGTCTTCAAAGGGGATAGTATTTCATACGTTTCGTATTTCACCCGTTAATATATTGTACGTATTTGCATTCCCAATACAGGCTCTAGTGTTTTTCTTGATTTTAAAGATTTTGTTTAGACGCTTCGTTGAACCCAAAGCTGTTTCGATGTGAAAATAGAATATATTATCACAATATGTTTATTTTTCCATATTTTTATTATAAAAATAATTATCTCTTAACATGCCCCTGTGTTCTCCCAGTTAACATTTGCCCTGCGGGTGACAAGGAATCCGCCCTTACAATGTTTCATTCTGACTGGTATGGCCCGCTATTCGACATTTTATTTGGAAAACATACAGTTAATTAATAAAAACAAAAATCATAATGAAATTGCAACTTTAATTACATTGTTACATTACATGTTTTTTTCTGAAATAACACTATACTTTAAACTGTAAAGATAATTTGAAAAAGACTTATTAAATATATAAATAGGTTGTTAGGACCATAGTGAACATACAAAAAAATTTGTGAGAAAAAAATATTTCTATAATATAAAAATATAAACAGAGGAGAGATAAAAGTTATAAAGAAGAAAATTTTCCAGGAGAAAGGAAGGGTGAGGGGAATGTAAAATGTGATGAGGAATAAAATATGTCTAATGAAAATAAAATGAAGGCCATTAAGATTTATATATTGAATTCAGATTTAATTGAGGTAACTGAAGTATTGAAAATGTTTAGTTTATTTAAGTGTGAGATGAAATAAAGAGAGGCTCGGTAGAAAAATGAGTTCCGTTTGGCATTGGCGTTGCAATGTGGAGGTTAAATGTGAGATTAGTTCAGGTTGACCCAGCTGGCACTCGAATAGATATGCGTTTGAGTAAATCAGGACAGTCTACTTTGGAGTTGAGTAATTTAGAATCTAAAATAATCCCATGATCTTTAGTTTCAGCTTTCTTGGTTAAGAGTTGATTATTAAGAGAGTAAGGGAAGTTAAACGGATTCTTGTTCCTGGTAAACTGTATCATGGAGCACTTACTGGTGTCGATTGCAATATATATATATAGAGGCAGTTTAAATCGCTTTGAAGTTTATGGCAAACGTCGATGTTATGAATTGGAGTCATCAGCGAATAAAAGTGTGCGAGTGTAGAAGAAACAGAGATGTCATTGATATAAATGTTAAAGAAATGATGTGTATAGCGCTTTCAAAATATGCTGCACTGTAGTTAAAGGAGCTGTTCAGTGAATCTTTATCTTAGAACATAAGATTTAACGAATATCTTTCATGATGATTTAAAATCTTATCTGTTTTTACATAATATTATTATCACGATGTATTGTGGTGATTACCATGTGGGGGAAAGTTTCTTAAAACGGTTTGTCTCATTATAAATTTATTTCGGTGCAGATTCCCAGTTGTTTTCGCCAACATTAATTTAAATCCGCCTGTCCCTTAGCTAGATACAGTGTCCTAAATATGTGGTACGAAGCACTGTGACACGACCACGAGTGATCGCTACCCGTGACGCACGATCCCTTCGAAGGTTTCGCTGTGGCAATTCCGTACCAGTAGCGGCGAGGGGTTATTGTGAATCCATTACGCAGCACGTATACTCCTATTACGTTATTGTTTCTTATTGTACGCCTACTTTCTTTGTTTGGCATACAAATAATATCAAACGGTTGAGGGAAAATGACGCCATTCATTCTGACGGAATGTACCTCTAATGTATCGCCGGAACTTTGTTCGTTTCCTCGGCACGTTTCTCATTTTTTTTTTTTTTGGTTATTATTAATTTACTTGATGGATTTCGCTTTTTTCAAGGTAGTCATTATTGATTCCGAGAAAATTGGAAGTCTTTTGTGTTATATTCGTTTATAGACCGACGGTTGATCAAAATAAGCGAATTTATCATTAACACATTCGTGCCCAGGTGATTTTTTATAAAAATATTGTGTGAAAGGGAATTATTTCAACGGAATTATCTAATTATGACCCGTGAAACTTTGCGTGTAACCTTGATAATCAATTTACGCGAAATGAGTGAGTTAACAATTTGGTAGTTATTTTTACTTGATAATTTTTCCATGGAACACCATTACCGAGTGACCCTATATAACTTTTGTAAAATATTACATAACCAATAAATGTTTCCAACAATTATATCACATTTTGTGTATCGCACCACTGTATAATCCACAAATAAAATAAGACTTTAAAGCAAATTTAAAAACATTGTTTTTTTATTAAAGCAATAATATTAATGATTTTCTTTTTCAATATTCGCAAAATTACTTTATGTCTTCATTTTATATAAATAATTAGACAAAATACTCATCATATAATTTGAATCTTAGCGCTTACGCCGATACATATATTGTCAACATTTTAAGCGAGTAGACAAAGGATACCAGGTATGCGTCCATGAATTTGTTTTGACTTATTTTCATCTGGCGGCCCCTAGACAAGGCAGTAATATAATTATTTGAGAGGCGTTGCGCCTACCTTTAAGTTTTATGATACTACCTGTTCGGGTTCCGACAAGAAGATCACATGTTCAGTGAATGTTTGTATTTTGTTGTTGATGCGTGAGAATATGTACATCATTCTTCATATTTATATATATATACATATTTTATTTTTTAGCAGAAACATTACGACACATCATGTCATGTCATTAAATCATATTTAAAATAAAATATCTATAAAAAATCTCCCACAAAACGGTTGAAAAACCGAAAACTTGAGGTGGGTCTAAAATGACTCACCACCGCCGGACGTATTTTGTTTTGACCCACCGGGCTGTAAGTGTTAAAAATACAAGCATAGATAAAAACAAAACTCTAAAGTGGTGAATAAGTAAGAACTAATATGAAAACAAATTTAAAAGGTGACTATTTGCAAAGAGTATTAGGTTATTTGTAATATTTAACTTCCTACTAACACTTTTTCTTATTTCTAAAACTTATCTAACTGTAAACCCTTAGTATTTGTATGTATAATTTCTAAAACCTTGTTAATATCAAAAATTGTTTTTTTTTTCCATAAAGTGATTGGAAAATTCTGAATAGTTGTTGCTATTTAGGCATCTCAAATGCTCATTAATCTAATATCAAAATTCTTGCAAATTTTACCTATATAAAAATAATTGCAATGATTGCAAATTAATTTGTAGACCCCTGATTTTTTTAAAACGTCCTCTTTATCCATGTTATTTAATGTTTATATATATATTAAATAACATGGTTACGGCGTTAGTGGTTTAAACAAAGTATTTTGTCTAATTATTGATTTTAATGATTTAGTCTCAGAATTGAGTGATGAAGTGTTAAGGGAATTTTACTCTGCGCGAACTCGCCTTACTCTTTATTTTCATACATATTTATGATTCACTTTCACTCGCAATCCGCGTGGTCTTCAAACACAATCTAAGTTATCTTACAAGAAACGAATTTAATAACTTTGCAAGCACAATGAAATATTCAGATTCGTGACTGATGCTTTTTAATTTGCACTCATAGACAATAACGCCACATTCAGTAAGATTTTGAAACACTTTCAAAACTTATGGAACATATTATGGATATTCTTATTCTTCTCAGCATTGACACAATCTACTCGGCTACTATGAAAATAGTATATTTCAGAAAATATATTTTGTATTTCATGCGTATATCTACACTAATTGAATATGCTAATTAAATTACTCCAATATTATACTATATTATATTATTGTTTTAAAAAAATATTCGCACATTAGTATTTATTTTAAATTTTAAATGTTTATTTTTTTCAGGTTTGTACCGGGTTATTCGATGGGCATTTACTTACCAGAAAGGTAGCTATATTTATTTTTCGTTATCATCTTGGTAATAATAATAATAAATTTATGTCAAAAATGTTTGTACAATAAAGTTCCTATGAATTCTAAAACAATAAAATTAACGTTATAATATAATTTGACTCCACAGTGTAAAGAGCGCTCATTAGCATATGAGAGGTAGTGGAATCTATACACAGCGCCTTCAATCATAATAATAATAATATTGGATAATTTGTATAGCGCCATTTTAGTAAAAACTTTCACCTCAAGGGCGCTTTACGCATAAACTGTTTCTTAGTTCTACAATTATCTTTGTTTTTAAAATTAAAAATTGTTATTTTCACTTATGGAAATTACTTTTTGAAAAGGTGCGTTTTTAGTTTCTTCTTAAATAAAGTCTCTGATGCACTGTTTCTTATGACGGAGGGCAAAGAGTTCCACGTTTTTCGGCCTGCCACCGCAAATGCCCGTTCACTAAATTTAGACATCTGGCAACGGTTGGTCGGTTCTACAACCCTTCCTGCAGCTGAGAGTTTGACGTCTACCATTCATATTGTCTGGGATACAAAGTTCTCGAAGATGCAGAGGCGCCATGTTGTGTGTCGCCTTGTACATCAACCAGCACAATTTAAATTCAACTCTTTCAGGGAATCAGAGCCAATGTAGCTGATGTAAAAGGGATGTTATATGAGAGAATTTGGAAACTCCATATATTATCTGTGCAGCTGCATTTAGAATGGATTGTAATTTATCCAGTAATGTTTGTTGACTTTTGTGGATAAGTTTTATTGTTCATTAAATTTCTTCTAGACTAGACACGAGAACTTAAAAAAATTATTATGTACCTGCATATATTATTTACAATTATTTCATTGATTTGAGGACAATTTTTTTTTTTAAATTAGGTCTCAGTCTAGTCCCAGATATATTAAATGATATATTTATTTTAGCTCTGAAACTTGTTTAAAATGATTTTACTTCATTTTGATTACATTTTTAAAAAATGGAACCAGGATTTCTTAACTTTAAAAAAATAATATGCTTTCAGAATATGGATTTAAGACTTACGTGTAGATAATCTCAAACTTGATACTCAATGCTATAACATTGTTCTGTCGTGCCATATCTTTGGAATTAACTGTAGTTAATTAATTTTTCTTCTTCGCTATAAATATGTTCATATAACTCGGTCGTGATCATAGAACTGCGGCTATTGGCGGATGATGGCATGGATGATCTGTCGCCACCTATTTCAGTCCGTGGCATTTCTTGCGCATTCAAGTTTTAACCAGGTCGGTCCATCGTGTTGGCGGCGTTCCACGAGTTTTGGTTTCTTCCACAGTCCCTTGGATTACCAGTTCACAATGCCGTCTTCATGTCTGGTAACTTAGTTAAAATATCTGATGTACCGGAGACGCATAGTCGAGGATAGACGCTGCTCGATGTTTAATTCCTCTATGATCATGACATTCATTCGGTCTGCATCTCTTGCCGCCAGCACAGTCTTTTTCACTCTCGTTGTCTTAGAATCCATTCTACAGTACCATAGATATACCATAGATAAAGATCGGAAAGATGAGAATACTGATCAGTATCTTTTTTGTTTTCCTGGCTATGCTTCGGTCTTGACAGATCTTTATGAGATTATTTCTGCCTCGCAACTCTTCCATCTGTTTTTGAAGATCCTAATTGTATGTAACTGTTAACTTCGCAATTACCGATTTGTATTAATTCAGTTCTGTTATTAAACTTTCTAAATGACCATCATTTTTTGTCTCGTCATCATCTCATTTATTGCGAAGCTCTTATCGTTACTCTTTCTAGGATAGAAATAAGCTCCTCAGCGTCGGCAGCACTATTTGCTAAAAGGGTAGTATCATTAAAATTAATTAAATACATTTTATTGTGTTGTACAAAAAAAACCTAATTAATTTCAAAACAAATTAAATTAATCAATTAGAAATATATACAAAAAAATCAATTTATCTAAATAAATAGTTGGTTGCTACCGTGATTCGAACCTGGACCTCTTTCTTTCCGAGGAAACGTGTTACCATTCCACTACAGCAACCAATTATAATTATGACAAATTTAGAACTTACATCTTGTTGAGATATAGCCTGGCGATCTATCCTCTACCGGCCGAGAAAACATGAAATGTTGGTACGGCACTCGGAACTCACCTTGCTGACGATTTTTCTCTTCACTTGTGATAAATTTATAACAATTTGTATAATTCGATTGGACAGGAATCTACTCTACATTATTTTTAAAAGTTTATATTAATTACAGCGGTTGATTACAAGGAACATAGCGATCATTACAAATGCAAACTAGAATAATCTTAAACAAATATAGTCCGCGCGGAATGTCCTAAGTTGAAGATGTAGAACCGCCATCACGGTAGATTCACACTCCAGCGCAGACGACAGAAAAAATGGAATAATAATAATAATATATAACCTTGGGTTTGTAACGCGCTTCCTCCACGTTTTGAACTCGTTACTTATAATTCCTGTCGCCACGTACTGATTTGAAATGAATTGGCTTATAGGCCCGGGTCATCAGCTACCCTTATCGGTAGATCGTGGCTAGCGATCGGACACCCGTCCACATCCCGTTTGCGACATCGTCCAACAGTAGTTATGGAGTTGTTCATCCAGCACCCAAGCGGAAAATAAAATATTTCTACAGAAGACATGAATACAATGCAAATTATGATTTATCACAAGATTAGTAGAAAGTTGATGCACTAGTAATTGTGACTATATTTCTATATTAATTTACATGAGCCTAAATCAACTCGTTCTATGGCCGGCAGCGCCATTCTGGCAGCCGATTAAAAACCACACGCGATTAACGTGGCCAACTCCTAGGTTTGTCTTTATGCGAATGAATCTCTCCGCGGCGCGCGCGGGCCTGAGCCGCTCGGTCACCGATCGCGACAACCTACCACGCATGTGCGAAAGTTTTGCCATTATTCAAAGTTTTATTCTCCATCCGAATTATTTAAATAATTTAACTGTTAACGTATTTATCTATATATTTTTATAATTTATACATTTATTATTCCATTTTTAAAAGCAATCAACATATTGAGTTGAATCTCAAATACCTACCTTTGAAATAAATAAAAATAAAAATAACTTATTAATTATGTATAATTTATATATATTTTTAATTAGGTTTACTGATTTTGAACTATATTCATTTTGATATAAGATTCTCCTAGATAGATTATGAATATCATAATAATAATAATAGTTAAATAAATAAAATAACAATCAATTTGTGACAATAACAATAAAATAACAACCACGAAATTTATTAAACGTCAACCGGTTTCACTTATCTCAGGCTTCAAATACGTCCCGATGAAGCTTGAGATAAATGAAACCGGTTGACGTAAAATAAATTTCGTGATTTCATACAAACTGATTGTTATTTTATTTAATATAATATGCCAAACCATAAAGTGATTGCTTTCTACGAAAAAATAATTTTTAAATTATTTATTACCCTGCTAACGACTATATCTAAGATATCCTTGGACCCATGAAGACGTGCGTCTATTCAAATCTAAAATCTTATATACGGTACGGCTAATGACCATTTAAATAAACTCATTTCAAACTAGCAACAGTTCTGTGATTTAACATAGGTAGAGTTCCCGCGTGCCTTTAGCCCGAATAGAATTGTGCGCCGATGCCACTCCGATATGCAAATTAGACTATGACGTCACGCTAACTGTCAAAGGCTTTCGGAATAGCCGACGTGTGAACATCCGTACATCTTCTCTGACATTAACAACCACACAGATGTAATCAAATTAGTGAAACTATAGTAAGATAAATAGAGATTTGAAGTAGAAAGGGAAAATACAAAGAAATAATCTTTTACCACCAGTTATTTGCAGATAGTCTTATTATAAAGTTAGTGATCTCCGGCCGTGACAGTATTCTCATGATTCAGTTTCCAAATGTCCATGCTCTTTCTTCGATGATGACCAGGAGACCTTGAAACACCCTCCCAGTCTTATCTGTCATCTTGTTTAAAAATGGCAGCCGTTAAATATTGGACCTAGAAAAAACTTTTACACACATGAAATGCCTGATTATTACGTCCCGTACTGGACGTATTATTTGATATTATATTTGTAAGCACTAAGGATCTTTTTGTTTTTATGTATAAAAACACTCAATTTTATTTTTTAATTCACGCGCATTGCAAATGGACAAATTTTTTGCGATGTAAATAGCAATTTTCTGGCTGGTGTTTATTTTTGTATTTTTTTTTTTAAATGGTCTAATAAGAAAATAACTCGTTTTTTAAACGCTAGCTTCGACTTTAATGCTTCCTAGAAAATACCTCATTGTTTTCCTTAATCCGGGAGTTTCGGGTCAACCCGCTTACGACTTGGCATGTTACTTATCCCTTGTTTGTTCGTGATCAGGGGTGAGATTTTGACGTCGGATTGTGATATAGACCATGAAGAGTTACGTCAGCAGCTGGAACCCGGATGCGCACCGGAGAACAAAGGATCCCGACATCGGTACCCCGCTATCAATTTCGCAATTAATATTAAATACAAGGCTTATTCAAAAAGTAATTGTTTATAAAGTTTTCCCGGACGCGCGGTATTCAGCCAAGGTAAAATAATAGCAGTGCCTGGCTGAAAATCCATCAGTGGTCTTCTGGAAATATTTGATTTTTTCTTTGATTTGCACTAGATCCAACTCTTCTGTTATCAAACTAAGATTAACTTTTTGAAATTATTTATTAGATTCTATTTTCTATTATGTTTTTAGTGCGTGAGAAAATTTAATCACGTCTCGTCAGAGCTTCTAAAAGCCTAGTAAGAATTTGTAAACTTGTATGTATTTTTAAAATTATTGTTCCCTTTACCGAAGATATATTTTTCAACAAATTAGATGAATCAATTAGAAAGATATACTGAAAAGATCTATCTATCGAAGAAATATTTAAATACAAATTAAATGTATCATCTAAAAAGATATACAGAAAAAATATTTTAGTTGCTACCAGGATTACATTTAATTTGTATTAAAATACTACAGAACTATGTTCTGAAAAAATTTCAACTTTACAATAATAACTGCTTAAAAAAAGAAAAAATATTTGGTTACCACAGAGATACGAACCGGGAACTTTTCCTTGCCGGGGAACTGCGATGCCAATTTAATATTAAATTACGTATTTGTAAAAGATTTTTGGGATTCATACAAGTGGTATATTTACTGATAATACAGTGTTATCAGATCAGATATTTTAATGAACCCTAAACCTTCAAAACTGTATTTCCTATTAAAAATTCACAAAATTAATTTACCAATAAGACCGGTAGTTTCATACTGTAATGCTCCAACATTTAAATTATGTTAATTTATCACAAAAACAATAAATAAACTGAATATTTTTCAACCCAAATACACTATAAAAAATTCGTTGCAATTAGTGGATATGTTAAAGGATATGGATGTTCCCAGCAATGTTAAACTTGTTTCTTTTTCAATTGTTAATTTGTTTACTAATGTACTTATTAATGAAAGTAAAATTTTAATTACTGATTTACTAAATTCATCTAATTTACCTAATAATTTAGTAAAAGATCTATGTTGTTTGTTAAACCTTTGTATGAACCAAAAATATTTTCAATTTAATAATATAATGTACAATCAAACAGAGGGTCTTCCTATGGAAGCACCCATAAGTTCACTAATAGCAGATATTTTTGTAGACAATTAGGAGAGGAATATTTTTGATGTGATTCTTCTTTGTTAAAAAATGTTTTATTGTGGAAAAGGTGAGTGGATGATATATAATATATTTGGTCAGGTTCACAACGTCAACTAACATTTTTAAAATTCATTAATTCATTTAATTATAAAAAAAATTCAATTTACATTATAAATAGAAAATAATTCGACCCTAATTTTTTTGGATCTAACATTGATTAAAAATAATAATAAAATTGAATTCAACATTTTTAGAAAACCAACTTTTACAGATAGTGAATCTAATCATCCGTTATCACACAAGCATTCAGGGTTCCACTCTATGATACATCGTTTAGTCAATATTCCTATGTCAACATCCAATTTCAATATTTAATTGAATACAATTTAAAAAATAGCAGTTATTAACGGGTATAATACAGGTTTAATAGACACTTTTTTTAAATATAAATTAAAAGAATATAATAATCAATTTTTATATTAATCACAAATAAAACATAATGATAATAATGATTATTGGCGTAGGATTTTATACATAAATAACTTTTCGAATCAAATATCTAAACACCTACCACGAAACATTAGACCGGCATTTGATAAATTTAACAATTCTGGTATGTACAAACTTAGTTGCAAGGATTGTTCTGCATTTTATATTTGTAAAACTGATATAAATTTTAATATAGAAGTAAAGGAGCATTTGAGATGTTTGAACAATAGTAGGTTTTCAGAATTTTCTAATAATTTGATAGAAAATGGTCATGGTTTTGAAAAATAATTGGGATTGTCAATTTTGCAAGTAAACGGTGTTGGTCATAAATTAAATAATTTGGAATCGTTTGAGATAAATAAAGCTTGTAAAACTAATCAAAAAATTATAAACCAATTAAATTTAACTACGAGTACCATTTTAAAAAAATTTCCTAAAATTATTCGAGTAAATTTATATTAAGTAACAATTTGAGTTAGGTACTAAATTTATTTTTTAAATAATTATTGTTTTTTAAAAATAGATTCTGGTAAAGAAACAACATATTTTGATTAGTATTGATATACTGAAGATGAAAATTGTATTTTTCGAAACCGGTAGATGTATTTAAACTCAATAAGTGGTTAATAAAACAAAGTTAATAAATAAAATAATGATAACTATTTCGTATAATTTTCTTAAGACATCATTTACATGACTGCATTTATAAATCCCAAATTTTACGAAATCTTATATGATTAATCGTATATATTAACATAGTGAAATTGGTATCGCAGTTCCCCGGGATAAGAAAAAGGTTCCAAGTTCGTCCAAATAATTGTTCGATAGATAGATTTTTATTGTATATCTTTCTATTTTTTTTTTTTAATATTATGGAACTATGTTCTGAAATTGCAGCTCTACAATGAAAATGCACTTTCATTAAATATGTTTTCATTTCAACATTTTTACGATGGAGATATATTTTCTTTTCATTTCGTTAATATGGACAAAACGGGAAGAGAAATTCTCTCGTAGAATTATCGGCGAATATTGAAAACGGTAAAAAGAAAATAGTAAAACGGATCATAATTTATTTTATGTATTTTTTAATCATTTCTGGTTTATGGAAGTTATTTTTTCACGGATTCTGTTACACGCCAGGACTGAACACATATTACTCTATTTTAAAGATAATACATTATTATTGCGAAGTTGTAGTTTTTTCAAAACATAGTTCTGTGATCATCAAATAGAAAGATATATATATACAATCATATATCAAATCCCGGTGGGAGCAAAAATGGTTTTTTGATAAATTGATTTTATTTATATATTATATATATATATATCTTTTAAATATGAATTTAATATATTAATTAGAAATATATACATATAAAATCAATTTTATCGAAAAATATTGTTGTTGCGCCACCGGGATTCGAACCTGGATCTCTTTCCAAACCGGGGATAATGCACCAATATTCATCTATGCTACAGCGACGATATTTTTAGCGACAAATTTTCGAACCTATATGTTATTTTCGTATTTTGGTGGATTCAGGGATCTCCATAAAATCACACAAAACTTTGGTTCACAGACTTTTATTAACAGTTATTCTAGCACAAATGGGTCCTTATTATCGCCTACCTCGGACACTGGCCTATTTCGTTCTGCCGCTTATTTCCTCAACGCCTCGCTGGAAAACGGCGGCGCTGCTCGCGCGCGTACCTGACACGAAAGTATCAGCCTCACACTATGTTACCTTTTTGATATTAATACGTTTAATCGTTCCATTATTTAAAAGAGCCATCTACCTCATTTTTACGGAATCTCAAATACCTTTGAGTAACTTGATAGCGGACGCCAGAATTATCAATTCATTTTTATTAAATTTTGGACAATATTTTTCGATAAAATTGATTTTATAAAAATTTTATAATATTGAATTGATAATTCTGGCATCTGCTATCAGATTACTCAAAGGTATTTGAGATTCCGTAAAAATTCGACAGATGGCTCTTTCAAATAATGGAACGATTCAATGTATTAATATCAAAAATGTAACATATAGGTTTGAAAGTTTGTCACTAAAAATATCGTCGCTGTAGCATAGTTGAATAATGCACCTTCTCCGGTTTGGAAAGAGATCCAGGTTCGAATCCCGGTAGCGCAACAACAATATTTTTCCATAAAATTGATATTACGAGGGCCAAGTAAAAAATAAGGTTCCTTACGCTGTACACTCGCCACGCGAGATGCTAGGCGAAATCCGGCAACACCGCCTTGATTGTTGGTCCCTTAACTACATCCCCACTACCGGGAGCAAACGCTGCGACGCTCAGTAAAGGCCTGACAGCCATCCGCTATGGAACCCACCATCGCCGTTACCGCCAGGTGTGAAATCCGTTCGGTGATTCGATTTTTAAACGCGAAGAAGCTTAAACCTGTTGAAATTCATCGACAGCTGGAAGAAGTTTATGGCACAGCTTGCATCAGCGTCCAACACGTCCGCAAATGGTGCAGGGAGTTCTCCGAAGGACGCACAGACGTCCACGACGAGCAAAGGAGTGGGAGGCCATCGGTGTCGGACGAAGTCGTGGCGAAGATTGAGCGCATTCTCCTCGAAGATCGGAGAGTAACGCTTCGGGAGCTTGCTGTCCAGGTTCCTGAGGTTTGTGAAAAAACCATCGACAACATTTTGACCGATAAACTTGGTTATCGCAAGGTGTGCGCGCGGTGGGTCCCACACATGCTTTCAGAAACCCACAAAGACAATCGTGTCAAGTGTGCCGAGGGGTTTCTTCGAGAATGCGCCGAGAATACCGAAGAATTCTTGGACTCCATTATTACGGGAGATGAAACGTGGTGTCACTACGTCACTCCAGAAACAAAAGAACAGTCCAAACAATGGCGCCATCCTGAATCGCCTAGGCCGAAAAAGTTTAAGCAGACGCTTTCCGCAGGGAAAGTGATGGCTACGGTGTTTTGGGACCGAAAAGGCGTCTTGCTGACCGAGTTTATGCCTAAAGGGACCACCATCAATTCGGACAGGTACTGCGAGACATTGACAAAACTCAAAAGAGCCATCCAAAATCGCCGGAGAGGAAGGCTGACCAAGGGCGTTAGGCTGCACCACGACAACGTTCGCCCGCATGTCTCTCGACAGACCACCGCCCTACTGGACAAATTCGGCTGGAAATTGCTTGACCATGCCCCCTACAGCCCTGATCTTGCTCCCAGCGACTTCCACTTGTTTCCGAAATTGAAGCAACACTTGGGTGGACAACGCTTCAATACAGATGAAGAGGTGAAAGAAGCGGTCACCAAGTTCATCGGCGGCCTAGCGGCGGAATTCTTCGAAGCGGGTTTTCAGAAGTGGATAACTCGTCAGGAAAAATGCATAGAAAAATCAGGAGACTATGTAGAAAAATAGAATAAAGTACAAGCTTTCAGATGGTTTACTTATTTATTGCAATAAAAAATACCTTATACCTGAAAAAAATGTAGGAACCTTATTTTTTACTTGCCCCTCGTATATGTATATCTTTCTAATTAATATATTTAATTCATATTTAAAATATCACAGACTTTCTGTTCTGAATAATTACAACTTTACAATAAGAATGTGTTCTCCTAATATATATCTTTCTAATTGATGCATTTAATTTGTATTAACATACGACTCTATATACGCTTAGTCATTCGACCGCAGCGATGTTTATCTGTCTATGAATTAATCGTGGATTGGGCTATCTCTCGTCTAAACTTGCATTCGGCCCATCTGTTGTACCCTTTGTTCTCTACTCAGGGTGCCGACAGATCGCGTCAACACAAGTTTAATAATTATCAATGAACAATTCCTTCTGAAAAATCGCAACTTCACTAATGGAACATGGCAAAACAGTGAATTTATCGTTTAATTTTAACACACTTATTAACTATTTTTGGAAGTAAACGTGGTTTGAACGAATAAATAAATACTCAACTCGATAACAAAATAATAATCAACACTGGTACCTAGGCGCGGACTAATGGCTGAAATAGTATAGTGTGTACATGAATGATGTTAGGAAAGTAGTAGAACTATACAGTAATATGACTACACATATGTGGTTTATCAAATAATATTTTATTCATTAAATATTGATTCACACCTCTTCGACCCGTTTTTGTATTTCTGAACTATCACTTTCATTCGATGTCGTTGTAAATGTGCTTTCGTATATATCTTCTAAAAGTCGGAACCACCTGATACAAAAAGAACAGAAATGTTGACAGAATTGTGTTCACCATTGATAAAGATAGACTGCAAAATTTCTAAGTAGCCTCCGTGTACGCTAGACCCGTTGAATAATTAATAGCAGCTATAATTCATATGATGTGTAAATTTTATATCCTTTGATTTCAAGATAGTTTTATATTTATTGAGACGTACTACGAATCCGCTTTGAAGTTTTTTTTTACGACAAGACGACAATGCGAAGCAAGCTTAAGTAGTCGTAGACGCTCTAAAATGTGTTTTTTTCAATTAATTACAACCTTGGTTTCCTTTACTCTATAACATTTACCAAGGCGATGCTAAAGACCTTAGAAACAAGTTGTCTCGAGACGTTTAATAGTTTGACATGTAGGGTCAGGTACTCTGAATTGTATTGATCCTGTGATGTTATCGTCAAATATTCCGATAGCACTTTAATATTTAAAAATAATATAAATTTACAACAAATTGTTTACTTTAATAATTGCAACATATACGAGTACATGCACATGTCGTGACTTTGGAACAGCAAGGTATCAATCGATATTTTGGTCAAAACTGACTTTTGTGTACCAAAATTATTACAATATTTTTTCTCTTTTAAACCATTTTTAAAAAAATTTAAATTTCCCTATAGTTTAGAAAATAGCAAGGCAACAAAGTTCTATTTGAGTCTCACTACTGACATTTCTTATCTCGTAAGGTTCTATTTGCTATATAAAGGCAACTAGATAACTTCTGCAATAGATAATTATTTCGCAGAGCTGCAAGGTTCCGTTTGCACCGTTACCGGTTACGCCGGTAGTAGTTTTTCGAAAACGCAATTTTGCAAAAACTAATAGAAAAATAAACCTAATTTTAGACAAAGTGAATACTTGAGTTCGGATTTTAATATAGATAAATATTAGAGTACAGAATAGGAATGCATCAAATCTTAAAGTACTGTGATCAAATTTGCGATATACAGATATTAACCTTTACTGACCTAATTAAGTTTATCATTTTATTGAAAATGATAGATGCGGCACTTGTGAGTTTTTTACAAATGAAAGCAAGGTGTATATCGAGGCCGCATAGAACAAAATAACTTAATAGGAGACGAAAAACAAAAAAATTAAATATATACATACATTTCAATGGTAATATTCGATTTGCAAAATATAATAAAGTAAATACTAATTAAATGTAATAATTGGAAAGATAGAATTTTGTTTTCTCCTTGAATTCATCAATATATTTGTCCAAATGCAACCAAATAGTTGTATGGGTTATGGTGGTTGAGCCAAAACACTTTTTAAAGAATGGTCATTTGATTATACACAAACTCATTTTAGTCAATTACAAAACTTCATTTGATTTTTAAATTCTAGCAAGATGTTGTCAAAATTCTATGGTATCCAATAATATAGATACGTTGTTTCCGAATTCTAAAATTCGTTCATGTCAATTAAACATCTCTAAGAAAAAAAAAACAATATTTGATGAATATAATGAAATTTACAGCAATCAATGATAAAGATTATTATATATATAATAATTATTTGCTTCAGTAAAAATGTTGAGCGTTAACAATTGTATTAAACGGTATCCAGCGGAAATATTTCAAGTTTAATATTAAATAAATTAAAAAACTGTGATGTTATTCTCATATTTTATTTATACAAAATGGAGTATAACGATGCTAATTAAACGTTTTAAAAACAATATCGTCTAAATGCCGTCCATTTTTCTCACGACACTCTTGCAATCGGACTCTTAAATTTGCGAACACGCGAGAGCAAAGCGTTGGTTCAATGCCAGCAACTTCACGGCGGATATTTTCTTGTAGGGTCTGAATTGTTCTAGGATTGTTGCTGTAACTCTCGACTTAAGATATCCCTGCAAAAAAAAGTCGCACGATGTAAGGTCCGGTGACCGAGGTGTTTAGAGTATGTCTCCGTACTTGCTGATCAATTTATTGGGAAAATTCCCTTCAGCTTCTCCATTGAAACGCTAGCTGTGTGTGGATTAGCCCAGTCTTGCTGAAATTGTGTTCTGTTGTTGAACCCGGGAAACAGCTGCAGTTGGGGTACCAATGCGTTGATCATTTGGCAATACACGTCAGAAGTGACTGTCTCTCGCCGATTAAAAAAATAAGGGCCAATTATCCTTCGGGCAGAAATTGCACACCACACTGTCATTTTTGGACAATGCAAACGTTTTTGATAACGTTCCATTGGGTTGTCGGGGCACCAGTATTTCATGTTCTGTTTATTAACATAGCCATCGATATGAAAATGTACTTCGTCAACTATTCCAAAACGTTTCAGCATCGTTCTCGCTAAAGTTTCACGTAAAAAATAGTAATTTTAGTTAAGAAACTGCATGATTTGCAGTTTGTATAGGTGAAACTGTAGTTTATTTTTCATAATAACGTGCACTGTTGATTTTTTTTATTCCAGTACAGGCTCCTATCTTCCTTATCGATTTACGCGGATTGCGCATAATTTCACGTCGAACTTAAGCCATATGTTCTGGCGTCGCCGCTGACGTTGATGGTCCCGGAGGAGTTTGGTTAACCATTAACCCTTCTTGTCTGAACTTTTGAACCCAACACCAGATAAGTTGCATGCTCGGCCCGTCACTTACTCGCCAAATATTAAAGTGAGTACAAAAAGCGCGACGCGCACGAACCAATGAATCACCACACTTTAAATATTGCTCAACCGCGAATGCGCGGTGCGCTCCCGACCAGTGACTCATTGCGACTGGCAATTAAGCAAATCACGCGCGTCGAACAATACCCCTCCTATTTACCTCACTCTGATGGTTTACGAGCAATTACAATTTAATCTTGAAATTTTTTCGCTGAACACTATATTATCCTGTTAGAAGCTTCAATAATTGGCGACAATCCATTAGATGTATGAATGTAGATGAGGTGAGAGTAGTGTATCCAAAGATAATAAGACCTAAGATTAAGGCACTCTATCCTCTCTGCCTACCGTCGTGGAAATATCGTGATGGTATATAAGTATGTAAATATAGCGGCAATCAGCCACGAATTGTGAATTTAAAATATTTAATCGTATTTTTAACACTTTTAAATATATCCTTGTGTTTCTGTAAATGGAGGTGATAAAAATATTCATAAACTTTAAAAAAAATCAATCAAAACAAGCCACATAACACATACTCTTCACATTTGTGCAAATCTCCAATGAAACACTCTCAGAAAAAACAAATACCAATAAGCTAATAGAACTCTGAGTTTGACTGATTTTCGGAGCAACAAGGTTCTATCCGATAACTTTACCTTCTATTTTAGATAGCTAAAATGTTTAAAAACATAAAGGTAATGCAATTATATCATGTTGTCAATTGCAACAAGTTGAAATTTCTGTATAGTAATTGTTTTATTAATATTCAAAACTTTGACGCTCAATATCTCATTTTGTTATAATGGGCAGTTGATACCTTGTTGTTCCAAAGTCACGATATAATGACGATGAAAAAATATTTTTTTTTACGTTTTCGTGAATTCGCTCGTGCCTTTAATACTCGCGGTCTACGAGGTGGATATCATCTCTTTTTTTTTTACATTCTTTGTAGTAAACTTGCAGAAAGTTTGAACGTCAACATTTTCACTCAATGAAAATTGATGTGTTTCCAGTTTCTGTCGACGAAGCTGCAATCTTCCTCGCTTTATTCCTTTGAATTATTTGAATACATCTGTTTTTATAAAATTAAATAATGAATGTTACGTTTTAAATCAAATTTATCAAATGTGTGTGAACAACAGTGTACAATTCTACCGATTGTAAGCATATTCTCGGGGATGTTGTATTTAAATATCGTACGACAAAGTAAACTATTGAACGCGTTTCTCCATAAAGTTAGCGATTATATTTGGTTGATAAAAAAAAAGTGCGCTATTATTTCATCCCTTTGGTCATCAATCACGTCGAGGAAAATCAAGTAGTTTCTTTAGTATTACTAAACGTTTTCTAAAAATTACCTTCTATGATTGTAGCGTGCTTTATATTAATTGTTATAATATTTTGTTATTTCATATTCTTGTAAGCCTTCAAAAATATTCATCTTTGTTTAGCATATTTTCGCTTGTAACAATGAAAGCGATATCGTGACAAAGCTTTAAATGTGCGCAGGAATTCCAGCTCGCGACTGCGCAACTTCGGCGCGGCTCGGTAACGGCGTAGATTACTCCCTACCGCCCTAGAAGTTGGCAAACATTTTAAAAGAAAACTCAAATTTGTTGTCTCAACTATTTCGTAAACTTACCCCCGGCCTGTCGTGTTCCTAAATTTGTTCTTTCCTCGTCCTTTTAGTGTCATCTCGCAAATTATCTCGGGCAATTAATTTTGCGAAGTTTTGTTACCCGCAGAAGTTAGTGCACGGCCGTTCCTCTAGTCCCGCGAGCGTAAAGCATTCGCCCTACCCTCTGCGAACATCTTGTGCGGGACATTCATCTAACAAATCATTCTCTTTTGTATTTTGGTATCGATAATTAAAAATCTGTCTAGCTTGCTGACAAAATGATAATATACGAGTGTTTCATCGTAAATTTAGTAATTATGTTTATTCAATTGAATTTTTTCCACTATTAAGATTACTGTGACGTGGTGTAAAAAAAGTGACAAAATGTGCACTGGACTTTTCTAACTGGTCGCCGTTAGGTATTGATTTTCCTGAACCACCGTTCTAGATTTCCGTCCGATATAGAGGAATTTTCGGCTGAAAACTTTCGTGACAAAATAATGAAGGACGTCAAAATGACACGTTTTTAGTTTTCATTTAAAAGTTTGCATTATTAAGCGTGAGTATTCCGCTAGAAACAAAATAAGTGGATTTGTAATATCGATGAATGTTCATTGTGTTTCGCTGACGAATGGCTCACAATGATGTTCTTATTTCTAGCATCCCATATTGTTTCCTTTGACTTGATGCAAAGTTTGCTGGTGATGTAAAGTTTAGTAAAATAGGAATTAGGTTCTCGCGTACATCGGGGCGCGAGTGCTTCCCACGCCGCAGTGAAATTCCTGTTCTAGCTTTGTTGTTTTAATACCGAGGCCAATGTTTTTTCTGCATTTCTCGTAACGTGAGTTTTCATTTAGTGCTTAATTCTGTTTCCGATATATAGCCCTTCTTGTGCTTTTAGAGAGCTTCGTACGGCTTAGCGGTTTTGACTAGCTGAAAGCCATTTTATTTTTTTCATTAATTATGTAGATAACTTTTTATTTCTATTTTTAATACAGAATATTATTCCGACGTTAATTGTCTATATATAATATTTTCCAATTTTATCGTTTTAAATATTTTTTGGTGGAAAAATATGTTTTATTTTGCGTATTTAATTTTGTGAATATTACACCAAAAACATTATTCGTGTAAAATTTATTTTTAATGTAAATAATTAAATGAGATATGACTTAATTTTATTTTGTAAAGCTCGTGTATAACATATATATAATTTTCTATCATATATAATGTAAATACAAATTAAATGTATTAATTAGAAAGATATACATATAAAATCAATTTTATCGAAAAATATTGTTATTGCTACCGGGATTCAAACCTGTATCTCTTCCAATACGGAGAACGTGCATTAACCGATTATGCTACACCAACAGAGTGCTTTGACGACAAATTTTCGAACCTGTGTGCTACACTTTTCAAATTAATACATCTATCGTTTCATTATTTGAAGACTTTATAACGATTTGTAACTTTTCAAACATTTTTTATGTTTTACAGCCCCATTGAAACATTAGCCAGCTTCTCACACGGTGCTAGTAACACGATTCTCGTATCTAGATAAAACTTGTATGAAAGAAGAAGCCAAGAAACAATACACCCGCAAATTTATTTTAACAGAATCTCAAATACCTTTGAGTAATCCGATAAGATAAGAGATCCAGCTTCGCTATAATGTACGTTATAATGGAACGATAGATGTATTAATTTGAAAAGTGTATCATATAGGTTCGAAAATTTGTCGTCAAAGCACTCTGTTGGTATAGCATAATCGGTTAATGCACGTTCCCCGTATTGGAAGAGATCCAGGTTTGAATCCCGGTAGCAACAACAATATTTTTCGATAAAATTAATTTTATATGTATATCTTTCTAATTAATACATTTAATTTGTATTTAAAATATCACATACCTATATTCTGAATAATTACAATTTCACAATGAGAATATGTTCTCCTTAATAATAATTATTTGTGGTGAGAATAATAAGCGCTTGTCGAAGTCTGAATGCAAAAATGATCTTAATATAGTGAATGGAATTTAGATACGGCCGCTTAGGTGGTTCGGTCGTGTGGATTAGGAGACGATGTTAAAAAAAGACACATGATGCGAGTGTTGATGGCATGAGAAATAGGGAAGCAGTCACACCAGATACTGGATGACAGTACAGAAGGCTCTGCACTTGACGTGAATGCGTGAGAAGATGCATGTACGTGAATAAAGCGAAAGTTATGCGCCAGGACAGTAGATTCTGATGGTGCTTCCCCTCTGCCCACTGCATTATGGTACGTAAATTTGATTTGTTGCAGAAATACGCACAAACGTAAGCCGATTAATGTGCTGAAATCATTTGTAAGTCGTGTCGGGCCGATTGCTCACAGCACATCCCATGATTCTTCAGTCGGCCCTAGTTCATACTTTGGGTACCCTAGAATTGATTGGAAGTAGTGGGTAGTGGATTGAGTAGGTGACTGAATATTATGTTTAGTTGAATATTTAATGTACCCTGCCCTTGGGAGCCCCGGCCGCGGGTCCGGTAGCACCGGTTGCGCCGCTCATGCATCATGTATCGGGTACACATGTCACCGTCGAGTAATTGAAAGCTTTTATAAATGCTCCGAAACGTTTCATTCGTCCATTCTCAATCAATAAATGTTGATACTTCTGTAGCTTAGTCGACTTTTTGGATTGTTAAATTGATATTATTTTCGAAATCGGTTTGTAAAATTGAACACCACTAATGACAGAAATATGTATTTCTCTTTTCACATACGGATTTTGTATTTTCCATCCGAGCATATTCTTATACACCTTCGTCAATAACTAATATTTATTAGAAGAACACATTCTTATCGTGAAGTTGTAATTATTCAGAACGTAGGTCTGTGATATTTTAAATACTAATTAAATGTATTAATTAGAAAGATATACATATGAAATCAATTTTATCGAAAAATATTGTTGTTGCTACCGGGATTCAAACCTGGATGTCTTTTCCAATCCGGGGATGGTGCATTAACCAACTATGCTACAACGGCAGTACTATGGACGACAAAATTTTGAACCCACATGTTACACTTTTCAAATTGAGGATCTATCGTTCCGTTATTTGTAAGCCATCTACTTTTTTACAAAGTAGATGGCGTTCAATATATGTATATCTTTATTTAATTTATATATATACCTTTCTAATTAATACATTTAGTTAGTATTTAACTAATATTTAATTTGTTATTTTCGGTGTCAGGTAAATGTCGTAGCATTCGACTTTTAATGGCAAGCATTCTCTAGTTTACGCCTGAACCGTACAAGTAACCTTTCTTCACCCTATTTATTTCGCTCATCTCGTCTTTATATCCTTTCTAAAGTTCATTGTTATATCTTTGTGTAGCGTCAATCGATTTCGCGGTGAGTGTCCTCGTTAAATCTGATACCGTCATAGTTACGGGTAAGTATAAACTATGCTATTTCTAGATTTTCACTCAATTCATTCGCCACAGGAACGGCATTTAGTTTTCGTTGTTAGAGATTCCAACTGTATTTGTATCTCGGCCATTTACACACGCACATTAAGAATAAATAAAGAGCGATTTTATCTCGCGTTCACAATGTGATCCTTGAAGTTTAGGCAGAAAAGCTATGTTATATATTGATAGGGGTTGAGCGGGGTGTTGAGCCCTACACCGGCTGCATCGGCCAACAGAGCATGAGTCAGTGTATACTTACCATAAAACTATTAAATTCTATTAAAATCTCTCCTTACTTACGAAAAATTTATATAGTATCAACTTTAAGTCGAGCGTTGAAAGAGGTTTTTATTTAACAAATATGTTTCTATTTAAAAAATAAAGTAGTACATATTCATTATTGCAACAAGAAAAAAAAAATAACCAAACTAATGATTTCCGATTACGGAAACTTTATAAAGACGTTGAGTTTCAAGATTTATGCACATTGAAATAATATTAGTCAAAAAAGTTAAGTTTAAATCGAATAGAAATTATTGCTGAATAATCTATATTACCAGGCAGTAATCACAATGATTTTTTAACCGTGCCATTGAAATAATTTCTTTAAAAAAAGTAATATCCTAGCGAGTATGTCATGGCATCATATCTTGGTTACGAGTGACAATTGCTATATGCGACGCAAATTATCACTGTGTCACATATTAAACCTAAGTTAGCATTTAAGCAATTAGATTCCACACTAAATGATGATTTTACATAAAAATGTCAAGGTTCGTGATTAAATTTTAAATTGAAAAATTCAATAGTAGAGTAATGATTTTAACTTAAAATAAATATTTCACATGTAATATCAAACCTCTGATGATCGTACTCGCGAGCAATATATAATAACAGCAATCATTGAGCAAATCAATAATCATTTCTTTCAACGATGAAATACAAGGAAAAGTAAAATATTTCTGGGTAAGTTTAAAAAATGTTTATTTGAGTTTTGCTGATGCAACATCATCTCCTTGCACTTCTTTTTACATTACATGGGACAACGACATTGATACAATCTTACTTTCCTGTGTTAGGAATAATCCAAGAATGATTTTTTTTTTGCTCCAAAATGGTCAGCATCATAATTTCATTTGACTAGCCAAACCCTTATCTGGCGGTGGCGATTTTAGGGACATCCAAATTAGTCAAATAATCTTTCCCCATTATGCATGAATGCTGTGTACAAGGGTGCGCTATCGACAATATAACGCCATTTTAACAAGAATGTGCTTTTCAGCACGAGATGACGCCATACCGTAAAAGGAAAACACGCTTCCTTTTACTAGACTGGATCAACTCGGATTCTTTACATTTTCTAATTATTGATATAAAACTGTTTCAATTTCTTAATACACAAATTTCGTGGACATGTGATTATTTTGTTTTGAAGATACATTTTTTAATTTTTGTTTTTAGGAATTTGAAAATTAGCCTTGTAAAATATAATTTTCTGATGTGAATGTTATGTGGGTAGATCATATTATTTAATGACCGTCGTTGCCAGGAATTCATATTTTATTCAATTATAATTTTATATGAGAATTTAGGGAAAGGAAGTGGTAGGGCGGAGGAGGGATAGTGTCATTGTTTTAAAAAATAAGTTTGTAAAATTTAATTTGGATTGGCCAAAAGATGTAGAATATTATAGAGAAGAGACAGCCAAATATTCAGTTATTAACACTTATATTTACATAGATTACACACATGTATGATTTTAAGCTTCTTTTAGAAATATTCTTCTCTTAATGACAACCATTTATCAGTATTAAAATTATATTTACCTATTATTATTTAACGCTTTAAGAATTTAGTTAAATTAGAAGCAAGGTGATACGGTTTTCAAACAATTACAAGAAATCGGCGAAAACAATAACAAATAAACGGTATTCACAATCGTCAGACTGTTTCGATGCCATGATATAAATATATGTATGTACATATTACTAACCTACAGATTGCCAACATATAAATCCCTTTAGATTGCCAAGATCAGGATAATTCACAGACTTGAAAATGACTCGTAAAGTTGAGTATATGCATGAATAAATTCCCATACCTTTCAGTCTTTATCCCTTTAATATATTTCGTGATGATATTTGTTAATTTATATATAATAAAATTATACAATAAACTTTGTATTTAATCACGTTACTTTCATATGAAAAACCAATAGGTTTTAGAAAAATCCTTCTTTCATCAGAGTGACATTAACATTTTTTTAAATTTTTTTTTTAAATTTTAATTTTTGAAACAAAATAGAATAATTTTATATTTAGATTTAATTTTTTGTCACTGATTTTAGGAAATAGATTTTACGTGATTTTGACAATGTATTGTATAATTTTAATAAAAATGACTGCAGTAAATATTTTTTATTTTGTTTTTATTCGTAAAACTATAAAAACATTAGATTTTCCGAATGTGTATGAAGATCTTGTAAACATGATCAAACGATTATTTTTATTATTTCGTCGTAGTTTTATTAGTTCAGATAGAAGGATATGTTAATCTTATATCTGTCAAATTAATTAATCAATACTTCTTTTAATTTGCTCTTTTTAAAAATAGCTTTCAATTAAGATATGAATAAATAAAACTATAAATTATAATGCAGAATTGAATCAGTTTTGCAAAAAATAATGTATTTTTTATCGACTCTTATCTTGTCTTGTATAACATGTCACTATTTTTTTTAATGTGGCTGCATTATGCCTTTATTAGTTAATATTTACATACACTTCTTCTGACTGAAATTAATTTTTGAATGTAAATATGAAGATTTAAATTCAAAACCATTTTAAGATCGCTGGGTATAATATATAGTAAAAATTAAAAACCAAATCTATTTTCTGCCAATTAACCCCCATAATATGTACAACATATTAAAGCAACAGGAAAAGATGACACATGATCAAATAAACCAGATATTGAAGTACGACCTCATTGGATGCTTCAACATCGACGATTATATAAGCACATGTGAGTGAACGAGGCAAGAATGGTATGGCAGGACAGAAGAGTGTGTTGTTTATTCTACCTACCCTTGCGATGAAAGTAAGTTACTTAATTTTAGTTAATATATAATGTGCTCGTATATTTGTGATAAAAATTAGGCGCTTTTAAGTTCTGATTTATTAATTAAATCGGTATTGGTTTTTTATGTCAGCCACCATTTATTTATCATTAATATAAACAATTTAAAATACATATACATATTTATATCGTTTGACAGATGGTGTTGTTATTCATTATCTCTGCAAAAAATCTTTCATAGGTAGTCATTAGATGACTTTCCACGTTGATGTCACATCATTATTATTATTATTTTATATTGTACATCCACATATATAAATCATCCTCTTTCGATCTTTCACACTTCACGCGGTCTATTTTTCAGCAGCAATTGTCCTCCTTCGGAATGTGCTGACAATTCTGTGTAGTTTTCGCTTCCTACTTGCGCTCCTACTACTTTTCTATCTGTATCTATATTTGTCTGAACCATGTAAATAAATAGGTATTTTTTTATCATATATATATATATTGCGCATAATATTTATCTCGAATGTGTAATTGTATTTTATTTTACATATTGAAATTTCATAATGTCACGATGCTAATTTGTATTGTTTCTGGTTTATCTCAAGTGAGAGACAGGTATTGTCGACAGTCACTTAGAGCAAAACATTTGGTTACCAAAAATTATTTTCCAATCGAATTCGAATGCTGGTATGCATATTTTCTTGCTGTATGTACTTTTAATTTGAAAAAGGTTCAAATACAGCAGCCGCAATCAACTATTTATTTTACTTGTTATTCAGAGTTGACAGCCGCTAGACGGTTAACTCATCCACTAGCCGCTACTTACTGACAGGTGATGACAGTGGCCGAATGGACAACAATGCACTTTGTATTGCCGCGTGCTAGCTAACCGCAACCTAATCGTCAATATATTATACACTGTTATTTTCTCAAATGAAATTTTACTTTTACAACTTCGCAATAAGAATGTGTTCTCCTAATAATAAAGTTGTATCAATGTGTCCAAAATTTATTAAAAATAAATTGATAATTCTGGCGTCTGCTATCAAATTACTCAAAGGTATTTGAGATTCTGTAAAAATAAGGTAGATGGCTCTTTCAAATAATGTAACGATTAAATGTATTAATATCAAAAAGGTAACATATGGGTTCGAAAATTTGTCGCTAAAAATATTGTCGCTGTAGCATAGTTGGATAATGCACCTTCCCCGGTTAGGAAAGAGATCCAGGTTCGGATCCCGGTGGCGCAACAACAATATTTTTCGATCAAATTGATTTTATATGTATCTTTCTAATTAATATATTTAATTCATATTAGAAATTTAACTTTTTTTTTTGTTTAAACCTACCAGCACTTGTTGGCATAGAGCGTGACAATGATCAAATCGTGATTTTTCTTCTCTCTCAGATAATTTAAACAGGTTTAATAGATTGATAACTTTTGACACAAGATTGGCGTTCCTCCCGTGGAATTTAAATCCCTTATTTTTAATATTATTTTTTATCACGGCTGCCAAATATTAAATATTAATTACCTGGCGTAAAGGTATGAAAATGACGGATGAAATGTCGGTTATTTCACAATGTTTCAGTATGTTTGTACTCAAAAGTTATTTGAATGACTACCTGTCGAGCCGCAAAATGTAATGCATTTATCATTTTAAATTGTGATAACTTTGTCTGTAGTGTGAATGTTTATAAATACGATTACGCTATTATCAGCGGCGCGAGCTGACAATGTATTTAATAATAATACACGTACAACTCATTTTTCTTAGCGTTCGTCCATTTGATTTTAGCTTTAAATCATTCAAGATAAAAATACGTTCATAAATTACTTTTTTACAAATTGCCGATCTAATAAAAAATGCTCGCACGAACTCGTAGGTTATCCGGACGTCCCTTTGAATTTATCGGTTTTTATTAATTAAATATTATATTGGTTAAACATTATAGCATCATATCGATTCGGATCTTTATTCTAGATTTATATTAATTGCTTATTTATGTTAATGGTGCCATATAAAGTGCCTGCTGTATATAAATCAGTTTGAGTATGCATATTCGCATGCTGAGCTCGTGAATCTTTACTGGATAAGTAAAACATTAATATTTTTCTATTACTGAATAAATTCAGAAAAAATATTTTTTTGATTGACTAAATTTATTAATTAGAAAAATATACATATAAAATCAATTTCATAGAAAAATATTGTTGGTGCTAGCGAGATTCGAAACTGGATCTCTTCCCAATCCGGGGAAGGTGCAATGCACCTTTCTTATTGTGATGTTGTAATTATTCAGAACATAGGTCTGTGATATTTTAAATACAAATTAAATTATGTGTTCTCCTTAATAATATATAGTATATAATGTATCAATCTATCCAAAATTTAATAAAAATGAATTGTTAATTCTGGCGTCTTCTATCGGTTTAGAAAAACAAAGTCGACGGCTTTCAAATAATGGAACGAAAGATGTATTCATGTAGGTTCGAAAATTTGTCGTCAATATACTGTGTTGGTATAGCATAATCGGATAATGCACATTCCCCCGGATTGGAAGAGATCCTGGTTCGAATCCCGGTAGCAACAACAATATTTTTCGATAAAATTGATTTTATAATATATATCTTTCTAATTAATACATTTAGTTAGTATTTAAAATATCACAGACCGTCTGTTCTGAATAATTACAACTTCACAATAAGAAGTGTCTGTACTAAAGTTGTTCATTTTTAAGAAAATATGATCACTATTTTTCCGAAAATTAATTATCATACCATTACTAAGCTTTACGTTTATAACCAGCCATGGCGATGTCTCCACCACATGGATGAAAGTCTGCGAAACCAAATAATTAAGATGAAATGTGTATTTTTCATCACTGTCGCTTATTGTTTTATTGAGAGATTTTGTATAGAAATTGGGGTCGTTACGTAAGATCAGCACTTGGCATTACAGATTCCACCCAAGCTAGCACTAGTAATTCCTGATTAGACTTGTTATGTATGCTCGCTTCGTAGATCTGTGCAAATAGTCTAGACATCACGCTACCACGGCAACGAGCCAACCTGACGACCGTGACTTGAGCAAACACTGTTAGTCAGCATTTCTCACTTCTTTATATTTCTATCATGTATCATTGATCTCTAAATATTATTATTTTGGTAATAATTTAAACATATTATAGTCAAAATAATTAAGAATTTCCCGAGAAGTTTTTGAAGAAATATAATCAAACCTAGTGTGTGTGGATGGAAAGGGTATTGGACGTAATATTGTACATCATCATGTTCAACAAAATCAAGGAACAAGAGAGATATCTCTTTAGACGTTGGTGCTAATGTATATTAATTCTATTATGAAAAACAATCGCATTAATACGATATACAATGGTATTTTTAGTACCGCGCGGTATTTTAAAATGTTTCATAGGTTTCGAGAGCGAGCACAAAATGTGACATTTATAATAAATTATGATTTTTATCATTTTATTCATTTTTTATTTTAGTAAGTATGTATTTATATCTGTAATGAAATACGTAGATCCTGCGCCGATAGGATCTAATGAAACGAATTTCGCAATCTCCGGGTCGCGCGTCCCGCGGATTGGATTACGACGATTCCGGAATCGCCGCTGGAGGGGGGAGGTAGGAAATAAGGGAACCTGGATAT
The DNA here is from genome assembly GCA_031772225.1 of Eubasilissa splendida. Lineage (NCBI taxonomy): Eukaryota > Metazoa > Arthropoda > Insecta > Trichoptera > Phryganeidae > Eubasilissa > Eubasilissa splendida. The sequence goes on along the minus strand of CM062846.1, from coordinate 20,266,625 downwards.
AACCTGGGAATGGAATCCAGTCGAAGAACCAGTGATTTCGGGGAATCGGGAATCTGAAGGACTGCTCGCCTTAACTCGTGTATGACGCCTCCGTCACCCCACAGTCGCAGCCGAGATCACACAAAATGCACGCGGATGGGCAGATCTTCGCTTCCGATTGAATACGGCGATGTCACACCTTCACCCGCAGCAGACAAAACAACAAATGACAATCACTGTGCACACAAATCACAGGATCACATATATAACAGTACTGATGTACTGGAGCTGAATAAATCCACTCGCGATATCGAGATCGAACAAATATCGGTCTCGTTTTACGTCTGCTGACGTCAAGGTCACTATTCACACTGACGAGCATTAAGGAAAGGCGTATTTGGACGGGGAAAAGTTGGCAAAAACGCGGTAAAAATAAGTTTTACGAATCCGGAACAATATGTATGCACATTTTTGCTGTATATAAATAGTTAATTAATATAACGTAATTGAAGATTTTTTAATTGTAATATTTAACAAGATACAGTTGAAAATGTTTGTAGTATAATATGGAAAAGAAAAGTGTCGCAATTAACAATTAGAAGTGTAAAAAAAAAACTAAATTGACAACAGCATATGTGTGTGTACCAACATTACAATAAATATTATAGGAAAATAATATTTTACGTGTATAAATATATTTAAAATGATTTTTTTTTTTTTAAATCGTTCGATAATCACAATTTCAACTAAATATATAAAATAATGTAACAAGTATTGTATATATATAATTTTAGCATTGATAAATAAACTACTTAAAATAGACTAGTAAGTTAGACTCATAGTGCTGAATAATGAATTATTCTCTGAATTTTATAGATTTTGTGTACAAAAAATAAAATCGAAATTAATATAGTCTACAGTATTAATACTATGTATTAATTATAGCTAATAGGAATTTTTTCAACTGAGACAAGACTTGCGGTTCACAATGGAGTCCTGGTATCGACACTGATGTATGGAAATGAGGCCTGGAGCTGGCAGAAGAGTAACGAAAGTAGACTGAATGCAGTGGAAATGAGATCACTTAGGCGAATATGTGGCAGATACATTTATGACAGAGTAAAGAATGAAGAAAGAATGTATGTAATGATCTTAGTATAGTGATTAAGATTAAGAAAGGATCACTTAGGTGGTTTGGTCATATGGAATGAATGAATGAGGAGAGAATGGTAAGAAAGATATATAACGCAAAGTGTTGATGGCACCAGAAGTAGAGGACGTCCGGCACGACCAGGTTAAATATATATACTGGAGGATGGTCCTGTTAGAAGCTTCGATAATCGTCGAGTTTGTATGAGAAGATGTATGAATTTGGATGAGGCGAGAATTGTGTATCAGGACAGAAGAGTGTGGTGCTCTATGCTCTCTGCAAGTACTAAGCAAGTACTGTATCGTCTTAAGTTAAGAAAGGTGCTGGTGAGTGTGAAAAGTTAGCTGTTTATTTTTTCTTCTTTGAAGTTAATTTTAACCTCTATACGCATTATGGTAGTAATCCATTGTTTTATCTTCCGGCAGTATTCCGAGTATTTTACTCATCTACGCATTGTGTTCATTGATGCTGTAGCTATCATCCCTCTGTTAGATGCCGCGCCGCATAAGCAGATGATTTATTATTGAACACATGGCATTATTACGCCTTAAAGTGCCGCCTTGACGTCCTTGGTTAAAAATGCCGAACAGTTTTTTTTACAAAATTGTAGTGTTGCAAGTAATACCATATGTCATATTAAAAAAATACATAATTAAAAAATGAGTACCTGTTCTATTAAATGGTGAATTAATCGAGAAATAATTTACGAAATTTTGAAACAAACAAAATAATATTTTTTTATAAATTATTTCATTAAATTTGTCAATTATTTCAGTATGGTTGTCAAATAAATCGAACCCTCCCACGTAAAGTATCGTAAATAAAAAATTTCATTTTTTTTCATTCTAATATTTCGCGTGTATTTGAAATTTATTTACGTGGCAGATTTTTTATATTTTAAACAGAATATTCCAAAAATTACAGCTATTTAAAAATATATCAAATATGTGCAAAATACTAGAATGATTAAAAATGTCATTTTTTTCTTACGATACTTTACGTAGGAGGGGCTGAAATATTATGCCATAATTTTTTATTGTCTTTAAAATACACTTATTATTAGAATTATTATTTTAATAATTAAATAATGATGAATCAATAATTAGACAAAATACTATGTTTAAACCACTATTTATTGATTGTTCTACATGTTTCGATACCTAAGGTATGTTCTTCAGGAAACAATCCGTTTTCTCAAAAATTATCAGCTTTTCATTCCATGCCTAGTAGATTAGTTAATGTTCCTTTATCCATAAATAACCTCAATTAAATGTTATTAAACAAATTGCAATTAATAATGGTTATAATATTAAATTAATAGATAATTTTGTTAAATAAAAAGTTTAAGAAAAAGTTTATCAGATCATATGTTTACCCACCTATTATTGATAGTGGGAAGCAGTGAAGAAATATTGTGTTTTTGAATAATCTTATTTCCAATCCAATTATAAAAAATATCCCAAATTCTATACAGCCAGTTTTTTACACTAATAACAAATTAAAGAATTATATATTAAATAACAAGGATGAGGACGAAATTTCAAAAAAATTGGGGTCTACAATTGATTTGCAATGATTGCAATTGTTTTTATATAGGTAAGACTTACAAAAATTTTGATATTAGAGTTAAGGAGCACTTGAGATGCCTAAATAACAACTATTTAGAATTTTCTAATCAGTTTTTGGAAACAAACCATTCTTTTGATATTAACAAGGGTTTAGAAATTATACATACAAATACTAGGGGTTTACAGGTAGATAAATTTAAAATTTTAGAAATAATAAAAAGTGATAATAGTAAGTTAAATATTATAAATAACCAAATCCTCTTTGCAAATAGTCACCTTTTAAATTTGTTTTCACATCAGTTCTTACTTATTCACCACTTTACAGTTTTGTTTTAATCAATGCTTGTATTTTTAATTTCAGTATACATTGTTTCCAGAAGAAGGAAACATGTTGAATAATCAATAAATGGTGGTGGTTTAAACAAAGTATTTTGTCTAATTATTTATATAAAATGAGGCCACAAAGTAATTTTGCAAATATTGAAGAAATGACGAATCACTCAGCTGAAAAAAAAAATTAACAACATGCTTTGAGATCCATTAAAACATCTGCTACTTTTTAGTGGCTAATAGATACTGTTAAGTGATATTTCATTACGTTACCAAATCAATTCTGTTATAGAAAATTTTTCTTTGAGATTTTCTTAAACATTGACTAAAGAAAATCTTTTGTGGCGTTGATAGGCAAGAGAGATGATACTACTTAGATTCACACAAAACATGATGAAACATATTTCACGCAATTTGGAATGTATCATCTTTCTCGGAGTGTATCGCTCCCGGGCTTGTTTACACGCTCGAGGAGGCCAGGAATATTGTTGATATATATTTATCCATTTTTTTTCATTCGCTACGAGTTTGTTGAACCGTGTATAACTATATCGTGCGTGTATAGCTATATTATATATCTATACATTTCCGTCCGAAAATATTTTAATCATTAATTGATTGAAATGTTTTTTTGTGTTTTTACGATAAATTTTATGTGTGTGGTATGTTTTATTTGTTTCGATTGCGTTGTGTGTGTAGGTACGTATCTGGCGGCGTATTTTCGGCGTCCGGGGCAGCTCTAGAGACGGAAATAGATGTTATAACATTTAAAACACAGGATATTGTGGTCGTCTGCCGCGCCGCCCTTCCGCCCCCCGCCCTCCGCCGCCGCTAGACGCTGTGATTAATATACCCGCCCGGCCTTTATTCCGCACCACGTGGATCTACTTTACACGATGGAAGGAATGAGCATTTTTCCTCCTCTCTTGTTCCCGAGCGTAGGAAGCCGCCAAACGATTAGTATAAAGTGGGTGCCTATATATAATGTTTATCATCCGACAGAAACATTACAATATTTAAATTTGTAACTATCTAACTTAGCTATTTTTATTGTCATGTATGTGTTCAGGGATCTTATCTATCTGGCTCGTCTCGGAGAAATAGGAGTGCCTGGCAATGGAAATAATCATATTTTGCGATTCTTCTTTTTCTTTCATATATAAAATCTTCTTTTTACTCTACTCTGATCTTTCTACCATATCTTTGCTATGCTTTTTTTACTGTTTCTTATGTCTACCTATTTAAACCTATCATTATTTTTACTCCGTTATTTATTATGCCTCTAACTCTACTCTGTTCCTTACTTCTTACATGTCTTCAGTCTGTATCTAAATCTTTACTCTGTTCCTTTTACTTATTCTCTACTTGTCTCCTTTTCGATTTTACTTTTTAATTTATTTAAATTAGTCTTATTTATGCACTTATCAGTTTTCAGGAATATTAAAAACAATAAAAAATAGCTAATTAAACCTAATGGCTACCTATCTCAGAACAGGTACTTTATATGTACCTAGCTAGGTAGGAAGCGGTTAACAGGCTTGTATATAAATAAAATATAATATTTAATACTTATTGTTCTTACTAGTGTATTAATTACTTAAGAAATGTTTATATTTATGCAAGCTTCAAAAGAAAGTTATTTTGAAAATAAACGTCGATTTATCGGCACTGAAATAAAAAAAAAAATCAATATAAACTATGTTCTAGTTGGTGCAACGCTTGCCGTGCGTTCATGATCCTGGTCGCTATCAAGAAGTTGTCTTGCATTCGCTTTCCTCAATATTTATTGGATATATTTTTGTCCGGGTCTTTTGCTTTGTCTTCTTCCTTCAACCTTTTCCATAATTACATTTCTGTGGTGTAGATTATGTCTAAGAAAGTGTCCTATCTATTGGCCCCGGTGATTTTCGATGGTATCTATTATGAAGCCTATTCTCATGAATTCTCATCAGAACCTCTTTCTCTCCCTCTGTTTTATAAAATTCTTAAAATATGTTTAAATGGAATATTGTCTACATATATGCCTTTATAGTGGTGTCGATAGGCCAAATTAAAAATATTTACATATCCAAATTTAGTATACTGAAAATCCCTTTTAGAAAATTATTATTTTGGTATTAAATTTGGCATTATTTAGTTTATTCTGTGTATGGTTTATGCGTTTGCGTTTCAGCTATCTCTTTTTCTTTGAAAATTATCTATAAATATCTAGGATGATTCAAACCCATCATTTTAAATATCAATATATTTTGTTATCTTTCAAGGTTAGCAGTCATGTGTAACATTTGTCTAATAAAAACTATACCTTAAAAAACTTTATGATTAACGAAAATGAGTTGATATACGATTTATATTGTGAAAATTCACTACGAAATTTCGAAAACTGTTCATAAAATTCTATGTGCTTTTGGACGGCAGCAGGATGGGGTTACGTCCCACACAAGCCGAAAAATTGTCTAGTTATTAGTTTCGGAGAAATGAGAAATACTCACTTAGCCGATCGTGCGAAAGTCTCTGGACTTTTTTCTACTGGTTTCTTGTGCTATTCCGAGATCTACACTAATCCTCTAAAAATGATCTGAGCATGTGAAATCAATTATGCAAAATAGACCTCAATTATACAAAAAATTATTTAAATAACAAATTTGGATCACCCTTTACATATATGTACATACGTAATATAAAGTAGCTAGCAGCGCCCACACTGGCACCACCAAGCGCCCTTAAGTTCTAAATAATAATATTTTCAAATAGTCTTGTTTCTGTATAGGTATACTAACAATATTATTTGAAAATATTAATATGTTAATAAGGTAGGTCTAATTAACATATTTTATAAATTGGAAAAAATGTTACACGCTATCTAAAAAAAGAATTAACCATAAAAGAGATGTACCTACGTTATAAATCATAGATGTCTCTAGTATTTCATTCAGAATTACTGAACAGTGAGAAGGTGTTAACAAGCGTGCATATAAACAAATGTTAGCGGTTTATAAAATAGAAATCTTCCAACGTTATTCATTATTGTGGCAGGTCAACGTAGCTTCTGCTGCCGGGGTTTTTGTCCGTTAATGTAAACGGGAAAAGCCGACACCTCGATCTCCACGCTCAGTAAAGCCGCTCTCCTTTAGCGGTAACGCGAACGTGTTAACATGAAACAATGAAACGATAAAAGTCTGTCTGCTTCCAGCTGTTCTCCGCTGGATGACTCGGAGACGAGGAAATTCCGAATATACTTATTCAACATTCTGCGTCCCTCTGAAATTTATTCTTTTAATCTTAGTCGCGAACGTTTATTTTATTGAAAGTAGAAATGACGCAACAGCCGCACCTCGGGTCGCCGCCAGTTACTAATCCCCGGTTGTTGTTGGAGTTTTTCCTCACTTTTCTCTGAGCGGCCCCCTCACTTGACGTCACAAATCTGAATAATAAATACATTACTACGATTTTATTAACGTTTTGAGATTACTTATATTTTATACAAACATCCAAGTTCCTACTAAAAACATTATAACTACATACTTTCTTCATCACCAACTTGCTAAGTTGTAGACATTTTACTCTTTAATGTTTAATACATTCAGAGTCTGCTTTCAATTCTAGATATTTCACCTTTTTGTGTTGTTTTTACTAAAATATGTATTATTGTAAATTTGTATTGAAAATATAAATTCAATGATATTCTTAATACACACACACATTGAATTCCTTATATATACAGTAGTGATGGTAAAATTGTTATTTTAACCGTGATTGTGATGAGTGGTAAATTTTTACTGTAGTAAAAAAAAATGCGAAAACGGGTTGTTCGATCTATGGTAAAAAATATTTACTCATCGAAAGCACATTTAATGTTAAATTAATTTTACCATCCAAAATCGGATAGGTAAAACCGTAAATTGTTAGTTAAAAATGGCGGATTCTTCACAGCTATTTCGAAAATCATCTGTTACATTGATGCTTTAAATGTTACAGTATACGACGATGAATCATTCAATATCTCCCTATTTTGGTGATGAGAGTTTGTCCTATGGTTGTATTTATATTAGCACATACACTGAAGATTATTCGCCAGCAAAGTGAGAGATTTCGAATGCAGAAAAGCATACAATTATATGTATTGCCAATAGTGATTATTAAAAATAAATCAAATTTGATGTAATTCTCAGATTTTTGATGATTATTCGCTTTGCCAAACTATTATATTAGGCAGGATTAACTGTGATAGTAATACGCTTGACGTTCGAACAACCCGCAAACGTTTTTTACCACGGGTGATGGTAAAAAGTTACTACAGTCAAAATTTACTAGTAAATAGTACTACTGATCAAATAACCCGCCCTTAGAAGTTCCTCTACCTTCCTAGCGGAGTAACGGAGTACAGATTCACTATGTATATTTGTATTTTTCACGCCTTAGTTGTATATCAGTTATGCATAAAACAAAATACAATAAATGGAGCGGTGATCAATGGAAATTTCGCTGGATGAATTATGCCAAATAATAGAATTAATAACTCCATTGCTGGCATCGCTTTGATATGCATTGTACAATTATATCACTATAAATTGAATTAATTGTGTTTTTTTTTATTAACGTCAGTATTCCACAAAGGATAAACTAAAAGTTATAAACTTGTAAAAATAATAGGATTACTATATATGATTTTCGTTTTTATATAAAAAATGTTGCTTTTTTTTAAATATTATTTTTAATTAACACTATTAAGTTGAGTCTTTATGGGGCAATAAAAGTCGGACCTAATAAATAACGTTAGTCACATATTTTATCAATTTCCTGAGCAAAAATGGTTCGTATTATGTTTTACTAACTGCTAAATAAAGCATGCGAAACAAAAATGAAATGTAACAAAAAAAAGTGTTTTCAAGACCGAATAACGTGTACTACTGTATGAAAAGGAATTAATCATTGTGTTTTTTAAACATTCATAATATAAAACTGTGCCGAGAATTTCTCTTAATGTGTGTAATAGCATATTTTCACACACATAATACCTAATTATTGCTTCTCTATATATTCAAAATTTGCATCGTTTTAACATACTTACTTACATATGTATGCTAGATTTTGTTCTTCTCCCAGTGTTTGGAGACAGAGAGAAAAAAATGCAAAAATCAGAACTTTTCACAAGATTATATCCATAAATTCATATAATTATTTTTAAGCATCCTTACTCACTTCCAAATTTAGAAGTGAATTTAAAAAATTGACTTAAAGTAAAGGATTTGGCTTACTTGAAAATATTAAATTGACTGTTATGTTATGTATGAGATTAAGTAAGTTTTTTTTTGTTCATTTATATAACATGTTATATATTTTAATTATTGTTTTAATAAATTTATGTCTAGTAAAAATATGAAGTTCCAGACAAACGTATAGAAAGATAATATATTTGTGGTGAAATTTTTATGATTCTTATTGTCCAATTTTATTATTATTATTAGAATAGAAGAAACTATACTATGATTTACAAATTAATAAATACACATTAATCATTTCTTTGTTTACTATAAACGCTTTCAATAGTTTATATTTGTAAAAATTTATTTGATATATAATACCTTTATAATGTTGTTTAATATTATTGTATTTAATTGAGTTCTGCACACCCGAAATTCTAAAAATAAGTTCCAATGGCTACTTACATTTGTGACCCACATAATGCCTTAGTAATTTAGGTCACCTTTGGCTAACAAATTGTGTTGTAATTTTTTCAACCGTTATATCAAATAATTTTTAGATAGGTAGGTTACGTTGAAGTAAAAATAAATTGTGACCTATGAAGATTTCTCTTGTTTGTTTCAGAAAATTTTAATACTATTTTATTTTAGTTTCTCGTTATATACACGTTACGTTCGATACATTCTTGCAGATATGTTATTTATATAATGGAAAGCTATGCATTTCTATCCTAACACACATTCAGTTTCTTCCACATTTATAAATCTCTCTTTAATTTATATTCGAGGTTTATATTTATAGCTCACCACTGTATCTTATTTTTACACTGTTTACTTTGGCTACATTAATTTTCAATCACATCCTCTATGCAAATATTATTATTAAAAAAAAATTTTGGAAATGTAAATATTAAATGTGTGGAAAAACATTTCGTGCGCGGACAGAGTGACGATTTTCTCTGAATTATGTTTGTAATACATCGGATGCAGTACTACTAGAGGAGATGAATGTCAAAATGTGGTAAAATTTAAATCCACCGGACATTATTTTTTGAACCTGTCATGCTCGCGGCGTAGTGCCTCCTTCTCCTAGCAGCGGTGGTGGGGAAGTGACATTATTTAACTTGTCAGATCTCCACAAAATATTTCTTGACATAGTCCTGTCAATGGTTTTTATATTGCTAAAATAAATATTTTGCACGTTATTTAACTTGGTAATATTTCGTGTAATTTTCTAGTTCATTAGTCAACCTTCGATTATATCACGCGGTGATTAATTGTCAATTTAGGGTAATCGTAATATATACAACAGTAATATCATTTCCTTAAAGAGAATTAAGAATCATTCATTACATATCATTCCGATACCAATACACGAGTCGAGACTGATGATTTTCTGCCTACAAACCCGCTGACATATCAGCAGTACCGAATGATAGATTGCTTTTGGCATGGTCGACTTGGCAATAGCGCTAAAGTGGACATTTTTTATACGTGTACGAATATGTTTTAGAATAAAATATTATTTTATCCCGAATTATGATTCTTATCAAGATTGATAGCCCATTAAATTGAAATGCCTCCGCACGGAAAGGTCTTTAACGCTTTCAATGATAAAAATGTTGATGTAAGGAAAGAAAAAAAGTGCGAAAAAAAGACGTGCTAAGTCCCCTGTTTCGAAAACAATTTTAATTGTTTTATTTTCGCGTGTTGATGATGTGTAATATATTTGTTTCGTTCAAAATAATGAATGTTGCCTAGGAAATGTCAACTTATTTTGGTCGCTGTGTCCAGATACGTTAACAACATAAACCGCGCTGTCGAATCCTCCGCCCGCGCGCCGACTAACAATTAATTAAACATTGCGCCAGGTTTCATTTCACTCGACAAAGGAACTTTGAAATATGTATCTCGCTTTTATTGTATCCCAGACGTTAAATAAATTCATCCGCTGCGATCGGATTTGTGCCGGCGACGAGAATCGCCAGACTGCTTTGCGTTTGTGCCAAGAAACAAAAAGTGCCAACCACATATTGGACAGCAGACAGGGTAAATGGAACAGTTTCCAAGGTTTCTACGTCACGACCACGTGGCTTCCGTCCCGAACCAACCCGATATACGCACATTACTACGCGCACAAAGCTTATTTCAGCCAACCTGGCTTACTTTAATACTAGGTATTATCATATGTCGCCTTTTAAAATCTACTGATAAATGAATTTTCTAGAAGAACATTGGAATTGGTATACTAACTGGACTCCTAGGAAAATACGGCCACCACCGATCGAGTTACGACTAGGGCTTGCAATTTACCATCAAATTGCAATTACCGGTAAACTATAAATAATTCTTCCCATTACCAGTTTTCATTTACAGGTTTTAAAACCTAAATAATTTGAAATACGTTTCAGATGAAAAATGTTATATAAATACATACATATGTATATGATGTCCTTTTTGTTTTTACTGAGATATGGTTATGGGAGATCAGATAATCACTTATGTATTATCGAGCTTGGTTAATTTGAATTACGACTATAATATTTGGTTTACCTGTCTGTCAGAAATTAATATTATTAACTTATTAGTTTATCCATTAACTTATTGATGTATGTAAAACATTTGTATATATCTAATATAAATTAGTAATTAAAATCATATCACAACTGAATGTTTTAATTGAATTTATTAAAAAAATACTAATTTTTGGTAAAAAATTATTAATGGTGTGTTTTGGTTGATTTACCGGTTTACCGATAATGCAAGCCTCAGTTAGGACCCTCTTCACTTCAGGTATCTGCTGGAGATTGAATGGTATATATTTAAAACTCACCAAGACTACAAGATTAGAACACTTGTAATGTCTGGCCACTTAGATATACTATCATTGTTTTATTTTTAAGATACTATATCGTAATACTCATTTTGCCATTTTATAAAAGTGTTTGATAATTTCAATATTTCAATTACGTTCAATTTTAAATAATATTTACGGACTATTTTATTAAACTAGTTGGGAAGTAATGCGTTACATAGCTTATATTCACACTCGTTTATAAAATGATTACTGTCCAGTTTGAAACGTGTTTTAACATAGTTAGAATGTTTCTGTCTCAAAGTATTATAAATATAATGTGCCACATGAAAATGTTAATTACAATTTAGAATATTTCTATTTATTACAATTCTGCAGTATAAGAACAACCGTTGTGCCGCCTAGCCTGTTGTAACAACCACACAAATATCCTCATTTAAATTGACAAAACAGATCGCTTTATAAAGTAAACAAGGATGCGATAAGAAATTTTTTGTTTAGTTATGTCTTTTAATACATATTTCTATCTAATCTTATTAATATCTGTATTTTTATAATAATATTACATTTATTTATGTTATGTGTTTTATTTTATTTTATTTCAATGAAATATATTAACATTACATGTCAACAGGTTGTTCGATGTCTTACAGATAATTCTGCAAAGACACGTGAAAATAAAATATTAAAATATCTAATATCAAAGTGAAGCCATTGGTGCTAGTGAGCCAAGTTGAGATGAAACATTAAAAAAACATACTTAAATACCTAAAAATATTAAGTGTGCGAATTATTAAAAATTTCATTCATTTATTGAAAATTTTATATATTACTTAACATAAATTGGTCTTTAACTCCTTTCATAAGGATTGGGAATCAATGTCGTTTCAGAACTAACTATATATATATATACGTACACATATGTTCTGAAACAGCTAGATTGATTAACACTACCGATCATCTCTTATATACAAATCCAATACAAGTAGTCCATTTCTGTAATAAAATTTAGGATGAATTCATAGATAACAAAAATAATGACGATTGTCATTGTAACGTATGTCTGTATAATATTATTATTTCTGTATATGAACTTGTTGTCGGAAATAGTTCCTATAAATTAGACCGACCAGTCCGTCAGTTGTAGTTTTTTGTATATTTAATTAAGATGTGCCTATAAGTGTATCTTCTATAAAGTACCAGCCAAGATCAATAGAAACACCGCCACTAATAAACAATTAGTTGCGTGGCAACAGTGTAGTTATTAGAACTAGCTTAATATACTATAAACTTATTGTATATTCTCTTTTCGTTACTTAAACCATTGAAGTACAATTATTTAACAACATTTAAATATAAAATGTTACGAACTAGTTAATTAATTTGTACATTTTATAAGCGTATGGTAAAATTTTGTAATGTTATTTATACATTAAAATTATTTATAGCCCGACATGGGAAGTATTAATGCTTCGTGTTGTACATTCACTCGAGAGCTTACTATCATTTATATGTGTCTGGCAAGTTTCTGAGCTTTTATCGCAAAACGTACAATTCTCATATTAATCGTGACATTACCATTCTCTGACGCGGGGTTTTTATTCTAACGTGCAGGTTCATTCTAAATGGCATTTCTGTATAAATATCTCATATTCATTAGAGAATCAATAGATACATATGTATCATATTTGTGTGTAATGAAATTAATTAAAAATATTATTTCGACGCTTTTTTATCCAAAAATATTAATTAAATATATTAATTAGAAAGATATACATATAAAATCAATTTTGTCGAAAAATATTGTTGTGTTCTCCTAATAATAAATTTGTATCAATGTGTCCAAAATTTAATAAAAATGAATTGATAATTCTGGCGTCTGCTATCAGATTACTCAAAGGTAAAAAAAGGTACAGATAGGTTCGAAAATTTGTCGCTAAAAATATTGTCGCTGTAGCTTAGTTGGATAATGCACCTTCCCCGGTTTGTTCGAATCCCAGTGGCGCAACAACAATATTTTTCAATAAAATTGATTTTATATGTATATCTTTCTAATGAATACATTTAATTCATATTTAAAATATCACAGACCTTTGTTCTGAATAATTACAACTTCACAATAAGAATGTGTTCTCCTAAAAATACACATGTTAAAAGTGCCATGCAGATGGTCTGTAACTGTGTTCTTTTTATCTTTACCGATAACTCATTACAAATTTTCAGGTATCCGTGTGTGCTCAAAATATAATACAATAATGACATACGCAACTCACATTGACTAACAGAAATCGAAACACTGATACTTGAATCAGGTCGAGTATTGAGTACTACTACTACATATTCTGTACCATTTGTGATTGAAATTATCTCAGCTCTTTAATCAGCGATTAAACATATTGATTAAACGACTGATTGAGGGTGTTATAACCAGATTTCTCAAATCATCGCGGTCACACTTCACTTATTAATGTGTGTTTTTTAATCGGCGATTTGAAATAAAAAAAGACAATAAAAACACACACATCAATAAGATCGAAGTAAATATCATTTACTAAGAAATTGAGGTTTTTTAGATATAAAACTTCATTTTAAATAGTAGATGAAGCCTCAAAGCATGTAAGTAAATATATATATATATTTTTTAATAATTTGTTTTCACTAACACAAAGTGTTTTAAAATCGTCGAAAATTAATCATATGTACTGCAAATTGAATGGTTTATAACTATTAATTTTTAACATTTTGATAATTTGGTTCAATGCAAATTTATCACCGTAATCTTAACTTCAAGATTATAAGAAAATATATTGCGTATATGCAAGAATTTTCTATATTAAGGCAATTTTGTGGCACGCAGAAAATAAATTTATTGGTCGAGGTCTTTCTTATAATGCTTGTATTTTCTTAGTTATGACGAATAACATTCAGTTTATTAGTTTTTAATAAGTGTGAAAATCCTATCTAAGTAGTAGTTTTAAAAGAAGTCAAATCTAGTGTATAACATCTGATATAAATGAATAATAAAAACGCGAAAATATTAATTATTTTTGAAAGCATGCCCTTAAATGAATCAATCAGGAAAATATACAGAAAAAATCAATTTATCGAAAAAATATTTTTGTTGCTATATATAATAATATTTGATTTATTTAACCTGTATTGAATACTGGAAGAAACTGTAACTTCACAATAATACTGTGTTCTCCTCGGTATCTGAATAACACTGTATAGCTATAATGTTACTACATGAGGGGATTAAAAGTAAAACCACCACTTTGCATTTAATGGAAATTGAAGGTGACGTTTTTGAAAATGATTATTTAGTAATAGTGGTAGTTTTACAGTTAATAACATGACAACATGTACGTTTTAGAATCATTTTATCAATCTTAAAATCTCCGCTTTAACTATAAAATCAGTTACTTATAAAAAAAATCTTAATTTCGTTAATTGTTAAAGTGTTGGTTTTGCTCTTGAATCCCTCATATATTGTATTTTAAGTTTGGCATAGGTACCTACGGCATCTATATATTTAAAGTTCATTTATTTCAATTTTGATGAACTTTTGTGTATAATTTATTATCTTTATGGATATCATTACAGTGTATATATTAATTTATTATTTAAACTGTTTATAAGGAAAAATTAATTTATATTGAAAAGATAGGAAGAATCAAATATTCATCGTACGGGGTATTATGGTATTTATTGAAAACTAGCTTTAAAACTAAACGATCTAAAATATTTAAAAACTTAATGATGTTTTATGATGGAAACGAAAAAGATCTTAACTTTTGTAAATGTAAATGTGCAGAGAGAATTAATGAAAATAATAAAAATTCTTAGAATAGCTTCAAATTATTATATGCTAAGTATTCTAAATGAAGCTAGCGTAAAATAATCAGAGTGGATCGTGCGCTAATGTTTGTTATAACTATTCGCACGCGCTGAGATTCAAATATACTCGTAGATGGGAAATCTGAAATTAATATTTTTTAAGTTGTGAGAATTATCGAAAGAAAAATGTGTACGTTAAGATGCAGTTAGTCTGTGGCAATAGACTCACTCTAATTTTAATGAAAGTTTGGAATTGATCGATAGCATCGATAACCATCTCCGGAACAACTACAAAACTTATCATCTCATTAAAATATTGATTACATAACTTAAAGAATTGTGTACGTGTTTGGAAAATACAACGATTGGATAAAATGAATAAAATCCTATTCTGTCGGTACGGACATGATGTTAATACATTTGAACATCTACACATGACAACGAACAAATCGGGTATCCATAGATATCGGGTGCTAAATAGCTGTAAATATATTAGTTTACGTGAAAAGCGTTTTTTAAAGCGGCCCATGATAAAGTCAGGTAAGTAATGTTCATTCCTGAATGTAAGGATCTTCATTACTATCGGTACAGGAATATGATTATATTTTAAATATAATAGCTAATGTTTTTCTTTTTTTAAATACAATATCTTATGTTGTTATTGGAATTTTTGGGTTTGACCTTATTTTAATTTGGTGATTTCGAAAACCTGCGTCCGGAACAATCGGCAGAGATATCTATATTACTCGCGACCGAAATACCAAATTGGCACATTACCAAAAGCACCAGGCTATCTAATAAACCGAAACAAATCTTTATCACTAACGGAATCTTGGCATTTATCCCCAATAGCTCAATTGAGCGATTCGGAATTTCGAATGATTGTAATCGTATTTATATCTGCTTCTACATTTAAGTAATTTTCAAAATTTTATTGTTTATGAATCACAAATAAGAGTTACAATTGAAAAAAATGCAAAGAACAACATTTTTCTTTATAATTGATATTTCACTGAATAGGATGCAAAAAATATATCTGACACGTGTTAATTGAATTGCCGTAGTTACAATACTTAGTTGGAAGAGGAATATAAAAGTTCGACGTAAGTCCCGGTACCAGCTCAGTTTATTTTTGTTAAAGATTTGTCCTTTGCATTTTTTTGGTGATGTACATACATATATACTGTCTATAGTTTAATTATCAAGGAACATATAATATGGTGTGACAAAATCACGATATCATAGATAATAATTAAATTTTATTTTATTAAATATATAATAAAAATATGATCATATTTTGTTTTTTATTTATTTACATCCTATCCCGAATCATTTTGAGAGTTGTTTACTCTCGTTTCGATTCGTCATTATTACATTTTATTATTATTTTATTGCATTCAGTTATTATTAACATTATCATTATAATACCTATGATGGTATCATTGTACCAGAGCCATACCTGTATAATTTGACGTAAGACTCGTTATCACATTAAGTTCAGAAGGCAGCCAGAGAGAGCTATAGAAATTATACATCCCTAAAAGGGGAGGGTAGACGTCACATTTATATGTTTCAGTCGCAGAACTCGGTTACAGTTCGGCGGAAGTTCACCCTGTCCAGGTCGCAAGAAGAATGCTCCGTTAGGTCTCTCTAGGCACTGCTCTTCCCGGCATCGTCCATCCCAGCAACCCCTAGCTAGAGACCCACACCTTAATAAATTCCTGAAAATGTCCGAGATTCCTGTAATCATAGTGTATACGATTAATAAAGGTTCGTTTAGATTATTTTGTTATATAGAAGTGAATGAGGAGAGAATGGTAAAAAAGGTATATGACTCGAATGTTGATGGCACCAGAAATAAAAGACGTCCGCGGATGACTTGGTCAGGTACACCAGGTACTGGAAGATGGTGCAAAGCCTCAACATGCATGAAAAAAGTATTCGCATGGGGCGAGAGTTGTGTGTTAGGACAGAATGTGGTATTTTATCTTCTCGTTTTAAGAAGGATAGAAGAACACCAAAAATTAGATAATCGAAATTATGGAAATTAAACTTTTCACCATTAACCGCTACCACCACCGAGGTTGTCAAGGTCAAATATTTTTTCTGTAGGACAAGTCATGGCTTCCTTTTTTGACGTGTACACGTGTTATTATTCTGCCATTATCTTTCGAAGGATCAAATTATATATATGGCTAATCTTTTGAACCAGCTGAACTAAACAATATATGAAAAATCAGGTTTATATAAATAATGCACACAAGTATCCTTTCATTATCAAAAATAACCGTGTTCATGTTCATGTACGATTTGCTGCCCGGTCTTCCATATGTTACGAAACCTCAAAGAATTTCTTGGTGGCAAGCGGTTCTTTTTAAATGACGAGTTGGAAGCGGCGGTAAAGAGCTATTTTGAGTATTTAATTAATTCCTCTTCCAGGATGGGATGGCACTGGAACATCGCTGGACGAAGTGTTTTGAAGTTCAGGATATTTTAATACGTTATTTATATATTTTAAATACGTTTTTCCACTATCAAGTCGTGAACTTAAATATAATATATAAATTTATTTTAATATATTTTTGCTGCTTAGCTTTGTATAGATTTCGGATAATAGATTTTCCTGATACCAGAATCAAAATCTCCATGTGATCCTCATAACCGTCGCCTACTGGAATTTCAACGCTTTAAGATCAGCCTATGATGTAGACATGTAAATTAATTTTGTAATATATGTAATACTTTGTATGTAACAAATACCGAGGAAGTTACAAAATATCAGTAGACACTGTTGAAGCAAATGTAAACTAATATTGTATCCGCTTATTTGAAAAACAAGGTGTTATTCCATCCTAGGACATGTACATATCTGCATTAAAAATAATAATGAAGACATTGTGTATATATTTTAGAATTTATTATATTTCATTTGTCATTCTATTCGATTAATTAAACCTGCTTATTTTGTTATAATTTCCATCCGTATAATTATCGTACTATCAAATTTGTTATTTCGAACAACCGTGAAATGTTTGAATATTTTCAGTGACAAGTACCCAATTGTTTGATAAATATTATTTACAATCTTTGATGAAAGCTTTGATGTCATATTATATATATATATATATATTTTAGTTATTTTAATATTAGAAAATATAATACATTTTCAGAATAATCAGTAGGGTATATATATTTCTTTTGACATTTATTTCTTCTCTATGAGAGTAAGACTCGTGTATAGAGAAGGAGGATATATGTAGTATGTACATAACGAAGATATGTTCCCAATAATGAAATATTGAATTATTCCAAAGTAGTTTGAAGATTCAATTATGTTGTCTATTACATTGAACGTTTAGTTTTTTTTTTTTTAAATATTTTTACATTACATTGTACAAATATATATTATAGTTAAACCAAAGTGTATAAACATGCGATCGAAAAAATTGACAAGCGTTTTTTTCCGAAAGTTTCCACCGGGACACGAACCCAGAACATTTTTATTTATGGTTAACACAGCTCTGTTGGCAGAGCGATCTTCTGGCAATAAATAGGTCCCTGCATCAAGTCCCGATGGCAATTGTGTTTTATTTGAAAAATATCCTTTGAATTTTTTAAATGACATGTTAACTTTAATTATTAAAGTACTTAAAGTAACTTCAAATTTATATACGTGCTTACAAGAATTTATTATCTTTTTCAACATAACTAATTTAATATTATTATGTACAATAAATAAATATATTAAATACAAATTTATTACGCCTTGTGTCTTTTTTCATTTGTTGTTTTTTTTTTTTTTTAAAGTCGTGTGTTTTTTACAATTATTATTACATTCCTTGTCTCCTGAGCTGGCGCGTAAATGCGGAATGACTGCGTGTAGCGCACTCCTATCGGCTCTCTCTAAATCCGTCGACGTCGTGACGCGACGCCCGCCGGTCGACCACGTGACGGCCTGATATAACCTCAGACGACGCGCGACGGCCGCAAGTTACACATGCTCGGGAGGATGCTTTTTTTGTTGTTTCTCTGTTGGTCCGACCGCTTTACGAGAGAATCGCGATTTGCCGCTTTCGTATTATGACCCGAGGCTATCTATGTTTATGATCACCTAATGAATAGCTCCGTGTAAACTGCCCTTGTTATAGAAACGTTTCCACAACACGGATGCTAACAACGCTCGTCATAGAAATGTTTATTTTTTACGGAAATACAATTTCTGTATTTTATTGCTATTGTATTTATGTTTCTTAATTAGCTGGTACTAAAATAAAGATTTCATGTATGTTAAAGAATATTTTTAGTGTTGCGATCCTATCTACGTAACTTCAATAGCGTACTGTATTTTAGTCTAGAAAACAATTAGATTTATGATCAAGTTATACTTATTTTTAGTTTATTAGTTATTTACGCTTTTTGTAACGTAGCGCGACGCTATATATCTATAAAAATTATAAGATTTACCAATAACTAGTTATAATAAATATATATATATATGTGAAATATGTAGAGATATCGTAATTTTTCTGATTTGTTCTCTAAATATAGCAAATCATTACAGAGCAACTTTTTTAATCTGATATTTCCAGGCGAAACCAGTTTTATCTTCTATTTTCCTCCGCGACAACAACAATTCAGAGATGTATAGAAATAAAAATGAAATAATTAAAAAAACCCACTTAATACTATCTTCTCATATCTTCGAAGTATGTGAGAATCATTTTTCTACACTGAATTATTTTTATTTGCTGAAAAGTGGAGTCGTTCGTACGTCTTGCAGTCCGCATAATGCGTAGCATTCTCTTCTAACACCATATCTCAAATGCATTTAGTGTGTTCCCTTATTCTCTTTCTCATCCCCATATAACAGATTTTTTTATAAATTTACCAGTCTCGTTATTACAAATTTCGCAGTAGCAATTCGTCTCAGCCACAACCTCAATTTTTCCATGTTTTTCACGCCATACCACACCTATAGAAGGCTTCTTCTTCATCCGACGTTCATCCACTTTAATGGATCTTAATCCCACTCCTCTGTCCTCTAACCTCCGCAAATTTGGTGATCGCTACTAAAAACATAATTTGCCTCTTGATTTCCAAACTGCTAGGTATACCTTTAATTTGCTCTGTCGAAATACAATCGCTCACAGCACTCGATCTCATTATATATCATTTATGTTTATAGCGATGTTAGTTAAGTTAGTTAGATTCTATATATTATTTCAAATCATTTATATCATCCCAAATTGTATGTACAAATTGCAATTTTCTAGAACTCTTCAACAATTCACATATTTTTACATTATCGTTTCTTTTGATACTTTGTGGTAACAAATTGTAACCGCACGAATCTTGTTTTTGTGATTGTTTAAAGCGGAATAATTAGCGGAATGATTCAATTCTAGCAATAAAATATGAAAAATTATATCACGCTTATCTAATTGTAATCATATTTTGCCTTGTACATCATCTTAATATTCTAAAAATCGAGCAATAAAATAACATTTGCATTTTTATCTCTCTTATGGAGAATTAAGTCTAAATCCAATAAAATGCGGTCATATTTCGCCCTACTATATATTTCTGTTACTCTTCAACATAGCAATCGCGACAGTTACAGAAACAACATACATAATAGGGTTTGTCTGCGTAGATACGAATCCAACTGATTTTTATTTGTGAGAAACCTCACGACGAATTGCTTAAAATTTTTAATATTTATAATCCTCTTTTTACGTTTTTTTTAAAAATAATATTGCTATATTAAAAAAAAAACACTGCATATTTTTATTCGATTCTTGTTATTTATAATACATCTTTAAACAAACATATAAATAAATAACATGCGTTTATTTCCACAATTCATAATTTTACAATGAAAATGACTAGCAATTTTTATACGATTTTCTGGTTTCAATTATACTTTCGGAGGACGTTTAATTTTACGTCGCAAATTTTTTCCCACCAGCACAGTTCAATTTAGGTCGCATATGTATGAGTGGTATACATTTCAGCAAAGAGAAAGCTTCGTTATTGATGTAACACTGATGGCAATATATTACCATACATACCTCCGCCCTAAACAGGGGTCAGAGAATACCCCTGCTGGCGCTTACGGGGACTTACCGCACTGCATCTGGTGAAGCCCTCCCGGTTCTAGCGGGGGAGCTACCTGCAGATTTCGAAGTATAGAAGACGAATAGTCGCTCATTGAGGAGGGACCTGGAGGTGGACTATCCTCAGGCCTACAAACACACAATACCAGGAGTAGAGTATTAGACTGAGGAATATTGCGTTATTACGACGAGGAGATGGACTCACTCCTGTGAGAGATAAAGGCTGGAGGTGTCCTCCGGTGTTTGATCATTATACAATGCAGGTGATCTCGGGGTATGGCAAGTTTAGGGCCAAATTATTTGACCTGGGACTCGCCATGGACCCGTGGTGCGTCTGTGACCGTGTGAGGTGTGGGTGTGTGAGATTATGAGGGACGCCATGGAGGATATGCTCGCGGGATTGGATATGGCTAATCATCGTCCGGCTCGGAACAATGACCTGGAAAATAAGGAAAGGAATTTCGGACTTTTCTGGGAGTTTGTGGGTGTTTGGGTATCTCGCTGAGAGATTTTGAGACGGTCGAGTGTTTAGAAAGAAGGCGTCCTTCCCCTTCTTACTCGAAAATAAATTTAGGTTTAATATCTGCCGGTTCTGGCTTCCCTTTGTCGGAAGGAACCGTTTTTGTTTTTGTGTATTGTCTTCTTTTTTCCCCTCTTTAAGGAGCGTGTGAAGAGCTTGGGAACCGACATTTGCTGTCCCTCTCAGTGCCTCTATTCTTGAGTCAATATTTTATCTATTGTGTTTTGTGCATTTATGTTATTTTATTAAATAAATGTTTTTTTACTGAACTGTACGCACAGTGAATGGTATTTAGTTGGCAACCATGCCAAGTTGCATTGCCGCTACGTGGCGTTGCGGCATAGCGTGGTTGCCAAGTAGTAAGTAAAAAGTGCCAACCTGACGGTGAATCTGAAGGACCGATATGGGAACTTTTACTCATAAATTGGTCCTGAGTAAGCGGTGGGTCACCATTCACTAATGGAAATATATTGTTGAACTAGGACTAGATAGAAGTCCTTAGTGTTTTTGAACAATATTTTATAAGTTGATGTCTGGTAAAAATTGCAAATATATTTATATACACTAGAGATACATATATACATTATTTATATTTTCTTCATTTATATATGTTTTGGTATGATATGAATTATGAATATTACGATATGTAAAATAATTTTTCAATTAATTAATTTGGTAATTTTATTATTATATGTAACAAAAAAAAAAATTTTTTTACCCAGATAGAGATATCTGTGAGATACTTTTATTTTGTTCCAGGGTCACGGGTTCTATTATAGATAACGAGTACAATGAATATATTATTTATTTCAGATACAAAGAAGTGATTCAATCTAGAATGTAAGTTTACTGAAATTTCAGATCTTGGACTGTCTATATCCGTGTTGTCCTTTGACAATGTGGTCTACTCATGCCTGTAAATGTGTCCACACAAAGGCCGTATTTTTATTTATAAAAAAATCTTATATCTAATTCTAAATCGTATCTAAATCACAAATTTGATATTTTATGAGCTCAGCAATTTCAGCAAAACTTGTTTTGAAGATGACATTTTTTTTGCTGAACTCTTAAAAAAAATTCGTGCAAAAAAAAAAACAACTGTACTTTTCGATACTCTTACTGATAGTTTCCCACTGATATTCAGTGTACAACTTTCAATTCCGGCGGAATAAAACATATTAAAATACAACTCCATACATGATAGTCTGTTTTTAATACAACAGTATAAAATATTTTAATGGGTAAAAAATTAAAAGGTTCAATAAACTAGACTAGCAGACTTCCATTCTAGTTTATTGAACCTTTCAATTTATTATACCTTAATTGTCCTTAAAAATACAAATAGATAATTATAAAAATATAAATAACAATAATTGAATTTTTACATATTTACAAGTACTAATAATATGTATACATTTATATAATGCAAAGAAAAAAAATACAATGGAAGGTCTTTGTATGATGTAGGTATGTTTATTTTTCTTGCTCACTTAACCATAAACATTTTTTAAATGCTGATTAATACCCCGGAAACATCGGAAGGCAGCTGGGAAAATATTGAAAGTTATTCAGGCCATCGCTCAGAGTCCGATTTTTTAAAATACTTTTTTGAAATATTCGTTTGTTAAGTTTTTTTTTTAACATTTGTTTGTCCTATCCTTTCACTTTTGCCTCGCCAAAGTCACACAATAGGATCGCCAGTCATGTGGAAATAGTCTTCAGAAAAATAATTATCTATTGTTTTCGCGCTGACTATCTTTCAAAAAGCTTTTAGTTCATTTTCTATGTGACACAAGGTGATTATATTTAAAAGTTGTCAAACAACATTTGTACGATTCGAGCATTTTAACCCTCACAATTGATATCTGAGTGTTTGTAATTAATTCACAAAAATCTGTATCAAGACAGTTATTCGCGAGTCCAGTAACTAGAATCTAGATAATTTCTCCTGGCAAGAGCGACTTCCGTCCGTGTGGTTTTCTGGCAATCAATCACTCGGTAGGTAACCACCTTGCTATTTATTTACGTAAATGCTCGTTGCATCTCGTATGAACGAAAATATAAATATCTATTGATGTTAACCCCCCTCAAAGCGGTGTTTGCGACCCTCCAAGCCGGGTGCTTCAAAAAAATTTGCGTAATTAGCCGCGAGTAAAAGCTCGATGGAAATTGTTTGCGTGTACGGCTTCAGCATATTCTGACGTTTTGTCTTGTTTATTATATAAGATACGGATCTGTGTATTGCTGTCGATATATTTGGGGTCTGTTTTGTTCTCTCACTGTGTTCTCATTTCTCAATTTAGTCGTATTTGTAATTACAACTTAATACCCTGTTTTTGAACGTCTTGTATTTTGTATCATATAATAAATCTAATTAATGTAATTAATTTATAATCGTTGAAAAATTTCGTTTTGGGGTGCAAATATATATTGTATGAAATGGAGTGTATTACTACTGTAATTACTATAACTAATCGACTACTGTTGTAACTCGAATAAATATTAATATAGTCTTCTTTTTATTAAAGAATTTTCAACTGGATGATTCTTGCACGCTTTGCAATATCTTCATAAAAAAATAAAATAGCAACATATTTCCTGTATATTTATATTTCATACATCTCTATTCGTATATGTTTTTTAATGGTTTTTATTAGTTTTTATCATATTAATACAAATTAAATTAATCAACTAATATTTTACTTGCTACCGGAGTTACTATTTTTAAAATGGAATAATATATGAAATAATAATAAAATGGAATAAACAGGAACTACACAATATAAGTACAAAATGTACTTGGTTCATATAGCGAAATTGGGTAATGCATTTTCCCGGATATGAAAAGGTCAAGGTTCGAATCCCGGTAGCAACTAAATATTATTTCGATAAATAGATTTTTTCTATATATTTTTTTGGCTGATTAATTTAATTTATATTAAAATACCACAGCACTTTGTTCTGAAATTGTAACTTCACAACAACAATAAAAATATCCATTATATTATTGAAATTGATTATCTTATTTTTAAAAATGTGATTCAATTATACGTTATTTCGGTCCTCCCTCACATCCCCACAGATCCTCCCCTTTCTATTGGATATTCCTCCCAACATTTCCCAAGCACCCTCCCAAATCACCCCCTATACGCCGCCAGTCACCTTTCACTGCAGCCCAAATATACAAGGAAATGACATTTTGTACCACGTCGCCCATTTAACGGCTTTTAAATACATTTTTTCATCACAATTTGAGCTGACTGAAAATTATAATTGCTTTATTCATTAATTAATTCTTTCTTTTTAACGTTTTATAATCAATTTCCGTTACACTCTACAAATTATTCTAATAGTATATAATATAAATTAAATATATTAATTAGAAAGATATACATGTAAAATTAATTCATCAAAAAATATTTTTGTTGCTACCGGGATTCGAACCTCGATTTCTTTGCATTTCCCCGGATACGAAGAGATCCAGCAACACAAATATTTTTTCGATAAATTGATTTTATATGTATGTCTTTCTAATTAATACATTTAATTTGTATTAAAAAATATCACAGACCTATGTTTTGAAAAATTACAACTTCACAATAAGAATGTGTTCTCTTTTAAAAAATGAATAATAATATATAAGTAGTTTTTACTATCCGTTATTATATGTCCAGAGTTGTAAGTTTATTTCTTCAGATTATTATGGCATTGACATATTTTCACTAAAATTTGTCTTGTAAATTGGTACCACATTGCGCGCTTACTTATTTGAGTTTATGTCGTCGTTTTCTGTGAACTTCAAAGGATGAGTAAATAAACGTGGACAAAATTTCGTCACATCGTGGTTTTGTGGGTGTTAATATTATGTTGTAAACTTTGAGCACCTATGCTTTACTTTATACTGAAACATAATCCTTATTGAAACATAATCCTTAACGTGTTGACGTGTCATTTATTTTCCATATTCTTTATTTAGTCATCTATCGATATTGTGATAGTATCATATTTTGCAAATTATCATTGTTAAAGAAATATAAAAAATTCGTCGTAATTGATTATTTTTTGCGTTTACAGGCTTTGAAATTTTAATTGTGAATATTCTTTTAATATTTTCTTTTGATCATTTTTTAGACAACCCTAATATTGTTAAGATTCTGTGTAGCCCCATAAATCTATTTCAAAATTGTCTCGTGTGGGAACCTAATTAGCTGGTTACACGGCGGCTTTCCTCACCCTGTCCGCCCATACGGTGAGTGTTTGGCCTTGTGCAGCTTTTCTTTATGAAACCAGTACAGAATAACAAGAAGACCACTTGTATGGGTTCGCCGTGTATATAGATTCTGAAATTAAATTTCCCATTTTACAATGGCTTCCTTTAATGTTTTCTGCTATGTTATTCATTACAAAGTTTATTAAAAAAAAATTGTAATTTCGTTGATACGGCTTGACGCGATGCTTTTTAAATAAATATGTACCTATAGTAAATATTTTATATTATGTATACGAACACATCTTTCTTTGTTCTCTTTTCTCCGCTGTTATTCTTAGTTGTTTGTAATCTTATTATTTTAGTTGTCGATTATTTTATAAAATTGTTTTTTAATTACTTAATTTAAACTAATATTCGTGTTTTTTTAAATTATTATAAATTATATATAAAAAACAGTTTGAGAATAGATTTAGCTCAAATCTATAAATAAGACAAGATAATATTATATGTTGCCTCAACTTTATAAGACCCACAACTTGAGAGCGTATTTCTTTATTACTTTTCCCAACACTACTTTATTCAGCAAAATTTTTGATTTTAATGTTCGAGTATAACATTTATTATTATTTAACAAATTTTGAGTAGAGGAACAACTTGTTAATAATATTAATAATATTAACAATGTCGAGATAAATGAAAATTTCAGTAAAACTTGATCACAATATTTACCATCAACAATGGTTTTAATTTCTATCAACAACGGACACATCTCACACAACACTCACAACTTCTTCCTAACTAACACTTGCTAGGAAAATATTTTTAATTCCGACTGTGTTTACTATCGCTGTGTAAATGTAACTCCCACAATAACCTACCACGACATTTTAAAATACGTGCACAAGATACCTTGTGCATCAGTTTTTTTAAATATACATTCATTATTATGGTTAAGGCACTAATATAATAGTAACATAATAGTTGTTTAATACTAAAGAATGCTTTTTAAGAGATTTATTTTTCGAATTGACAACACTTTTTCTAGCGACAGCTAAATTGAAGCTGTTGTTTTTTTTAAAAATGATGCCGGCCAGAACGCTACTGTCAATGGAGAGCGCTATAGATCCATGATTACTGACTTTTTCGTTCCCCAATTGAATGGCATTAATGTGGAAGAGCTGTGGTTTCCACAAGACGGTGCAACATGCCACACAGCGCGCGCCACAATCAAATTATTCAAGAAAACATTCGCTGAGCGCATAATTTCGCGTAACAGACCTGTGAGTTGGCCTCCAAGACCGTGTGATTTAACAACTTTGGATTATTATCTGTGGGGATATATGAAGTCGCTAGTCTACGCCGACAAACCAGAGACGATAGACGACTTGGAAGCCAACATTCGTCATGTTATTGCCGATATATGTCCCCCAACTGCTCCACGAAGTGGTCGAAAATTAGACTTCAGACTGCGCTTTATTCGAGCCGGCCGCGGCGTGCATATGCACGAAATCTTATTTAAACACTAATGGCATAAAATTATCTTTCCAATAAAGCCAATATTTTTATGTGTTTTATTTCATTTTAAAGTTCTATACATCTAAAAAAACATCCTTATAGCATATTTTTATTGGCACGTTATTGTATACGTTAAGTTAATGTGTTTATAAATATATTTATTTTATATTAATTATCAAATTAAACCACAAGGTTATTGCTACAAATATTTTTATGTCTAATGAAAAATAGTTTAAACTAAAGTATTAATTATAAGTTATTAAGTGTAGAATGTTTTAGAGGTATGTACGTGACTTTTTGGCTTGCTGTCAAACTGGGTATATATCTATATGTCCACAAAAATGTTAACAACAATACATCTACCGCTATCTTCTCCTTTCTCGTAAATGAAAATTTTCTTTATCATTCAATAACATTTACACCTGGACCAGTAGAAAATGATTTCTCTAATTTATTTCTGGATCATACCCAAAATGTTACACCAAAATTATAATTTTGTGATGTTAAGCACACTGACAGTATTAAAGGAACTCCCAGGTTTTTTTATATGTAATATTTATAAAATTAGTAGGTTTTTGCACGCTCCCGATCAACTTACTTAATCTGGTTTGAATTGTATTTCGATACTCGTTGTTCTGAATAACTCTCCTCACTTTTGTAATATTGTTGTTAATGGTCCACATGATAAGTGGATTAAAATGCATAAATTGTATTTCTTAGCAATTTTTTATGGAATTCATAACATCGAACGTGTGTCGTTATCATTATTTTGTAATCAATAAAGTTGGCCCGCTGTCTGATCGCATGTCATCCATAAAAAGCAGCTTAGGCCACTTATACCCAAATCACTTAAGCTTTCCACAATGCTTACGTTACCAAATATTTAATAAATCATTCTAACGTATTGTAAACGCGCTCTCCATGTTTTGTGGAATATTTAAATGAGTATGTATGTATTAATACCTGCTACATACATTATATTATTTATTGTTATCCACAGAACACCAAATGAACTAACGCAATTTTTTTTGTCCCAATATTTACATTTTGGCGTCACTCACATGATCACTTTGGTACCACTTACGCAATCAAATAATTCCGCGACTTTTTTAAATAAAATTAAATTATTATTCCATTGGAACGAAAATTTAAACGCTGATAATATATTGTAATATATATGCATTAATGTAAAAAATACGTCTTGTTTACACAAAGATTTAATTTTCAAAGAATAAATACTTTTTCTGTTGCATAAATATGTCGTAAACTATCGGGTTTATGTTTCCACCAAAAATGTGTGTAGAATGCCCCTCGTCCCGCAACTAATGTTTCAAACCTCTCTCATATATGTACACTTTATTTCATGTCTATTCATTTACTGGTCTGTGATTGTTATCTTGTTATTTATTTTATTTGTTTATTACACACATAGGTACGCATATAATATTACATAATTAGATTCATCACAAAATATTACTGATGTGTTAATTGCATTGCCCAACCAGGCAAGCAAAGATAATTTGATTACAATTTGTTTACCTAGGTACTGTGTTTACTCAATATTTTTATTTTCAGATAAATTGCAGCTAAAATAATGTGTTCTTTTTAGGAATGACTTTCCGATTCGTGAAACCAATATTTTGATGAAATGTGTAACTTTCAATAAAGCACACTTGTATAGGAAGCGTGTAATTGTCTAGACTGCCTGCAACCCGCGATGTAATTAATTGATAATAAGATTATTTTAAAACAAATTAGATGAATCATATACGAAAAAGTTAATCTATCGAAAAATGTATATGTAGATACCAAATGACTATTTTCTAAAATTGCAATTTTACATTAAAATGCGATTTCCTTAAAAATATATAAATTATTTTATTATGCATATACTACCAGTGTTTATAATGTTGTAATTTATAATTTTTGTAGATGTCGAATCTATGATGTTTTTCTCCCAATTGCTTAAAATTATTACAATCTGTTAGCAAGTACGCCATTTTTTCTCTCAACACCATAAGGTTTTAAAATGGAAACTCTATCGTGCTTTTTGGTCGTTTCATTTCGTTATCAAATTTACGCCGGAACTCCCTTAGACGAGTTAATGCTCGCAATAAGGGCTTATCTTTACACCCTCCAACTGGTGAACTGCCTTTCAAGAACAAGTGACAGCTCAAATGTGATTCTGACCTTCTTTTAATCGATAGTGATTCACATCCATTTCACGTGCTTCATAAATGTATTCGTTAAGGTTTATTATCCTGTGGGCGTTTTTGCTACCAAAAATAAAATGTAGTGGCGTATACTAGTTACAAATATTATACATTTTTTCGTCTACAGACATATCAATTTCTATTAAAATGTTTGTCATATTTCTTGTAATATTTCAACTAACATAAAAAACTCAGTACTTCAAGTTCAGCCCGCTATATATAACCTTCATTGCTGTTATCGTACAATTATTATTGTGTAGGAACAGATATCGACACAGTAATACCGTAGTTCATGAGCAATATCAAATATCACCTCATCTTAATCTAAAATATTATCCTGAATTGATTTCGAAAAAAATAATAATCAAATATGCACTATTTACTATCAAATAAATAATAAAATTAAATAACGTTAATGAAAACTTATTATGGTATTATTATTATATTCAAAAACTTGAGTTTCTATCTTTGAGTTAAAATAATAACTCAGATTGATATGATGAACTCATTTGGGATTATATAAAAACTATTGTAGATTACAAATGACCGCAAACATTAGAGATGCTGCTAGATATTGTGCAATTTACAAACGTTGATACCTTCCGTATGTAAAATACGAGTAGTTTGAGATATATATATACCCGTATAAAAAATAATATTTCGATAATACAAATTGTTGAACTCATATTCTGTAATATTTCCAATTGATAAAAGAATATTTTTAAAATTTATTCTATTGCCATAGCGAATGAAGAACGCGCTTCCCCGGGTAGGAAGAGATTCAAGTTCGTATCCCGGTAGGAACTAAATATTTTTTCGATAGATAGTTTTTTTTCTGTGTATCTTAGTAGTTGATTAATTTAATTTGTATTAAAATACCACAGAACTATGTTCTGAAAATAATTATGTCTATATCTTTACAATGTAATGATTTAACTGTTTGGAATAACTAAACCATCTTCACACTGTAAGCGAAGAAAAAATTATTTGATTGACATCGGATTTCTTCAGTTAAAAAAAATTAAAGCTAAATTACCTCGCTGGGCAGATCAACATGTTGGAACAATGTCGAGACAGACATCTGTCAAAACCACTCAGTCTCTGAGATTCATTTTGAGATAGCTTTCTAGAATAACGAGGATTTACTCACCACAGTCATTTACGACAAAAATTCTTGAAAACACTCAAATTATCCATTACCATCTGATTTAACTAAAAAAATGCAATTTTTTTTTTTATGTTTATCTAACATTTATGAATGCTGAGTACCTACCCCATTAAATACAATCTGCCTAGGGAAGCTTTCACAAGTAGTCGCCTTTTTATACAATCCTTTATTACAGAGCAGAGAAAATTACCCGCTTAGTCAAGTTTTTAAGAATTTTAAAATTATTAGTCTGCATTAAAACTGTTGAATGGGAATTCACGAGAGAGGGTGGTTTATTTAATGGTTTGTCTGTTTTTTCTCAATGATGTAATAAAAAACGCCTTCCATTCCGGTAGACTGGACCACAGCGCTTGAATGGCACTCCGTAGTGAGTGACTGCAGTCATGGATTTTCGAGTCCTATTAGTCCGTTAAAAAGGTTTCAAATAAAAACACTAGTTTCTACTTCTTATGACCCATTTTTCACACATACGTATAGAATTTTTAAGTATTTTTGGTGAATATAAAAAAATTAAATAGGTATTGAATAAACAACATCTGAAAGTTATCTCAAAATATACGCGAGGAACATACCCACCTTACTTTCGTTTAGGCTTTTTTATGATTGATTAGTTTTAACGTATTATAATGTATATTTTTTTAATTAAATAATTTTCGAATCGTTTTACAAGACTGTTAAAATATTTGCGGCAACCTAAGAACACTCGAACATATTCCAAGTGATTAATAATCAATATGTCGGTCACTGCAAGGTAATTTAAAATGCAAAAAACGTAAAAATTCGCACTTTCATGTACAATTCTTATTCTTTATTTTTCCAATTACGAGAACTTGTTATATTTGTAGTTACAAATATGGCTGGCTTACTAAAAATATAATCTTTGCACGATAGAATTTTCTTTTTGGAGGATTTTATCTGTTTTACGGAAAATGTGAAAAATAAGTTTTCAAAAAAATCGATATCGCCATATTAAGAACTTTTGTAGAGTTTATTGCATTGTATAATAGGATAAATGTATTGTGTATACGTGTAATATTTGAAATATATACATGTTTGTGATTTTAAAAAAACTGAATTTACATTTTCGTCTGTCGTTGGACCGTCTCATTTTAAACATTGCAACAAAGGTAGTCCGATGGGGGTGAAAATTTTGGTTACGAAGGTTTTCTGACTCATGCAGTCGCGTGACTGCCAATAATGTTATTCCCGCACCCTTCCCCGGCGCGCTTCGGAGTTTCGCCCTAACAAAAGATACCGCCGCGATTTTGTCAGACTTTGCTAATGGACTCGGTACTTTGATTACAGGATACTATTTCCCGCGACTAAAGGCTGTCGTAGTTTAAAGAAGCGCCGGTGGCATTCGTTTTGAAAATCTATGCTTTATTTATCGCAGACGTTAATCGAATCGTTAATCACACCCCGTTGATAGATTCGGCCGATTACATTTACTTGTAATTTAATTTTGTTTCGTGGTGGTGATTCGCTTTTAACATGTAGATGCAAACGATATAATGCCCCACCACTAATTTATAATTTTATTCGCGATATTCCCAGATATTCAATCACTGAGAGTGAGTGTGACTCAAATATATCAGTGATTGACTCACGGTTTTCGTGGTTTTGTGCTCATCACTAATAAGTATGACTTCCGCCGTCATCACTTTGTGTACTCTTTTAATTTAATAAAATTATTCTCTCGTCTGAAAACCAATATTAATAGATATTTTTATTTATTATCTTTGTTTTATTAACCACTAAATTGAGTTTAAATACATCTACCGGTTTCGAAAAATACCATTTTCTTCTTCAGGGTGTCATAACTAACTAAAAAATATATTATGTTTCTTTGTCAGAATCTATTTTAAAAAAAAAAAAAAAAATTTTAGTACTTAACTCAAATCATTACTTAATACAAATTTACTCGAATAATTTTTAGGAAAAAATTTTAGAATGGGACTCGTAGTTAAATTTAGTTGGTTGTTTATAATTTTTTGATTAGTTTTACACGCTTTATTTATATGCAAAATTGACAATCCCAATTTTTTATCAAAACCATAACCATTTTTTATCAAATGTAAGTTTATAGACACCAGAATTGTTAAATTTATCATCTTTGTCTTTAGAATTTGAGTAAATTTCCTATACTATTATTTGTATAAAATGCCGGTCTAATGTTTCGTGGTAGATGTTTAGATATTATTTAGATAGGTGCTGATTTTAAAAGTATAACAATAACTTTGTATGAAACCACGAAATTTATTATACGTCAACTGGTAACTGTGATTTTTATTAAAACTGTGAAAATACGTCCTAATGACGCTTGAGATAAGCAAAACCGGTTGACGTATAATAAATTTCGTGTTTTCATACAAAGTTATTGTTATTTTATTTAATGTCAAACCACAAAGTGATAGCTCTCTACGAAAATATTATTATATTATATATCATTTTCAATCTATTTGATTATTTCATGTCTCTATCGATACCCTTCACTTTGAGTATTGGAATTGTTTTGTGGGAAACGATTGAAATTTGGCAGTCGGTGGACGCGCGTAGCGGGATGTGGGTCGCCGCGCGTCAGGGATTGAGATAACGGCGACATTGAATATTGTTTCGGAGCCATGATTAATAGGCTCCACTGCAGAGTGCGCATATTATACGCTACATCGAGCCGAACAGTTTCGAGCCTCGATCCATCATACTGTCGCCGAGCCCCGTCAAAGCTGCGTTTCGCCACGAGAATGTCCCATTGTATTACCGGGGTGCGAATTAACAAACCTTCCTTCATGGTGATTACTGCGTGGAGTATTTGCTACGGTTTTAGGGTACATGAGTGATGCATGCTGTTGGTGATTTTGTATTGTCGCTCGTTGTCCGGACCGGCTGAGCTGACAATTTGAGGGAAGTTAATTATATTTTCGCTGGGCAGATGAGCGCCAAGCGAAATAACACATTTTTTTAAATTGCTTCTTTTGTGTTTATTATTAGTTTTGATTTCGAAAATTATCGAATTATATTCCTTTTATTGATAGAAGTAATAACTACCGAAAGTTCTTGTTATTTTGATTTTCCTCTCATACATAGATCATATATTATGTTTTACCATTCCTGAAAAGAAATTAGTTAAAAATAATTATCGAGAACGGTTTGCAAATACGCACTTCCCGTCTCTTTCAAATAGCCATTAATTTTGACTGGCATATAATAATGGATGCGCGATTGTCCTCACTGCTCTTCAAAGGTAGAGAACAAATGAATATCTTTGTGGTCTCGGTCTAGGCTTTATGTCAATCATGAATTACTTTATTTGAAAATACTCGTATAACGTATGTTCGGAATTTTCTCGGTATTTGGGAGAGGTCGAGCCGAGCTGACAGATGGACTGGCTTAAGCCGGCGACGCAGTCTTGACTTGTGGCCATTGTAGGGAACGTGTAACATGTTACTACGTGCGTCATTAAATAATCACTATGTACGTTCATACGCATAAGAAAATGAGTTTATGTTTAAGAAAAGAAATGGAAAGTTTAAATTCTCGCAATGTTTGCAATATATATGATCAGCGAAATTCTAACTGAAATCATCAAATGTAACTGAATCAGATACACCTTCGGGTTCTTTAACGTTTTTCGGGTGTGCCAAAATATCGTTTTATTTTAAATAATTTAATATCATTTTATCATGAAATTATATATTTGTAGTCTATATTAAAATCGTCTGATAGTCCCGTGAATCTATTATATAATAAACAAAGCTATTTTTTTTTAAATTATATTTTAATGGAAAATATATATGGAAGTCTAGGGTAATTACAGAGCTTACGACCTGTCTTCGGCTGGCTTAAGTGATCACTATATATATTATATATGTATATATATATATATATAACGTTCACCAATACTCACCCCTCAATCTCCACATTTATCAAATTTTTGAAAGTTGTATATATATTATTATGTGTTTTGAAAGTTGTATATATATGTATGTAGTATTGTGTGTTCTTGGACATATTCAAATATTGCTAATATTATGTAATAATTATTATTTCCAGTTTGATCGTTTTTTCTTTTTTTAAAAGCAAACGAAAAGTTTATTATATTACGTATCTCATATATAATATATTCTATCTTGTGATTTGTTACATTCAAATGCCTACTCTTAGGTATTAAATATCCCAGTAAGTTTTGTTATTCGAAATTTTCTGGGTTTTTTTTTATTGCTCATATATCCAAGATCCAATCACATGGTCTTGCGTTATTAGTATTGCGGGAAGTGAGATCGGCTGCGGAGGTCTCATATGACGACAGAAGTACTGCACCTTCATCAACATCATTCCGGGTGCTGCATCTCTTTCGCCTCACTATCGACTAACTCCAATCGTTGGAACAAATTTCACCTATACGTTGTGTATAAATGAACAGTGTTTTCTCATTAATCTTTATATCTACAAGTATATAGTATTTGGATCCTCTTGTGTCGAATACCAAGACGATTACAAACGTAGAATGTCACACCTGTATATATATATGTTTATAAATCTGGATATCAATAAGAACGCAACGGATTAATCGACCAGAAATGAGACAGCTTGTAAAAGCTTTTGGCATTCCGAAAGAGTTTCATTTTAGACTTTTAGTTAAGCGTCCGGAATACCAGCGTTATGCGATTATTCTAATACAGTAATATTCGACCGTAAAATGGGAAATTTAAATATATTAAAATATTTTACTCCTGTTTAATACGCTTCGACGAAATTTGTTCCTTATATAACTTTTAATATAACTTTTGACGTAAAGCCTCGACAATACCACATTTTACCGTACCGAAACGTCGACTTACGCTTCCTCAAGAATTCCATGTACAAGAAACGCATTCTAACCTAGAAGATACCAATTATTTACACTACTTTACATATATGGTGACACCAGTCAACTAATATCATCTTGTTCTCTCAAGTATGGTATGAATAAAGTTTTAATTTAAGTGTTTATCCTTTATTTTTTTTATATATCTCTTCGATGTTGGAGACACGAATGTGCCGCATGGAATAAATATATTTCCACGCGATGCAGTATATTTTTCAATAGGTAGCTAGGTTTTCCACTTCGCAGTTCCCGTTTATTATGCCGGCGACAAATTTTCCCCGTCTTCCCAACAGGACTGCTAGCAGAACACTTGCACTGAGTATTTTCATGATGTCGCGCATTTAATTCCAGAAAGACTATTTTATTAGGAATTCGTACGAAGACGTACACTATTGTTTCAATTTGTCTCCATTGCAGCCCATTTTTTAAGGTTATTTAAACCTTCTGTAAATAAATATATATATATATTGAAATTGTGCGTTATTTTTCTAACGTGTGATACATCGGTTAGTGCCTTTCTTACCGATGCCGATGCCGATGCCGATGGTCACGCCCGTGCGTAATGTTTATTACACACACAACCGCGGCTGACGACTGTAATAATGACGCAGTAAGCTGGGTCGTGTAACGGGGTCAGAGAAAATCTTATTCCCGGAATAAAACACGGAAAAGTACAATTAGGAATCCAACGCGAGCGCAGAAGCCATCAGTCTTCCGTTGCGTTGATTCCCCATCGTTTGTTCGTGAGTCGGGCGGAGTCCTACAAGTGAACGGAACGAATCGGTCACCGCAATTGCGTCTGTACAGCATTCATACAGCAAGAATATGTTTCCCATTATTAATCAAATTCATCCTACTGTACGTACCTATACTGAGTACCTAAAGTCGCCCCTCAAATTTCACATGTTATAGCCTTATAATCAAAGGAAAATATAATGTTTTTAAAGCGATTATCGCATTATTTTCTATGGTAAGTTCTTCCCCTGACGCCCAACCCTCGATGTTGACAGTAACAATTATTTCTTACTTCTGTATCACCGATCACCAAATCTAATAATTATTTACTATTTTTAAAATATATATTCTCTTATGTAACTGTTCTAAAACAGGATGATCGATTCGTATTCGTAAAAAATCTGGAAACTGCACAGACCGCCAAATAAATAGACATGAACTAACCTTCACATCCTTGTAACATTCCTTGTCACAATTTTTTCATTTTAGTGGCACCCACGTGATCACTTTGGTGCCACTCACGCAATCAAAGAGCTCCGCGATTTTTTTTAAAAATATAACTCGATTGGGACGAAAATTTAAACGCTCACAATTTAATATGTATTAATGTAAAAAATACGTCTTGTTTTCACAAATATTTTATTTTCGAAGAGTAAATACTTTTACTGTTGCATAAATGTATCATAATCTATCGAATTTATGTTTCATTGGATAAGTGTGTGTAGAATACCCTTCGTCCCATATATATATATATATATACATACTTCATATCATGTCTATTCATTTACTAGTCTGTGAGAAACTATGTTATCGATACATCATTCTTATTTCCAACAATCTTTATTGTCTACGTGGTAAGTAAGTAAAGTATTTTTTGTACTATGCACTACGTACGTAATACAAAAAAAAAACCATAATAAATCATTACTCTGTTGTTTTAACGATAGTATTCATTTTAAAAGTTTTAAAGAACAGATCACGAAACAGTTACAAATTTCGCGAACTGAAAAGTTCATAATATAATTCAAATAAAATAAAATTTAATAATCTTACATAACCTTACCTAACCTGTACCGTATATCAAGGTGAAAATGAAGGTAAATTTATTAGCTTCTTCATAAATTTTCCTGAAACTTTTGACAATCGCGATTAATGTTCGTGCTACGAAGTTCAAAAAGTCTGTGAAAAGCTTTTTGGAATATTTCATGGTCTGTTGTTGATGTTCATTGTTTTGAAGGTTTTAAAATAATCTCAAAAAAAATACACAATAGTCACCCAAACGAAATCGGTAATTGATTAATACTTGATTAATTTATTTGTATACCTTAATGCTAACATTTACAACGTCGGTAGTCTAAAATATCCAGCATATTTAAATGAATTAGTCTGAAAAATCGTCAGTTCCAATGATATTAAATGTATATAATAATTAGTTTTATGTATTACAATTATTTTCAAAACCGTCAGAAGTATTCACACTTGTCAAGTTGGATCATTTTTATGATTTAATTCTCGCAAAATGTTATAATTCACCGAATAAATGACAGAAATATCTTGGTAAAAGAGTTTACAAATATCGTCTGAAAATTGTGATGGGCAGACCCCGATGGCAATAAATTTTATTTCAAACAATGCCGAAGCGCGAGTATTGGCTGCCGGCCAGATTCTTGCATCATTTGGTAAATCGGTTCTATAAACTCCACCTAGAGATGAGAGATGGCCATTTTCCCACGTAAAAACTGTTGCACACTCGATCCAGATACTACCAGACTCTTTTCGTTATCGTTTTTTTGCATGTTTTAATTTCTCACGTTCAGTTTTGCCTCACTCCCAATACTTAACAAAAATTAAGAAAAGAAACGCTTTTTTCTCTTAATATGTTAATCAATAGGTACTGATCGGCCGGCAGTTTTTCTTTTAGAATAATTACTTATCAAAAAATAACGTGAAATGATATATAAACGTGACCCAACAGTATTGTATGGTTACGATACCTGGAACTTCGTGAATAAACAAAAACAAAGGCCATCCGAGTATTCAACAATTAAATCCTCCGTGTGGCACGAGCAAAATTACCGAAAATGCTGGACTATTTGAGATCTTAACCGAATGTAACAGAAAATTATAGCTACTGACGTTGAGTTGACAGATGACATGTAGCCAGAAGATTCCAGAACACTCCTAAAGATTTTCAAAGGAAATCAGAACACAGCCCTTGGGACATCTGAGAATTAGATGAGCGGATGTATATACAATCCCCGCTGGAGGACCGTGGCTCAAGACAGAAATGGCTGGATAAAGGACACTCGGTCGGCTGGTTGATGCCGCTAGAAGAAGTAAGTCATTTATAATAGCTTGCCAACTGATGTAAATTTTGTGGAACATGCTGAGCATGTAGAATCCCAGTAGACTGAATATCTTACGTTTGATTGTGTCCATAAACAGTCAACGTATAGTAAATGTATACACTTTTATCAGTCGACTGTTAATCTGCTTTCAGCCTTTGCCTAATGAATTAAACGAGTAGAGTAGTGAAATATATTGTTCTTGTAGACGTTCCAAAACGAGAAACAAATTATGTTTCTATACTTTTAAAATTAGGAATATTATCTTTTTAGTTAAAAGGATTGTGCTGCATTTTATATTGGTAAAACGGGTAGAAATTTTCATATAAGAGTAAGGGAGCATTTGAGATGTTTGAACAATAGTGGGTTTTCAGAATTTTCTAATCATTTGATAGAAAATGGTCATGGTTTTGATAAAAAATTTGGATTGTCAATTTTGCATATAAACGGTGTTGGTTACAAATTAAATAATTTGGAATCGTTGGAGATAAATAAAGCGTGTAAAACTAATCAAAAAATTATAAACGACCAATTAAATTTAACTACGAGTCCCATTCTAAAATTTTTTCCTAAAAATTATTTGAGTAAATTTGTATTAAGTAATGATTTGAGTTAGGTACTAAAAATAAATTTTATTTGGTAAAATAGATTTTTTTTAAATAGATTTTGGCAAAGAAACAATAATATATGTTTTAGTTAGTTATGACATCCTGAAGAAGAAAATGGTATTTTTCGAAACCGGTAGATGTATTTAAACTCAATTTAGTGGTTAATAAAACAAAGATAATAAATAAAAATATAAATTATGTTTTATTTATCTCGAGTCATTAAAATGCTATAATTTTATTTTTTTGTAGCACATCGTATATAGCATAAATACATTCAACAATTTGTAGTGTAAAGAGTCATTTTAATTTGACAGCTTAACTGGATTTAGAGATACAATTTGACAATTAACTATCCTTTTAAAAAAGTACCAAGCGCTTTTTATTAATATTAATAACATAATTTAAATCAATCTAACATGTTGATAAAAATATGAGCAAGTCCAATGCGTATTTGAAACATTAATTGTGTTAATCTCCTATATAAGTTGGACATACTTAAAATGGAAGTACCTGCGAACTACGTCCCTGGTGGTGTAAAGCTGTCGGCGAGATAAATATTTTTAGATTTATCTTTGACAGTTTGTCATGGATATGTTGTTCGAATTCCGCTATGATTGAAATCAACAGTTTTGATGTTGGGATACATTATGAGTTGTTAAGTGCCGACACCGCCGTAAAGTGTGCACTCCCGTCCTCAATTTGTTATCTCCATTCAAAAGCTCTCCCATTTTGCTCATGTTAGTATGATTTTTATTTTATTATTTATTAAATACTAATTTAATGTATTCATTATAAATATATACATATAAAATCAATTTTGTCGAAAAATATTGTTTTTACCCTACCGGGATTCGAACCTGGATCTCTATTTACAATCCAATCAAATGGCTTTCAAATAATGGAACGACAAATGTATTAATTTGAAATAGTGTAACATATAGGTTCGATAATTTGTCATGTAAATTACTGGCGCTATAACACAATTGGTAGTGTACTTCCCCGGATTGGAAATAGAGATCCAGGTTCGAATTCCGGTAGCAAAAAAAAATATTTTTCGACAAAATTGATTTTATATGTATATATTTATAATTAGTACATTAAATTAGTATTTAAAACATCACAGACCTATGTTCTGAATAATTACAACTTCACAATAAGAATGTGTTCTCCTTAATATTATTTATTACTTATTTTATTATATAGTGGTCTACAGTTAATCCTAACTGATCTATTTAACGAAAAAAATACTCAGTGAGACAACTGAAAATACAATAAAAAAGTCTTATTTAAATATGTGAAATACAATTCGGTCAATTGATTACTTTCGTATATTTGCTCTTCTAACAGTAATATTTTACTCCAACTGACTTCAAAATGTGCGTGGATAACTATCTAAGGTGTAATAATTTGATAATTGATTATGTATATATTTTATGCTATAATAATATTATATAAGTGAATCGTAAATCCTGCCACTTTTAAGATATGCGGTAGGTACCCAAATACTCTCTTTTCTTCCAGACCTTGCAATTTCCGTTGATCGGGGAAAATATAGTTCATTAGACAGCTCTTGAATCGTACATTTTTTGTATTCAATATGATTTCTGCTAATAACGTTGCATTGTCTAATTTTACGGGTACTCCAGTTTGGGAAAAAAAATTCCTTACCGAAACTTTTAACATCATTGTTGTAAAAATCGCTAATGGTTTTTTATGGCAACGATAGCTAAAATTCACCCAGCATCGAATAACGTTAAAAGTGTCAAAACAGGCAAAATACGAAATGACGAAACACTAAAATCCACACAGTCAATCCTCAATATAAAATACGTGCGCATTTCGCAAAAAAAAAACATAGGAATTTTCCGGTAGTAGGTAGTGTATGTTGTTATTTGCGATAACTTTAGGAAAAAATCGAAAAATTCCATCTGTATTTTTTAAAATTAAATTTTTTAATTAATTCTGAATTTTTTAATATTATTTTTAGCCCAATATATAAATTTATTTAAATTTTGTTTTTATAAAATGTATCCATTGTTTAGCCGTTTTACTATTTCATGGAACCTCCTCTCGCAGAAATTCGACCGAACTAATTTAACAAAACATTTTAAGAACAACCTAATTTGTTTAAAGGCACGTTTTGCTTGGTGGTTATTAGTTTGAGCCGAGAAAACACAGCGAAAAAGTAATTTCAATTAAAAATCCTGATATTTTGTTGATTCCAGCTGCGTCGGGCAGATTGAAATCAACATTATGTGTTCGCAGTAATCGTAAGCTCCACAAACAGCACTTTTTACGACGATTCGCACTTTATTGATGAATTTTCATTTTATAATTATTTTTAGCACCGCTAGAGGTCGCTTTACGAAATTTACCAAACAATTCAAATGTGTGGTGGAATTGTTTTTTGATTGAATATATTTATATATATACTTATAACGAGTGCACAATTAAAATCTTCTTATTTACCCAGAATACACTTGAAGTGAAACGTTTTTGTACGTAAATCATAATCAAATTTTGAAAAATTGGCATAAAACGTAAATAAGATCATCACGTCACGTAAAGAACGATTTATTTATTGATTTCTCGCTTCAACTAGTGTCTCGTGTATTACCTAACTGCCTTAATAAATATATCGTTTATCTTATGCTTTCGTTATCTAAAATAATATACTTTTCTGATCTCTAATACATTATTTAATTTGTATTTAACTTTTTACGAATAGTAGGAATGTTTAATTTATGATGCAATATAAGATCACGTTTCTTCCACCTTCCACCTTTCAACTGTTAAAATGCTGGATTCTAAAGGAGAAGGAAGGGTATTGGAATGGAGAGAGTAAGATTGTATTAAATTCTGATTTCTCTATGAGAATCTGGAAAGTTGAGATCAATTCAGTCCACCTTATGGTTTGTTTTATAATATTAAGGAGAACACATTCTTATTGTGAAGTTGTAATTATTCAGAACATAGGTCTGTGATGTTTTAAATACTAATTTAATGTTTTAATTATAAATATATACATATAAAATCAATTTTGTCGAAAAATATTGTTTTATAATAAATACCCATCATTTGTTGAATGTGCGTGTTTGCATTTTTATGGATTATAAAACCGCGGGCGCGGACCATATGTACAGACTTGAGAATTGAACGATTGCCAGGTTATTTGGAACGCGTAATGTTTGACGTAGTTTTATTAAATGAAACAAGTAAAGAGAAACTTATTTATTTGCAGACTATGACGCCAGACTCATCACTTACCGATGCGGGCCTTATTATGTTACACGAGAAATCCGAGCTAATAATTCACGTGTCTAATGAACGATCCGGCGGATTACCGAGACAGCTCCAACTGGCACATTCGTCCAAATTATGACGCCATTAATCACTACTTTTCTCAAATCTGTATAAACATGCAGCATTTGAAATGGACTGCAAATAATCAAATTTGCATTAAATTAATCAAATAAATGATTTGATGCAAATATTTCCTGACGATTTAAAAATTTTATCAAAATTTATTTTTCCCGTTCAAAATCTTATGCGGAATATTTGATCCGAATTGAAAATTTGTATATATATATATTATAACATTAAATCTGGTACCTACCGCGCGCAGAACAAGTAGGGATTAACATTCTCAGGTTGGCAACACAGCTCAAGTGGGGTCACGATTTCGTGCAACGTTTTTTTCATCTGACAGCTGTCTTGCACGACGGATTGAAATCCGATTATTTAATTAAGCAAGATGCGACTTCTATAATGGGAAAGGGTGAGAACAATATAATATATTAACATCTGTGTTGTCCTGCATCATATTTAAACTGGACTTTTGGACTTATAATATGTGAAATTTCAGGATACGCATCCCTTTCTCCATGCAGTCCTTTTCTCCATGCAGTCCTTTTCTCCATGCAGTCTTTTTCTCCATGGAGTATTTATCCAAATAGTTTATTTCTCTACGTAAATTTTTATATTTAACTTTCTTGATCTTCCTTTTACTACTCTCAAAATGCTAACTACGCTAAAGTATTGTTCATCAGTGATTTATATTGCCCTGTCACATTCACTCTAAAATCTTACGAAATGGAAGTGTTGCCTTTTTGTCACAACTGATGTCGTGAACATGACAATCAAGGAGTCATGCCACAACACACTGGATGCAACGGGAAGGATTTCTCCCGTACAGGAGATGAGGGCAACCTGTGAGGGCAATGTGACATGGACTACTCGACAGAGTGAACTTCTCCAACCGAAGGCGATGTGAGCGACTCAAGGAAAACCAAATGTCAGAAGCCAGTATGCCTGATGTACGGCACCAGGAGTGACAAGTTTCTCAACGTGTACCTTGGACTCACCGAATGGACGGGAACAGTGAATTTCTGCAGGAATGGACAATAATTATCGCAATCACACTGGTTGTAAAAATTCATTTTATTGTGTACAAGGAATTTAAGACTTAGTTGTCTTTTCTGTAGCATATTTGTGTTTATTTGATTTGAAACTCACGGTTTTTCAGCTAGTGTAAATCGATCAATCTATCATGTTATTCTGTTTTATACCTGACCTGACAAACTGTCAGGTAACAATTTTGTTCACTTAGCTTTGGTAAAAATTAATAGTAAACTTTAGATTTTATGTGGCAAAAAATTGCCGAGACCAACTCTTATTTAAATTGCAATTTATGCAGTAATATTTGATGATTTCTATTTCTTTTATATTTTATTTTCTTAGTTTCTTTGTATTAAATTAGTGATAAAAATTTGTAATAATCTTTTATTATCCCCGAGTACGATGACTGGAGCGACAGGCAAGACATTATGGTAAATTCTATAACCAAAGACTTACGCCCATCATGTGAACCTCTGAGCAAGTCGGTGGTGTGAAAACATGGCGTCCTATCCTGACGATCACCAGTCACGTATAGGCGACCACGTCACAATATATTATATTCAATGCTTAATGTCAGGCAGCAAAAGTGCATGACAATCAAGTTAACTCAAATTAATATTTTCCCAAAATCCGTAGGAATTAGAATAATCTAAAACGTGTCTCATGAGTTCAAAATTAAAAACTTAACACAACACATCAACCGATTCGTCGTTGTGTTTAACTTTCAAGTCAAAGAGAGAATGCCATTTATCTATGATCTCAATATGTTAAAAATCAATCCTCACACTTGAAGGGAAACTTGTTTTCTCATGAAATCTTGACAATTTGTGATAAGTTTCAGTGTTACTGAGTCATCTATATACAATTAAAGAAAAGCGCTAAATTATTTCTGATTTAATATACAATAAGTATTATGTGTTAGATTATTTTTTTTAATCGAAAAGGATCTTCATCATCATCAAGGAAGCGAGTTTTCATGCTTTTAAATTATTATTATCCATCAAA
Source organism: Eubasilissa splendida (assembly GCA_031772225.1). NCBI lineage: Eukaryota > Metazoa > Arthropoda > Insecta > Trichoptera > Phryganeidae > Eubasilissa > Eubasilissa splendida. The sequence continues at coordinate 20,222,045 of CM062846.1, read as the reverse complement.
TAATTTTACTACAAAACCCTTTTCTGCGCTTCAGCAAGCGGGTCAAACTTTTGGGTTTAGGATTCCCCCAATGTGGCATTAGTGTAGTCAAATTGACGCTTTTGATGGTATCAGAGTTTATAGTGTCCCTAATAGATCTAAATACACAAGTTTTCAAATACTTGAACTGTTTTACCATCTGATCTTTCCGACGTACATCTCAACAGCAATTAAATTTAGAATCGGTTGTGTCATAAGAATTTATATTTTTATTCATATTTTTCGAGTATGTGAAATAGGTGCCAGGTATTGAACTGTTTATAAAACTGCAAACTTTTTAAAAATACTTCATAGCACAAACGGTGGCTATCGAGTATGCGGAACTCTCGCCGAGCTTTGGATAAACTATAAATTAAAAAAGTCGATTTCATTACACGTGTATCCGTCCTCCTCCCGCCCTCGTCCCTTACACTAAGCGGGGCTAAACTTTTGGTGTATACAACGCTGTGATGTTTTCTGAAATTGAATATTTAAATTAAAGCTCTCAATTTTTTTTCGATAATATCAAGTAATATTCATTAACCCATTAGTGTATGAAGTTCATAAAGGTGATTTTTTTTATAAATTGTTACAAATTTTGACTAAGTCACACTTAAGTGGGTAAAATAAATCTAAATATTTTTTTTTACATTGTTATAGAAATTATGGACCGTCCGTTATAACAGACAAAATGCATGGAGACTTAATTACATCGTATAATAATTTATAAAATAGTATTTTGGGTGGAGCCCAACTTGTCATTTTTGACAAATAAATTTTTTATTTTCTTTTCTGTTTCATTATACAAAACAAAGTGGTCTCTGATCTCTTCCGTTGTACCTCGTTGAAGTGATCGGTTGAGCCGATATCTTTTCTTGTGCGGCTTTAGTTGGGCATCTATCCAGTTCGTATTTTTGTAATTTGTTGGTTTTTTTTTTTTTTATAAGAACGATGAAAGTGGTAAATCATATTCAGACTCCCAGCCGCTTTCTTAAGTTTGCAGTTTACACACAGTTTTCAACAAACCATGACCAAGATGGTTGATGTCACCTTCGCGCTCATCGTCTGAACGATCGCTATCTTCATCTGTTTCTATAGTTTGTTCGTTCCTCTGGAGGCAACAGATATATTGTTGCATCTTCCTCGATATTATTGTCTTCCATGAGGATGTAAGGCTATTATTATAAAATGAAACATTTTTATGGATATTGAGCTTTTATTCTTACTCTCCGTTATAACGGAAATGAAATTTAAGCATAAAAATGAGCAAAATCAAGGTAGTGTGTTTTTAAATTAATGCTTTTCATTATTTATTGACAACTTTTACACTACATTATATAATAAAATCCTCTAAAATTATTATTTATGTACATTGATTTTATGTTTACTCACCTTCCCTGTCCAGAATAAAAATGGTCCATTGTACCGAATTAATTCAATCTTTCATACAACACAAAACTCGCATTAGAAAGTGAGGTTATGTAACAAGATGAAGCCAGCTACAGAACTCCTGTTACACAAGTCAGCATCCTGTAATTTTTTCAATAGTTAACGTCCGAATAAACGGACGCTATCCACTAATGGGTTTTAAAAGTGTTAATTCATTTAGTACCAAATAATACATAAATACATTATATAATAATTACACAAGTTCCCTAGGCACATTATTACTGTTTTTTTTTTTTTCTTAAATATGTTTTTCAGATAACCGGAAATATATACTATTTGTCATTCCTATTAATTTGTATATTCTCTATTCAAATTATAGGTTTAAAATATTCATGATTGTCATTTTTTTAATTTTTTTTTAATCTACTACAAATATCTTTGAAATAAGATAAACAAAAAAGAGGTTTATCTAGAGCGACAACGATAAAAATCTCCCTTTAATAATTTATGATTAAGACATCGATTTTTAATTCTAAATAACTATTTTTATTTTCCCTGAAATGTTCTATATGGTGTACATATCGTGATAAATTAAACGTCAATAATGATTTCAGCTAATATAATATGTTACTCTTTAAACGATAACTTCAAAGATTTTGCTTATTGAACACTTTGTTTCGAAATATACACTAATTTATTTTTGTTTTTGAAACGATTTTCCGTTTCGCGATATTTGCTTGCTAAAAATTTCTGTTGTACTTCAGAGTCGGTACTCATCAAACAACTTTTTCGAACCTCCTAGCCATCTTGCAAATTTGTGACGCAGATTTCGTCATGTCCGTAATCGTCTTAATTCACTTAGTTTGTAGTTGAAACATCTACTTGTTCATTGATTCGTGCATGAAGAAATTTAAATGTAATATATTGACCGACGCAATCAAAATAAGAAGTATTTTTAATATAGATTATTTAAAACATTGTTTTTAACCACTTTATCTTTAATACACCAACTAACTACATACTATATTTAATACACCAACTAACTAACTAAAACCATACATGTCAAATTGTTCTTATATTTTTAATATTCTATTTTAAATAAAATTATTTAAGAAAGTTATTATTATGTAAAAAATAAATCTGGTACTTAGCTTAAATTGTTACGATGTGGAAATTAACTTAATGATACAAAATTATTAGATTTTTTTTTAACACTACTTGTGGTTAAATTTAGTTGGTTATTTATAATATATTGGCTAATTTTACACGCTTTACTTATTTGTAATGATTCTAAATTATTCAATTTAAGACCATCGCGGATTATATTGTAAAACAGACCGTCTCACGTTTTTATAAAAAGTATGATAATTTTCTGATAAACGAATGAAAAATTCTGAAAAACCACTACTATGTTACTTATGTTAAAATTTCGGCCTATTTTTCCAATCCAATATTATTATTCGTATATAATGCAAAATTATGTTTAACCGGTGACAATGCTAATATTTCAGAAAATGTTTATATGACTAAATCTAAATCTTCGGGTAATAGTTTGTGAAATTATTTTTTATTACTATGTTATCTCTAATAATATGGTCGTTTCGTCAACCCTCATTTAATTATAATATAATAAAAGCACTTTAAATTCTTGGAAATGTTTGAGTCCATTTAAAAATCAGCATTTTCGTAATTACTAATGAAACAATAAGCGTAGCTTTTGTGTAAGTCAAAGGCGATGTCTCTAAAACAAATTAGTATGTCGTAAACGTTTTCAGCTGTTAGACTTAAATTAATTTAATGGACTGAACTATTTTCTCATCTGATTTTTATTTATTTTATTTATATTTATCTGAATACTTTTCTCCCTTCAGTTTTCTTCTCCCCGGCAACCATAAAACGATTTATTTTGTGTCAGTAGGCCAGTGCTGTGCCATTCTATAGTGTTATGAAAATACAGTTTTTGAAACAATTATTTTAATTAATCAATTTATATAATTTGTATTACATTATATCGGTGTTACAATTCAATTTTAAAGTAAGTTACATTTTTCGCGCTTTTTAAATAGTTCTGTTGTTAACAGTACATATTAATAATAAGATTGTTATGAAAGAGAACACATTCTTATTGTGAATTTGTAATTATTCCGAATATAATCAAGTATTAATTAGAAAGATATACATATAAAATCAATTTTATCGAAAAATATTGTTGTTGAGCTAACGGGGTTCGAACCTGGATCTCTTTCCAAACCGGGGAAGGTGCATTATCCAATTATGCTACAGCGACAGTACTTTTAACGACGAATTTTCGAACCTATATGTTACACTTTTCAAATTAATACATATATCGCTCCATTATTTGTAGGGTCTGCTATCGGTTTACTCAAAGGTATTTAAGATTCCGTAAAAACAAAGTAGATGGCTTTCAAATAATGGAACGATAGATGTATTAATTTGAAAAGTGTAACATATAGGTTGTAGGATAGTTGGATAATACACCTTCCCCGGTTTGGAAAGAGATCCAGGTTCGAATCCCGGTAGCGCAACAACAATATTTTTCGATAAAATTGATTTTATATGTATATCTTTCTAATTAATATATTTAAAATAAGATTGTAATTATATTTTGGGAGCTCCTCGTAACTTTCTTCTACTTTTATGTTTAAAATTTTGAAAATCCCTTATTGCGTTATTACGTTCTTTATTACGCTCGTTCGTTGCACCCACACACTGCGAGGAATCCCGGTATAGTGACGGGTAAAGTGCAAGTAAAACAAAGCGGAGTATTAATTTGAAGACTTCCCAGTGTGCTGGTACTTTAAAATCGAGAGTATAATATTAATGAAGTCATGAATGCTGGAAGCGTGAAGCGGTCGGTGGTACATTCATCCCTTAGATAACGATTTTAATTATTTATGACTTTCATTATAACTTGATGATGGACCTTGGCTATGATGATACGACGGGTGTATGGAAATCTACTTCGATCGCGCATCAAGTAATAAATGTTACATAAAATATTGTAAATGTATCAATTTTTGTCTTTTGCGTATTCGCGCTGTGTAATTAATTAATCAATCAAGTTGTTAATTTGATATCGAAACCAAAATGAACTTAATATATTTGGACGGTTTACTTAACAGTTTATGATCACTTGCGATGAGGGTGTCGTACGGTTACGAAGATTTAGCGATTTACACAAATTTTTAAATTTATTAAATTATTATATTTATATCACAATACTTCTTGATTGTATAATGTTAAATAAATATTAATTTGAGACTATTTAATGAGTATCTACTACTAGATGCTAACAATATCTACAGGTAAATATTAGAAACAATAAATAGGAATTTTTTAAACTTGTTTAATTTTTATTGCTTAAGTGAAGTTTACCACATAAATTTAATTTAATTATGGTTGAGCTTCAACTTACTATCACAGATGATCTTCTCGACCATATCGATTTGGTTTTTAGGCATAACGTAGAGTAGGTATCTATAACGTACGTATTTATTTAAAAAATATTTTTTTATATATTATTTTAGCAAGCTTAATACAAGTGACATGTTGCCGTGAACTCATCTCTACTTAAAAATAAATGATTTTTTAATTTAATAGTAGAATATTTAGTATTTACAATATAATAGTATAGTTTGTACTACATTGTCCTGAAGAAGGTTGGGTCCAACTATAACTAGTTGATATTAGTGTATGCACATAATAAAGTGGTTTAAAACTAAATATTGTATTATTTAATTATAATGTCAAGCCACAACGTGTTTGCTTTCTTAGAAAATTTGAATGATTTTTTGACCATTTTTCTTCTTTACAGGTAAGCAGTCAAAGAAGATAATATATTCAATTGAAAGTCTCCGGTAAGTTTTCTTTTCCAATAATTTGAATAATTTAAGTCAACTTTTATGACTACCCAGAGAGGAATGATACAACTTATAATAAATTTATTCTGTAAGTAGGTACACAGCTATAAGTGCTCGAGATATTTATTACGGGTCTTTATGTATGTATTTCAAACATACTTTGGAGGTGAGACTTGCTCGATCGCCGACGGTGCCAGTTGACGAGCGGCTATAAAACTCGCAAATTATTATCAAACCTACTTATTGGCAAAATAAAAAAAAGTATTACATCATGCTGTAGATCGTACTTAATAAATAAAAATACATGCATCAAGTTTTGTGCCCCCAGAAATGATAAAACGGGAAAGAGAACAGTGTGTGCCATTTAAGGTCCCGTGAAAAATGTCAAAATTTATAATATTTTATACGTTATAATTGTATGAACAATACACGGTGATTATAAATGCGTCTTACGATAGAATGTGCTACTCTAACGTCAGGACTTTATGAAGGATTAAAAAAATGTTATACATAACTGAAATCTATCTGAATTTCACTTGAGTAAGAAATGACTTCTATAGTCGATTCATTATAAAAAATTAAAAAAGATTTTGCACATTTTTTTACATTGTGAATGAATTTTTTACACGACCGGCGTACAAAATTCATGACTCGTATGCAATTTTTGAAAATATGAGGAAATTTTAGTGTTACGAAACGCGTTTAAATAATTTCTGAGAGCGAATGCATCATGTACAAACTGTGCATAGCATATCGCTTTGTACTCGCGTCCGAGTTCTCATGTCAAAAAGAACACCTGGTCTTATTTAGCACACTGACCGTAAATCTGCATGTACATATAAGGCATAGTGAATACTTTTTGATTCAGTTTTTTGGAATAAATCTGCCGTATAATTTATATTTGATGTTTTATGTATGTATTTCTGCATGTTTGAAATGGAACAATTATTTTGGTATAAATTATTTAAAACTTTGTTTTTAACTATTTTATGAGTTATATTAAATACACCAACCAGTTTTGTAAAATACAATTTCCTTCATCAGGTTTTCAAATCAACTAACTAAAACCATATACGTTAAATTGTTCTAAAGTTTTTAGAATTCTATTAATAATAAAATAAATTAAAGATGATAAATTTAATAATTCCAGTGTTTATAAACTTTGCTATAAAGATTGTACTGCTTTCTATATCGAAAAAACAGGTCAAAATTTATCAAAAGAGTCAAAGAGCATTTAAGATGTTTAAATAGTAATGGTTTTTCAGAATTTTCCACTTATTTATAAGAAAATTACCATACTACTGATAACAATTTGGGATTGTCTGTTTTACATATAAACAATGTTGGTCTTAAATTTAATAATTTGGAATCATTAAAAAAAAGTAAACCGTGTAAAATTAACCGAAGTATTATAAATAACTGAATTTTACCTTAAGTCCCATTTAAGTTAGGTACTAGATTTTTTTAAAAATAGAATTTAAAAACATTAGACCAATTTGACACATATGGTTTTAGTTAGTTTATTTGACATCCAAACGAAGAAAATTGTATTTTCCGAAATCGGTTGATGTATTAAATATAAATATAAAGTGGTTAAAAATAATGTTTTAAATAATCTATATTAAAGTGTATAAAAACCACAATGTAAAATTTGTAACAAACATGAAAAAAAAATATATTTTGGTTTTGGCGTCATTATTTATTTCGTTATTCAATTTATTGACATAACTTTACAGAGAACAACTCAATGTACTCCGTTTACCTGCGCTGTCCACGTCCGAGGGTCCGCGGATGCCCTACCTCGGGCCGCTAACCGTGGGATTCTCCCTTATCCTCGAGTCTAGTACGCGTCTGACCGAACATCGTTGCCCGCACGACGATGGGGCTTTATGTTGCGTTCATCCGTCCGTCAGTTGCAATGAAGAATACTTCCCCGTTGGCGTACGGCCGTCAAGTTTTGTGACCTCTGACACTAACATCCGATTTATTGCAAACTAGCCTTTATAATATGTATATAATCTTGTCTCTGTAGACTGGTCCAAGCGACCCTCATTCACTGGGGAGTGTGGGTAATGACGTACCTACAACAATTTGCATAAGCAATTGCTTCAATCTAAAAAGTTTTCTATGCACCACGCTCGGGGGAGAAGATTACCTAAATACCAAATTTTCATTGTTCTATAAATGTTTATACTTCTCGCAACCCTTTATTGCGGCTGATGCCCGCAGCCCGGAAACTTTTTTTAGTACTAACGCAAGAACATGTGTAGCGTGGTATAATTCATGTGATACACCGAATGTTAAATATTGCAAAAATATACTATATAATAGAATATTGTTGATCACATTGTTGTAAATCATTATTTAATCATAAAAGTGCACGTACACCGAATAAATGCAACATCAATATAATTTATTTTTCTATAAAGCTAAAGGACATCATAAAACACACTTTGGTGGTTTCCCGTCCAGTTGTCACCGGGTAATCGTCGTATCGCTTTATTAAATAGGTGCGTCTATATGCAACTGGTGTTTCTTCTCTTTGTGCATGGTTTTCTCGAGGAAACCTAGGCCGACATTTCGGCACGGTAACACGTGCCATTGTCAAGGCATTGCCTCAAAAAATTACGATACAATTGTACTTTTTCGCCTGAGATATAAATCTCCCAGTTGAGTTAATTTTAGTTCGAAGTCATCCATTATTTTACTAATTCTGTATCTTCTTTCATATGTTAGTTGCACATACTATTGCTCGCGAAAACCTCATTGAACATTGTATAAGATAACTGCGGGTAATACGGTCTAGCTAAGAGAGATTTGAAATAATATTAAAAAATACTCCAGATAATCAATATTTTTCATTGTTATCACATCTTACAGTATCATAGGAACAAATTATAAGCTAAAATGTCAACTTCTAACATATGCGATAAGAAAATTTTAAACCTTTTTTAAAACAATACGCATTGGCCTTATTATGCTTTGGTGGGGTAATAAGGTCTTTGGCTGTAACATATGTAAACATTCGAATTACAAACTATATTCTGTACTTAAGATCAGAAATAAAATACATATTGTTATTTCACAATGAAATCTTTCAGCAACACGACAATTTGCCAAGGTCAACAACCAGCATGACTGACACTCAAAAGTATCAAAAGATCTTCTGCTGATAAACCAACGCACTCATCGTGATACCATTTGTCGTATCTGGTGCATCTGTCTCATATCGGCAATCTCATCCTTCTCACAACCATGACGAAACAATTCCGTTTTCATCTGTGAAGAATCAGCATCCTTTCTAATATCAGATGTTACATATTTTTCTTTATAACTATTCATAGGCCTTGATGCCCGCATGCACGAAAATTAAAAATTTGTCAGTAACATCTAAGTAATTCAACTAGAACCATAAAACGCATGAATTATAGAAGACACAGAGTACAAATTTACATATTTTATTGTAATATTATCAAAATTACTTTAGTTTGTTTCTGACAATTTTTTATTATTTTACTGGCGCGCGCTCTTCTCGTAAAAACTAACACGACACTGGCGACGGACAGCAGAATCACCTTGTTTACGCCTAACGTATGTTTGTGAGTAATATTTGCTTGTGTGTGTATTTTAAATGTGATTTTTGCTTATTTGGCTTTATTACCCGACAGGCCTTATTACCCGCATGTTATTATTGTATTTTATTTCAATATTGATTTCCAGCGACAGCTTCATCAAAATGTCTATTAAAAATAGAACGAAAACTTGAACAGACCGTTGAGTAAGATGCAAAGTTGTATTTTACTTATTTAAGAGATGTCAACATCAGCAGGGGTTTAGGTACTAAATTTAGATTAAGTTATTAAAATTGTTAGTTAATAATTAATAAAATTGCTAAATTGCCTTAGTTTTGATAATGAAAATTTGTTTACTTAATAAACAATTTAGAAAAATGTAACAATTTTTGTACGGTTTTATTAGGATAAAAAAAGTCATCTTATATTTTAACATCTAGAAACCGCTTTTCTGTTTTCCAAAACATATCAAAATTGATTTACGGTGTTGTTGCGGGGGAGGTGTCCAACGTTAGTTGTTGCCGCCAGCAGCGATGTCCTCATCATACATCATCACACCTCTGGAATAGCTTTGCTGTTGTCTGCTTTATTATTATTATTTTTTTATATATGTACGTAATAAGATTTAAAAAAATAAATGTGCGCAATATTGAAATTGAACGTATTGTAATTTAAATTTGCGGAAAAATAAAATGTTTTTCAGATTGTCGGTACAAAATTAAGATATAAATTAAAAATTAAGAAATATATCAACCGTGCAATACATCAAACAAATGTACACCGTTTTTATGATACCATCATCTCTCACGGAGGCCCCACGCATGGAACTCATTGTTACGTTATTGGGGATTTATTTTCAGAATTGTTTAATAATGTAAATGTTATAATTTTGATGTGTAAAAACACCATATAAGTTTTTATATACAAAACTTTATTAACACTTGCGTTTAAAGAATTGTATTAACTTAAAAAATATAACAGTCATTCATTCACCAACATTGGTGCATTATGGAGCTGAAATTAAATTTATTAGAAGAACACATTCTTATTGTGAAGTTGTAATTGTTCAGAACAGACGGTCTGTGATATTTTAAATATGAATTAAATATATTAATTAGAAAGATATACATATAAAATCAATCGTATCGAAAAATATTGTTGTTGCGCCACCGGGATTCGAACCTGGATCTCTTTCCTTACCGGGGAAGGTGCATTATCCAACTATGCTATAGCGATAATTTTTGAACCTATATGTTACCAAATAATGGAACGATTAAATGTATTAATATCAAAAAAATAACATATAGGTTCGAAAATTGTCGCTAAAAATATTTTCGCTGTAGCATAGTTGGATAATGCACCTTCCCCGGTTAGGAAAGAGATCCAGGTTCGAATGCCGGTGGCGCAAAAAACAATATTTTTCGATAAAATTGATTTCATATGTATATCTTTCTAATTAATATATTTAATTCATATTTGAAATTAAATTTCTCCACGCCGTTTTAGCCGCGAAGAGACTTGTGAAGTTATTGATTCACTTTCGAGTACATAAATGTTTAGTAACTGAGACAACTTCGTTACAAACCAAATATCTTAAACCGGTACAAGGTCGCATTGTAGCGAGAAGCGAACACTGGAAGTATCAAAACGTTTCCATTCTATGATTAAAGCTTGCATGAATAAAACATCACATGCGATAGTGGAATGTGTGAGAGCAAAGGCACGGGGGGGAAGGGGGGCGTTTGGGGGAAACGTTTAATTGGAATACCGATGAAATTTCCAATATGGCAATAATTTCTTCATTTTTTTATGAAAATTCTTTTGAATTCCCACACACGTTTTGTCAGAATTGTAAATAAAAATTTTCAGCGGTGCCTTGTTTTTTAATAAAAATAATTCATGGAATACTCAGAATTAAATATTAAAAGTGAACCACTTGTTCATCCATCTCAAGAATTATAATTTTACACTAAAATAAATTAATCGATAGATAAAACAGACGCCGACTGTATTATTTTGGAGTTTAAATCTATTTTAACGTTCGTTTTTGGCGTGCATGGATATTGTGCCTCATCACTGCCATGTCAGAGATATAAGCATTTTAAAAATAAATCGCCATTATACTATTATTTCGATTAATTGAAATATTTTCTTGATTAAATATTATATATTGAATAGAATCAATTAAAGGTCATTGAATTTCGTAAATATTTATTTCGAAGTAATATTTTCCGTAAAGGTGCAGAATTTACACATATTCCTTGAACATTTTTGACTCGTAATTTAATCAGGTAACCGCCCATAAAATATTGTGGACTAGGTCTGTTACACCCTGTATTTTTCTCTATCCAGTAGCGATGGTGGTTTTCTTTGGGTTCCAAGTTGATAAATTATAAACTATATTTTCATCACCTTGCCAATTTCGAACTTTTTTGGATCCTTAGTATATTTAATAAGTTCATTAATACTATCAAGATATCTCCATGTTTTCAGATTTGTATTTATATTTTATCGGTTCCAACAATTTTACAATAACATTCAATAACAATATTTAACGTCCATGATAACTTTCTTGATATTTTAAGAACTTAGTGAAAATTAATTTCTATCGTTTTTGAGGCGTTATTTTACGTACGATAGTTGCACCTATCTTCTGCAAAACTTCTAAAAGCGCCATCTGTTATTTTACGCGTAGGTCATATTTTAAAAATCAATGTTTTATACAACCGCAACCACATTCAAACGAATCATATCAATCTTTTAGTGAAGTATTTAGGTTACAAAAATGTAGCTTAAATGTCTTCGAAGATATTAGAAAGACAATAAATGATCGATGCTACTTGTTTAAGATGATATACTCGTATTTTGATACTACAGATATCCATAACTATGAAGCGAACCCCAAAGGGTCCCACCCTATCCCGGAATCGTTTTGAGAGATGTTTACACTCGTTTCGATTCCACTCAACAAAGCAACGCGTTCAATATTTAAAAAAAATCTTAATAACTTTTTCTTAAGAGTATAATTTAAAGTTAGAGCAGTTAGTTACTAAAACCTTACGGCTTTCCTTCATATTAACTTTTTTCTTTTTCTTTATTATATGGCACAATTATTACAGTTATTATTACTATTATTATTATTATACATAATACCATCATAGGTTGGCTGCGGTATCATCGCACCAGAGCCATTCCAGTACAATTTGACGTGAGACGCGTTTTCATATTAAATTCAGTAGGCAGCCAGAGAGAAGCTATAGAAGTCATGCACCTCTAAAAGGGGAAGGAAAACGTCGCATTTATGTATTAAAGACGACAGTCCGGTAGAAATTCACCCTGCCCAGGTCGCAAGAGGTGCGAGGGAGAGCCAGTGGAATGCTCCGTTAGATCTCCCTTACCACCGCTCTTCCCGGCATCGTCCATCCCAGCAATCCCCAACGGGAGATCCACACCGTAATAAATTTCCAGAAAAACCGAAATTCCTTTCATTTCTTAATCCTTCTAATCCCGCAATCATGATCTCACGCCCATCATTCATAATCACACAGTCCCAGAGGATGTACTCCATAACTAAATAATTATTATCTAAATTTAACGTATATTATTTATTTATATTTTTCATATTGAAAAGGTAAAACCGAACGTCAAAAATCATAATGCGAAAGTATCATATATAGACGTATATATGACACGGGACTGATCGAGCGTAAGTCGGCGTCTACCTATGGGTAGTTGGGCGACCCCGGCCCAACACTATCCCGAAGGATTTCAAATATTTTAACAATAACACTTGATGCTTCAGGGGGCGGAAAATAGAATTTAGTTATGTAAGTTTTGCGAAATATTGCGATCCCCAAAAATATATTCATTTTCAGCTAAATATAAAAATTGGCCATTATGTGTCGATACTTCTGCTGGGCCAGGCAGCGAAGCGTTGGCGCCGTATTTAAGTCTGCCTGACTTGCCTGTCGGGATATAGATTATTCTAGTATTGGTAGTAGAAGTGGATATAGGTTGGAAATAATAGTACAAATTGTGTGTAAACATATTTAGGTATGTACGTTGACAAAAAATAATATAACTGATATAAATATATCATGATGTATAAAAATAATACCAGTGATAATAGTTCGTAATAAACTAAAGAATAGTACATTTTAACAAATTGATAAACAAAAAGATTTTTACACTAAAATAAACATAATAAACTAAAAAAATAGTATACATTAAAAAAACTGATAAACAAAAGAGTGTTGAACACTGTACATAAAGTGGAAATGGTAAGGAGGGGAGGGAAATGGGATGCAATATATACTTTTTTTAAATATAAATATATATATATATACGCATGTATATACAATTTATGTCAACAGTTATTAAAAAGTTAGCGTAGTTTAATTTTAAAAGGAAGCAATTTATCGTTGAAAATGTCCAAGTTATTAGAAGAATTTTCGGATTATATGTTGACGTAGAGCGGATCACAAAACAAAACATACTAAAAAGTGAGTTGTTATATTATTTGAACCTACTACTATACTAAATGCCCATAACAACAGTCGCGAACCTTTTGTAAAATGTTATAATATTTTCTAATCCACTATTTTTAATTCTGTTTCGTAACACAGTTCATCCGGAAATTCCATGTTAAAATATAACAATAATAATGATATTTTTCTACATTGATTTGTTACTAATATTCAATCAACCCGCACCGTGTTGGTGTGTTCGGAAAAGACTAATAATATAAATCAATTTAAATTTTTTAGAATGCTTTTAGAAGAACGCGACCGTTTATTTTATTTCGAAAAGGTTAATTACACATTTTTAAATAAATTTATTAGACACCCCCTCCGACTGTGTGCGGTGTCCGGTTGGTTCCGCCTGTCTCCCCTCCCCCCCCCCCGTAGCGTATTTTTAATCTCGGCGAAAAATTTTCTTCGCGAGTGGCTTTTTACGATGCGGTCCGGAGATTCCTTGTTTTTTTTTTTTTTTGTAGGTTTCTCAAATTTGACATTTATTGCCTAAAGGTAGGCTCGGGGCCAGCGCATTGTAACCTTCACGCTGGGGCCCGTCCCGCGGCGCTGGACGCCCGAGATGCCGGGCTAATAATAATGCTATCGGGCTAATCCGATTATATGGGTCAAATCTTTAATAAAGCGGACGTCCCATCGGGTACGATATTTATTTGCAACCATCGACAGAACCGCGCGGAATTAATGGCATCCCTGTCCCATTTGCATTGATATGGAAATTTGGGTCGTGAATATTTATTCCCTTTTTCGCTACAATTATAAAGGCGAAAAGTAGACGACCTAATAACGTGATGCAACAATTACATCGAAACATTTCTACATTGTGTCCTAACCTAACAGCGAAACTTTGGAGCGTATAGATTATATATTAGATGTCATCCCGAGACAGTGAAATTGTATTGACCTATATTCAATTTTTTATTTTAAATAAAACAATATTCTTAATTGAAATGGCGGTTACTTTGTGGTGTTGCTTGATTATTTTAATTTTCACAACAAAACCTTGTATTACACACACACACACACACACACACACACGTTGGGTTTTTGTCACTACTATAATTTTGACATCATCAGGTGATATCTAAACTACACAGTATTATAATCTATTTAAATTCGGAGAAAACACTAATTAACAACATAGATTACAATACAATGTTTGGTTTTAGAAACTATAATAATGATAATAATTTAACGTGTGTGAAGTACAAAGTTTAGTTGTAAAAATTAAAATAAAACTATATTTATTTCGTAATATTGTATCTAGAAGATGTGCTTATTATAAGGAGAACACATTCTTATTGTGAAGTTGTAATTATTCAGAACATAGGTCTGTGATATTTTAAATATGAATTAAATATATTATTTAGAAAGATGTACATATAAAATCAATTTTATAAAAAAATATTGTTGTTGCGCCACCGGGACTCGAACCTGGATCTCATTCCTAACCGGGGAATATAATGCACCTTAATGAATGATAATGAAGATTAGATGGATAATGCACCTTCCCCGGTTAGGAAAGAGATCCAGGTTCGAATCCCGGTGGCGCAACAACAATATTTTTCGATTAAATTGTTTTTATATTTATATCTTTCTAATTAATATATTTAATTCATGTTCTTATTATTCGCAAACATATGACTAAACACAAAATACTCTAGTAAATCTAAGATAAACGTGTCATGGCTATTCTGAAAAGAATTTCAAGAGCTTAAAAAAACTCTTCGACATTTGGACCACCGCGACCGGGTAGAAAATGTGAAGTAGTGAAATTATTATCGATCACGTCAACAAAATTTTCGCTGAAATCTCGATATTTTGACATGCTCGATTACCGTGCCTATTACTATTATATACTGTGTTATATAGTTACATAGTGTTAATATAGTATCCGAATAAAGCTAACGATTCAGGCACTAGTAACGATAATCATACGATCTATCGATAATTTAATAATATTGGCGATATACACTGGGATTTATATTATTCAAAATATTTAAGATTATTCAAAAATTTCAAATATTTATTTGTAATTGATCGATCGATTAGTTGGGCTTATTTCAAATTTTACTCGGCGTTTTTAATGTAAACCTTTTTTGAATATATTTTCTCTAAATAACATCAATTGATTTTTTCCTGTTCAAAATGATTGTTTTTTGTTCATATTTTTCACAGCGTACAAATGATATTTTGTTTCGAGAATAATGAGATGAAGAACCATTGTTGTGGCCGTATTATAGCTATTAATCCTCAGCGGTATCGGTAGAGATTATTGCCTAAGTGCTTTGTCTTTAGGCCGCACAACTGTTTCTCAAGATTTTGACTAATTTAACCACAAAGCGAAAGCTAAGTAACGTAAAATGATAAACAAAACATTTAGGTAAAAAAAATATGTTATACCTTCAAATGCCAAAATCGCTCTTTGAATTGAAATACAGGCTTCTTAACAATTTAAAACTTCTTGTGATTTTACTATTTCACTTCCCCCATTTATCTGGCGACTTCATACTTCTGTTTATTTTGAAATCCGATTACCGGTGGTGTATCTCAAATGCAAAAACAGTTGCTCCTGAATTATTTTAATGATGATTCAAGTATATAAAACATTTAATTCAAAATTTTGAAACATTTGGGTGAGTTTTAGTTGGTTGGTTTTTGAATTTTGTAAAAACATGACTTATCTGTCATCATAAAACATATCATACTACTTGATATTCATGTATTTGATATTAATGTCAAAATGTATTCAAGGTATTTTTAATTTTATAATTTTCATGAATTTATTGTAATTTTTTATAACTAACTTACCATCACGCCGTCTCCCCGCTGTGGTAGGCAGAGGACAGAGCGCCACACTCTTCTGTCCTGACACACAATTTTCGCCTCATCCGCATTCATACACCTTCTCATACATGTTCGCCGATTGTTGAGGCTTCTATCAGAAGCATTCTCCATTTTCTAGTTTATCTGGTCGTGCCAAGTCTTCCGCGGACGTCCTCTATTTCTGGTGCTATCAATACTTGCGTCATATACCTTTCTTACAATTCTCTTCTAATTCATCCGTTCTATATGACCAAACCACCTAAGTGATCCATTCTTAATCTTACTCACTATACTTACATCAGTTTTACATTATTTCTGATACTCTTGACTCATTATATAATATGTACCTTATATCTTTATTTATATTATATATCTTAATCAACATATAATATAAATTTATCGTTGAACACACTGATTTTGGAACTTTTTTATTTTCTATATAAATTTTAATGTTTTATTTCTTGCTTTTACATAATTCTCAGCTATTATAACTATTATTATTTCTACTGTTCTCAGTTTATTACAAATATTATTGTCATAAAAAAGTAAAATTAATACCTAAATATAGTCTTAGTATCCGACATGAATATATGAAATATATACAATTGAAATATAATATATTGATTAGCTAGTGTAAAGATCGCGATGTTTCTAACTTCCGCAGAATTCGTAATAAAGGATGTGTTTACCGTTTATTGGCGACTAAAATTCATCTGCAATATCTGGCTTGTTATTATCGTGTTTTTATTGTTACCGTTTATTGTGCAATATACTGAATAACGATCCGTTAATTGCGGCGCATTTTACTCTGTGACAAATGCTCAAAGCTCCAGTTGATCGCGACGGGGCCTTTTCCAGACCACCGCTGAAGCGCGTGTGTAGTATGAATAATGAGCGAAGTAGCGATTGAAAAATTCCTACAAAGTATACACATACTCTTTCCCATTCTGTGCATTCATTAACAAATATCAATCAATACAATTTTTCACGTGTGAAAATTTAATAAATACTATCACATCCCATTGTACCGTTGAAGACCAAAGTTATTAACTGAAATCGGATTCGTTATCTCTGGATCATGAATATGGATGGATGATCGACTTTACAAAAATATTTGTTTTTAATTATAATTACTTTACTGTGCAGGTTTGGAGTTTTTTTTTTTTTCCAATTCCTTTGAGTACGATACTCTGAGTACTCTACATGCGGCTAGATCGCCTAATCTACAACTACAAATGCATCAGCGCTAATCGCTTTGACACTTTTACAAACTACCTTATTATTATAAACATCTTAAGTGTTTTATATTAATACATGAATTGGAAGGGTAAAAAATTACTGATAAAAAACCCTCTAAACAATTTACTGGAAGTTAAGTATTTCAAATTAATTAGGCGCGACACTTTATGTACAGTGCCGCCTTATTCTGGCATAATCCTTAAATATTTAAACTAAAATAAATACTACTAGACTTAAAAATATATTGTTTTTATTATTTTACATATCATAAACAGGTTTGGAGTAGGTACGCATGCACTATTTATAGTTTACATCCTATTATTAATTCGCCATATTATTTACAAATGGTGACTGTTGAAAATCTTTAAAAATTTATAACCTCGTTAATATTAGACCTAGACAAAAATGTTAAAATATCATTCATTTCACACATAAACGAACTATAGCCAAGTGGTGAAAATAACCAACATTCAGTGACAAGAAACAACATGCTGTTGTTGTTTTATTTTGAATGATGTAATTAATTTACAATAATACGTACATAGATAAAATAACGCTGATGTGCGCGCCGTCATTTTCAGTGGTGTGGCAACAAATTACCGGAGCCCGGGGCAAACAAGTGCACCGTCACCTATTTTTATTTTCACATATAAAAACTTACATATTAGGTACAAATCAATACCACTGGATGTCTCGAAGCGGAATTTAATAATCATATTCGGTATGTGCACTTGAGAAAAATATTATTTCAATGTGAACTTATCAAATATTTACAGACGTCCTGAATTGGTAGAAAATGTGACGCTGTCCTTGCGAAACTTTTCAGTTCACAACATAATATTTTCTTAATTAAAAGTAAAATATTGTCCACGTTAATATGGAAAATCTCGATAGCTAGATTTAGTAGCTACGGCACTGGTCTTATTATTTTAGACATTCAGCAAAATAACCTTGACTCCAAAATATATTTATGCTTCTACGTACTTGTACTTTATTTTATCGTGTTGATTATTTTATCTTCTTTAATAATATAAGCATTTTAGTAACGTTGCATATCAATTTACTACATTAACCTGAACAAGACGTCTACGATCGTTCAAAAGCTGTAGACCGCTGTGTGTATTTTGTGCCTTCCAAGAAAATACCAATGCGCAACGAGTGGATAACGTATCCGGACAAAATGTAAAACTAAAAATATACACAAGATGTACTCAAACTGTGCGCAGGTCATCAAACACGATGAACGTTGGAAGACTAGTATTGCAAAGGTATTCAAGAAGAATGAGAAGATTTCCAAGAAGACCAAAGGCGCACTGGGTAGATGAATTTAATGATCGTTAAGAACCGAGACGTGTGGAGACTTCGTGGAAAGACCATCAACCTGCAATAGATTGACACGGGCTGGTAATAACGGCCATGTTGATCATGATTTTAAAATTTCACTTTTTAATTCTTCGATCTCCGAACTATTGAAGGTTGTGACATGTGTCAGATGTCAGACCGTAATTAGCTGAATTTATACATTATCCCGCATATGTTACCCGGCGGCGGTACTGCCCTGTACCACTGTACGCATCTGGAAAACTACTGTACAAAGTTCTGTGCATAGATCAGAAAAGGCTGTACCGGTGAGCTCCAGTCGTCTCGGACCACCCTTGCCACTGAACTAAGCCCACCATTGTTCAAGAGTGTGTGGGTGACACTGCGCAATATCATCCACACCTTAAACAATTCCGCCCACATGCCTCTACCATGGCCAACCCAATAAGCCGTGGGGCAATGTACTGTAAACTGCACGTGGACGGGTATGCGATTCGAGAATAGGACTTCTCAGCCACACTCGGACTCACAATCGTGAACCATGGCAGATATCATCCTCGTAACGAAGGGAACCGCCGAAGAAGAAGGTGTGACAAAGAGCATAGATCATATCAAAATTCTTCCTTTCCAAAGATGAACCTCCTGTCCACTCGAATAAGTAAACCGTATATAACCATTTCTCGTTTATTAAAATTTGATGCTTCTAGGCATACATTATTTATCCATATCATGACATGTTTTCCAATAATAATGTAGGCACTTGTTTAAAGCAGGCGTACTGTTTCCTTATCGCGAAGGCCAGCCGGGACATTATGCGGTGGTCGTTTGTATGACATTCATTTCGGGTTTCGGTTTATACGAGTCGGCCAAATAGGTTTTCCCCCGTCAAATTATGAAAAGGACATTATAATGATTATAATGGCAACGTCCGCACAGAAAACGATAATAAAACATATACTGCCTACAAAACGTGTGCCCTTTATTCTGCTGTTTATTATATTATTACAATAATTAAACTATAGAGCATTCCCGTCTTTTTTGCAATGTTGATTACTCTAAACATTTCGTGCTCATTCTGCGAGAAAATACCAAATTGCACCGAAACGTAAACGAAAGCGTCTGCGAGCTAAATAAGTTTCCGTGCACAAGGTAACGAGAAAACTACGGATAATTAGTCAATAACATCGAACTTATAAAGAAGGAGAACACATTATAATTATTGAACAGAAGTTATAATTATTCAGAACATAGGTCTGTGATATTTTTTTAAATACTAATTAAATGTTTTAATTAGAGAGATATACATAAAAATCTATTTTATCGAAAAATATTATTATTGCAATCGGGATTCGATCCTGGATCTCTTCTTATCCGGGGAAAATGCATTAACCGATTATGCTACACCAACACAGTGCATTGACGACAAATTTTCGAACCTATATTTCAAAATGATACATCTATCGTTTGAATCCCGGTAGCAACAACTTTATATTTTATTTATATAACAAATTATATTTTCAGCAATATTTGAATATGTCCAAGAACACACAATTACTGGATTTTTACTTACAAAGGAACTGTTATTAAACAAATATCAGATATCTCATAGAGACAAAGCTATTTTTTATTATATTTAATGGAAAATATATGGAAATATGGAGTAATTACAGGGCTTACGACCTGTCTTCGGCTGGCTTAAGTGATCACTTTTTTTTATCCAATAATTGTGTGTTTTGGGACATATTCGAATATTGCTAGTATTATTTTAATTAAAGAGACGATCAAACTTTGTTTAAAATTCAAGTCAAGTATATCCAATTATATTTTTATTTATTTATTTCTTTATATGATATTTTACAACCACCTCGTTAATTTCTGATTCACACTCCCTTATCTCCGGTTACGTTCTAATTAGTGTTTCTTCACAGATAAAATGAATTATGTGTTTTACGATTACTGATTAGCGCTACTCCGTGAATAAAGAGATTATTACCTTATTCCACGGACGACAAAATATTTGCAAATCTATTGGAAAATTCAAAACAAAGGCAGAGTTTTTGAATGAGGTTTGGTGTCAGAGGTGATTAAAATAGTACCAAAACATATATAATTTCAATGCTTATGTAAAAAAAAAATCTAAATTACGTGTTTTCAATTGTCATATTATATTTGTTTATCACCAGTAAAAACCTGATGAGTTGACAATTATATTTGAAAAAATAAAGCATTTTGTTTTCTTACAGGTAGATTCATTTATCGCATAAGTATTTGATTTCCTTTAAATAAAAGATATTGCCTATTTGAGACTAAATGATACCATGTTATAATTATATGCTGATTTACATTCTTTAATAACAGATTTCAGCCTTTGCAATTTACTTTCTGCTGTAAGCCTTCCATATAGAGATGTTTTGATCATGAACTGTGTACCAATTTACACCGCCGATGGAGGTTTCCCCATTTTCGGAGAATTTATATTATATTCAATAGGCACCGTCAATTATTATTTTATGTATTTACTCATTTCTAATTAATAATAGACGTTATTCACTTATTAATTATTACGTACGTTATTAACACACTAACCATTAATAAATAAATATTTAATAATAATTAAATCTATTTTAAACAAAACATAGAACATAGAAAATCAGAATGGTAAATAAAATATTTGATAAAATTAGCTGAAATATATGTATATAAAATCAGCATGTATTGACAACACGCACAGAAGATGTATTATTGGACGAAAAAATATCCTTGGTCTGTGCGAAGTCAAAAGGTTTTAGGAATGGAAAGAATCTAGAAGAACAGGTTTCATATTTAAAGAATCTTTTTCATAAATCGATAAATAATGGTTGTAAATATTTACAACCATTATACCCTCCAGCTTCTTATTTTACCAAATCAACATTTAATGAGACAGGATAGACTAGTTGCAAATAAATCAGTACCTAAATTCAGAAACCTGTTGGTAGTGACGTAAACTTTTTTGTATAACATTCTAATTACCCACCGCTTTTACTTTATTCCGAAAAATATTCAACTTTGTTTTAAACTTTGACTATAGTTTCGAGTGCAATTCGACAACAAAATTAAATTCAATCAGGTAACGACCTTTTCTGGCAGGGGGTGAGGCGTGAAAGGGAGAAGGGATTTTGCGGTCTGTATTGGGAATATTGAAAAAATACACGAATATAAAGAGGATAACAGAAGAGGGTGGCATTTTATCCTTTTCCTTTTTTTAGCCTACTTTAGTGAGTACATAAGTACTCGTAAGCGTATGAGTACGTGAAAATTGCAAAAAAAATCGGAATATTACTGTTTATGTAAACGACTTCGATCACTGGTTCCCAGGTTTCCGATTGAAGTTAAGTACACATATGATACATGAACTGCACTAACCTGTTAACTTTGCTGTCCTTAGTTTTCGGCCGGCTGAAGTGCGCACTGGCGGTTTTAGGGCTGCCGGACTGGTCGAAGCACCGGATGATAAGAGAATGTCGCCTTCGTTGGTTTTTCTCCGATTTCGAAAGCGAGGCGGCAAATCACGCGCGCACACGAACCTCACTAACAATCAGAAAACCCAGTGGTGCCAACCGAGGTAATAAGTCGCGTAAACAATTACAATGACACCGATAACAGTATACAATTCCCTACATTATAACACATACTCGTATGTAAGTAATTCATATTATGTGGGTAAGTGTCTCGAAATGTTAATATTTTATTATTAATTAAAATAGCAAGAGCTGAATTACATTGTTATTTTAATTAACGTCCCATCTGGCGTGAAACCGAAATTATGGAGAGCATTAAATTGTTGATTCCCATCTAAAACACTTCTCCGCGCACCCCCCGACGGAAATAAAAATATTGAAACGGCATTTGGGAGAATCCTTTCGGTTCTTAATTTCAACAGTTCATTAATCCGCCGGGAGCTTTCACTCGAATGCCCATGATAAACTTTAGGCAATGCTCATTAGCGGAGTGGTTCGGAATAAATCACACCGTGTTTTCCCCCCACATTGCAATTTGTTTTACATTTTAATAATTAGGAGGGGAATATTTAACATTTTTCAGTGGGGTATTCGGAATGATTATTTTCACCATTTTGTGGCCATCACATTTAAACTTTTCGTGATTTGTGGCGACAGTTTCTAAATTCGAAAATATTTTGTGCACTTGTCTTATTTCACGTTAGATGTCATATTTATTTATTAAAGCCGATAACGTTCTTGGGAAAATAAAATGAGTGTCCTCACGTTTAATCCTCACTACCCTAGTTATTAATTTTTCTCGTGTGATAGTGTGTATATTATATTTTGAGCTTATCGGTCCACATTTCAGTAAACATCATTAGGGTTGATGTGATAATAATAAAAATGGGAAATGCTAAACCCCTGGCCACTACCAAAATCGACACACGTCAAATGCCTGAATAATCTTCATTATTGGCTGTAAATAAATGAGTGTTCCATAAGTCATATGTTCCGAAAGTCTAAGAACTGGAAATATATTTTTAAGATTTAGAATTGAGTGAGCTTTCTCTGTTATAAGAATATTAACTATAAATTGGTGAAAATATCGGTGAAAAAAAATTGGAAAAAGTTATTAAAGTCAAATATCCGTCACAGAAAAGATTAAAACAGATGATAAATATTTAAAAATGAAAAATTCGAACATCTTTATTATTAATTTTTTACGCCATTTCATTATTACAATACTCATAGCATTTATTTAATTTACTTACTAGATCGATTTCGATTAAAAGACTACCTATTACAGAGGGGCTCATGACGCAACCAACTACCGTAGTTCTTATCCGATTTCAATCAAACTTTTCTAAATTATTGATCTGGAAGATATTTCGCCTAAGTTTGACTAGTCTTATCAAAATCTCAATCGATTTTGTTTCAAAATGGCGGCCGTTCATAAAAAACATTTAAACTTTAAAACATTACAACTCTGTTAATGTGGGTCGGGTCCTAGGGAAATTTTTTTAACATTTCTCATTCTTTTTCTCGTGCTTTATTTGGTCAAAAAATATGTATCTTTTTTAAATTACAAAAGCGTAACTCAGTTAATATTAGACATAGAGAAAGAGGTAAAAACATTATTTCACACACAGACAAAATCTACCTAGCTCTACCTGAAATTGTTATTTAAATTTGAAAAAATGTCTCATATTCCTAATACTGGAAAAAGTTATGTACTTACTCTGAAACTGGACATCCTAGTAGAATAAGAAAAATAAAATAAATACCTACAACATTACAGATTGCAAGCCTGTCCTCTACTATTGCGACTAGTGATGAGCTAAACTGTTATTTTAAAACGTTATTGTGACTGTGATTGTGAAATTTGTGTTCAATTGTAACGATGATAAGTAACTGATTATTCATAATTCGGCGAGCAATCACCGATATACTGACAGTAACAGTCCAACGGTAAAATAGCAGTTACCAATCATCGTTATAAAAGAAATACCAAACGTACAATCACAGTGACAATAACGTTTAGGTCATCACTAATTGTGACCATTATTATTACGCAGCAAAATTACAAGGACGAACGCACACATTTCTCTCTACGTTTGTTGAAAGATAAAGATTTTGGAAGACAGTAGAAATACCAATCCAATCATTCAGTGAATCCACTCACCAGACTTTTCTCGTTCACTCAGATTCGTATGAAGAAAACATTTAAATAAACCATACATCTTTTTATTTTTTTTTCCACAATTTTATGTCTCACATATTATATTTGTATTTTCTACATTTATTTTAATATTATACTCAAGGAGGTCGTTACTTATAATTTAGCGGTTCCGAAAATATTTTAAATAATTGTACATAATTTTTTATCGCTCGCAGAAACTTCACGACTTTTATCGGATCGTTGCCCCTCCACCGACGATCATTTCAAGGCCTGTCTCACGATGGCTTTGCGGTTTTGGCGTTAAATAAATCAATGGCAGGCTTCAAAATATTTCCAGTGTCTGCATAATACTTATATTAACATATCTCGCCACACCGCATCGTATTATTTGAAAAATGTTAATTGGCCCTTAATTGCCGCCTTTTCCAATCCGAATTAGTCAAAGAAATATCACATTTGTTTTATTATTTATTTACGGTAAAAAGACCTTTTTCGTATAACTTTTGACTAAGGTGAAATAAACAAAAAATAAAATCAAATAAACGTTACAAATAAATCGAATTAAATTTTTGTAGTAATAAAATAAACAAGATGTGAAAAAAAATTTACATCACGCAATTAACAAGCTTATATTTTAATATATTAGATACAGGCGAATGTATCGCAATCTTGTATACTTACTTTAAACATTTTTTTAAAATTGCCTTAGTACTATTTAAATCATATTAGGTAGCAGGTTCGAATGCTTCGCTACAAATTTTGAAACTTTAACTTTAATGGATTCGAGTTTCGAGTTGAAAATCAATCAGGTATATAAAGCTTCTTAGAGGGAATTAATAGACCACGAGCAAACTTCCTTGAATTAATTTTAACAAAATGATAGGATCGGGAGTGTATTTATTTATTTCAAATATTTATACGGTACGGTGTACCATTTATAAGATAAAAATGTATGAAAACAATAATATCCTTTTCCTAGAAATAATATAACAATACATGAAAATGATAAGAAATATATTTAAAAAAATGCTTTACATTATATTAAAATATTTATGAAAAAATGACAGTGGTGTTTTGTGTTTTGTAACATTTCGTATTATTAAGTTGTTTTGTTGTGTGACAATTCCTTTTCAAAAATCTATAAAATGCGTGGAATTATGTATTTAAACGCAATAATATTTATATCTTACATTTAATCTTCCACATTGCAACACTAATACCAAACAAAACTAATTTTTCCACCGAGCACCCCTCTATATCAATTCACACCTAAACGAACTAGACATTTTCAATACTCCAGTTACCTCAATTAAATCTAAATTCAATACATAAACTTTAATGGCCTTTACTTTCCATTTTATTTTTATCACACAGATTTAATTCTCTATCCCATTTTCCTTTTCTTTTCCCCTCATCCTTACGTTCCCCTCGAACTTTTTCTCTCACATTTTTCTGCATTACAGTTCTTTATAAATTTTAAATTGTACTCACTGTATAAAGTATATTGTATTTTCTAAGAAAACATGTAACTGGTTTAATTATTGTTTAGCTTTTATAATGATTTTCGTATTTACTGATAAACTGTATGTTTTCCGAATAAAATAAAATATGATCTAGTTTTAATAGCTTGTTTGTCTAGTGGTTAAAATGCTAGCCTATTGATCTAGTGGTTGGGGGTTCGCGCCTCGTTCCAGGAGACTAGCAAGTCCTATTTTCATAGTATAAGCATTTAGCTTAGTTTGAAGATAGTGAGAATATTTATGTGACACGTTTTCCGTGTACGCATCTCTATTTTTTTTTTAAAAGTTGTCATGCGGTATATTATATTCGAGCGGAATGTGTCAGGTGTCACCGCTACTGTAGCACATGTGCATAAAATCTGTAAACGAATACATACACGAAAGCGAAAAATACACATTCTTAATAATTGAATAAGATAAAATGTATTATTTCCACACGCTTTAATTTTATTCATCAACGTCGCAATATTTTATAATTCCAAAGTCAAGTCATTTTTGCATTATTATTAATGTTGTAGGCGTGTATTATTAACCCAGCACACTATCGTGTGCGATGAAAAAGTATTGAGAATTTACTATTTAAAGATGAAAGCGGCTTCGTACGAGTGTAATGAGACACATTAAACACTAACATTAAATTTATCACTCGAGCTGTTGTTATGTAAACGAACACACCGGTCTATTTTTGTTTTCCCTCAGCACGTGTAGATTTGTTTTGTTTTCTAAAATAAATGTAGTGCTTAAACTAATTGTCCGCTGCGTACTTCTTCTTGCCAACATAACACCAATAAATATGCACGTAACTCATTGAATCATATATCATGTGCAATTCACAATACAATTATTTTAAGTTTGCTGTCATGCTAACATTCAAATATAAGACTTTAGGAAGCGTACGGAGAAAACGCTAACAAATAAATGTCAGTATCCTAAACAGTTAACTTAAAATTATATTTAAAATAAAAACGCCGTTCACTTTCACTAATTTGTTATTTATTATAACGTTTTTA
Organism: Eubasilissa splendida; assembly: GCA_031772225.1. Classification (NCBI taxonomy): domain Eukaryota; kingdom Metazoa; phylum Arthropoda; class Insecta; order Trichoptera; family Phryganeidae; genus Eubasilissa; species Eubasilissa splendida. The sequence goes on along the minus strand of CM062846.1, from coordinate 20,195,077 downwards.
ATGCTGACGCATCATCTTCAGTAATGTTACTAATACTAAACTTAAGATTAAAGTACTTCGTGCTACTTAGTGTTGAGGAGTGGAGAGGGGGGGGATTAGAGTTGGGTGGGTGTAGGGGCGTGGTCAACAAGCGCAGGTGAGGAGACATAATGGAAGGTATTTGAATATTGATGACATTTTTGTTACAATTAATCGTTAAGTTTTTTTTTTACAAATATATACTATTTGATAGTATTAGATTATGCTTCAGCATTTAAAACGTTATAATAAATAACAAATTAGTCAAAATAAATAGTGTTTTTATTTTAAATATAATTTAAAATAGTTTTTCACAAAGTTACACAAGATAAAGTTAATTTCAATTCAGTTTTTTTTTAGTTCATTATGTGCAGATTACGCGACGTTTATGATCCATTTAGTTAATAAAAGTTTAGTTATTGCCAGCCAATGATAAAATTATTTATTTATTTTATTTTACAAAACCAAACAATCACAGGTCCAATAGTACAGAACGGCGTACTTTATCTGCGCGAAAATTCTAATGTGGTTGTACGAAGCAAACACGTATAATATGATCGTACGCGCATCTCAGCCAAGAACAATACGATTCCCCTTTGAGACTGGAAGTTTAACAAAAATAATACATCTGATTTGTTAATGTTAAGTATCTTTAAAATTCCTTAAAATAGAATGCTGAAATAATGATACCTTACTTCATATTCAATGATGGGACGATTAAAATATGTATAGTTAAAATAATAAAGTATTGGAATAAAATAAAATACTGAGTTATAACTACTTTTAAAGGTGAAATATTTGCTGACTAAATCCTAATTAGAAAATCTGGCCTTCATAAGTGTAGAAAGACTGTTCATACTACATGCATTGCGAATTATCTATTGATTTCGCTGTATGCCATGGCAGACCTTTCTGTGGGACTATTAAAATCTAAAAGTTTCTCATACATTGTTTCGAGTATCCTCTTGTAGTTCAGTCGCTGTATCGCATTTAAAATGCCACGTTTATTTCCGACTTGCTTAACACATTTTTTTCCTGCATAGCCTCCTGATGTTATACGGGTGTTCTAAACGAAATATGCACAACTTGATATAATATAAATTCTCAACAAAAAAAAACTTATTTGAAAAATTGGTCTAAAATACTTCACTGCCGAGATACGAGAAAATATATTTGTACCTAATTTAAATTCTCAAAGAGATTAAATGATGATGGATTAAGATTGCGTGTGATGAAGAAAAACTCTCTAGGGCACGGAATCAAATTGTTGATTGCTACGAAAATGTATCAAAGTATAAGATTTAGGTACAAATATTTTTTTCTTACATCTCGCTAAAGAAGAATTTTACGCCAATCTTTTATATAACAATTTTTGTTCGGAATCTTATGTTAGATCTACATTCAATGTTATGAAAGTTTCATTTAGAACAGCCTGTATATCTTAAAACTGCAGAGAAATATAAAGATTTCTAACAAAGTACCAATTACCGATAAAGAATGCTCACAGGGGCGTCGAAAGGTATTTAAATTCACAAAATAACAGTTCTTTTTTTTTTTGTAAAATACATCATTATTAATTGCATATAGATTCTTGGGAGTTGAACTTTTCTTGCTTTTGTTGATAGGAACCGGTACATGAGTGAAAACTTATGTAACGATTTCGGGAATGGGTGGGGGTGGAGTCCTTTCGATGCCTTTCGATTTCTCACAAAATAATAATTACATATTTATATAAGACGATATTAAGAAATAATAAAAGTAAACATCTATATTATAATATATTTTTTATATCCAGCTAACTTATACCCTCCTCCATATTTATAAATTATTGGGTAACAAAAACATTATGTGTAAAATGTTATTTTTTACCTTTAGATTTAGATGCTACTATGTTCTGAATAATTACAACTTCATAATAAGAATGTGTTCTCCTAATAATAAAATTATGTCAACGTGTTCAAAAATTTAAAAAAAGTGAGTTGATAATTCTGGCGTCTGCTATCAGATTACTCAAAGGTATTTGAGATTCTGTAAAAATATGGCACTTATAATAATAATATCAAAAAGGTAACATATAGGTTCGAAATTTTCTCGCTAAAAATATCGTCGCTGTAGCATAGTTGGATAATGCACCTTCCTCGGTTTGGAAAGAGATCCAGGTTCGAATCCCGGTGTCGCAACAACAATATTTTTCGATAGTATTAATTTTATATGTATATCTTTCTAATTAATGTATTTAATTCATATTTCAAATACATTATATTTATTATTTTCTGGTCCAATTCTCCCCATGTCTATAGACGAATCGGCCGAGATATTGGTCGTTACTCACACACGGCTCTGATATAAGACAGCTATTTAGGTTATCCCTAGCGCCATTAGAAATCGGATATTGGATTGTATGAGATACTTGCATCTTCCAAGCATTTATAGATACTTGGAATAGAGCTATTGAGATGAAATTGAATCTTTTGAATTCTAATATGGAAACTGTATATACACAGGATGTAACAGACCTAGTCCGCAATATTTTATAGGTGGATACATGATTAAATTACGATTCGGAAATGTTCAAATGTACATATTCACGGAAAATAATATACATTGTATGAGATTTTTACAAAATTATGTAAAATTTTAAGTCTTTGTACTTTATAATAAATATTTGCGAAACAATTTACCTATCATTTACCTAAATCCTTTAATTGTTTTGTATTCAATTTATAATTTGTATCTTATAATATTTCAATTGATGTGAGTGATTGCACAACTACGACTTTTCACATGGTTCGACATGGTTAAGATTTGACACATGCAGCTTGAACATCTCCCGCGCACAAGTACGGTTACACCATAACTCAAGTTATAATCGTACTCGTGCACGGTGAATACATATAACTGTGGTAGATTTATATCCCTCGCGCATAAGTACAATTATATTGTAACATTTGAGACAAAACCTTGACAATGGCACGTATTATATATATATGGCACTAGTGGCTCTATATATATGACGTGGGATAAAAGACTTACGTCCTTCCCTTTCATCGGTTAGACAGTGTAGAACATGAGATCCGCGGATTCTTTTACTTGAGCACACATACCCACCTCATTTTTGTCACATTCTGCTTTCATCAGGTGATAAATAAATAAGATGTTAGTCAAGTAAGACATCTAATAAAGAAAAACACAAGATTACAAGAAATAAAACAAATCCAGACGACAAATCCTCATCTCGTCGGGTTGGGCGCAAGTTAGACGTCCTTTTTGTATGGGACGCCAGATGTCTTAGCATCACATCACGTTTTGGCCCGCAGCATCCAGGCCGACGCGATCAGATTCGTAGACGTGATTTGTTGTAGATCATAATACAATTTGTCGCCTTCAGTGAGGCGACTGACTCCAAGGTAAATCCAAAGTAGAAAATTGAAGTTAAAAAACAGAGGTATGCATCAGTGGCATAAACCAGAAGGAAACGTCTTGTTTTCTGTAAAGATTATTTACCATGCAATTGGATTAACATGTTAATATTAAACTATGCACTAGTGATGGAACAATAAAAAATACTTACCCTCTGGTATAATGAATCACACACAGTTACATTTTAGTCTGACAGCTTCGACGATGATTTGAAAATGAACCATTGAATGTGATACCAACTTGAGGGTAACTATTTGTGAAATATCAAGGTGCTTGACAAAAATAGGTAAAATATACAAAAATACGTGATCCCCATTTATAACGTCACAATGTAGATATATTCTCATGTGTATGTGTAATTATAAATACGGTTTCATGTATCCTCTCCCCGTATGTTAGAATAAAGTTGTGAAAAAATGCTACAGCGGTAGATTGATAACGAATTTTTATGGAGCGGAACTCGTTCTTGCTCCAAAAACACAGCTAATTATTTTCCGTTCGGCCTTCTACGCGCGCTGCGTCTACAAACACGCTACGATCGCAGGTCGCAAATTAAAAGCAAACGCATTCAGAGCTTTTCCCGGCAACTTTATCCTAAAAAAATTTCATAAACATGTAATGTCAATACAAATTAAATGTATTCATTAAAAAGATATACATATAAAATCAATTTTATTGAAAAATATTGTTGTTGCTACCGGGATTAGTATATTGTATATTTTTATATAGTGTGGAATCGTGGACCCTCAAAGCAACGGAGACGTGGTACTAATATGCGCATACCACGCACGGCGTGACGGACAGACTCTCAACCATTAGCCTGGATGAATCCTTCAATTTGTTGGGCATCTTGTGAGAAGGTAAGATAACTTGGAGAAGCTTGTTTTGGTGGGACACGTCGTTGGACGAAAAGGAAGAGGAAGATCCCCCAGTCGTTGGATCGACCAATTGGAAAAGGCAATCGGCACAAAATAGTCAAAAGGGCGGGAGTTTATAGAGATCACGATCTTGTTACAAAGTTGGGTATTACATACACATATTGTTTAATGTTTTATCAGTTGGTAATGGCATAGACATTTATATAAACAAATTGAGGTAAATCAGGACGAGCAATCGTACAAGACGATGAGACACAAAACGAAATTTTTATGCGTCACCTTTGACAGTTTATATGAAAATAATGGTTGCCAAAAATTTAAAGGCACCATATTGTTTCCATTTAAAACTACGACGTTAGAGGTTGATTTTAGAGGGAGATAACAATGGCGCTAAACATACATATATGTAATGGTCGTATGCTAAAACTTCAAGTGTTCATCTGTTATAGGTACGTAGGTATTCTTATATCATATCTTCAACACAATTTAATCATTATATTTCAGATAGACATTTACATATTAGACTACATCCATTTCAATAATGTTTTCATTTGAATCATACGTACTCGTAATATTATAAACATCTGTTGCATCCCGGGATGAATTCTTCCCTTTCCCGGATAGGAAAGCTCCCCGTACGTATTTTCCTTTTATTATTTTTGTATGTGCCGCCCCGCCGCCGTTAACCATAAAATATGGCCTGAATATCAATACAGCGACAATGGATTACTCGCTTCGTCTAGAGAAATACTTCACATCTGTTACGAAAGAGCTGGAAACCTCCTATACTGAATTTATTTCTGCATTGCAAAGATTTTTCTTTTAGAAGTACTATTATTTTATTCAATCGTATTGAAAAAGGCACGTCTGGACTTTTAATTAAAAATCTAACCTCAGCATTCCGATTGAATCAATCTCGCCAGCCAGTATTGTACACATACTGTCTACTTATATTTCGGAATATTTCTTTGAAATAATGCTTACTAGCAGAAAGAAAAATTGTAATGTTCTTCATATCATTTCAGCATTACAGTGATAATAGATAGGTATCGATATACCTATATTATTGTTTTAAATAAAACGAAGAAAATAAGACTCAAATTATATATTCTTCATCTTGTAATAATTTTTAGTAAATTTATATTGTTAATATATCCGCATGTCTTGACCTTCTTAATATTACCGTTATAAAGTGAATATTGTCATTGTATTATAAAATCAATATAGAGTAGGTAGCATACGTCTTAACTTGCATTATTTAATAATGTTTTGTGTATATAATATTTTGATAGAATCAGAATGCTGAGATGGGAAGGGAAAAATATTCATGAGATTCTTGGGTGAAAAATATTTAGCAGCGAATAATTACTAATTCATGAAAATATTCCCTCCGGCAAAGAGACGGCTGGTCGGAGTTCATGAAATGAGTTTTCTGATCTATAAACGATTAGTTTTTTCGATTTATTTACGAACAGTAAAGAGTGGGTTTTGTTTACAAAAAAAAAGTACATTACAGTGATATAAAAAATAATCAATGAAATCTTAAAAATAAAACAGTTAAAGTTTTTATGAAAAATATTTCATAATATAAAGTGTATGTATGTATTGGGTTGATGCGAGTTCGTATTTATTATTTGTTTTTAAAAGCATGGGTACTTTGGATAGATTTTGTTTTGACACACCCCCTTATGTTAATGTTAATTTAATGTTATAGTATTGTTTTATTGAATACATCTTGAGTTATTCAGTTTGTGTTTAATTTTAGGTTAAAGAAAATACAAAATACCAAATACAAAAAAAAATCAACGATACCGTCATATCCTTTTGTTTGAGTTTAACTGATGAGTTAAAGCATGAATCAAATACCACTTCTAATACTACTGTACAATGCTTTCGTTGTTTTTGGCCAACAAATCCGTCGCCTTTAGGCCACAATTCGAGAAGAATCGGGAAAATAGCATCGAGTGATTTTTCAGCTTCAAGATGCTCATCCGTATACTGCTAATATTACAAAATCGGCTACTCAAGAGCTCGGTTGGGAAGTTATTCCACATCCGCCTTATTCTTCTTATCTTGCTATATCTGATTTTCATTTTTTCCACTCTTTATCCAACAATCGCCGAGGAAACTTTTTGAATGACGCTGCTCTTCGAAATTGGCTTGATGACTCCAAACCACCGGATTTCTCAAGCGTACAATCGAAAAAACGCCAGTATGTTGGGCGTTAATCGTAAAAAATGCAGAAGAATCAATATATCGGTGGCTTAATAACACAAAAACTTATCTAAAAAATGTGTTTTTTAGTTATGTATACAAATTTATTCAGAATAAATAGTTCCATCTGTTAACGCAAATTAATATTTTCCCAAAAATCATACGAAGAGAAATAATCTAAAAAGTATCTCAAGAATTTAAACAATTAAAACAACGACGCATCACCTGAAAAAACATTGTGTTTTACCTATTAGTATATTTAAAAGAGAAAATACCACTTTATATATCTGTTAAAATTTTGTTTGCTTATTACTTTTAATTAACTAAAAATCGATCTTTAATTTGAAAAAATTGGTACTGAGCCATCTATATATTGATTAGTTTATATATTTTGTTTATTTAATAAAATATATTTAAAAAAAACGCTGCGAACTTATACATCAACTGAATATAAAACAAACATATAAAAAGGAAATTATTCATCTTTTAAAATTATTGAAATAGTAAATACCTACGTATATGGTTTTCAAAATAAAACATAAAATTAATATTATTTTTCTTGTAAACTAATAGTAGGTATATAGTTATAAATATAAAAATAGCATTAGATAGAAAAACAATTAAAGTATAACACCGAAATTTATATTAAAATTCACACCAAAGACTGTAACTTGAGAAAACTCTTGTGACCAATGTTCATCAATTGAAGAAAAAGACTGTATCTAGTACCTTGGAATCATAATAGATTACAATCTCAAATGGAAAGAACATATTACTAATCTCACAAATAAAATAAGGAAAACTGCCTACATATTTTTTAGACTCAGAAACATCTTATCACCTACATATCTGAAAATAATATATTACGCGTTTGTATAGTCACATTTGCAATACGGTATTATTGGATGGGGAGGTGCATATAAAACTTCAATGTCACAATTAGAAATCACTCAAAAAATGATAATAAAAATTATTCTAAAAAAAAAAGGCTATCCAAGTATACAACTGTTCAAAGATTTTAAAGTACCAAAAATAGTAGACATATACAAAAAAAAAAAAAATTCAAATTTTCAAAATTAAAAATCAATTAAATTTTAGAAGCGAATTCCGATCTACAAGATATAGAGATCAAATTGATATCCCGAAACTAAAATATACCGCAACTCAAAATCAATATATTTATCAAGGTATCAAATTTTTTAACAATCTCCCCATCACAATTAGAAAAATTACGGACTATCATAAATTTTTAACTGAAGTAAAAAAAATATGTACACAGACTAACTGAAACATTAATTTACTCGTATATACTCCTCTATACATGAGTCTTACTCTCATAGAAAAGAAACAAATGTTAATATATATATATATATATATATATCCACTGATTATTCAAATGACCATACCCCGGTCACTACAGAGCGCCATCTATTTTTTGATATCGCCATTGTGGTCCAGTGTACTGGGCATTCACCTATCTCGTGCAGGTCTGTTTTGACATTATCTGCTCGTCTATGTCGCTGTCTTCCCCTCGGTCTTGATCCTGTTCGCTTGTGCACGATGGCTTTGTGCGTGTTACTGAACACTCCATGTTTCCTGAATTTTTAAATTTAACGCTAAAACACTTTACACGAATTGTAATATGCGTAGATCCGTAGTTTTAGTGAACGTGCGAATATCGTTGGTAGTAATTTATTTCTATTATTTTCGGGGTTTTTCTATAATCTCAAATCTTATAGAGATGGGAAAAATCCGATATCCATGTTTACAGCCTGTAAGAATATTATAACATACTAATATATACTTCGAAAAAACTAGTACGAAAAAATAGGGATACTGCTTACGTACATTTTTTATGATTCACTTTTATACTTGTACATTAAATAATCGTTTAAAGTAGTAAAATTAACTTATTTGTAGAGAAGTTACATGGGTGTGAAAAGTTAGCTATTTATGGCTTATTAATTTCTAGAATTATTTCAATTGTTCGTCCTCGAAACCAGGATATTTAACAAACTTTGAACATTATATGTTTTGAATTCAAATTCAAACAACAAAGCAAGCTTTGACAAAAACCAAATGATCCGGAAATGCCAATCATAATTAACTATATTACTTCTGATTGTAAAATACAATCGTGACATGTGAAGTTAAATTCTATATTTATCGAAATATATTATTGTCTATAGATTTTCAGTTGATATATAATATAACGTTAGACCTTTTTATCTTTGATCGGTGGCTTACATATCAACCATGGCAAATATCTATTTACTTTTATTTGCTTTTAAACATACTTTATGTTTGCGTAACATGCGATCGTCTCCGTGGACATACCCGAACTATAGTCCTAATTTATTAATTATTTTTATTGTAAAGTTGCAATTTTAGAATATAGTTCTGTGGTATTTTTAATGAAAATTAAATGAATTAATTAGAAAGATATACAGAAAAATTAATTTATCGAAAAAATATTTGGTTGCTATCGGGATTCGAACTTGGACCTCTACCTATCCGGGGAAACGTGTTACCGTTCTACTATAGCAATTGACTACGTTTACAACAAATTTAGAACATAGTATCTGTATATTTTTATAATTGATACATCTCTTATTCCATTTTTAAAAGCAATCAACTTTACATTGTAATCCCGGTAGCAATCAAATATTATTCGATAAATTGATTTTTTCTGTATATTTTTCTAATTGATAAATGTAATTTGTATTAGATTAATTAAATATGAGTAGTACATGTATTATTGTAACACCCAACTGTATAATACGATATGAAATGATACCAAAAATAATTGAGAAAATGTTTCTTTACATATTATGAAAATTCTCGATATATTACAATTTTCTCTAAATTAAGAACAAAATTATTACCGAAAGGTACGATTAATCTTCCACTGTTTTGTGTAAATACATATTTCGGAGTATTAGGGCGCTGGATAAATAAAAGATAACGTGACTCGATGGGCGTAAATCATGAAACTTATAAAGAAATCGCTCGCGATTCTTGGAAAAGGGTATCTGAGAAAAAAGAGGCTATTCACATGCTATCTGCTATTAATCCCCTTATTACTGGAAGTATTTATTCTAATTGAAGGGGTTCTAAGTAAAATTACCACTGGGTTCATTATTTTTAAAAAAAAAAATCATACTATTGGATTCAATTTTTCCAATATTTTTCTATTCTCTTAATATCAATCCCATATAAATTAATCAGTAAGAGATAGCAGCTTTTAATAAATATCATTTTAAAAATTTCCATTAAAAGTGTCGAGGTAAATAGTCCTAGTTTTGAGTAAACGAATGTTATTTTATTTCGTTACTTTAACAAACATAATATGTTATGTTTTTGATAAAGTTGACGATTGCCCTATTTAATTTGTTTTTCTGAATTGTTTATCCTATCTACAAGCTTTTAGTCATAAGCTGTGACAATTAACCCATCTTAATTAATCCCGAACGCTAGGACAGCTCGCCACCGCTGCCAATGAGGCAGATAACAAAGACATTCCTTTGACAATAGAGGCTGCCAGCTACTTGATGCGTGAACCTTGGGAGAAGCATCATAAAAATAGCTTCGTATCCTAGACTAAACCATTCGAGAATTTTCAATTATATAGTATTTCAAGTTTTTCGAGCAACGTATTCATGCAAGATGTCGGCCACACTGGCGTGAAGGACGACCGACTTGGTAAAGGAATGTTTTGTTTACTGACTTTAGGAAGTACCTTCTCTACCCTTCTTATGTAGATATACATTTCAGAAATGATTTATATAAATGGTCCGGTCCATTCGACCACATGTATTGTATATTTCAGTTTCTTTATGTTAATCTTGTATATTAACACAATGGTGAAAACAAATTTTATATATTCTGTTGTGTATTACGTTTTCAGAGATATAATTACATTTTTATTTACAATCGAATTATGATTTTATATAACTCGAATAAAAATACATCTAAACACTAAAAATTATTTGCAGTGCAGATAGCCTGAGAACATTATTTTTAAATATAAATACTTGGGAGGTATCAAATGTGAATTAACCAATATAAAAGTAAAGCGAGGAATATTGTCCTCCCACTATATCTGTTGATATCCTAGAAGGTACGTAGTTTGTCTTTCACTTTATTAATTTCTCTCTCGCGCCATTCCTACCGTTTTTTTGATAGAAATTCGAAGCATTGTTTGTGATACCTGAGTTTTTGTCGTTTCCGAGAATTATTTCCAGATCTTCAATGATGTTCACTTTGCACGAACTAAAAAAGTACGCAATTAAGTATTTGTGTTATATATTAATTAAGTAAAAATTGGAAGTTTATTAAGAATTCCAATACATACTCTGATATTCTTCTGTCGGGCGTAAGTCATGTCTGCGATCGCTCGCCGCACGAGATAGAAAAGCGTAACATAACGATCGTTTGATCATCGAATCCATTGATCAATCATATTCCTAACTTCAATTGTATTTGTTTACGCTGAACTAATTAACATCTGAATTTTAGCTGAGTGGGGAATTTCGTTCATCCATTAGTTAACTGATGGGTAATTGAGAGTATAACTTGCGATTACGTCGCTAACCTTTAAGAGTTCAAGTTTCTTCAGCATCGAGGAATTAAACTCCACTAGTTATAATCAAAGTTGCTTTTGATTTAATCATTAATTATCCATTCGTATAAAATTCGTAAAACTTTAAATGCCGTTTTATTACTATTTATTTATACTTTTAAAATTGAACTCCTTTCTTGTGTATTTTTGTGGTTAACATTGTTAATGATGTAAGTACATATCATACGTATGTTAACTGTTGGGAATCTTTTTTCTATATTAATATCTTTATATACCGGGTGTAACACTGTGCACAATATTTTAGAAGTACATAAGGAAATATTTAAAAAAATTAAAATACGAGTCGATTGCATGTACCTAATTTCAACTAAGCCAGAGATACAAACATTTAAAAAAAATCGCATTTATGCGATGCGACTATTTCGATTAATTGAAATATTTTACTGATTTTAAATTAAATATTTAATTTTTTAATAAACGGTCATCGAACTTTGAACGGTCAGAGTGTTATTTTTATTTAGATAATGTAGCTTGAAGCAAAAAAAGGTATAAAATAATAATGGGACAATTTTTCAAATATATATTTCGGTGCACGTAAAAATTTCATACAATAATATTTTCCTTAAGGGTACATAATTTGTGCACACTCCTGAACATTTTTGACTCGTTAGTTAGGTATCCATTCATCCATAAAACATTGTGGACTGGGTCTGTTATACCCTGAATAGTTAAAAAATAAATGTTTCAAAGGTAAATCATTTCAGCTTACTAAGTAACAGTTTTGTATGTTGATATATTTTAATATGTTTCCAAAATTAATGTTATTATTTTCAAAATTAATTATATGCTAATGTACAATATCGTTACCTAAGCAGCAATACCACAAATATAAGAATTGTATACTTTACAGGAGAGAGACATAACTAGTTTTAAATGATTTTTATAGTTGATTTTTGTAGAATTACTGAAGTATTAGTTACCATACTAGAGTTTTAAAGAGGAGCAGATTCTTTCTAAACTGAAACTAAACTAAACTTAGGTACGATTCCTTTGACTTGTGACAAGTTGACAGAGAGGTTACAGATGTGTGGTGATTAAATTTATTTAATTTGCACGTCCCTAGCGGATGCTATCGTGAAACTGGTGATATAGAAGGATTCCTCGCGAAAATTCAAATGCAATGATATAAATATCTTAATTTGACAAAAAAAATTGAGATATGCGGTGTTGCTGCTTAGGTGACGATATAAGTATTAATAAAAAACTTAATTCACAAAATTGAATTATAGTTGCATATAAAATATCTAACTTCGTTTTACTTATTGCATGCAATGTTAGGTACAGTACTTTAATATTAATTTTTCATTTTATTATATTTTATAATATATAATAATAATAATCATTTTATATAATATTAATATCATTTTATTATATATAATATTAATAATAATATTGATATTATCAAAAACCAGTAATTTTATCCGTGTCATGCGCTTCAGGAATCTGACTCCCCGGTTGAGATTCCTCGGCGGTTTCGGGTCCCGTCTCTCTGGCATCTCTCTGGATATCCGAAATAGATCGCTCCCGTCCCGATATCGCTCGCTTGCTCTTATTGTTTCTCTTGTGTGATGCCACTGAAACAATAGCTGGACTGCTGGACATGTATTATTGGGCCCCGAACCGCCTGGTGCCCACCAAATTATCGGGAATTTACTGAATATATCCCCAGATAATAGTTAGTTACATGTATATTTATCAGGGGCGTGCAGTGCATACAAGCAAAAAAACTGTGCATTATTAAAAGTTCTGAGAAACAAATATAAAATAAATAATTGGATTAACATAAACGAAGACATTATTTTACAATTAACGTCACCTGTGTACGACAACTCACCGCTGTACCCATGGCGCTCTTTTGTATTAGCCGCATCGAGCTATTTACATTACTATGCTCTGTCTTTAAGTTAGTGAATTACTCGAGTCATTTAATTGGTTATTTACTGTTCCAATCCGGGGAAGTACACTACCAATTGTGTTATAGCGCCAGTATTTTTCATGACAAATTTTCGAACCTATATGTTACACTTTTTCAAATTAATACATCTGTCGTTCCATTATTTGAAAGCCATCTACATTGTTTTTACGGAATCTCAAATACCTTTGAGTAAACCGACTGCAGACGCCAGAATTATCAATTCATTTTTATTAAATTTTGGACACATTGATACAATTTATATTATTAAGGAGAACACATTCTTATTGTGAAGTTGTAATTATTCATGTTTATTATGTTTTAAAACATCACAGACCTAGTTCTGAATAATTACAACTTCACAATAAGAATGTGTTCTCCTTAATAATTAGTTTATGTAATTAAAAGGTTTATGTATTTAAGATTAAATGCTTTTATATACTTTATTTTCATAGAAAATAAAAGTTATTGACATATTTTTCCATAACTTTTTTTTACATATTCTTATTAGATTTGTCGTCGGCATAATAGTTTGTTCATTACGAGAAATCAATAAAATTTATTTTTAAGTAATTTGTATGAAATACCTTATCTTATTCTATCGTTTTCAGCATCGAAGTATATTATCTCAGTAATTAAGTTACAACTATAATAGGTGTAAGCCCGTCAATAATGAAAAAAATAAATAATTTTTTCTAATTTCAAGAATGGTTGGTAGGTAGCGCTACCTTCTGGTATCGAATTAAATTATTATTGAACACATAAGAAGTTGGTTAGATAAATAAAACTTAGTTGATTTATTTTTTTAAAATGGAACGTTTAGAGATCAATATTTTTTATATCCACTAGCTAAAGTACCCGGCATTGCCCGGACAGTCAGTGGTTTTTCGAAATCTCATGTAGACAGTGACCTGCCTCTTATTAATTTTAAGTTTAGGACACTACACAAGCCATACTCACCAAGTCGCCACTCTCGTCCCTCTCCCCTCTCGTTCCCCTCCCTCTCGCCGCTTACATCCCCCCCTCCCCTTTCACTCTCCCTCCCACTCCCCTCTCACTTCCCTCCCTCGGCTCCCCCCATTCCCCGTTCATCAGAAACGCAATTCAAAATTATTTTGTCCAGTTGAACTCAGGGACCCTGCTGAAAATATAGACATTCAACTCTCCTCCTTTTGGCGATATAGAATAAGAAACTGCGCCTGATTTAAGTGTATTTGAATATTTCATTTCATATTTTATTCATTTATTTTTCAAACTACCTGAAGTACCAGGCGTTGTCCGAACTTGACGCATCGTGAAGAGGCTACATTTAGAGGGATTGGGGTAGTTTTTTTTTTCTAAATCAGATGTAGACAGTAATTTTCCTATTATTTTGAACGTCAAGTGTGGAAAATTTCATCAAGCTGTACCGAAATTCTACTTTAAGGGGTGTGTGGGAATGGGAGTGGTTTGTTGAATTTTCATGTAGACTAATTTTCCTATTATTTTAAACGTCAAGTGTGCAAAATTTCAGCAAGATGTACCAAAATTCGGCTTTAATGGGAGGAAAAGGGGATGGGGGTGGTTTTTCTAAATCTCATGTAGACAGTGACCTTCCTCTTGATTTGAAGGTCAAGTGTGCAAAATTTCACCAAGCTAGAAATAAAACTGTAGATTTATATAAAAACCAAACAAACCAAAAAACACTTTATCTATAATATATATATAGATTATATATTTAAGTGACAAAGTATCGACGATTATAAAATTAGTATATTCGAAATATGCGTACATATATACGGCTTACACTCGCAGGCTATTATTTAAAGAGTGATGTACAAACGGCGAGAATTATATTATTAAGTATGTATAGTATTCAATCTTATCTATTTTGTCTTAATGTGTCCTGTTTATATAAGATTTTACATTATTTATAGTTTGACTTTGGCTAATTGCACCACAAAATAAATTGTTGTTCCTTTACCGTTAAATTAATACAACAAGAAATAACTTCTGTAATAGAATATTACCCCGCCTGTCATAATATTTTGGACGTTCTCCGCTTCAAAGAAGATGAGCGATGAAGGCGAGCGAGCATCGCGCACACTTCCAAGGATACTCATGTAATGATTACTAAAAAAAATTTTCATGTATTTATAATATAATACAAATTAAATTAATCAACTAGAAAGATATACAGAAAAAAATTTATCTACCAATTTTTTTTAGTTGTTCCTTAATATATATAATATATTTTTAGAGATATTTTAATTAAATTGATGAACAAAATAAATTAATCATACATATTTAATTAAGGAAACCGATTTTTTATATTAATTAATTAATTATAAAATAAATACTAATTAAATGTATTAATTATAAAGGTATACTTGGGTATGTAAATATAAAACCGGAATTTTTGTATAGAAAATACACGTTTATTGTATGAAAATTAAACAAAATATTTTATTCGAAGTAATGCCTATCGCTAGCTATACATTTTTCCCATCTCTCTGATAAATTGTGGATGCCACGCCAAAAAAACTGTTACTCTTTTGAGGCAAACCAATCATCGAACCATTTTCGTAAGAAGTGAAGCGCTGCTCAGCAAGTGCGTATCCCATCGATGCAAATAAGTAATAATCGGACGAAGCCAAGTCTGCCAACTAAAGGCCTCAATCGTTTCCTTGACCAGTTTTGCTGTGTGTGATGGTGCATTGTCATGAAGCAAAATCACTTTGTGTTGCTTTTTATGATATTCTGTTTTTTTTTCACGCAAAGCTTGATTTAAATCGATCACTTGTTGTCGATAGCGTTCAGTATTAACGGTTTCGCCAGGTTTTAGCAGCTCATAATAGATCACACCTTTCTGATCTCACCAAACACAGAGAATTGTCAAAACGTCAGTGATTTAGTGCAGTGATTTACTAAGAGCATACTCACCGTAAGCTTCTACAAGCATTCGATGAAATTCTGCAGCAGTTTTCTTCAAATAATAACAGAAAATCAATGCTGTCCGCAAATCGTACTTTCCAGGCACAAAATTCGACATGTTAAACGCCATTAAAAACTATGCTGTTGAATAAAACTTGTATTGTTATGAGTTGAAAATCTTTACCAGATGTCAAAACAAGAAAATGGTACCAATAACGAGGTTTGACGGTAACTACATTGACAGCTAGGACCATCTATGGGTAAATTCCGGTTTCATATTTATCTGCTATCGGTTTTTGAGATTCCGTGAAAACAATGTAGATGGCTTTCAAATAATGGATCGACAGATGTATTAATTTGAAAAAGTGTAACATATGGGTTCGAAAATTTGTCGTCAAAATTACTAGCGCTGTAGCATAGTTAGTAATGCACCTTCCCCGTATTGGAAAAAGAGATACATGTTCAAATCCCGGTAGCGCAATAACAATATTTTTCGATAAAATTGATTTTATATGTATATTTTTATAATTAATACATTCAATTAGTATTTAAAACATCACAGACCTATGTTCTCTGAATAATTAAAACTTCACAATAATAATGCGTTCTCCTTAATAATTATAAAATATTTTATATTTTTTATAATCCATTAAAATAAACCGTAGGTATATACCGACGGATGTTTGAAAAATGATAATATTATTTTAAATATTAAAGCTAATTTAAATCAAAATATACAGTGAAATTGAGAAATACAAAAAAACAATCATTATTATCGTGGAATCGTCTTCTTTCGTATGAGAAGTCCTTTAATTTGGCACAATTCCGATGAAAATAAAAATTAGTCATTGCTTTTTAAAGTTTTTATTAATGTACTGTAAGTTTTTCTGGCAGTTAAGAGTTTTTGCTGTCATTTCCTCTAGCGAGCTTTAGGCTGGTGTCGCACCGTGGTGTCGTTCAAATATTTATAATTTCCCAATCTTCGTCCTGCCTAGAGATCTGTGCGCTGTTCTTAAACAGCCACCTGGTGAGAAAATCAGTCACGCGGAATCACGCATTATACGGAACGAAGCCAAGATACGGATATTTCTACTCTATCGAATGTTACTTGCCGTTTTTCCTCCCACTTGACCAGAACTGCATAAGCATTTATGTATGTATGAGCAGACTTTGCTTACACGGGTGCCTAATAAATACACCCTACCATTTTATGGACCTTGCAAACTTTCGACGCTATTGAAACGTTTGTTGTATTTATAGTTACAGCACCTTTATTAACACCACAACACGTGTTTATAGTTTCGGTGAAAGCGGCCATAAACTGTGAATTCTGAGTGATATTTAAATTAAACATTTTCGACATGTTCTGGGATGTTCGCCCACCATTAAACAAGTATTAATCTCGCCCAGCAACTCCTCTCGTGAGAACCATCTTATTCTAATAATTTCTAATTCCACTGTTCTCCGATTTCATCAATTTGCGCTTGCCTGCACACAGAACGCTTCACAACATAGTATTTTCATAAATAAACTCCTCAAACATCTTCACCGGATTGCTGCTGGACTAAACCAAAATGTATTAATTTGAACAAAAGCAATTTTTTTTTCAGATTATGCGTTCATTGTCTGTGATCATTTATGCCTCCCTCCCTTGCATTACGTGTAATCTCAGTAAAGGTCTTTGAATAAAAATGAAATTCTTTTAGAAATCGTAGAGTAAAACATTTCTTTGTAGATTATAAATACATCTCGGTAAAAAAAAATATATATTTCACTTTATTTTTAACCTCCGTGTTACATTTAATTTTACAGCGATTCTAGTTTATTCTGCCGATGCTATTTTATAAAACAACTAGCTGAAGTACCCGGCGTTACTCGGACTTCACGTATGCAGAGTGAAGAGGCTTCATTTAGGGTTTAGTTTTTTTTTTTTCGAAATCAGATATAGACAGTATTTTCCTCTTATTTTGAACGTCACGTGTACCAAAATTCTGCTTTAAGGTGTGGGAGAGGGGGATGGGGGTGGTTTTTCGAAATCTCATGTATATAATGACCTTTCTCTTGTTTTGAAGGTTAATTATGCAAAATTTCATCAAACTTGGAATAAAAATGTAGATTTATATAAAAAAATAAATTCACAGACACTCTTCTTTATATATATAGATTATATTTCTTATTTTATTTGTTTTTTGTTATTTTGCTTTGTTTGTTAGTCTAATTGTTACTGTTACACGTTACTATTTGAAAATGATTATATATAATTATTAAACATATTATAAATTGATCGTATTATCATTATTTTTATTTTGTATTGTTAGAATGCGAAATTACCCAAAACAATATTTTGTCCAAGGATAGAAAAGCACTTAATCAAAGTAAGGGACGGAGGCTAATAAAACCAAGTATTGTTAGATGCAGGTGGACCGACACAGCGTGGGAACACCAATAAAGAATGCGACGTACGTGACTAAAGTCACGTAGGCAAATGCACCATAAGGGATGCATCACCTTAAGCGGGCCAGTCTGGACAGAATCTCAGCCGGGAGAACTGGCTCCACAAAGACGAGATTTTATTTTCAATTAGAAAATAAAATCAATATCGTCTCTGAAATATTAAGCAAGCGCTTTATAGATTATAATTCCGAGGAAAATTTAAACTGCGCCTCGAGTTTAAGCTTAGACTGTGATGTACTCTGCGTTTAATCGTAAATGTGAAAGTATCAAAAAGGGTCCCGCTGGATCTAGAAAAAGTTGATCAATATAATTTGGTGTAGCGAGAACAGACTGTCGCTATTACATAAGAACATCGCGTCCAGAGTCCCGGTTTGCCTGGATAATTGGGCATCGTCTTGTGGTCAATCAACTACAAGCCTGAACTCCGTCACCCTACGCTGACACCACAAGGAGCTGACCACACTTCACGTCCAGGATCCAGGACCATCCTAAGAGGTAATCCCTTACGTGAGGGACCTGAATAATCTACATCAGACAAGCGTCAGCATAGACAATTTGGCAGAGAACTTAATGCTGGCATCGTGAACACAAATATTTAATGTTATTTAATTGTAATTATTTTTGAATAGCCTTATCAATAAGTATTAAAGTAAAATGCTCATTTTCCACTTTTAACACATGCAAGTATCATTAAATATAGATAATAAACTTCCTCATAAGAAAAATATTATTTCATTTCATAACCATTTGACTGTCAATGACTGTTTGTCAATATTTAAAAAAGAACCAGTTAGGCTAGATGCCTCCCCCCTGAACATGAAGCCGAGGCAGAAAAAAAAAATAACCTAACAGTATCTGTATGATAATACTTAGAAATAAAGATATGCCAATTCTTAGATACAGAGATACAAAAATAATCATATGTATGCTGTCTGTCTGTAAGTTATTATTTTAATCATAGATCCCTCAGCCAATACTGCTAAATCGTGTTGAATCCATCGTCAGTTCATTCGATCCAATTACAAAAGGCACAGTACCCATAAAATTGACGTCCTGTAACAAGTGTTTGGCAGTCATACGATCCGGACTCCCAGACTTCGGTTGGCATTGTTTCTGGTAATGACTTCCTAGTGGCAACGTGCCAAGAAATCTTCCTACTATATATTCTCCCGTCACCTCCTTCAACAGCACAGTACCAACAAATCAACCCATTTTCTTGACCAATAGCAGCTTTCCATCATACATTTTTATAAAAAATAAAAATATTGTCTTTAGTTATAAATATTTTTTGTTTCGTTTAACTCAATTAAAAAGTTTATTTATTAGATGTTATGTCGCACGGAGGATGTTGAACTGGTAAATGATGGTGTGAAAAGGGATTAATATCAAATTATTCAGTAGTCTTATACTCACATACCTACGAGTATAAGGCTACTGAATATTGGATGGGGAGGAGCATAAAAATCTTCAGTATCACAATTAGAAATCACTCAAAAAATTGTGATAAAAATTATTATTATTAAAAATTAATCAAGTATCCAACTCTCCACAGATTTCAAAGTACCAAAAATAATAGACATACACAAAAAAAATATTGCCGATTGCTTATCTACTTGTATGATTTGAACGGTTCTATATTTTGCATGAGTTCCATTTTTTTTATAAGTAATGCAATAGGCAACTCGTCTCGCAACGAAGCGCCATCAAGAAAATAACTTTTCTTTTTTACATCGACTTGCATAACGACAAATGTAACAGGTGCGTTATTCTGAATATGTGTGCAAATATAATGGTGGAATCGCACCTTGTGTGCCAGAAACGCGGGAACAAAAAAAAGTACGTTCCAAAATCGACAAATAGACTCACGGAGCCTCCGAGTATTAAACATTCCAATTCAAGGTCGCCGATCGACTGACCACTCGCTGGGGTTGAGAAGGGAAGGGAAGGTGGAAGGCACTGAATCATTAGTTTGTTCAAGGTACATCATCCATAAATATAGGTCCCAAACATCTATATTTTTTAATAAAACGCATTTTATTGTGAATTTGCAGACGCCACGATATTTAAAAAAAAAAAAAAAGCCTAGCGTGTATGTCAAAAGTTTTTGGAAATCATTTCAGATTATATATTTCAAAGCTATTATAAAAATGTTTCAATAGATGTATCATATAGGTATGTCTCGAATTTGTCGTAATCTTAAACGATTAATGTTGCGAAATTGATAAAGCAATCTCCGGTAAGAAAGGGTTCTGGGTTCATATCTCGGTGATGACAAAATATTTTTTGAAAGATAGTTTTTTTCCCGTTTGATTAATTTATCTAATTTGTTTTAAATATATTTTTATTTTAATCACTTTTCACCCGTACGATTATCAAACTGTTTATCGTTGAATATTTAAAGTTTGAAGCTAGTTAAACTACCCGTAATTGTGTGTTTGTTTTTACAATCTTCACTGAGGCAACAAGTTTGCCGGTCGCTACAAGTAACTGCGGTTGGATGCGAAACTGAAGAAAACATACA
The DNA here is from genome assembly GCA_031772225.1 of Eubasilissa splendida. NCBI lineage: Eukaryota > Metazoa > Arthropoda > Insecta > Trichoptera > Phryganeidae > Eubasilissa > Eubasilissa splendida. The sequence continues at coordinate 20,174,105 of CM062846.1, read as the reverse complement.
CAGCTTGGCCAGAGTTTGTAAGCCAAGAGAAACCTCGTTGGGGAATAATACTTAAGGACGTTTGAGTCTGGAGTTCCTGTTGGATATCTAATACTGGAATGAATCCTTTTAAGTGTCTGTTCTGCGAAGTGCACGCCACTGCACTATTATACTGCACCGCCTGATCCGCACTGATTACAAACCATATGTTTGCTCTACGGTTAGACTCGCAAATGATCATTATTTTAAGTGGCCCACTAAAATCGTCATTATCATCATCCTATTCCAATTAATATTCCAAACTATATATATCAAGTCTCTAGTTGTAGTTTATCAGATGTAATTCATTATTAAACTCCTAGTAATGTATTGGTATTTTTATATAGTCTCATGTTATGCTGGCACTGCTTTGCAAATTTTATTTAAATAATTGATTACTTTGAATGATGCTTGATGAATGTATTCTTTAAACGAGTACATTTTCTGAAAGTAAATAAAAGGACCACAGATTATTTTGCTGACTGATAAATATCGTCTTCTTCCTCTACGTAAGCAGTTATTTATCTATGTATTATTATTATACACGCCCCTATTGAGGCATTCACATAGTTTGTAAAATAATATAAAATTTCATCAGAAGTGCAATACACAAAGAAAAAAAAAGGAAAATATTATATAATATCTATATAACTGCTATAAAAAAAGGAAAATATTATATAATATCAGCGTGTTTTTTCATAATCAAAATTAAAAATAAATATGTGAAGTGAAGCAATGTATCCGTCACAATTGAGTACAGACACACAAAATTATAATAATGTAGTCCTATAAAGAGTTAAATTTACAGCAAAAATGTCGACTGCCTCCGCATATTCATTCCACAAATAATGCAATCTGGGGACTGTGGAGTTAGCTAATGCATGTATTCTGACATTACCACTGTAATAAAATAATGAATTGTGTCTCAGTGATGCATGAAAGTCAAGCAGATCAACAATCTGGGGACAGTTTATCATACCATTGATGATCCTGTATAGAAATATAAGCTCGAACATCGTAAGTCTCATTGATAATTTTAACAATTTCAGACAGCAAAGAGATAATCATATTTGATATCTTCAAAGCGTATATTAATTAGTTAATATTCTACCAAAAAAATAAATCAAAGTTTATTAAATAAATCAGTTAAAATGTTAACCTATAATGAGAGAATATCAACTAGGTATATAAATTCTGTTGATTCGTACGAAAGAACAAAAATAATTGTATAACTCACTTGTAAGATACCTTACCTAATCACTTTGTAAGGAGTTAGTTCAGCTTCCATTTTATACAGTCATATGATTGTTCAGTCAAATAATTTATTATATTTATTTATAAATAAATTTTAAACCTCTCCCACAGACTACCAAATATGTAGACATGGACTAAAGGAAATTCCTTATTTCAATATCTTCACTATACTTTGGTACTACTCACGCAGTCAAATAGTTACGCGACTTTTTTTAAAATATATGACTCGATTGGAACGAAAATTTAAATGCTGACAATATAATATGTATTCATGTAAAAAATACGTTTTGTTTACACAAGCTTTAATTTTCGAAGAATATATACATTTACTGTTGCATAATTGTATCATAAACTATCGGATTTGTGTTTGAACAAAGAATGTATATATAATGCCCTTCGTTCCGCAACTAATGTTCCAAACCCCTCTCCTGTATGTACACTTTATTTCATGTCTATTCATTTACTGGTCTGTGACCTCTCTTTTAAAAATAAATGTATGGCTCAGTAATCTTTATATTTTTATTACCCGCATGAATGTCGTCATGAAATATTACAATAAAAATTTTATGTCATGTATTTGACTCACCGTAAGCGGTATTACTGGAACGATTTTTTCTTGATTAGTCAACGAATTTTTTCGATATAATTATTATCAATATCGATTCACGGTTGTTTATGCGACGTATTTTTTTTGTGTAGTTAAGGGGATCCATATTGAAAAAAAAAGTATTCTTTAAAGTTCAAATATTTTATTATTTTTAACATTATATTACTATTTTTACCTACGATGTAAAAAAAATATCGATTTTATCATTATTGTTTTTTTTCTTTATTAATGGAATGTACAGACGTGTAGCTATAGATTCAATACATACAAAACAAAATGTAGCCTATTACAATTTTCAAATCAGGTAAGTGAACGTAATAAATTCTATATAGATATAAATGTTTAAATTAATGTTCTGTAAATAAAATACATAGTATTACTTGTGCGTACGTGTGTGGTGTGTGTATGTACGTATGTTATATAATAATTATATATTTATACTTTGTAACATCTAGGAAAAGTTTCTTTTTTTTAAAGTGTACACGGAATACGTTATTCATTATTATATCATTATTCTTACTATTTTCAAAATAACCTTCACGCTTGTGCTATAAAAATAGGACTAACTTGATGGTCTCCTGGAATGAGGCTCGAACTGCCGACTACTAGATCACTAGGTGAGTATCGTAACCACTATATGTCATGCAGGGGTGGTATAAAACATCCAGGGGTGGTATGAAACATGTATCTCGTCACCTAAGCAGCAACACCACATATCTAAGAATTGTGTACCTTACAGGAGATAGACATAACTAGTTTAAAATGATTTTTGTAGAATTACTGAAGTATTACTTACCTTTCTAGAGTTGTAAAGAGAAACAGATTCTTTCTAAACTGAAACTAAACATCTTTTGACTTGTGCGCAGTTGACAGGGAGGTTACAGATATGTGGTGATTACGCCGCTATCGGATGTTATCGTGAAACTAGTGATATAGAACAATTCCCTGCGATAATTCAAATCCAATGTTATAAATATCTTCATTTCACAAAAAATTGAGATATACAGTGTTGCTGCTTAGGTAATGATCTGAAGCATGAATCGCGTTTTTATTCTCAATCATCCACTGTGTTAACATAGATACATATAAATTCTTGCTGAATTTTTCTAGTTTTGTACATCTTATTAAATAATTTTAATTGATCGAGATAATTTTAATTTTAATTCGATTTATGAGCAATCGCATTGAAGTGAAATGAAATTTATTTATGCTGCTTAATTAGTTGTAAACGAACCAGCTTTGTGTTGATGGAATTGTAGGCAGTGGGGCGGGCCGCTGCGCCTGAACTGTGTTGGGCGGAATTCCTGCAAACGGGCACTTATTCTCCCTTCGGGTTTCGTGCACCGAACAATGCGTCGTTAGGGCTTCTACTCCAGACGCAGATTTATTTGACGTCCAGAAAATACTGCAAAGATTTTTCACTAACAAGAACTTAACGTTCAACGACCGCGAACGCGGCAGACTTTTTATTTATTAGTTGCATTGATTTTTTTCATTATTTTTCATGGAAATATTCAACGTCTATTCAGTTATTTACGATGTTATTCACAGCAATGTTGTACTGGTGAAAATTACTTACAAATTTTGCAAAATTATTTAATAGTTGATCTACCTTATTGAGATTGTTGAATTCCTGTTTTTTTTTAATGTGTTTGACTGATATTGAAAAATAGCAATTAATACATTGTAGTAAAAATATTTCGCACGTAGATTTTCTCATAGTTTTATTTAGATACTTTCAGTTTTGCATGTCGTTATAAAAATTATAAAACTAGTACAATAATAATATTTTTACCTTTACTGTGACTCTTCTTTATGAATGTATTTATCGATAAGTTCATTTTCCTATCCACAGGTCATTCATGAAATCGGTGTTAATAATAATCAAATTAGAAATTATTGACGTATTAAATCATATTAAAGAGCGTTAAAACTATTTCAAGTCTGGAATATATTCCAGAATTTTTACAAAAACTCTCAGCGAAATGAGACATAATACGAAAATTTTAATTACCTTTTCCTGTCGATGTTGAAAGTTAAATAAATGTTAAAAATTACCCTGTAGATGAAAACAAAGCAATTTCTTGTTAAATTGTTCAAAATATCTAACCAATAAAGTTTATTAACAATTAAAATTATTTAATTTGATTAGTGAATTCATTTAAATAATTAGACAAAATACTTTGTTTATACCACTATTTATTGATTATTCTACAAGTTTCGGTACCTATAGTATCTTTTTCAGAAAATAATGTGTACTGAAATTAAAAATACAAGCATAGATAAAATAAGGAAAACTTACAGAAATTTTGATATTAGAATTAAGGAGCACTTGAAATACCTCTAAATAACAACTATTCAGAATTTTCTAATCACCTTTTTGAAACAAACCATTCTTTTGATATTAACTAAAGTTTATAAATTATACATACAAATACTAAGGGTTTACAGTTAGATAAATTTGAAATTTTAGGAATAAGAAAAAGTGTTAATAGTAAACTAAATATTATAACTAACCAAATTATCTTTGCAAATAGTCACCTTTTAAATTTGTTTTCATATTAGTTCTTACTTAGTCACCACTTTATAGTTTTTTTTATCTATGCTTGTATTTTTAATTTCAGTACACATTTTATCCTGAAGAAGATACCATAGGTATCAAAACATCTCGAATAATCAATAAATAGTGGTTTAATAAAATGAGGCCACGAAGTAATTTTGCAAATATTAAAGAAATAAATAATAATATTTAATGAAAATTAAGGAATACATGAAATATTATTATTTCCTCGATATACATAGTCGTGAGTTACGGGAATCGATTCTCTCACCCTCAGCAGCCTGACTGAGCAACATGACTCTCAGCCAACGCAAATGCCCCTCCAATCTTGTCCGTACAACTCGATCCTAAGCACCTTGCGTTGCTAAAAAGATTAATAATAATAAATAATAAATCCACTATTTGATCTCCTATCATCTTATATTGCCCTACTTCGTCGGTCCTTCACTTTTTCAATTACCACTGTTAAAAAATATATTAATTGTCACAGTAGCATCCAATACATTATCGAAGAATGCTCTGAAAACATTAGAGCTTTGTTTGTCTTTAACACCACGCTTTTCTAAAATTAATACATTTTTGCGCCTGGGTACCCACGGTGCTCTTAACCTTCACCTCCAACACCAGATCTCAAAGCATCAGTTGTATTTCCTTCCCTGATTCTACCCCATAGATGAATATTGGAAACATTGTGTAACACTGAGGAATATTGAAAAGGGCCCAAGTTTCTAGCTCGCTTTATTGTAGTCGTTTTGTTACGCCTCTGTTCTTATGTATATTTTTTGTACCCTAAACAATGAGTATATGGCTGCGGCTATTTTCCTTTAGAATAATTCCAGGAATACTGCCTTTTATGAAAAACTTATACTCCCTATTATAAATATTATGCCAATTGAATTTTGTATGAAACCAATTCTGTAAATCTACATTTTGTGTCTATTGATATTTTGAACAAGGGAACTTTTTTTGACATTTTATTAATGTTTTATTTTCTTATTTAAAGTATACAAGTAAATTTATGAAGAATTTCAACTTACATTATAACTTTTATGAGTATTTTCAGATTATGCGCATGTTATATTTCTTAATTAAACTACGGGAAATGTTGTGCTCGTAATTTTTTAGCGATTCTCGTGGATTCTCGCTTTAATTCTTAACTCATTATTAAATTTTCAAGTAAATATGTACTGTATTTAACTTTTACAATTTATTTTGTTCTACCCGACAGTCATCAGAATGGACAATCGAAAATATTAGATATCGCCAAAATGTTATACAAGTATAGTCTAATTTAATAATAATTGTAATCCGAGTCATTTAAACATTCATTCGCACACTTTTTCACGCTCATACAATCGTCCTAAATACATACATTTTACTTCATAAATGAACTTTTACATGTCGTTGACTTTTCCTGTTTAAAATTCTAAGTATTCTCTGAGTCATACATTTTAAAGATGCCACTAACAGTAGTACACCTTTAAATAATGTTACCAAGAAATTTTGATTACGTTATTTATTAAGTAAATTTTGCGAAAGAGAAGGATTTTAATAAAGGTAATGCTCATGAAAACATGTTACACGAATGTTATTTCTTATAAACTACGTAAATTAAACGTTTGATTTTTGAAAATAGCACTAACTTGGATGGCCACTCCCAAGTACGGCATTTAATATAAATATTAGCGAGATCTGCACATGTTGTATTTCATTTCATAAAGAGATTTGCTTTAAAGCCCTTTTATAAAATATGTTATGTGGTTTAACATCACGATGCAGCAATGCGGGCACCATTTGTTGAACTGCTGACTAAATTGCGGACTTCACTCGTAAACCTTTTTTGTTTGGTTTTTCAAATTAAGTCTATTGTTCGCTGGCACTTGCCTTAATAGTTAATAATAATAATATTGCATTTCTTCCAGCGTGATCAAGTTTTTTTTTAACCCGATTCACCATAAAGATAATACATATTATATAATACATTAAAGTTACGAAATAAATATAATGTTATGAAAAAGAAAACCAAGGAAAATATTAATATATAAAAAAGTTCACATATATATATAAATTTAAACAAAATATAAATACTACGTATATAAATACTTCAGTCACGGCCATTATTGTATCTGTAGCTATTCTGTAGGCGTTGCCATTCTCTGGTCAGGGAACCAGCTTTCCATGAGAGCGCCGCTTGCACCAGAGAGTTGATGCTGAGCTCCAACCGCAGCTTTACGCCCGCAACTCGATGTCTCAGAAGCGGAACGAATCCATGTATACGGCCTTCGGTACACATTGTAGATGCGCTGCAATAACACGCCAATCCGAACAGTATTCTGTATGAGTTGTTGTACTGAATTCGGAGACGGTTATACGTCACTTGCTTGTATTTCGACCAGAGCTCGCAGGTATATATGGCTGGTGAAGAACGATCTAAACAGGATCCTCTCTTCACCTCATTACTACATCAGTAGAAACACCGTGACAGCATTTTTGCACGAACTCTCAACTGTCTCCGCTGCCGTTCTATGTCATCATCGTCTTGTCCATCTTCATTGAATATATGGCCAAGGTATTTGACCTTATTTTGTACGCTCAATTTCGTCCCGTCCAGCCACACGGGAGGAATATTATCTGATCTTTTTCCATATTTGAACGCCATTATAACCGATTCACTTTTCACTTTATATTGATCTCATCGCTGAAAACGTTGTTCCGACACTTTTCGCTACTTATTTGGTTAGTTAGAAATCGCTTAAATAATCATTCCGCTAAACTCGCTTACTTTTAAGTGCCTCGATTGTAAGCAGTTTCATGTGTACTATCACATTTCTCATTTTTTGTATTCTGTCTTCATAATTGTAATGCTTTGTATAGTTAATAAATATTACATTAATATTAAAATCAACAAAATCTACTCTTACAAAAATATATGTAATCCTTTTTGTAACATAATTATAAGTTTTAACTAAAATAGTCCTAGAATTATTGTGTCATTTTTTTTTTACTCACCTTTATCCGGAGCTGCATTCATTCAATGTATCCTATCTAATTACTTCAACAAATACAAAAAATCGTCTTATAATTTTGTTTTGTTGATTTTGTATATACAAGTATACTTTGTTTAACAATGTGGTATTAAGCTCTCCATTTAAAGTAGGTATTATTATTTTTGACGCTAACGGTCATTATTGCTTTTTTTTAAACTTACATTCGAGTACATAGGTTATTATTTTTTAAATCTTCATTCGTCATCTTTATGAATGTCTATTTTCACATATTGTGTAAAACTATAATATGTACGTACATATGTACTTAAATTATAATATGTATGTACTAAATTTTCAGTCCCGTTCATCATATTCTCCGCATATCTTCGGATCTAATTGGTGAATCAACTCTCCAAGCACTATCCAATATAGACAACTTTATGAACAGCCATTAAGAGCGAGCAATTTAAAGTGCATCAGATCAAATTTTAATTATTTTAATGTCAGCTATCTTGTTTGTGAGCTTACAACTCATCGATGTGCAAAACACGATTAAGAAGTTTCCTCTTAATGTACGTTTGTCAACCTAAAATCGCTTTGTTTTAAAGTTTTGGCATTCGTTAGTATTATTGATTTTGTGTTCAATTTAAAATAGCTTATATTATATATGTATCACGATGAAATGACACTAGATATTTGTGAAATACTTACTTTAAATAATTACATAAGGAATGTTACTTATTTCCAGGAAGTTTGAGAATACTTTAAATATGTGTCTCAACATCAAATTCCAGTGACATTCTTTCAATGAAGAATATCGGCATTTGTTTCTGAGCGTTCTTAGCACATAGTCTCTTAAGCTATGGAAATTTTAGGTTTGTGTGAAAAATATCTTTAGGCCTGATCTCTGATCCGTACTTTAAATAAATTAATTTTAAGAAACGTATTTATGATAATTTTTTTCATGAACTATATTTACTCCATCGAAAACTGATTTCTGATAAAACCTCGCCTAAGAAAAAATATTTATTTGAATCTTAAATTCCCAATACTCTAGAGGTGACATACACAAAGGTCGAAATCCCTTTGATCATCAAGCCTAGCTCCCGGCAGACGTAGCTTGAGTTAATCCTCTTTTAATACCACATAACGTTTCGACTTACATTAAAAGGAGTGATGAAATTTGAATATTTTTCCAAAAAATTTTAATATTATTTGTTGAATACTAAAAATATACTACCGTGCTACTAGCGTAGCTGAGCTAGTTGTAAATAAGCCGTACGCATATGACAAAAGTATAATCTTTTGTCTAAATAAGTGGTTTCCATAATACGTAGTGTAACACAGATTAAGCATTTTTAATTTTGAAATTTACAAAACATATATACGTGTTTAATAAGTAGTGTACCTAAAGATAAAAATATATTGTTATTAAAAACTATGCAAACGTACTCGTATAAATATTTTGATTGGTTTAATATTCCTCAAATTTTAGGCTTACATTAACTATGTATCTAAAAAATGTAAGAGAGGTTTTATTTCAGTAAGGAGTTATTTTTTACCGTAGTATATATTTTGTTGAGAAGCAGATTTAAGTAATTTCTGGATGAAAGAAATATTTTCAAGAAAATAGTTAATTTACAAAATAACTAGTTCCAGTGAACAGACATATTAACTTTCTTCTATTATTGGTATTAAGATTGACATACGTATACCTATATTTTTTTGTTATTTAGGTCATTGGCACATATCTTATTTAATACAAATTATATTAATCAACTAGATACGATACAGGATCGATATACCTACAGAAAAAATATTTAAGTTGATACCAGAATAAATATAGTTGATTAATACAATAGCGAAATTGAATAATTCGTTTCTCCGGATAGAAAAATGTCCGGGTTCGTATCTCGGTAACAACTATAATATTTTAAATACTAATTAGAAAGATATACATATAAAATTGTTGTTGCACCACCGGGATTCGAACCTGGATCTCTTTCCAAACCGGGAAAGGTGCATTATCCAACTATGCTACAGCGACATTATTTTTGACGACAAATTTTCGAACCTATATGTTACACTTTTTCAAATTAATACATCTATGGTTACATTATTTGCAAGCCATCTACTTTGTTTTTAATGGAACGATAAATGTATTAATTTTAAAAAGTGTAACATATAGGTTCGAAAATTTGTCGTCAAAAAAAATGTCGCTGTAGCATAGTTGGATAATGCACCTTCCTCGGTTTGGAAAGAGATCCAGGTTCGAATCTCGATGGCGCAACAACAATATTTTTCGATAAAATGGATTTTATATGTATATCTTCCTAATTAATACATTTAATTAGTATTTAAAATATCATAGACCTGTTCTGAATAATTACTACTCCACAATAAAAATGTATTTTCCTAATAATACATAAGTTGTATCATTGTGTCAAAAAATTTTAATAAAAATGAATTATTAATTCTAGCGTCTGCTATCGGTTTACTCAAAGGTATTTGAGATTCTTTCTGTATATCTTTCTAGTTGATTAATTTAATTTGTATTAAAAATACTTCATGTTCAGAAAAACGACATCTTCTAAATAATAATGTATTATCCTTAAAAACATATCTTGTATTACTTCTTACACTAGTTTTTATGTTTTTTTCAACCTAATAATAATTATCTAGATCGTTTCTTAAGCTGGGGTTCGCATAGCAATTACAGGGTGTCCGTGTCTAGTGTCCTTCGTCAAAATTTGTCTCTTTGAACAAAATAATCTCATTAATCTGACATGTGAAACTGCGTTGTAATAAAGAAGATATCACTTTTGTTTTAATTTGTCTAAAATCTTATTTCCCTGAACTTTCAAATGAAGCAATTAAATATTTACATCCATTTTCTACGACATACTTGTGTGAAGAGGCTTTCTCTGTCCTATTAATATGTAAAATCAAAGTACAGAAATCTGCCAAATGTAGAATCGGATAAAAAAAATAAAGCTTTCGTACATCCAGCCAAACATTGGGATTCTAGTTTTAAATCATCCTTCACACAGTAAAAACTGCTACTAAATTATTGTATAGTACAATAAAAGTCTACTAGTAGAACGCAATCGGTGAAGTCGATCATTTATTTATATCGCAATTTTTCTGTTAGTGTTTAGATAAATAAAATAAAGAGTGGTTAGTAAAATAAAAATGAAATAATTAAATAATGCAGATTAGTTTTTGATCATCGTTACAATTGACATCTGATATAATTTTAAATACTAATTAAAAGTATTAATTACATTATTATTAAAGATATACATATAAAATCAATTCTATCTAAAAATATTGTTGTTGCGCTACCGGGCTTCGAACCTGGATCTCTTTTCCATTCCGGTGAATGTGCATTATCTACTATGCTATAGTGACAGTATTTTTATCGACAATTTTTCGAACCTATATGTTACATTTTTTCAAATTAGAACATCTATCGTTCCATTATTTGAAAGCCATCTACTTGGTTTTTACGAAATCTCAAATCATATGTACATCTTTATAAATAATACATTTAATTAGTATTTAAAACATTACAGAGCCGCGTTTTGAATAATTACAACTTCCCAATAAGGATGTGTTCTCCTTAATAAGATATGATTTTAATTGAGTTTTTTTGTTAAAACTGTTTGAAAAGCATAACAACCAACCGAAACTTTACCTGTAAAGGTTGGCGCTTTTTCGGAATTGACGTTGTTAAGTAGAGTTTAGAATACCGCTCCCGCTTTCGTGTTGTTGTTTGATCCGAATGTCGGCAATGCAATAACAGCGGCAAAAGTTGACCAAATTACGGCACAGGCAGATTGTGAACTTTTTGTGCAGTCGCCGGCCCGGTCGCTAATGTCGTTAGGCTCACAGCCATCCTCTCTTTCTTTGAAGTGCATGATCCTATTATAATCCCGCGCTGAGCTTGTTTCGGCATCGCCATTGCGCGCGGTAACACCGCAGACGGACTAGCGTTGCTTCAACAACGTCATCCCTTTATGTGTTTTTCATCATTTGTGGTTTTTATTATTCTTTGCGACAAATATATTTTTGCCTGTAAGCAGTGTTTCAATAATTTGTGTTTTTTTTTTCATTTTAATCCATTCACTTACTATAATATTTAATTCTATAACTTGTGATTCATTTAAATACGGCTACAATAGTTGGTGGATACTAATTTTTTTTTTCTATTCTATTTATTTTTCAATGGAACATTACAACTAAATCTCAGTACCACCATACGTTAATTGCTTATATCTTGTAAGAGAAATAGATTAATTCCTTCCTAATCATGCAGAAATATAGTCAGTGGGTATTTGCCTACTCAATTTAAAATCATGTTTATATTTTGTTCCCAAGTCTTTCCTACAAATTCCTTTGTTCATTCATTCAAATCACTTCTCTACTTACGACGGAAAAAATGGCTGCAGCTTTTAGCCAAAGGGTTAATCCGTATGAAATGATCCAGCACGGTTGCTTGACCATTTAAAAAAAAATTGTTGCTTGTTCAAAATGACCAATATTTTATTTTTATTGTTTTGTGGCAGTCGTATTTGTTTTACGGGGCGTAGCATATTTTGCAATGTAAAGGGTTTGCGGAAACTGAAATATTTCAACTCCTATCTGTCCTATCAATATGGAGTTCAAACCAATTACAGTCCATATCATTCTAAACAAATTGGTTTTAATCGTTTTCTATACATTCGTACCTGAACGCCACAAAAATAATCACATATTAGTGTTATAAAAATGTTTCATTTGGAAAAAATTTAAAAATTTAAAAGATCCAGGTACCCGTCGAAAATTACCCGGATCTCGGTTATTTTTACAGCACGTGGGTACCCGGTTTTCCGGTTCCGGTTCTATCCGATTCGGAAGCCATAGTCGGCATCACCCGCTATATTCTGTACAAAATACGATGTAACATTTTTTTTTTCATTTTCATCTCATGATTATATTTTTAGACGTTTTCCCTTATTTGAGTAATGGCCAAAATATATTTGTTTGCTTTGAGTAATTCGATTAGATGTACCTACCCACATACCTACAACAGTCCATGTACAACTTTCTGCCATTAATGTTTTTCCCGAAAGATTACCAACTCACACGTATTTGATACTCGTGAACGTATAGATACTTACATTATGCTCATATGTGTGTTTAGTATCCCATACGAAATTTATAGGTTGTATGAAAACCTCGTAGCAAAATTTTACGGGTATTGAAAAGGTCATCTCGTTTTACGCTTTAGGAAAGACCCTATTTTCTGGGCACCTATTATTATTACTAGAATTGTCTCAGTTCATTGCACTCGGAAATAAACATAAATGCATCAAAATTCGAAAATAAAATTGGGAAATGAAACGTATGCAATAAGTAAGCGAAAATCTGTTTATAAGATAGTAAAGTTTCCTTTCCAGGAACTTTTTTTATAGATGCTAGTACATGTATAATTTTCTATCAGACCTACATCTAAAAAACTTTTACTTAATAAGATGACTGATGCTAGTTTTTATTTAATTGTTATTATTTTATTAACTACTTTATTTCCATATTTTTATTTTTTATCTTTGTTTTATTAACCACTAAAATGAGTTTAAATAAATAAATAAAAAAATATGAATCTTAACCACAAAGATAACATTGCTGATTTTAAAAGTATACTATATTTCCAATCAACATCCCGTCATTATTTATTTTTTATACTTATATGTATATTGTTTTACAAAGAATCGTGTAAATATTGGTATAAAATAAATTAATATCATTTAAGTATGAAAAAATAATTGTTGTAATATGTTTTTCACCGCAACGAATGTTACTTAATTGAAAAACATCAATAGTCTTTCGAGAATATTAGCATTACTCCGTGATCGCAGGCAGAACACAAAAACTTGATTGCAAGTCTATGAAATTTGCCAAAGATGAGATATTTCCATTAAACTAAAATTAAAATTAAAAAATCACGTAAATTGTATTGCAGATGTGATAAGATCAAATGTAACGAACATATTAAAATAATGTAACAGTGTTATATATAATCATTTAATATGCTTACACATTCTTATTGTGAAGTTGTAATTATTCAGAACATAGGTCTGTGATATTTTAAATATGAATTAAATATATTAATTAGAAAGATGAACGTATAAAATCAATTTTATCGAAAAATATTGTTATTGCGCCACCGGGATATTTTTCGATAAAATTGATTTTATATGTATATCTTTCTAATATATTTAATTCATATTTACAATTATTTTGTTTATGAATTTGTTTTAAATTGTTACGTTTGTGGTGAGGGAGACGTATGCTGCCAATAACTGTCCATCCGTTCTAGCACTATCCTATGTACATCCACCACTAATCTTCCGCATCGTTACCACTGAAGGAGTAGTCATGTGGTGAGATGGACATGCACGTACACTGCCATCTATCATATAAGCGACATTCCAGCCTGTACCGACTGGACGCAGACTATGAGGGCGAATGCCGGAAGTCCGCGCTGAAACTGGAAAGATCTGTTGAAGTGAAAACGCAAAAGACCCTCTCTCTAGCTAATGCTTTTGAACCGAGCTCCCGAATGCCACGCCATTTTTTTTAGCCATTTTGATTTTTAATATACGTTTTATTGAAGCAAATCATTGTTTATAAATTGCTATTTTAATTCATACTTTCAACATTAGTGTAAACCTCAAGCTTTCTGTTAGTATTACATGTGTTTTCTTGTTCGCCCTGATTTCATACTTTTAATATTGAGACCTAAATATTGGAGCTTATCAGAGGGAACTACATACTTGCAAATAACACTATCATCGTTAGTAAATTATTTTTCAAAAAATAAAATACAATATGTATCCGGTTAACCTTTAAGTTATTAAATATGAAGAAGTTTTCGCATTAATTCGATGGATCTAAAAAAGTGATTATCATTAAATATGTGATGTTCCTATTTTTAGTATCTCAAACAACGTTCTGCAAACTGCAAACATAATTAATATTTGTTTATTCAGCTATATTTGGAATTGTATTGGTATTGGTCAAAGGCTATTTACTTTTCAAGCTCCCAGAATATATAATCAAATTGTAATTAATATAAAAACTTTAAGGGACATTGAAGCTTTTAAAAATAATCTTATAAATTGGTTGTTGAAATTAGGCAGATAGAGCAGATAGATACTGGGAATAAACTGTTGTATATTATGAAATGATTTTTATAACTGTACTATGTATACTCTTATACTGCATTATATGAATATGTCCAAGAACACACAATTACTAGATATACACATACAAAGGCACTGCTATTAAACAAATAATAGATGTCTCATAGAGACGAAGCTATTTTTTATTATATATAATGATAAGATATGAAAGTATGGGTAATTACAGGGCTTACGACCTGTCTTCGGCTGGCTTAAGTGATCACTTTATACAAATATAACGTTCACCATTCTCACCCATTATCTATCTTTTTTTTTTATATACAGCTTCCAAAAATTTGATAAATCGATATTATTTGTTTTATATATTTTCACTTGACTTTACCTTGTATGTGCTAACATTTTATTTATACATATTGTATTGCACATTTGTATTTTTATTCTCTGATTTTTTATATTTTCACTTTTACTTTGCCTTGTATGTACTTTCATTTTGTATTTTAATTGTTTTTTCCCTAGTATTCAATGAGTTATATTGGTTTATTTGGTTTATGAAATATGATTCATTAACCAATTTGCCCTAAAATAGGCTTGCCTAGTTAAGCAATGCATTTTAAAAATATATTTTATAAAATCTATATGTATCAAACTGTTTTTTTAGCTATACAATATATATTATATGTGTCTAAGAAATAAATAAATTTGAAGTTTGTCGTCAATCCACAATCCATGGCATAATCGTATAATGTACGTTCCCCTGTTTGGAAGTGACCCAGGTTCGAATCCCGATAGCAACAACAATATTTTTCGATAAAATTAATTTTATATGCATATCTTTCTAATTAATAAATTTAATTTGTATTTAAAGTAAATAAATAGGGAACACCGTTTTAGCTCCAAAAATAATAGCAAACCTGATTGCGGTCGGCTGCCGTCGAGTATTCATGCCTCCCTAGGCTCCAACTTTTTTATTATTGATAGTTTACATCGTGTTGTGATATTATCATTTTAGGAGCCCCTTATGTTAAGACAAACGGCCCCCAAAATGTCCAGTGAGACACGCCTTTGCAACATAAATTCGCCCCTGGTCCTAGTCCATAAATGACAATAAGTAAAAAGTAAATTTCTAGAGATATGTTAGGGGCATACTTAAAGGCAAATGCCGGATCAAGTCTTGCGGATTATAATCTTAAAATTGATTGAGAACAAATGGTAATGGACATATGGCTAGCATTGCAAATTCCGGCAATTTCCAAACCGTTTCGGATGAACGTGTCTTAAGACTATGTAAAGCTGCAAAATCATATTCAGACCACGAATTTAGGTACGTACAGGGCGCGTTTTTTAAGTAAGTACTTACCGGATATTTTTTAAAGAACTCTTTACTTTCTTCGGACGCTACACACTTTTAACTACTTCTCAACATAGTCGCTACCATTATTAAGGCACTCGTTATGACAAGGCCTTATTATTGGTTCATCATTATGTCGAGGCACCAATTTTTGTATACCTTCGTCATAGAACGACGCCGCCTAGGAGGAAAACCATGTCTGTATTCAGTCTTTGAGTTCATAATCGTCATCAAAACGCCTGCCACCAAGGAACCACTTTAAATGAAGGAATATGTGAAAATCACTTTGCGCCAAGTCAGGACAAAACCGGACACACTTGGTGATGAATGTCAGCTGGTTTCATGTTTCGTGCATTCAAGAAACGATTCAGGGACCGTATCTCACAGTCGGCGGGCTGATGTATTGTCTTGAACATTTCAACCACTCACTACAAAATGGCCACACTATGTGAATGTCTCTAATGTTGCATGTGGTGAATAAACAGATGAAGGAAACCATTGCGCATGCGCAACAGCGCTACACCGGAAATAACCGGCAACGGTACTTTCTTAAAAAACGCTCGTGTTTTATATAATTTTACGTGAAACAATCATTTGAATCA
Organism: Eubasilissa splendida; assembly: GCA_031772225.1. NCBI lineage: Eukaryota > Metazoa > Arthropoda > Insecta > Trichoptera > Phryganeidae > Eubasilissa > Eubasilissa splendida. The sequence continues at coordinate 20,157,542 of CM062846.1, read as the reverse complement.
CCACAACTAAACTCTCGGGAGAAAAGTTTATCATTTCGTGCCTTAAAATAGAGCTTTTAAATGTACATTTTTACAACCGTGTCTATTTCCTTTCGGTAAGTCACCGCTAAAGTGTGCAAGCATCAAACCTCGCTGTTAATTACTGTTAAGCTCCGAAAACGCGCCTCGAACGGGCAAGTTAACTTTAATGCGGGGTTCATCTCAGCCGATCGGCGGATCGGGGCGGTTTTTTGTAAACTATTTCAATTGCGGTTGGAATCAGAATTGAGATCCACCGGAACTTTTTTTGTTTTCTTATTCGAGACTTTAACGCGAATAACTTGCTTTTGTTTATTTTAGCCTTCTTCTTGTAGCTAGGTGCGAGTAATCGATTTTTAACGACCATTCAAAACGCTTGCGATTTTTCAACTATATTAACATTTTGTGTTGTAAATTAATCAAATATTTCCATCTCAGACTGAATTAGACTTTTAAATATTTATTCTTGGTCGAAATATTAACTTATATACTCCAATTATGCGATGACGGATTGAATTATATCTCCGATGTTTATAAAAATATATTTCTGTAAACACACGATGAGAGCGCTTTGTTCATTTCCCGACGTCTGGATCCAGCCTGCGCCGATAACTCTCCGAGAACCCTCTCTGCCAGCTGTCGCGCGCCCAGGACGGCAGATTGGGCAGTCTATAAATATACAGGTAACTAACTAGTTGTTTGGGAGCCCCGCTCACCAATATTATGAATACAGCTGAAACTTTGCATGTGTCCGTATATCTTCAATTTTCGGTCGCAGGAAAAGATATAGGATGGTTTACCTCTGGAATATAAGACGGTGGCTGGCTATGGGGACCAACCTTCATAATTTTACGGGTTATTAATATGATTCATGGCCACGAATGAGAGTGAAAATCTGTCGCAGGGATAGCCGGTGGCCGGATAGAAGAGTTGTTAGATAAGCTAGTTAGGCAGTTGGCTCCACCAAATTAAAATTGTCGCCATGGAGCTTAAACTGATGATGAAACTGTGTATGGATTTGAATATTAAAAGAAATTAGTTTGTAATTGATAGGTTGGAAATATCTAACGATCAAGATTCCATTAGGGAATTAGTGTTGTGAAATTACAGCCATGAAAATAAACACTTGGGTCATGTCAGCCATTTTGCTTTTGAAATAGGCTTCTCAAACGCTGTCAACGGTCTTTGTCTTGCACAGTTGTCGTATATCCAAGACCAGCAGTTATCTTCGGCCCAACACGTATAATGCCCAGCTGGTCCATAGTTCTAGTGCCCAGCCATGGGCCCCACTACAGAATCATCCTGGTCCATCAGAATGCAGCTCAGATAATCTAGACAATGTCGTCTGTTTTTTTTCTTATACTATTTTATTCTATTCTCAACGACTCAGTATCGATCATCCTATAGCTCTTTGTGTAATAGTCAGTTTTGATTCAATCTTTATGTACTATGAATGCCATGTCGGCACTTACTCGTACAGTATATATCATATGTGTCCGGAGATGTTGAGATATATTTGTATTCCTTTCGAAAGGTTACCCATTCCAATCGTTTTATTTCTCCTTCTCCAACTTCAGGACTTGCTTCAAGTTTAAATATACTTTAACGTTCTCCAGAAACGTTCGTCTTTTAACAATTGCATTTGTATTTTTAGCTGCACATTACTTTGACTTTATTGTCAGATCGATTTTACTGTATAAATATTCAAGATCCGGCAGTATCAATATTGGGTCTTCTGTATTGTCGCTAATCAATACAATGTCATCAGCGCCTCTAAAACGATCGACCCTTCTTTCGTCGAATTTTATACCTTTTTATTAAGGAGAACACATTTTTATTGTGAAGTTGTAATTATTCAGAACATATGTCTGTTTTGTTTTAAATACTAATTTAATGTATTAATTATAAATATATACATATATCCCGGTAGCGCAAAAATAATATTTATCGACAAAATTGATTTTATATGTATATATTTATAATTAATACATTAAATTAGTATTATACCTTTTTCTTTGAGAACGTCTTGAAGGACTAGCGTGAAGAACTTGGGAAATATTCCGTCCCCTTGTCGAACTCCTCTATTTACAGAAAATACATTAGTGTATGTAGGTAACTCGTGTACATATAATCTACACGTCTTACCTCTACAGAAAATATATTATTGTTGCTTAATAATACATTACTCGTTTCGTTAATCTTTAACAATTTGGCATGTCTATTGTCATGATCTGCGTGTAGAATTAAAAAGGGGTCAATTAGATGGTTTGACCAAGGGACATGTGAATTTTGTAGCCTTTTTGCGATCGCCCAGTGTTCCGCTAAATCTAAATATTTTTTGTTATCCACAAAACCCAGGTAGAAAGCATGGTTGTTTTGATGCATTTTTCTATATCTATATCTATCTATATCTGATATCGTCTATTTGACTTGTTGGTATTCGTCTAGTTTTAAGGAAATTAAATATCTCCTAGGAAATTTATATTTGTGACGATCAATTTTATTGTACAATTATGATATTAATTGGCCAATGATTTCCTAACGGTGGGATCTTTTTTTTAAAGAGAGTTGAGCACATTAAAACTGAATAATAATATTGTAAGTATTATTAACACTGAAAAATATCTATTTTATAATGTTTGATGCCAACTTTAACCGATGACTTTTAAACTTTTGTGAAAATAATGTGACTGGTAAAGCGAGATATATTAAGGCAACCGGTGTTAACCAGCTACAGTTACTAATGAAACTAGTTTTTTTGGTGGATATTAAATGTTTTTACTAACTACCCGGTGCAATGTTTTCCGACGACAGACGCAATTAGTCGGCTCGCCGAGCTGACTGCTGACTCCCGGCTGCCGTTTCTCCTGCACTGGAGTAATGGATGTTGGCAGGAAATACCAAGTGACGTTTCATATTCGTACTCTCGGTACGTGAATATTCATTCGAATTAACTATTTCGTCTTTAGGCATCGGTTGTAGCGGACCACGAAAAGTTATTTAAAAATATAATTATTTAGCATTTTAAACGATTGTAAATTATTATTAGTATTTTTGATTGTACACTAAAAAAACGGTTATATAATACATCCCCTATTATTACGTCTTGCATTACCGGTTTACCGGTAAACCGGTAAATCAACCAAAACGTACCATTTACCGGTAATTATCGGAAATTATTTTACTGCGAATCATGGACAGGTATATTATAACTAAAGTTTATTGTAAATATATTTTTTTAATTTTTATTCCAGTATATATATACATATACACCATATAAAAAATATATATATATATACAATATACATATATCCATATCAATAAAAACGTTCAGTTGTAATATTATTTTATTTTATTTTAATTACGAATTTATATTAGGTGTGTGCAAAGTATGTATTCATACACCTAATGTATGTGTTACATGCATCAATAAGTTAATGGATAAATTAATAAGTTAATAATATTAACTCCACCAAGTAAACCAAATATTATACAGTCGTAATTCAAATTAACCAAGCTCGATCAGGCATATACATAAGTGATTATCTGATGTCCCATTGCCATATCTCCGTAAAAACAAAAAGGACATCATATACATATGTATGTATTTATATGACATTTTTCACCTGAAACGTATTTGAAGTTATTTAGGTTTTAATCTAGGATACCGTTTTTAATAAAGATATACTTTATACTTTAATCATCTAATCTCCTAATATCTTCAATACATACAGTTATACTTCAATCATTTAATCTTCGTCTATTTTTTTCATTTACCGATAAACCGGTAATGAGAAGAATTATTTACAGTTTACCGGTAATTTCAATTTGACGGTAAATTGCAAGCCCTAGTCCTAACTCGATCGGTGGTGGCCGTATTTTCCAGGGAGTCCAGTTAGTATACTAATTCCAATGTCCTTCTAGAAAATTCATTTATCAGTAGATTTTAAAAGGCGACATATGATAATACATAGTTTTAAAGTAAGCCAGGTTGGCTGTATATTTTTTAATAAGGATTACAATGATTAATAACGAGAGCAAAAATATATTATAGATATGGAACAATATCATCAACATGGCGTAGTTATGCAGAAAACAACTGAGACAACAATTTGGAACTACTACATCCTTAAAATATCATTAATACTCGAACATAATTATTAACTAGTATAATACAAAAACACCTGAAAAAAAACCCTAAGAATTAACATGAATAATGTTGTCTCTACCTTATTTACATTTATATTGTATGGCTATCCTCTTTCAGATATTTCTTTTCTTAGAATCGTGCCAAAATATAAAAAATTTATATTTCTATTATTACAATAAGTTCTTAAATTTATATAGCTGCCCCTTTTCAATAGATTTCATATATATACAAGTTGTTGAATTTAAAATAATTAGATTGATAATGCCCCCCTAAGGCGAAACGCATGTCACGGAAAACGAGTACAACTAAAACACAAGTGTTTTATTTTCATATGTTGAATTTATATTACTATTTATTTCGTCATGGAAATCACAATTCTACAAAATTATTTTGTACTTCTATTGCGTTTTTCTATTTAAAAAATCTCAAATATTCTGTTGTAAGTATGTAATATGTAATGTTGTAACCATTCATGGTGATCGCTATCGTCACATGTTGGAAAACTTCTTGGTGGCTGAATTGGGTCGCTTGGGCCTGCGGCATATGTGGTTTCAACAGGACGGTGCCACCTCACATACAGTTTGCGCTACGCTTTAAATTTTGCGAAATATTTTCTCGGCCGCATTATGTCAAAAAATGGTGATGTCAAATGGCTTCCTCGATCACCTCATTTGACTGCTCCCGACTCTTTTCTATGGGGTACTTGAAAGAAATGGTCTACGCCAATAAGCCTACAACAATCCCGATGATACAGTACAATATTCGAAATGAAATTGCTGAAATAACACGCGAAGTGTGCGAGAATGTTATTAACAATATGGTTAAAAGAGCACGCATTTCTGCCGCTGCCAGAGATAATTGTAATAAACCAAATAATCTATGAATAAATCAACACAAATATTTTACCAATAACTATAGGAAGTGAAATAATTTAAAACGTATCTCATGAGATTGACGTTTAAACGACACAATACAATTAAATTAACACAACAACGTATCACCTGATATATCGCTGTGTTTAACTTTTTAGTTTATTTTAGAGAAAAGTCATTAATATATCTGTTTAAATTTATTAAGGAGAACACATACTTGTTGTGAAGTTGTAATTATTCAGAACAGACGTAATGTTTTAAATACTAATTTAATGTATTAATTATAAATATATACATATAAAATCAATTTTGTCGAATAATTTTGTTTTTGTGCTACCGGGATAATAATATTGTTTAAATTTGGTTTGTTTATTTCTTTTCTTCTTTCTTCCACAGCACTATATCCCAAAGTGGAATTTGGCCTCTTCTACAAGTGCTCTCTGTCGACGATTATCCCTGGCCGTTTTTGTACAGATCCCAGACCCTCCCATCCTGCTGAGGTCCTTTTTCACACAGTTAGTCCATTTCTTCCTTGACCTGCCTCTAGGTCGCTTCTACTGGGGTGGACTACCTAGTCATAATCTTTGGTATAAGCTTATTTTTTTATGCTTATTTAGTTAGGTAGCTAAAAATCAATCCTCAATCCTGAAAAAATTGACAATTCGTAGACAGGTTTTTGTGTTATTAAGTCATCGATATACATAATTATTTTTGTTTTACAATTTTATTTAGTCTAAATCATTGGCTAAATACATAACATATATGGTGTTATTAGGCTAAATTTATTGGTATACGTATACACGTATATTAAATAATTGAAGATTTATTATTTTTAAAGAGCTGGTTCAAAGTCATAACCATAAGTTTTTGTTTTAAATGTGTAATACTTCACTTTTTAATTAATTCGCTTGTTAAAAAAGACAGGCCTTTCAGATTGTAATATTCTCGATTCACCGCGGGGAGCAGAGGTAGGCGGCGAGTACTTAGTACTTACGCAGCTTTAGAACGGTTGAAAACAACGTTTTCAGTCTAATTCTCATGGAACGATTGTCCGTGGAGCGGTACTCCAGCATCTTCTGTTCTCGCAAAATTAAATCCCCCCTAATCGTCTTGGCGAAATCTGGCTTTTGGAATAAATGGCGCTGCGATGAAATAAAGTCACCGTAAATCTCCGTGCGAACTGTTTGTCGGTAGAACCGCGGTGGTAAGTCAATAGTTAGAGACTTACACAACTAAAGATTACAATTCAAAGAAGTAACTGACGGGGCGTGTTGTTCGCTGGGTAATGTTGGTAACTTATTTTTCTTTTTTTTGTTTCCCGATTTCGAGTAGGTAATTTATCGTCTGCCAAAACTTATTAGCAATCTGCGTTTCTGTTTATTTTTATTAAATTATTATTTTATTTTACGTAAATTTTATAACTTATATTGTGTGTAAAACGAAAACTGTTCAATCGATCCAGTGCTCATAAACAATAACTCTCGTCAAAGGAGGGGCCTAAAAATGAACACAAAGAGGCACAGAAAGATATATGTTGGGCTTCACACGAAAGGACGAAAAAAGAAATATGTCGATATGATAACAGAAACTTATCAGTAGTAAAACAGACAGTCGATATAATTCCATGCAAATAGTAGTAGAACTGATAATTGAATACCCCTAGAAAATTATTCGTAATGGGAAGGCCATATCGCTCGGAGTACGGACAATCGCTGGACAAATGTAGTCATGCAGTAATACCCGAGGCCACCCTAAAATCCTCTGGACTGTCGAAATCGTCAAATTCTGCAAAAATACGAGACAGCGAATAACAATTGATGTGCTTATGGTATGATGGTTATGACACTAGGAGACCATCAAGTTAGTCCTATTTTCATAACATGAGCGTTTAGCTTAGTTAAAAAATAGTACAAATATTGATGTGACACGTATTCCGCGTACGCAACTCTATTTTTTAATCTTAAAAAAATAAAGAAAAAGGGGAAACAAGCAAAGTATTATTGAGTAGACTTTCTACCAGCAGTGGATAGAGCTTCGCCGTATCTACAAGTAACCAGTCTGTGTCTGCTCACTGCGTACCATTTTTTCCCCATCCCGTTTCATTCTTCTCGTGAGTTACATATCGCCCACCTAGATCCAAACTAAGACAACTCAAAAAAGTCATTTTTCAGCAAATAAGAAAAACATTTTTCTTCATTTTTTGTTACTAAAGTTATGAAACTAAATAAAATTTTAGGTCCTAAATGTATTCTAAAATGACCCTGTTTGAGAACTGGGGCTAAGGTTAGTCACGTATATGACAGAGTATCCAAAAACAATAAAAACTCAAAATTCTTGTTTTTTTTTAGTTGTCTTAGTTTTGATCTAGGTGTGCGATATGTGTTGGTTTAAGTATTCAAAAACATCTTCGATCCATGCATCTTTATATAATTCTACGAACGATATGTTTCGCTATTTAAAGATTTAATTGACTTGAAAGTGCGTTTCTCTGTACGCGTGAGGTATTATATGATTTTCGACTCGGATCACTTGTAACGGTATATTTAATTGTAATATTAACAATAATAATAATTTTTACATTTCCACAAGTGATTTCTGGGGTTTAGCATGATATTAATATGTCTGCTATACTATTTTTCTACTGTGATATAGCTGACAGGATAAAGCCGATAGAAATAAACATTAATAATAGACATGATCCTACCTGCTGTGTATTAGGCGTGTGATCAACGCTAGGTGTATCTATCCCGCCCGTATTTCAATTTAAAGCTCTCTTATAAACTCATGCCGACTTACGAAAGAGAGATATTCAGCATCCGTTGGCAATTTATTTACAATTTACAAACACAAGAGAACGCGCCATTTATCCGAGTAGGTCACGTGTGAGACTGCTTTTCCGAGTTTTGTATTTCATCCTTAAGAGATTCGTCGTTTTAATACTCGGATTAACCTTCAGCGACTATCTTCTCTTTTCCTGTTCCACACCGCCCGTCATGAGAATGGTGTAAACCTCGCACTCGCGTCAGCATGTCCAAAAAAAATCATTATATACGTAAAAATTTGATGGGTGAGAATGGTGAACGTTATATTTATATAAAGTTATCACTTAAGCCAGCCAAAGGCGGGTCGTAAGCCCTGTAATTACCCATATCTCTATATATTTTCCGTTAAATATAATAAAAATAGCTTCGTCTCTATGAGATATATGTTTGTTTAATAACATTGTCTTTGCAGATGAAAATCCAGTAAGTGTGTGTTCTTGGACATATTAAAATATTGCTAAAAAATACTCATTTTCAGAAACGTACTTTTTACTGGAAAACCCACGCGGGCGCGGTATTGTTAATGGTAAATTGTAATTTAATATTCGGCGTTAAAAGTTTTTTTTTGTATTCCTCGGTCCCTAGAGTACCGGTGATTTTTAACTGATAAGTCGTATTTACCAGGCGGGTGAGCGAGCAGGCATGAAATGTTTCAACTTATGTGTGTACCTGTAATGTATACCTCGATAATAGTATTATACGCATAAATGCCCTAAACACCTTCGGCTCGCGACCAACATTTGAAAAGAACCCGCTTTAGCAGCGATACTAAGAATGTTTTTAGCAATAAAACAAGAATTTTCTCGCTTGGTCTAGCGGTCTAGCGGTAAGACACTCGATTAGTGAACAAGCGGTCGGAGGTCCAAAAAAAAAATCAAAAATTCTATTTCCATGCATCAAGTATTTAATTAATTTAATCGTGAAGGACAATAGCTTTACATGGTATACCTATAAATTCTTACATTCATATATGTAGTGTGTAATTTATTTTAAATCACGAATTTATTTCGGATATGTACATGCTTACTAAATCCAATATATTCATATATATTTGTTGAAATATATAGCAACTGTAAAAAAAACCTTATTACCTAATTTAATATATTATTTTTCCTACTTATGCATTATAAATAAGTCAATATTTTATTATATATTCGTAATATATAATAACATATACTTTCATATTTATTTATTCATTCATTCATATTATTGTTTACTGTAATATAGTAATGTGAAAATAATATATTACGCGTCACATTTGCACATACGCAATCCAGTATAATTGTATGGGGAAGAGCATATAAAACTTCAATATCACAATTAAAAATCACTCAAAAAATGATAATAAAAATTAGTCTAAAAAAAAAAGTCTATCCACAAGTCCATCAAGTACACAACTTTTCACAGATTTCAAAGTACCAAAAATAATAGACATACAAAAAAAATTCAATAATCCAAATTTTCAATATAAAAATTAATTAAACTTTAGAAGCGAATTCTGATCTACAAGATTTAGAGACCAAATTGATATTTCAAAACTATAATATACCGCAACCCAAAATAAGTATATTTATCATGGCATCAAATTTTTTAACAATCTCCCCATCACAATTAGAAAAATTACAGACTACTATCAATTCGTATCTGAAGTAAAAAAAATGTATACACAGACTAACATAAATTATCTCGTATATACTCCTTCTCTATACACGATTCCTTCTCTCATAGAAAATAAATAAATGTTAAATTAAATATATGTATATATATCCTACTGATAATTCTAAAATGTATTATGTTTTCTACTATTAAAAAAAGAAAATACTGTCACCAGTTTTTAGTTTATATCTTCCCCCATAATCTATTCCTAAACCAGTACATATTGTTCCTTTGGCTCGGCTGGCTGTCTTTTTGCATTCGAGGAGAGGAAGTGTATTATGTGATTATTTGTGTTGGATCACTACTTCACACACACAGACCGCTTTGATTTTGTTGTTTGTGAACGTGACACTCATCAGAGTTTTTGTGCTGTGTCATTTACTGCATTGGTTGAACTTCCGGTAGAGCAACGTGACGGCGTCATCAACCGGATGAGTCGAGCCGTCCTTTGGTTCCATGAGTCCATCTTGGTCCACTATCGAAGATCCCCCTCCATCCCCTAATCCCTCATCCTTCACTCCCGGTTCCCTATTTCCTATCTAACTCACCCTTCCGATTCCACCGTCACTCACCACTTAGGTGACCGTCGACTTGCGTTGGTCACACAATGATATTTCACTTTATTTATTTTGTATGTTACATTATTATACGAGTATGTACAACTAACTGTTATGTTATTATTAAGACGTACTTATTGTGAAGTTGTAATTATTCAAAACATAGGTCTGTGATATTTTAAATACTAATTAAATGTATTCATTAGAAAGATATACATATAAAATCAATTTTATCGAAAAATATTGTTGTCGCGCTACCGGTATTCGAACCTGGATCTCTTCCAATTCGAATTTGTAATCAATGCACTGTGTGCTGAAGCATAATCGGTTAATGCACGTTTCTCGGATTGGAAGAGATCCTGGTTCTAATCCCGGTAGTAACAACAATATATTTCGTTTATATTGATTTTATATGTATATCTTTCTAATTAATACATTTAATTTGTATTTAAAATATCACATACCTATATTCTGATTAATTACAATTTCACAATAAGAATGTGTTCTCCTTAATACTATATAAATTTGATCATATGTGTGCTTTTAATGTTTAAATTACATTATTTTTTTATGAACTATGTTTTTATTAAATTTAAATGAATTGTTAATTCTGGCGTCTGCTATCGATTTACTCAAAATGTATTCGAGATTCCGTTAAAACAAAGTAGATGGCTTTCAAATAATGGAACGATAGATGTATTCATTTGAAAAAGTGTAACATGTAGGTTCGTATTTTATTATGTTATTATTTATCTTTCCTTTTTCATGTCAGTATTGACATATAGTGGCCTCAAACAGATGAAACACTGCCCGTAACTCACATCCACAAGTCTCGGTCTTCAGTCGCCCTCCAGCCTCGCTCTCTCACTATTATGACAGTCATCCTATATCTAATTCTATTTTTCACTGTTTATCTTTTCGTTATCCATCTACATCTACTTATTTTATTACCAGTTATACTCTCATTTTTTTTTTATTATCACTCAATGTAATATAATAGGGACATAAATACCGCAGACGACTAAAATTTTAGGAATGATCGATGGAACACGTCAGAAATGAAAGCCAAAACCGAAGTACATTACTCACATAAATATGACCTCTAACCAGGAACTGTCAGCCACAACGAAGAATGGACAGTGGTTAGACGGTATTTCCGACAAGAAAACTATTCTTTAATACAATATGAAAATATGATTGTACTTTTTTCCACTTTCTTTATTAAAAAAGATCATTAACATGTATTATTAGTGTTTAATTTTCTTAAGGCTGGGTTTTTATTATTCATTTCAAAAATTGGTCATATGTACTGCAAATTAAATGGTTTATAACTCTATTCATTTGTAACATTTTGCCAATTTGGTTCAATGCAGATTTGTCTGCGTAATCTTGACTTCAAGATTATAAGAAAATAGATTTCGTATATGTAAGAACTTTGTATATTTAGGCAATTTTGTGGCTTGCGGAAAATAAATTTAATGGTCGCAGTCTTTCTTATAATGCTTGTAATTTCTTAATTAAGACAAACAACATTCAGTTTATTAGTTTTACATTAGTGTAAAGGTCCTGTTTAAGTAGTAGTTTTAAAAAAGTCAAATCTAGTGTATAACTTCTGATATAAATGAATAATAAAAACTCACATTTTCGTAAAAAAACGTGAAAATATTAATTTCTTTTAAAAGCGCGCCCTTAAGTTTTGCTTTTAATATATTATCCAATATTAAAACGTATTCAAATTGCAATACAGAAATTTCGATAAATGCTTAATGCATATTAAAAAAAAGTCCTCATGCATTGAATAATATACAACGTGTATGGGGGCTACTGACGCAACTATCAGTGTTCCCAACCGTAAAGCTGTCGTGTATTCAGATATGACTACACACGGTGCAATATACGAATGTGGGAATGACCGACATATAAATATTAAAGCGTCGCTTTAGTTTGGACAGCTTTACAAATGGGAATATAAAGTGTCGGTGCCGTTTTTACTGGATATATGAATCGGAAACTGTTTTGAACTTTATGACTCTTTATTGAGAAATATTTTTAATTAACTATTTTAAATCAGTTTTACTGGAATTGGGTCTTTTCTATATAATGCACGCTATTGGTGATTTAACTGACTTCTCCCCGTTTTCTTCTCCATCGTACGAATTTAGCATTCGGTCACCCAGCGCAGTTGGTGTAGTCGGCGTATGTGGTGTAGGAATCTCAAGCATGCTCCCCGGCGGTATTCCTATTGTCCTGGCCGATTGTCTCCGCCTGATATTACTGCGCCGGGATCCTCTCTATGTTTAGATTAGGCGCTTTAGTCGCTAGCCCTGTGCGCCGATGTCGCAATGTCAAGCCGAACGTCCTACTCTGCCTCGTCGCCACAAAAATAAAACGACAGACTAATTTATCATTCTGATTTTAGATAACGCTGAATTTCCGTTTCTTTGGCAACTAAAAAATACAAGTTTTTCTTTGGTGCGGAACAATATTGACAATGCGCACAGGTCTCCTATGGGCGCGGATTCGCCCCATTGCCCGCCTCTCGCTGGGTAGACTGTAGTCCCGAAATACATAACGCCACATTCAGATACTCAAATATACCGATAAGCATATAAGATGCACGTGGTTAGACGGTACCATTTCCTTGTATTCTATATGAAAAATCATCATAGAAACTCTTGTGACTTTCTATGTAGACGCTTACTATTTAGATATTGTTCATTTTCTCCGAGTGCATATTGAACTCTTCGCCGAATACACATTCAAATTATCGCGGGGACTGCTTGTTTCTTTATCTTGTGGGTTTATTTTCAGCTCAGGGTTATTGTCTGTAGTTCCTATGTTGACTCTTAGTAATAGACGCTCCTAAATTATAGTAAGTTCCTATATTGACTCCTAGTAATAGACGCTCCTAGACTATAGTAAGCTCCTATATTGACTCCTAGTAATAGACGCTCCTAGACTATAGTAAGCTCCTATATTGACTCCTAGTAATAGACGCTCCTAGACTATAGTAAGCTCCTATATTGACTCTTAGTAATAGACCTAGACTATAGTAAGCTCCTATATCGACTCCATCTCATTTCCTTAATTCATGTTAAAATTATATTTTTGAATTATTAAATAAGTGTAAGTGAGTACTATACCGTGTTCCCGAATTGGTACGCTACTTAATTTTATATATTTGATAAACTGATTATGGTGTCCTTGTTTTTAAGCGAATTATACAAATTTTTGTTTAATTATTTTTTATTATTTCGAATTATAAACATATACATATCTCAGAGTATGTTATCTGTTTCTTAAAAAATCATCTTTTACTGAAAACATAAACCTGTTTTTTTAGTGCATGTAAATATATTCGTAATTTATTGTTATGCAGTGTATATTATATTTTCAGTGAGAGAGATTGCATTATAGAAATGATTGAACCTGCGGCTTTCGTTGCCATAGCAGGTAGCCCAGCAACTTACGCTGCAAATCGCAACACTGTATCACTATTTTTGAAGCAATTGTTAAGAATGGATAGATTTGAAATATCTGAATAGAATGTACATTTTCAATCATTATTGTCAAAATTTTGAGATTCCTTGATAATCGTTTTAAAATATCATGTTTTAGATAATATTTGATAACCCCCACAAAGTAATTTTGCTAATATTGAAGAACTAATTTTTTTTTTTTTGCGTAATAAAAAATCTGTGTATTCGGTTATTAACTACAAAAATCTCTTAATTATCGGTAGCTTGATCTATAAATTCAATAGTCGGCTTAAATTCAGTAGTGGAGCTGCAATCGTGTGAGTTTTATTTTCGCTATGGGACTCATTTTAAGAAAAAAAAATGGGTCGTTTTTCTTCCCGTTCACGGCTATTATAGTTATTCTGTCCACACAGTTCAGCTGCCAGGAGTATTGTCAACCTGTCATGTTAAATATGAATACACGGGTTTATTAAACACAATTCTAGCATGTCTGGGAAATTCTCGGTTACTATTTCCGACTGTTTTCTCCTAATTACCAGATACATTTGTAAATGTTTGCAATTATCAATTTGTAGTGAAATTTAACCTGTTAGAAGGGCAGTTCTCCAACAATTAACGTCAGTAAACATCACATCGATGTGTCACTGCCAATTAAATTCATTCTAGTGCACAGCTGTGAGATTAGTCAATGTGTCTTTTAATTTAATTTCAGTCATCCGACGACGCAATGCTCGTGTAGTGTCCGTGACTAATATCTAGTGGTGAGCTAAACCGTTATTGTGACTGTGATTGTGTTAATACTATTCAATTATAACGATGACCGGTAACTGAGATTCAACTGTTGGAGATTCAATTTCTAATGTACCGGTCAAATTATTAATAATCGAACATAAATCTCAGAATCACAGTCACAATCACGGTTAAAATAACGGTTTAGCTCATCACTATTAATGTCGTTATTATTGTATATTTCTAAATGCGCTAGTTCTAATAATATTTATCTTTTGTTGGTGGCCAATAATTATAAAAATTAGTATTTTTGTTCAAAACAATTTACATTGAACTTTTTTATTATTCTAAGTTTATAATATATACAATACAACATCTCGATAGAAGTACACATAGGTACAATATAAAATTACGAGATAATTTAGCAATAATTGGCTAAACATTAGTTAAACTTGTACCATTCTACAATATTTATGCGCCTTGAACATAATAAATATTTACTCATACATCCAGTTACCATAGTTTACCATAGCATACAGTTTTACAATCAACATACTATATTACATTCAATGTCAACCATATTTCAGGCAGTTTATTGCTTTTATACCCTATTTTCTTTTTAAATGTCGAACTACTCTACTTCCTAAACCTCCGTAATAAAATTCTTACCGCGGGTCGGACTAAAGTTTAAAATATTTGTATCATTAATTGACATGGCGGTGTAACATGATTTTTTTTAATTTTCACAACTAAACTTTATACTACACACACGTTGGGCTATTGTCACTACTTTAGTTATCACCCATAGGCACCTGATGATGATAGGGAATGCACCTCTCGAAATTATAGTAGTGACAATAACTCAACGTGTGTGTAGTGCAAAGTTTAGTTGTGGATATTAAAATTATTTGGTCTATGTTGGTAAATATGTAGGTATATAATTATTCGAAAAAAAAATTTTTTTTTCAAAATCTACGTTCTTCTTTGTGTAATATTCGAAATTGATTGACTTAGTAAATATATTTTTTTTATAGTGCATACATAAGTATTTTTTATTTTTGCTCTAATATAAACAAAATCAAAATCGTTTCTTTTTACTAGAACTTATCTTTTACATATCTGCTTTGTTTCACTTTTAATGTCTTCTTATGTCTTCTGGTATTTTATTAAAAATCTTCATCGCACTGTACATCATCGATTTCTGAGATTTAGCCTTCTTCCTTAATGGCAGTCTCAGTCTATCCTTTCCTCTTGTATGATGTTCGTGCTCATGTCGATTTACATCAATTTTTCGTATAAATTTCGCCGATATTTTCCTAGTGAGGAATTTATAAATAAATACCATTACATTGAAATATATTTTCTGCTGAAAGGTCATCATATTCAGATCTTTCAGCATTGCACTGATTCGAGTATTGAAAGTAATAAATTCTCTCCGGGTGTACTTATTTGTTGTGTGTATATATATATATATATATATATTCATATAATCTTACTGAATTTAGTACGAAATTTAATTAAAAAGATTAACGTCCTGTGTGGTTGAGAACTATCGCCTTGACAAGCGTGTTATCCTGAATGTGTTTAAAACTCTCATGTTAATCGACAAGTTTCTCGCATTGTGAGAGCTTATTCGTGTGCTTGCTACATAAATTACTCTATGAAGTGCGTGCGAGAGCATGAATCCGATAAGCGTTTTGCAAAACGACCGGTGCATTTAGTCGATTTCTCCGAAAACATTACATAAATTCATGCTTTATGTTTACATTAACATCGTTTGTTATCCGCGTACCGGAAACATCGAGAATTTTATTTCCGGTACGAAACATTATTTTAAATTTTCTTAAAATATATCTCATTATCGTCCATCTTGTAGAACGCAAATGCGAATCGCACTTATAACGGCTTTGATCGTCTGCTTTATGTAGGCGGGTTTTTTTTTCTATAATGTGATGTTTATTTTATATTCTTATACATAATACATTCATTAATAAAAAAAAACCTTCTCACATTTTATTATTTTAGAAATATCGTTATGATATTATCATTAAATTGTATGTATTGTACGTACTTTTACTACGTACCTACTAAAATTATTGTTTTTGATGTTGTTGACTTTGTTTATTGTACATATTTCTTTTTTAAACCCGCCACAGCATCATATAAATCCTCAGTAAGAGCTTCGATAATTTAAGCAAACTTGGAGAGAATATTAATTTACTGTATTAATTTTTTCCGAGCTCTTTTGTTTAGCAACAATTTGTTTCCAAAAATATGATACGATTTACCCGCAGGAAAAGTTTCCGCAGCACCGACCCTATCCCCGCCTTTTATTTTCCCATTTACTCAATTCCAGAACATAATAAAGCTCAACTGCATAAATGCCATTTAAAAGCAAAATGTTGAGCGAAGATATATTATATATAATATGTACTATGCAATGTATACGAGTATATTGAGGCAAATCTGTACAAGTGCGCTAAACTTTGATATTCTCGCCGCCCGCACCGGCTTAGGTCCGTCTTGCAATTAGAGTTCCACGTTGATTATCACTAAATAAATTATATTCTCAGTTTCTTTTCTTTCATTAACTTGGTATTTCTGCGATTAATTCTGTACGATGATTTTATTCAGCGAGGAGAATATCAAATTTCTTTTTTAAAAAATCTGCTTTAACGCTTTACTCTGTGTCCCTTTGCAGCCACTATATAATAATACCCAACGTTATTATAGTGTATTTTAATACAAATTAAATTATTCAACTAGAAAGATATACAAAAAAAAATTCTATCTATAGATATTTTTAAAACTGGCAGAATTAACTTTGTGGTTAAAATTCATTAATTTTAATATAAGAGTAAAGGAGCATTTGAGATGTTTAAACAATAATGGGTTTTCAGATCATTTGATAGCAAATGGTCATGGTTTCGATACAAAATTGGGATTATCAATTTTATATGTAAACGGTGTTGGTCATAAATTAAATAATTCGGAAGCGTTGGATCTAAATGAAGCTTGTAAAACTAATCAAACAAATATAAACAACCAACTTAATTTAACTACAAGTTTCATTCTAAAATTTTTACCTAAAAATTATTCTAGTAATTTTGTATCAAGTAACAATTTGAGTTAAGTACTAAATTTATTTTTTAAATAATTATTGTTTTTTTTTTAAATTAGACTCTGTTAAAGAAACAATAACATATGTTTTTCATTAGTTATTGACATCCTGAAGAAGAAAATGATATTTTTTGAAATCGGTAAATATATTTTTACTCAATAAGTGGTTAATAAAACAAAGTTAAAAATAAAAATAATGTCTATAGATATATTTTTTTCTGTATATCTTTCCAGTTGATTCATTTAATTTGTATTAAATACTACAGAACTATGTTCTGAAAATGCAACTTAACAACAAAAATGTGTTTTCCTTAATAGTGTATTTAGTCTGGAAAATATTACTAAATAAATAATCGTAAAATTACAAAATATAATTATTTTTCAAAATTATTAAGAGGCAAAGGTAAATTTCGTATTTATCTGTGAAGAAATCACCTGGCAATATCACTGATCTTACAAATAATATTTCATGTAAATAGTATCAAAAAATATTTAGCTCTTATCATCCCTTAGATAATCGCCAGTTAACGAACATTTAGTAAAGGTCGTTGTTACTATTTATGAGAAGAAAAAATATAGTATGTGTAATATTAATATATATGGCTACATATTGGTATATCATTAACAATTTGTTGGTTTGACCATTTGCCTCTTCTATGATTATTTTGCTTTTCCTCTTAATAACCGCAGCCATTCATTTCGGCCATTTTCTTCATTTTTCTATGAGACTGCGGTGGTTGTAGATGTTTTCTATGTTGCGGTGCATAGTGTGTAGTAGACGAAGCGGCCTGTGTTTACGGTTTTTCGTAATATTTTATTATTCTTTCATCCTACAGACTTCTATAGTCGGTAAGTGTTGGGAAAAATATATTTAGCGTATAATACATGAAACCTCTCATGACAAACTGGCCGCCGTTGTCCGAATCGCACCACTGTACATTCATTTTGGTTTCCGCGGGGCTTAAATGTTTTCCCTTTTCCGGGTTAAAAACACCGCAGGAGACTGCTACTTGTAGTCCGTTAAAGCACGCGAGGTATAGATATTCTGGATATGCACGATGCTATTCTCGTTTTAATAGTAATTGCATTTCCGTTGCATCAGTTTTTAAATAGTTTCTTAATTTTGAAAATTATTCCCCGAGTATTGGTATTTCTTTATTAATGCGACGGTTTATCATTGTTCTAAAATATTTATTTTTTCTCTTTACTTCCTAACGTACTAATTAAAATAAAATTAAAATTGTAGTCAAATTATTAATAATATAAGACCGTAATTATTATCATGATATATTTTTTATTTTTTTATTTACACCCTATCTCGAGTCGTTTTGAAAGTTGTTTACTCTCTTTTCGATTATAATACCATCATAGGATGGCTCCGGTACCATCGTGCCAGAGCCATACCTGTACAATTAGACGTGAGACTCGTTATCACATTAAATTCAGAAGGCAGCCAGAAAGAAGCTATATAAATCATACACCCCCAAAAGGGGAGGGTAGACGTCACATTTATGTGTTGCAGTCGCAGAACTCGGTCACAATCCGGCAGAAATTCACCCTGTCTATGTCGCAATGCTCCGTTAGGACTCTCTAGTCACTGCTCTTCCCGGCATCGCCAGTTCCAGCAACCCCCAGCGAGACACCCACACCCTAATAAATTTCCAGATATTCCGAGATTCCTTTAATTTCTTAATAGGTCATCGTTCCGAGGGATCCGATGAACTATTCCTTTTAATCCCGCAATCATGATCTCACGTGCATCATTCATAATGACACAGTCCCAGAGTTAATTAAAAGTTAATTAAGTAATTTTGATATTTTAATGTCTATTTTAGGTAGTGACACATTTTGTAACAGAGTTTATGTACACATTACCTACGCCACGATATTAAACTTCAAACATAGGATGTGCGCGTGAGAATTTTGTTTAAATTTGTGGATATATTAATTATTCAGCCAACGAGATATATGGTTTTGCTAATTCCAGCTGTTTTAGTAAAAGGATTCCTGGCGTGTATTCACATTGTTGAACATGTGTAGCGCCGCGCATTTCTCCTTTGACTAGATCTTCGAGTGATCATCACTGCCGAGCGTTTAATTAGAAGTATCTCACCACGTAACAAATAATAATAATAGTAATGTTTAATTGCTTTACCCGCCAGTGTCCGCGCTGACCGCATCCCAGAGCCTACGTTCACATATCCGGTAGAGCAATTTCCAGGAAATTGTATGTTAATTATACCATAACCTTATGTAACCGTAAGGGATCTTGGACGACGGAATAATCTTCAACTTGTGGTTTAATTAATTGTGAGTTTTTTATCTTATATATTTATTGTTAAAATCATGGGGATGCGCTCACGACTTGATTGATACTCGGCTTTAAAAACAATCCAGCATAACATGACCTTCATATTTTTACTCTAGAATTTGATACTCTTTGTTGTCTATCGATATTCATTTGTGCTATGTAATCGTGTATTCTCTCTTACCGTCCTTTCTAATATTATTTTGCTCGGTATAATCTGTAATCTATAATGTACAATCTGTAATATATAATCTGATGTATTTAAAAGTTGTTAGGTTTAATCAAAACTTTTCAATTGAATATGAACCTATTCTTTTTTTTTACAGGTGAGCTTGAGATTATCTATTCACTCGAAAAGGTAAAAAAAAAATTTTTTTCATATATTTTCATGTTTGTTCTAATGTGTTTGGTCTGCTGACGCTTTCTCGCAGAAATCCAATACATATTTCGTAGTTAGTACCTGTGTATCAACAACATAATCATTTCTAAAACATAAAAACCTATCGTGTTCCTATTTTGTG
The DNA here is from genome assembly GCA_031772225.1 of Eubasilissa splendida. Classification (NCBI taxonomy): domain Eukaryota; kingdom Metazoa; phylum Arthropoda; class Insecta; order Trichoptera; family Phryganeidae; genus Eubasilissa; species Eubasilissa splendida. The sequence continues at coordinate 20,137,310 of CM062846.1, read as the reverse complement.
TATTTAGTTATTCAATTAGCTTATTCTGGATTATCTTAAGGTCCTGTACTTTGATTCATAAAAATGTACATTTTACTCGAAAGTATTATAGATTCTGGCATCGTACAAATAAGAAAACCTGTAACATTTCCAATAAGGTGAGAGGTAAAATTCGACTGAGATTATGTTCTTATCTCTATGTCTACAACCAATATTACATCCTTTGCAATTTGCAGTACCACTGATTTTCCCTATTCTCTTGGGAAGCCCCTTTTCTAGATTTACGTAACCCTGACTGTTGAACAATGATTTTTTTTAATCAAAGGATTTCAACTGTATTATTTGAAGATGGCGTGTGTATTTGTGAAAAGCATTTTATAACTATTTTTAATTTTTTGAAAATATATATTTATTGTTTAATTTAAATATATTATTATAATTTATTGACGTACATGTTTCTGTTGTAACAGAGGTGAATATATTATAACATAACATGATAAACATAAGATACAATTAATTTTATTGTAGCTGAATTTTTTTTTCAAAATGTATCATATTTACATATTTACACACATTTAAATACATTACCCAACTAGGCAAGCCTGTTTTAGGGCAAATAGATAAACTAATATATTTTATAAAACCAAAACTCATCGAAGGCAAAACACAGTAAGATCGAATACATACATAGCATATAATGTGAAAATATTTAAGAAGAGAGAAAAAAGGTCACTTTTCTATTTATGGGTTATATCTCACTCCATGTATAAGGTTTTTTTATACGAGTACATTTAGAGTATGTGTAGATTATCTTCTTATACACAATACATGAAATTCATTTTATGTATTGTTTATTTCTTATTTTTCTGACCTGTCTGACATCGTGTGCAAAATTGATTATTATTATTATTATTAAAAAAAACCGTCCTTAAAAATTGATATAATTTTATGGATATTTATATATCCTAATATATATTATATTCTATGTATGGATTAATTTTAACGGACTATTCAGTCGCCTCGCTCGACGTAAAATCATATTAGACAACGTTATAAATAAGTATATCAAGATGGAATTCTATTGGTCCGAAGCGTAATTTTCACCTCACGTGTACCTTAATATTTTATTCATTCATATCACTTGGGAGCCAGCGTTCGGGCCTTATCTATGTGTCCTTGTTTTAAAAATCTGGGAAGAATTTTGTCCTTTCTCCGCTGTCGGGTCGTTGGGGCGAACGCGAAAAGTTTTTGTTTTTGATCTTCTGATGTTCAACTTTTATTACCTACTTCTATAGATGTCTTTAGGTAGAAAACATTCCAAGTTGAAGTTGAAGCTTTTGAAAATATGCTCGACTCATATAAAAGTATTTACGATTACGTGAATTCGCTCAAGCGTATTACAAAATTTGTCTATTCCAGCCGTTTTTTTATTTTTAGAAAACGAATAACTCTGAAACTAATTCAATGAAGAAATAACGCTTTAGTTTATAAATGTGGTTTTATTTTTAGAGGTATAGAACTTTAAAATTAAATAAAAATCATGGTAATGGTCATGGTATTATCTTTTTTGGAAAAATAATTTTATGCCATTAGTCTTGGGCACCGCGGCTGGCTCAAATAAAGCGCAATCTGGAAGTTCAATTTTCGACCACTTTTTAAAGCAGCTGGGCCCGTATATCGGAAATAACGCGACGAATATTGGCTTCCAAGTTTTCTATCGTCTCTGGTTTATCGGCGTAGACTATCGACTTCACATATCTCCACAGATAATAATCAGAAGTTGTTAAGTCACACGGTCTTGGAGGCCAACTCACAGGTCCGTTACGCGAAATTAAGCGCTCAGCGAATGTTTTCTTGAGTATGGCGCGCGCTGTGTGGCATGTTGCACCGTCTTGTGGAAACCACAGCTCTTCCACATTAATGCCATTCAATTGGGGAACGAAAAAGTCAGTAATCATGGATCTATAGCGCTCTCCATTGACAGTAACGTTCTGACCGGCATCATTTTTGAAAAAACAACAGCTTCTTCAGTGCACACTGTACGACGTCTCTGCGGATGCGTATTATCACGTAGAATATGCGTGGTGTGAAAACAATTCATGGTTATTCGAATTACTTGCTCGAATGGACGATTATATCGACCGTAAAATGGACGTAGCGCACGGTAAGTTTCGCGAATTGAACCACGATTTTAGAAATAAATTTGTTCTGGCGTATGTCTATTCATGATGAAATGGCAAACCAAACTGACCACAAATCACATGTTGGCTGTCAAATTGGCCGTCGCTGGAAAAAGTGTCGCTAATTCGAAAAACAAACCTCTAAAAAAACTGCGTTTACAAGGGACAATCATACAATAATTGAATAATACAAATATCATAGAATACAGAAACAAATATACTTTGTACAATCAATTTGTTTATTTTTTTAAATTTTTAATGTCAAATTTAATTAAACTGATTGTTTGCTGGCGGCAGGCTTTGGTCCAATGAGGTTTTAGGTATTCTCTTTCGCCCCGTTCATAGAAAACGATAAAATAATTTTATAATTAAATATTAGGTGTTGTCGGACAAGGGGGGATGGTGGTTACAGCTGACCAAACATTTTCTCACAAAATGCAAATTAAGAAATTATGAATTCAGTTCGGACTGTGACAGTTGCACTTGGCCTTTAAAGTAAATTTATATTCCTCGATTAGTCAATGTCAGTTTTCAAATTGATATTGTTTATTTTTATTATATCTCAATTTTTAAACCTTATATTGCCAAAGGATTATACTATTTGTCGTCAACTTAAAACGATTTCTTTTTCTCATAGTGTAATTTCTTAGCACTGTAACCGTACCAGTTATTTCTACTGATTTGTTTTCTATGAAGACATTTCTTTTTCTTTGCGATAAAAGATGAATGATTAACAATTTGAAGAATATTCAACTATTTGAATTATTTATATTCCAACCAGTTTTTACTGTTCAAAGTCACGTTAAAATTATCTGCGTCTCGTTAAAAAAATCAAAAAATGTCACGACCGATTATATCTCTAAAATTCAACCTAATTATCTCATGTCATCTCTTCAGTATTCAGATTTTTCATTGGGCTCTCCCTTACCATAAATTCTTCCGTCTCTGTATTACCTGCCAATCGAGACCTTTTATCTGCGATGAAAATCCTGGAGTTACTTCCATAAAGGAAATTGTCTTTCCACGGCTGAAGCCCGTTAGGATCGTACAAACGCATCCATCAAATGAAATTTGCAAGAAATTTACCGAATTTCTCCCATCGCGGTTTTTAATCCAATCTAAAATAATCGTACTATTATTCACGTTTTTATTTTAATTTATAACCAAACTGAGTTTATGTTTATTTATCAAACAAATTTCTTCTTTGTTATATCGCGTCCTATGCATAATTGTGTTTGATAAAAACCACTCGTAGAAGCTGGTTGTTCTCATAATTTCAAGTAAATTGAATCTAGGTACTATTTTGTAGAATATGGATATTTTTTTAATAAAATGTTCTTATTTTATTCGTTCCTTGACAAATAGACCAATATATAAAAAATATGACGCTGATGAAAGGAAAAACTTTTTCAACAAAAAATTTTTTTTCTGAAAGCAAACCGAACCTCTACTGGGTCACGAACCCGAGATCTCCTTACTACCGGTAGATTTCTCTTCACTCGGTTAACATTTGTCAGATTTGGTCTTTGGATCTTCTCCGGTAATCATTTTTACATTTCTAACAAAAAAAATCGTCCTTTGCATTCTTTCATTGAACTATTTATACTATATTATTATATATTTACTTTGATTCAATGAATTTTTTTGTTAATCCAACTGCTATTGCACATAAAACCGATCTCAGCGTCGGTCCTTTAAAAGATTAAACTTCTTGGATAATTATTACGGAAAATTGCTTCTTTTTTTTTTTACTGAATATGGTTTTTTATTTTATTTAAAATTTCATAGCTAATGTTAATAGTTTTTATTATTTTAATAGCTAATATTAATGTACATGCTTACATTATTTAGATGGATATATGATACCATTTCAATCATCTTAATTATTTTCGGCAGGGCTCTGGAGTCTGAGTTGATTTATGGTATTTTAAGCGGAGTCGGAGTCGAATGATTTCTGACGACTTCTAACACCGCTTCTTTTTTTAAATTATGTTATATTTAATGAAACTATGAAATGTGTGTATGCTTTAAAAATCTGGGACGAGAGCAAATTATATCAATTATATTAATACAGGGTGCATGTATATTATATAGCGGATATTCATTATTTTGCTAATTATATCGCGTTCTCGCACTAGCGCGTGCGGCTGAGCTGATCTGTGCTGCAACTGAGAACTGTGTGTGAAAAGTATTCCTTTTATTGTATTTTGCTTGCTTAAAATTGTTCGGAGTCGGACTGTAAGGTAAAGTCGGAGTCGGAATCGGTAGTCGGTAGTTGGTCGATTTATAAACGTCTCATCAGTCTTTATTTTTGATGTACACGAACTGTGTGATCAAAAAATGTTCCAATATCCTCCATAAACCAATCATTTATGTATGTAGTACCATTACTAATACTAAAGCTATAAAAATTATGTAAAAAATAATCAATGTTAACTGTAAAGTATTATGTTTTAAAAACCTTTTAACAAAATTTTATTAATTAATTATTAAAATAAAACAACGTTGTTTACTTCACACAACCCTTTAATTATATATTTTTTTTTAAATTCTAAATATACGTTATATATATTTTTTCTAAATTTATAACGTTATATATATATTTCTAAATTCGTTATATATAACGTTTTCTAAATATGTTTATCATAAACCAAAAGAAAACGCGAACACAGACGAATTATGGAGAAGAGATAATAATAATATACAGAAAAACTAACCGCTGACCTGCCTAAATTATGTAAAGAAAATAAGTTCAATCCAGCCTTTTTTACCAACAATAGCATTAGTAAATATATATTTTTAAATATTTTCAAATATTAAATAATAAAACTAGAATAGATCCGCTGGATAATAGTGGAGTATACTAGAATAATTGCAAGAACTGTCAATAATCTTATATTAGACAAACTGGAAGGAAAATACACACACGAATAGAAAAACACCTCAAGGGGATAAATAACTTCAGCATAAACTCAGAGATGACAGACCATGCAAGATCAGAGGGTCGTCGTTTCGCCCATGAAGACGTAAAAGTACTACATATATGCAAAAAGGGGAGAAAATTAGACATTCTAGAAAATATAGAGAATAATATTAACAATAAAAATGTACTCAACATTCAAACACCCCCTATTACATCTTCTTTCATGTTCATATTAGCCCCGCTCACTACCACTTTCACTTTTCACCCCTCTCTCCCCTATCGTCACCGCCCCTTCTCCTCTATTAGTTTATTACTGACTGTGACGCAGTAAGCGTCGAAATCGTTGTATTTAATATTTAATTAAAGTTTTGTGTAAAGTAAACAACGTTGTGTTTTATTTTATAATTTTCTTAAAGGTTTTTTAAAAGTTAATTACAATGGACTTACACAAAGTTAATCATGAAAATTTTGAAATATTACTGTAAAGTATTTTCATAAGACAAATATTCTTAAAACGTTGTAGAATTGCTTAAATAATTTTGATAATATATACAAAACCTAATAATTGAACGTGGAGGCAATTTATTTAGGATATTGACTATTCTCTATTATTGGGTTGACCGTCTCTATCTATACAACTACTTCTGTCCACGAACAGTGCACAGTGCAGATGTGCACGTCGCATTATTTTTCCTTTATCGAGACTCAAATATATTACATGCCTTAAAATGCGAATTATAGTGAATTAATTTATATTTATTTAAATATAAATGGGACGCAACTAGACAAGACATAAGTTAAGAAAATTATTAAGTCAATCTTTGTTACAGTAGGTACACAGGTTTGACATTCTACATTTATATTTATATCTTAGTGTATCTACATCTGTTATTTATATTTTTAAAATTTTATATTTTTAAAAATATAAATAACAAAAAGATAACTATATTAGTTGTGTATGTATTACAATTTTACGTTGCTTTATATTAAATTAAATTTGTTTTACAATTAATTTACTCAAATTAATTTTTCAAAAATTTTTACACGGATATTCGGAAAGTTTTATTGAGCTGGTTAAACAACTTTCTTATCTTCAAAAAATGTATATATCATTTAATAAAATATACCCGCTATCATACATTTAAAAGAATATTAATAAATATTTTTTCAAAATATGAATTAAATATATTAATTAGAAAGATATACATAAAAAATCAATTTTATCGAAAAATATTATTGTTGCGCCACCGGGATTCGAACCTGGATCTCTTTCCTAACCGGGGAAGGTGCATTATCCAACTATGCTACAGCGACAATATTTTTAGCGACAATTTTCGAACTTATATGTTACCTTTTTGATATTAATACATTTAGTTGGATAATGCACCTTCCCCGGTTAGGAAAGAGATCCAGGTTCGAATCGCGGTGGCGCAACAACAATATTTTTCGATAAAATTGATTTTATATGTATATCTTTCTAATTAATATATTTAATTCATATTTAAAATATCACAGACCGTCTGTTCTGAATAATTACAACTTCACAATAAGAATGTGTTCTCCTAAAAATATTTTTTCCTTTAATTTATTTTTAGAATGTGATATAGAATCTTTATATCACATATACTATATCATCATTTTATTTAACCTATAAATAAATGTTAACTTGGAATAGAGTTAGATATTTTATGTCTTCTATTTTCAGTAGGTACATAATGTAGTGGCACTGCAATTTAATGAGCCAAGTGTAAGAAACTTTAAGCACAACTGTTTTAATCAATGACTATTGTATTTTCTGAGTTTTATTTTTGAATTATTAAAATATTGATTACTTTTCTTTCATTAAATCCGTAAATAAGCGATTTTAATAACGTTCGAATCTATCAAATGTTTCACAAACGCGAGCGCGTGTTACATGGTGTGGAATACGCTTAACTCGGAACTTTGTGGCTTGTAAGGCAACGCCATTTAACATAGATGTTTATCTCGGGACTTACACACCCCGATAAATGTTACAATTATATTTTATAACTATAGAAATATCACATTTAGATTAGCAGTCCGCAGAACCGTGTTAGAATTAGTAGGTTCCAAAAGGAATTGCGTGAGATAAAACCGAATATGTTGAGCATTCATTCAAAATGTTGTTACTTGTAGATCAAAATGTGATTTCACACATTTTCTAATTTGTCTTTACAAAACAATAATAAAAGATTGCCGAGATTTCCGTAAGTAGCGTAATATGTTTTCAGTGGTGTATTTTGTCGTAATGAGTTGAAAAATAGTCATAGATTTTCAGTGTTTAATATGATAAAATATAAATACATCATTAAACCGTATTAAAGATTGATTTAAAAATGTCGTTGTTTATTTATATATATATAATATAAATATTCTCATTTACCTCATTCCTGGGTTGGCATGGTAACGATTCCACCGTATTGTTCAAGCCTCGGTACTCCGAACGCATCACTTGCAGCGAGGGGTGGCGCCGCTCCCACCTGGCCGATCCTCCCCGGGGCGGGGCGGCGCGGGGCGGGGGGCGGCGCGGGCGCCGTCAGTCCCCTCCGCGGCGTCGCGGCGCGCAGGTGTTTCCCGCCAGTTGTTATCCCGCCTCCGCACGGTGCGCACGCGAACATCGCAATTATCAATCGACAGTCGTCGCTCGGTCGGAAAATATCCGCAAACTGTTGAAAGAAACTTGACTGGTTTGTTTGTAATATTGCGTTTTTCTTAAAAGCTTGTCAGTTTGGATCTAAGCAATCTTTAAGAAACCTTAGTATATTTGTCTCGCCGCGTTTTATTTGTCCAAAGTTTTCACGTGTTCCTGTACTTTAGAACTGTTGATATTGGCGAAAGAATATATTTATTGGTTTGCAGTGAAAATGAGCGGATATTTGTGTGTTGTGACGTAATCGCAGTGTTTTGCCGAGTCCACGGCCCGTCTAGATCCGGCGGGTCTAGATGAGATGATTTATTTTAGTGTTACTCACGATAGTCCGACTTGAGCGCTCCGCCATACGGCCGGCGACTTCATCAATCCACGTGGTTAGTACCTACGGTAGACACAATCTATTTGTTTTATTTCTTGTCCAGAAGTTTAGTAGAACCCTGGAGTGAAGCAGTTTGACTTTTAATTAAGTCGCTGTTAATAAAAAATAAAAAAAATAATCATAAATAGCGCTCGGATCTTGCTTTTATTATTTTGATCAAGATAACTGAACGTAGTTTTTTACACAATATTTGAAAATAATCCATTTAACTGCCTATGTAAATATTGACTTTTAATTCAAAAAACATTTTTATTCAATGCTTATTTAAATGTTTGATTTTCAAATAATTGCTTCTTGGAAGTGCTTCGTTTTGCGCCCGAGGATTGTTACCATTTTGACATTATGTTTCTCCAACATTAAATTAATCATTATAATATTAATTACTAAAAATGTTTAGATGTAAATAATATATGTCTATCCAATCATAAACTTTTCGATACTCTGATTGCGAATAAGCAATCCCTCTTAACATCCTTCCAGCTTTGAATTTATTAATTACTCAAATTTAATTCCAGAATTAATTAATCAAATCTTTGCATTCAATTCCATCCTGTTGCAACATTTTTTTTTTCCTCCCAGTTTTTCAGATTTTCTTAAGGCAACCGTTTGCACTTTCCAACGATAGAAAAATTATAAAACATCTATCAATATATTGCTACTGGTTTAAACCGCTAAATCAAATGCCTGTTTGTGTTTGTGTCGCTCAGCTGCTGGCGCGACCCGTTCTGTCCGGGAAGTGATTAATGACTTCTGCCTTCTCCATAGATTTTACACATTTTGTGGAGTTTAGCACAACAGAATATGAGAAAAATATACTCTACTCTTAAACCTCAACATTGTCAGTTATCGTACAATGTTTAAGTCTAGATTATTTTTTCATATAGTTTTTACAACAGTATAGAAATATGTTCTTCAACACACAGGGGCCACCTAGTAATAGTGGCCGTAACACAATCCTACGCATCTTGTATTCCCAATATATCGTATTAGTTAAAAATATGTAAAAAGGTAGAGATGATTATATCTATCATTCACGGGTATTGTGTGGGTTAATGGATTTTATAAATTTTAGTCAACCACTTTAAGTCATGTTTTTTTTACGGTATATTTATTCAAACCTAATAATAAAAAATCTATTTATCTAAATAATATTTAGTTCCTACCGAGTTACTATGTTCTGAAAAGGTGACTTCACAACAAATATGTGTTCTCCTTAAAAACATGCCAAGATAATTTTATTTACAATATCAAAATATTTTGTTTTTGACAACATAAAAGACAAATGCAGATTTAACCTAAGTACATTAAATCTGGAAACCTTTTCATGTTGGCCGTATAATTCTTTAATTTATTATTCTTATTGCCTTCGTTCATTAATTGGTTACTAAAAGTTCCCATGTTGATTTTAATCTGTAATCAATTTTTATTTTATTTTAGTTTTCAACACTTTAATAAGCTGGTCTAATCTTGCATATTTGAGTATTCGAAAAAATAAATGTGTTATAATTCTAAACCTAATCATTTAAATATTACCAATGAATTACATGTAAATATATGGTATGGTCATGATGATCCTATTTTCCGCTCATCTAACAGCGTGTACCCAAAATGGAATGACATGAAATTGAATGATCTTACAGTAAAGACTTTCCGAAAATTCTTCCACTTGGAAAAATGGTTTAGTTTCCAACCCTCCGCGTCACATTCTATTTTGGTATAACCGTTTGATGAAAAAAATGTATATATTCATTTACGTGTGCAAACAACTTTTAAAGTCAAAAACAAAACTAATAAAATTGTTATATCGACATCTAGTGTCTCTATCTGAATATCTTTTTTATAGTTAATAATATTTTATATATATATTTATTTTTTTCAGTTTCGTATTTAATAATTATTCATATATTCATATAACAATACATAATAAATACACAGGCGTTAGTTTAGATTGATTATTTTGTTAGGACGCACCTAGGGTGGTAGGAAAGTATGAATTTATAAATTTTAAAGGGATCTGTGTCCATAGCGGTGTTTGGAAAGGAGAATTTATTGGAGGAAAAACCTAATCCACGGTGAAGTCTTTGATTTTCAGATAGGAAAAGTTGCTTTTATACAAACTATCTCGCACTACTATAGTAAACCTCACTATTATTTTTTTATTCCAACTTTATTAACAATACATTTTTCAATATTTGCCAAACTGCAGAATTGTATATTCAATTATTATAACATGGTATTTAATTAATTTTCCATATATAATTTTCGATATATAAGGACGACATCAGGTAGACAGCCGACCATAAAGTAAATTCTACTAGAATAGTGGTGGTTAACAAGATTTTTTATTTATTTTCAAGATATTTCAACAAAAGGGCCAATTTCATATATATATATATATATAAATTTTCGAAATTGGCCCTTTTATCGAAATACATATCTTAAATTTTTTTTTTTTTTTTATAAAATTAAATACATATTTTTTAAATATAAATGCGTACACGGAATGCGTGTTTCAATCCAAGCTAAACACTTGAGCTATGAAAACAGGACTAACTTGATGGCCTCCTGGAACGAGGCTCGATCTGCCGACCAACTAGGTCACTAGGCGATTATCGCAACTACTAGGCCACAAGCATGTAAAATCACTTGAAAATTACGCTGCTCGAACATGTTTGCTTATTTACAACTACACTTACCATTAATGTTTTATTTAAAACCCCAATGTATTTTTATGTGCCACACGTTACATTTAATTGGAGGAAGTGTCAATTTCATTTTCAATTTATAATTGATCATTTATGTATGGTAAAAGCAACAAATTTAAAAGCCTAATTAACCTTGTTTTGTGAAAACGACTTTAAATTAATCTTTTGTTTTCTTCTTAAAATGTTTATTCTCGTAAACAAATATTTATGAAGAATAATGGATAAATTTAAAAGCCACCTAAAGATGAACATTATTTTTAGGAGAACACATTCTTATTGTGAAGTTGTAATTATTCAGAACAGACGGTCTGTGATATTTTAAATATGAATTAAATATATTAATTAGAAAGTTATACATATAAAATCAATTTTATCCAAAAATATTGTTGTTGCGCCACCGGGATTCGAACCTGGATCTCTTTCCAAACCGGGGAAGGTGCATTATCCAACTATGCTACAGCGACAATATTTTTAGCGACAAATTTTCGTACCTATATGTTACATTTTTGATATTAATACATTTAATCGTTCCATTATTAGAAAGAGCCATCTACCTTATTTTTATGGAATCTCAAATACCTTTGAGTGATCTGATAGCAGACGCCAGAATTGTCAATTCATTTTTGGAAAGAGATCCAAATTCGAATCCCGGTGGCGCAACAACAATATGTTTCGATAAAATTGATTTGATGTATATATCTTTCTAATTAATATATTTAATTTAATTCATATTTAAAATTATTTTATTTTATTCCATTGGGGAAAATTTGCTTTATTTCGTTTTTTACCAAATTAAAACATTAATTTAACTCACTTTTAAAAGCAATATGTACAGCTGTATTTGAAAACAAGCTTCTTTATAATGAACAACCCAGTTCGGCCATTAAATTGAGATGAAATTTCTGACGTTCAACGGAGATCGAAATTGATTGAACGCCTTTAGGTAATTTTTTGTTACATATTAATAAAAATAACCTCAAATATTAAACTAACTCATTATATTACATTACATGAGAAATCTCGAATGCAAATTATAAGATTATCCATGGCGTCTTTCATTGAATTTATTGCTAGAACAGATGGTTTAAAAATAAACACTTCAAAGAGTTAAGCTGTGAATTACAAATTTGATATCTTACTGAATCAACTAGCAATTCACTCATTTTCAGGTCTCCTCGGATACATTACCGCTTACCATCTTCAGAAATTGTGATGGATGATGAACTAGTCTTTAAACAAACGTTATCATTTTTGGTACGCTAACATCGGAGGTTGCACATATCGACCGCACACTAATGCGAATAATATACATAATACGTAGTAGATATAATAATTGTAATAATATATATGTAGAATAATCATTGATTTAAGTCGTAAAATGATATAATAGGACGCTTGCCTGATAATTCTCATGGCGTTATTATTAACTTGTATTATTTATAAATAATATATCATAACTTTGATTTATTTCCCAGAAATACGAACTGCACACCACTGCAGGTAAATGAGACATATTTACAACGAAAAATGAAAGAAATTTAATAAAATTGATCGATAGTTGCGTTAAATATATACTTATATTGTTAAAGATCGATAAAAAATATGGGTAATATTGTTATAATTATATGAAAATATAACATTTAAAATTTAAATACGAGTATGTGTAGGTGAAATGATATTTATGCAATATACGTGTAGTCTTTCATGTCAATGAGTTCACAAATAATGTATTAATTTATTATAGCGAATCTACGACTATATATAAAACACATCACGAATACGTCGCACGTAGGTACATAATTTTCGTTTCAGAATTATTTACGGTTTCGACATTGATGGATGTTTTTGAGAGTGTTCTGTAAACTGGAAAAATCTCCTTTCTTTCCTTTTTACATTTATAAAAGAATATGACTTTATTGCGTTAGCATTCTTTACCGGGTTACATATTTGTTCATAATTTATTTTATTTTTGTTACTCACACAATGGACCCGCCATTTATTAGAATCGGAGAAGGACCCCTGGGAGGGAATATTTAGTTAAAAATTAGAATAAAAGTTTTCGTATATACGAATTTCGAAAAAACGGTCCACAACCAAATGGTCGAAGACGTACGTAAATGATTTAGGGAATCGAAGCCATCTACATTGTTTTTACAGAATCTCTATAGCAGACGCCAGAATTAAAAATTCGTTTTTATAAAATTTTGGACACATTGATACAACTTATATATTATTAAGGAGAACAGATTCTTATTATGAAGTTGTAATTATTCAGAACATAAGTCTGTGGCGTTTTAAATACTAATTAAATGTAGATGGCTTTCAAATAATGGAACGACAAATGTGTTAATTTGAAAAAAGTGTAACAAATAGGTTAGAAAATTTGTCGTCAAATATACTAGCGCTGTAGCATATTTGGTAATGCACCTTCCCCGGATTGGAAAAAGAGATCCAGGTTTGAATCCCGGTAGCGCAAAAACAATAGTTTTCGATAAAATTGATTTTATATGTATATCTTTATAATTAATACTTTTGATTAGAATTTAAAACATCACAGACCTATGTTCTGAATAATTACAAGTCACAATAAGAATGTTTACTCCATAATTATTATTTTTTTTATGATTTTACTTGATTTATGAATATCATTAACATCAGATTTTGCCTTCAATTAGATATCAAAAAGTTAAACAAAATCGCTAATTAAATTCGGATAGAATAAGCGAATCACAGTGAAAATTCTGATAGTACACATCATAATTTATTATATTTATCATTGAAATATTACTCGATATTTATTACCTTGATGTTGTTAATTCATAATTCACGGCGTTATCCACAATTGTGTGTTTGGTTCTCCCGATAAGCTCATAGGTAATGGTAGGTGACAACCTCTGATTGAATTAAATATTTTCATGCTGAAACTCTTCGTACAATGCTGATCAAAAATTGGCTTATCGCGTGTTTTATAGTTTCTGTGTGCCTCGATGCTTGCACGTGATGCTCCGTCTTTCCATTTTTATCCGTAACTTTAATAATTTATTTTTCTTTTTGTGATATTTTTATACCCGAGTTTTACAGGGATATATTAATGCGAATAGAATTCCCTCCTGCGTGTAGCTGTTAGTGAATGTTTTTTGAAATGTAGTTATTTATCAATTTCAAAACTAATTATCTATTAATCAATTTGTATTTACATTTACTCGAAAATTTCAATTGAACTCTTGCCGGAGTTTGCTTCCGATTGTCTGCCCCCAGCAAGATTGTTTCCTTTGTATTTCTGCAGTCTGGATATATTGAAATTTCATCTCTGGCGAATTCTGCATTTCAACGTATTTTTCAGATGGTTGATTCTGTATACAGAAGAACTACTTCGAACTACTAAGTTGAAGCTGACTTGTTCTTATTCAGCAAGGATACTGACAGGTGGCAACAACTTCTTTTGTGTACTTTTCCGCGGTTCATTTCTTTAGTTTTTTTTTTGTTAACTCCACATTTTAGCTGTTCTGTGTCGTACTGCGAACGATATCTTTGGACGGCAGAGGGCACTGTTTTAGGATATTTCGTGAGAATATATTTAATCGAATTATTATTACTTTACCATCTTGACGAGGGTATAAATATCCTTTAATGTTCCGACGGCATTTATTTTATTCTTCAATTAAATATATATTTTTCGTTTGAGAAGTATAATTTTCTTGTAAATTATTCTAAAATTTAACATTATTTGGAAACCGCTCTCGGCGTTCTTTCAGCCTGACTAACCTATTTAAAATATTTATAGACATAATGGACAGCGATAACGCATCACTCGAATTTGTTTCGCAGACTCCCACTGAACCCCGATCGTCCGCAGCACGCCCCGCTAGCCTAGCGGCCAGGGCGCGCGTTCAAGGAAACTAGATTATGCGCGCATTGCTGCAGACGACTTTTTTCAATTCCCGAGAATCAAGACCAAGAATTTTATTTAATTAAAATATGTATCTTAATATGTATTGTGTACAGTAGCTATTAAGGATATTATCCGTATTAAATTGAATAAAAAATATTTGATAAAATAATTATTAGTTTCTTTTTAATGAATTTAAGCTTACATTTATAAATTGATTACAAAAAATAAATACATCTTTAAAAAGTACAAAACACGAACGTTTTTTTTTTAAATATACAAAAAAAAACAATTGATAAAAAAACACCGGAGAAAATAACGTATATATTATATTTTGTCAAAATCAATGACAAACTGAAGTCCCCTGATAACCTTTCTCAAATAATTTCATCTTGTTTAAATTTTGTTTCCTCAAAATATGACAAGATCTAATCTTAAATGTTTGCATCACATTTTGCAAGGAAACAAACCGCAATACTATTCCCTTCAGAATCTTTATAGCTGACCATACATACACAAGAATTGACACACGTGCACCGCTCGCCGATAGGTTACCTAGGACCTGCTGTACCGCAATGGTCCGCACTCGAATATTATTTTTTCTTTATTTTGATTATTTTCTATATATCTTTCTAGTTGTTTCAATTAATTTATATAATATAATATAACTCGTTTAAAATGAATAATATCAAGAAAAATTAGTCTCGTGTCTCGGGTTATTTTTTTTATTAAAATTCCCGGGACTCGAGACACCAAAAAAATCATGGGATTTCCGGGAATTTTTTCCTCGTGTTGTCTCGACACAGAATGCCTGCTGTTTGCTTTCAATCGCTTATCCAGCAATCCATCTCCCGCGGTAACGCGTGTCATCTCAGAACACCCTCTGATCGCCTGCTGGGGGTTTGAGGGGATTCTCCAGTATTTTTCTTCTGAATCTTAAACAACCGCATCTTCCTAAGAATGTCTCACTTGCAGGGGTGCTGATTTATCAAAATATATTTTCTTCGTTATACTTTCTTAAGGATATATTTTTCTATTGTATGTGAAATATAATTTAATTGAGATCATTTAATACTAAACTAAGTATGTATCTTGTACATTTACTAAGTTATTATATTATTATAACATTTAATATTTTGGCAATAAACTCTGAAAAATTCTACGTCGCGGTACAAAATATTCCACTTGTTTGTCACTTATAGTTTTTATTCAATTTAGTATTGTGAAATAAATCGACTTCAAAGTACATTAAGTATTATTATAAAACTATAGAGTGAACAAAAAGTCAAGATGCGGATCTTTACCCGAAAAAATATTTTACAATGAGAATACAAATTCTTGACCAATGTTGTTTGAGAAGTGAAAATAATGTTTAAAATTTTGTCTATAATTTTAATATACTTTATCTTTCCTTTAATTTTTTTTGTATCGCATGAAACTGATACACAATTGTTTCAAAATTTAAAATCAACAATTTTTTTAGTTTTAAACAATTAAAACTATACAAAACTGCATGGTAAAGTGACATCATATTGTTATGATAAAACTAAAGAAGTTCGTGAAATTAAAAACGGCATTTAAAACAAAAAATCTCCAATTTGTTAGAATGAACAATTTTTCTACATACGAGTTACCGTAATATACACGAACGTTTTTAAACACGGTTAATACGAAACATTATCTTTATTGCAGAACGACATTGGTGTATGTTTTTATCCCAGTATACACAATAAGGTTTCTATTATCATTTGCATTATTTTTAGATGGATACTTATAAGTATTGATCCATAGATGTTATAAACAAAACCAATGTATGTACGCAGTATATGTTTTTTTAAATGAAATATTTTAAATGTTCTTCATTTTTTCACGTAGTAGGTATGTCATTATATTAATAATATTCACGTAGTGTTATGAAATAATTTATGGATATCTTATGAAAATATCGAGCCTTTAATCTTTGGGTCAGTAAGTCTCTCTTTACGGTGTATAATAATATATCGCAATATTTATTTGTTATTTTGCTCAATCTGAAAATAATTTCCTTTTTAATTCATTGTACCTATATTTAATTCATTGTACGCCATCGTAAATCGAACTTGTGACTCTTGGATTAGTTATCTTAATATTTGCAACAAGACCACCGATTTTCTGTCACCCCTACACTTTTTATTCTTGTCTTTCCTGCGTACTTCTCTAAGCAAATGATGTGTGTAAATTACATCTTGCCTACGAATTTTAATAAGTGAATCTTTTTTATCTTATTGCTTTGATTTACATTAAGAGATTGTTTAAGAACGTTATTATTAATCACAATGGATGTCACCTTATGTCACAATGCAATCTAATTAATATATATCGTTATGTTTTACTGAGAAGAGTAGGTAAAGGTAAGAACGAAGGTGTTTAGATTAAGGGATATTATTTGATTATATAGATTTGTTGAATGCACATGGTAAAACTATTATGATATGAAGCAATGTTTAGGCTTTTAATATTACTAGTATATGTGACATTAAAAATGAATCCAAAAAGATTGGTATAACGTGTTGAAAGGCACCACAAAGTTAATCCCCGGATGACGCTATATGAAACTTGACGACGCGACGCCACCGCTGTATCTGCCGAGGAGTGTCATTAAATGAAAAATAGTGTTTTCTCGTAGAAAGCTACCTGCTAGGTACTTCAGTCGGGGAAGCCGCCTAAACTGTCCGAGTACGTGGCCTCGCCTGGAAACTGGCGAGTAATCCAGATTTAATGTTCCATCTTTATTATTTAATGTATTTTATTTTTAACTGAAACGCGCCACCCTTGAATTATAATGAACTGTCAGGAAACTCTTATCAGCGTGTCTCACAATGGAAAGTTGTTTTAATTTAATTTCTCACAAAACCGCATCTTGTACTCTAGCAATCGATAGGTTATTTTTTAATTAATATTAAGTTATTTTCAATTAATTGAAGCAATGATGAGTGGCCGGGTAACGTCTTTGTTCAGTGAAATTTTTGGGTTTACTCTTAAATTTCTATTATATATTTCTTTACCTAGTGCCCTGTCGGTGTTCAGGAATTGGCGTTTATTTAGTTGCAAGTCTACTGACCGTACCCACTGTTCTTGGCAACTTGGATCAGCTCCTAAACTCGAATGTTTCGCAAAGAGGACAGTTCTTTCTACCTAACCACCGTTTACCTTCTATTTTCCCTTGAATAATTGTTTGCAGGAGACGATATTTGGGTCGATAGTCAACATGTTGCATTAAGTGTCACCTAATTAGGGTTATGTCTATTCTAGAGTTCAGGTGTTTCATATTATACTATATTTCTAGCATAATCGCTTCGTTTTAACGTGGTAGGAATATATTTTACTATGACATTTTTTTTAAATGATACTAACATGTCAGCTATTATTTATTCATCCATTTAGTATACCATACCACTATAGTTACCCATCATATCGCGCGGCGTCTGGTTTCCTTGTGATAGCCGAGTGCTCTGTTAAACGTTGTCATTTAATTGCTTTGCATTTCCGTCCTCATTACGAGTTAAATAGTTAAAATATGGTTCTCAATAATATGGAGTTTTCATCTAAATAAACTTCGAGTACACAAATGCGTAGTAACGGTAAGTCGAAATTGTAGGTATTATTTTATTTTTATTTTATTCAGAAAACATACAGTTTATCAGTAAATACGAGAATTACAATAAAAGCTTAACAATAATTGAATCAGTTAGATCTTTATACAGTGAGTACAATTTAAAATTTAAGGACTATAAAGCAGAAAAATGTGAGAAAAAAAGTTGAGAATAGAAATTTTAACATAAAGAAAAAAGTTATAAAAAAGAAAGTAAAAAAATATTCGATGGGAAAGGAAAAGGAAAATGGAATAGGGAATAAAATCTGAGTGTTAAAAATAAAAATAAAAATTAAGACCTTTAAAGTTTAAGTATTCAATTTAGATTTAATTGAGGTAACTGAAGTATTGAACATGTCTAGTTCGTTTAAGTGTGAATTGAAATAAAGGGGTGCTCGGTAAAAAAATGAGTTTTGTTTGGCATTGGTGTTGCAATGTGGAAGATTAAATGTGAGATTAGTTCTGGTGTTGACCTGGCTGGCACTCGAATGGATATGCGTCTGAGTAAATCAGGACAGTCTACTTTAGAGTTGGCTATTTTGTATAATATTATTGAGTACTTAAATTTCGCATACGAGTATTTTCTACACCAAAATTATTAATGTAAACAACTAGTGTTGTCTCACCCGGCGTTGCACGAGTAGTAGCCCACACCTGCACATCCTCAAGCTACCCGCACCCACCCTCACCTTCATGAAAGGCACTCTATATTAAAGGTAAAATATCTAGTAAGCCCATTACTGTGCCCTTAGAACCTTTCATCTCGCCAGACATCGCATGCATATAATATAAACCCCAAATCCTTACATGACATCTAATAATCGTTACAATCGAATTATAATCTCGTAATTGCAGTTTATCTCATCGCTAAACATCATCACACATATGACGTGCTTTTTTGTTCTTGCGTTATGACACTTGCCTAGTGGCCGAGTGGTTCAATCCTTGTCCCAGGAAATCAGTTTTCATAGCACAATCGATTAGCTTACTGTATGGAAAATAATAAGAATATTGTTGTAATATGAATTTCGTAATCGCGTATCTATTTGAAAAAATATCACACTATTGTCTATTAATTTATCTATCCTCCATACGGTTCGCAGCGCTGCCACCGGAAAATAGGAAGCTTCGTCTCGCCCTTTTAACCCAATTCGTATGCAACGGAGACAAAACCGCGACTGCTTTCCTCTACAAATTAGTTTACTAGTAACACATTAATATAAAAATTCACTTTGATCGTCTCCTCCTCGTATCAGAAAGAAAGAGCATTATTTTTTTACCCCGCTGTGATTTTACTGAACTTTTTTGTAGGTAACGATAATTTGATACAAACTGCGTTCTCAGTCTCCCTGGAAATGACTGGCGATACTTTTAATCTGGAGCAGTTTAATTAAATTTCGTTCCGCGTCCTTCTCCAGTCCTGCCGCTCACTAAAGGAGCATTCCATAGGGAGACATAACTAAGTACATGTCGCCTGTATACTCTAGTGTTTGTTGTCACGTCCGTGAGTATTCGGAGAGGACTAAAGCATTAATTACTTTTTTTGTATTATGCATAAGGTTTTGAACCAATTAAATCGCATCTATGTTTTTTATTTGCATATTTTATTATTATTATTTTTTATTTTTTTAATAAAAATGAATTGATAATTCTGGCGTCTACTATCAGATTTACTTAAAGGTATTTGAGATTCTGTAAAAATAAGGTAGATGGCTCTATCAAATGATGGAACGATTAAATGTATTGATTTCAAAAAAAGGTAACATATAAGGTCGAAAAATTGTCGCTAAAAATAATGCCGCTGTAGCTTAGTTGGATAAAGCACCTCCCCCGGTTAGGGAAGAAATCCAGGTTCGAATCCCGGTAGCGCAACAACAATATTTTTCGATAAAATTGATTTTATATGTGTATCTTTATAATTAATATATTTAATTCATATTTAGCATATTTTATTTATCATTCGCCTATTTTTATATTTTTTTCATTATGCTGGTATGACTACTGAAAATAGTCATTATTAAAAATATATCTCACACTTGTTACGTAATAATTTGCTGTATTATGTTGTACGATTTCATAAATGTTTTTAATCTTAACAAGTTTTTCTTTGGATAGTGCTTAGGATGCTCTAGATTTCTGATTTTTGGTTCTTAGTGCGATGGTTCTAGATCTCATACTTCAGGCATGTCCCAAGGTGTGCTCAAAATCTTCTACTACCTCACACTCTGAAAAAAGTGGCGAGTTTTTTTTAAATCTTACCAGAGCATATCCTGGTGACATTCTAAATATTATTTTTAATTCCTCCCTCTTCTATATTCAGTTCTGCAAACTACGGTGTTTTAAGCAGTTGGCGTATTATATTATTGTATAGTTTGCTAGTTGAGAGCTGATTAAAATATTAAGTCCATTGGTGATAGCTCAGGGCACGTATTCTCTCTGTATCGTCTAAGGCATTAAGAATCCAATCAGCGTCTCTCCCAGACGTACACGTTTCCTTTGCCAGAGCGACTGCTAGATCATTCATATCCAATCCTGGATGGGGGGATCTGTTGCAATTGAAACTCAGCTCTATCTTTGAGGATTACAATTTTACGAATTAGATTCAATTTATACATTTTTATTTTTGAAGAGATGCTTTGGATATATATTAAATATTTTATTAATACTCTTGTGCAAATAAAAAGACATCCGTTTTGGGTCGGCATGGCGAAGCGATCGAAACGAACGACCTATTGCGACTTTCGAATAATGAGAATGTAAAACCCCATATGTATCCGAGCTACGAGCCGTATGTAGCGGCTCATTTAAATGGTCTCTCGCGAGACATCGCTCCCTCGATTTTTAAAACCTCAAAGTAGCCGAGAAACTTGCGTAAAAAAGTTCGCAACTGCGGCTCGCTGGACCAAGATCGAGGTTCCGCTCGAATGTCGATCATTACGCTTAACTATTTACAGGGCTCGACCAATCGACCAATTATCCACATACCCTTTTAAACTTTTTAATATTAAGTACATACCTATAACATCTTCTGCTTATGGGTGATTTTAGTATCACAAAACCGATTTATTATATTATTCACTTGGTACGTAAATACACAATTGTATCAGCCATAAATCAACCCTTCCGTCCACTTTTTATCTGCTCGTGCTGTACCCACACGGAATACCCAATCGGGTGACAAAACTAGTATTACTGCGAACTGGTTGGATTCCGGAATACAAAACAATCTTAAGAAAGAAAATCGTACATGCCTACCCATAACTGCTGTCTCTAAAAAAAGTGATCGACCATGATCTCCCAGCGAAGATTATAAAGATTAAATGGATATAATTAAATGCTCCCTTTGAAGGGCTCCGAGGTTAGTTGCTTGAATAGTTTTCACTATCAAATGGATATATTTTCCGTTTTAAAATCTTTCGTTATCGTTTTTTTTTTTTTAAAAAACTACCCATAACAGCTGTCTGTTAAAAAAGTGATCGATCATTAATTCGCAACGAAGATTACAAAGCCAAATGGATATTTGATGCTCCTTATGAAGGACATGAGATTTATTGATTGCATAGTTTTCGTTGTCAAATGGATATATTTTCCTTTATTATCGTTTCTTTTTTTTAAATATTCGAGTAAAAAAATAGATTTTCGTAGTACCTAATTAAGATTAATTTATAACCGGGAATGGAATGACTCTGATTTTGAGTATGCTTTATTGATGGAATTTATACTCGTAAACTTTAACTATTACATTAAAAAAAATACTCGTGGATCACTAAGGCAGGCCGCCGACATTGCGGAATTCATAGTGACGGATCTCCATCCCACTCACACCTGTGTGTAGCTAACTGCTTGACCAATCGCGATGCTGATATTCATTCGTTTAAATGTGAGAAGCAATAGTCAGCCATACTAAACTAACAAATGAAGAGTCCGCCGTGGTATTCCTTCGGTATTTTCTTTAACGAACTTTTATTTTTATTGCTTCGACCCGCATCATTCGGAGCTTTTGTATTTATTTAAAAATATCCACTCGGCACAAGTTACAATGCCACGTTAAAAAAGTCAACTATTTCGAAATACCTAATGAATTTCTGGAACGATATAATAATTCTTACTTCGCAGCAAATAAACTCGTCGTCCGAACTTATAAACACAATATTTTATTATTATTATTTAGCTTACTACCATTTGATTATACATTTTTTATGTAATATTTATATTCCTACCGTGTATATGGTAAAAATGATGTGTATTTTTTATTATTCATAGTTTTCTTATTATTGAGTGTTATGTTTTTCACAAATCCCGTTGTAAATCTAGGTATTATCGAGTGTCCATACTTAAAATATATTTTAATAAAAAATTAAGAAATAATTATTATTATTATTTATTTATTTGGTTCACTTTTTACATGTATTATGTACTTACATTGATAAATAATGTCTAACGGTCTGACGTATTACTCTTCCAAATTAATATTCATTAATAATACATTTTCACCTAGTTAATTACTATGAGTGTTGCGTAATATTTCAAATATCGGACAAATGTATCGAGGGTATGCATATAAAATTTGGCAAAGTAAATAATACCAATAACGTTTATAGTGCGTGTACACGAGTGAGACTTTTATCTCTAGTCTCGGAGATTTGACAGTAAATTCGGAATGTTTCATATTTCGATATGGTCATTCTACTCTATACAAAATATAATAACCGATGACAGCTCGCTCTGCGATCAACTATTATGTATGGAACTTTCAAGACGAGACTCGGAGACACGTCCCATCCATGTACACAAAACATTAGAATAATTGAGGAATTACGATAACACAGTTTTTTTGAAAAGCCTGATAAGTATAAAATAGTAATAAGCAATCTACTCTAATCTACTCCCTATCAGGATTTTGTGAGAATTTAATATATCCATTCCGGAGAAAAAAATGTTACATTTTCTATTATTTCTTAATAAATCATTAAAACTGTGTGTTTCAAATAATACAAATATTTTTTAAATACTTTGAAGTTCTTGAGATTTTCACAATACAGGTAGGTATGTATATCAGCACACATACATTTGTACAGGCGGGAGCATTCTACGGACCGGGTTGACAGGCAGCGGTATTAGACCGGGGTAAAAAAGCCGCGCACCACTGAACCAGTTCTGGGGAAACCATCCGACTGGCCGAGTAACAGGAGACGGACGGTCCGACGCGCGGTGATGAGCATCAGACGCGAGCGGCCACGTCTAAAGGGACAAAAACTGGCACCGCCATGCGGGACCGGTCTTTTTGGCCTCGTCAACTACTCGTATTTACTTTGACTCGACTCTTAACTAAACTTAACTTTTACTAATAAAATGTGGTTTTTAAGGTTAAGGGCTTTTAGCTCAGTATTGTTGAATTTACTGAATATTTCAATATATTCGTAAATGTTTCAGCTGGATAGATTACAATCTAATCTAAATGCGGCTGCACGGATAATATATGGACTTTCCTAATTCTCTTATATAACGTCCCTTTGACATCAGCTACATTGGCTCCGATTCCCTTGAAAGAGTTGAATTAAAATTAAAAATACAAGGCGACACACAACATGGCGCCTCTGTATATTCAAGTACTTTGCATCCCAGATAACTTGAGTGGTAGACATCAAATCAGGAAGGGTTGCAGAACCGACCGACCGTTGCCAGAAGTCTAAATTTAGTGAACGGACATTTGCGGTGGCAGGCCACTCTTTGCCCTCCGTCATAAGAAACAGTGCATCAGAGACTTTATTTAAGAAGAAACTAAAAACACACCTTTTCAAAAAGTCATTTCCATAAGTGAAAATAACAATTTTAAAAACAAAAATAATTGTAGAACTATAAACAGTTTATGTGTAAAGCGTTCTTGTGGTGAAAGTTTTTACGAAAATGGCGCTATACAAATTATCCATTATTATTATTATTATTCGCTTGTTCCGGTAGTAACTAAATATCTTTTGATTAGATTATTTTTTCTGTGTGTCTTTCTAAGTGATTAATCTATTTTTGTAAAATACTAATCATAATTGGTCGATAAGATAAGATTCATCGAAAATAAGTGGTTATGAACTAAAGATGACGTACGTAAGATGATGATTTTATGTCCATTGTATTTGATCTTGAATGTAGACATAAGGTCAATAGTAGATAGATATTAATCCTCTCGTTGTATCCACTACACGCATTCAATAAAACATTTGTCGCAACAGACGGTTAATCTTCCGCAAGTTGTTTGGATCTTTTTTAATTTCATCGCACTGTTCGCCTCCATGTCATTTTTTCCCGCGTCAATCGCGGAGATATCTGTAAGTATTCGACATTAATTTATCCTGGAATGAAACAACAAACGAGCGACTGCAGTTCAGCGGACATTCACGTACGAGTAGAATGCACTTACTTGCTAATCTCCGTACACGGCAGCAGTTGCAGCGCCTCTCCGCTCACAAATGGCGGTCCCACAAACTGAAGGGAAATCTGTTGCGAGTATTTCGCGCCCTCAGATTAGGGATTAACGTCGAGCAAATGAAAATAAAATTAATTACTCGCGATGTTGCACCGAGGCTGTTTTCTTCCTCATTAAATGGTCTCACGCGTCCGATGCGAGATTGTATAAATTAAGGATGAAATATGAAGAGATATGAGCTCACTTTATCTTCCCGGCTCAGCCGCACAATCGGCGAAGGATTTTTTCACTAGTGCGTGCGTCTCTGATTAAATTGACTTCATGATAATCTTTACAGCCTTTTAAAATATCGCCTCAACAAAAAATTCGCTCATTAGTTTTACCGAGCATTACTTACGCCGAGATTAATTCATCCAATATTTAGCCCTTCGTTACGCATTCCTTGTTTAATCCAAGCCTGAACGGAGTAAAGCAGATTTTAATAAAACAACATACATGCGTAGGTTGGCACTGCCTATTTATTTATATAATACATCTCATGTTAGTACATTTCTTTTTTTTTACTGTTGTTTAAATGTGTTCAGTTTGGTTTCATTGGAATCCTGACAAACAACC
Source organism: Eubasilissa splendida (assembly GCA_031772225.1). NCBI lineage: Eukaryota > Metazoa > Arthropoda > Insecta > Trichoptera > Phryganeidae > Eubasilissa > Eubasilissa splendida. The sequence goes on along the minus strand of CM062846.1, from coordinate 20,111,914 downwards.
TTACTAAACTAATCAATATTGACATTTAGCCATTATGTCTTCTTTGTTCAAAGGTTTAATTACGTTTCTTCTCTTAACTCGGTTAATTACGGTTAACTAAGATGTATTAAGCTTTGTTTAGGAGATTATCAAAATTCCTTTATTAGATTTCTATATATGTATTTATCTTATTTAGCAAATAATAGGAAATTCTATTATAACTATTAATTATTTCTATGATTTAAATTAAAATTAATTGATCCATTTTTTTTTAATTGACCCATATTTTTATATTTATTTCTTTGTAAATCGAATTTAATATCTACTAGGATAATTTCAATTATTCGGATTTTATTATTGGAAGTTTAACCCTTTTAAATTTATTGGCGTGCTAAGTGTTTCATAAATCATTCCCTGTCAACTTTACTTATTGTTTCAGTGGTAGACTTAATGAGAATTAATGGATATATCAGTTTCGATCTAAGGAGATTTGGTTATGTTCTTTTTCGCGTGATTTCCACTGGGATTTAATGCCAATACAAATATTTTTTATTACTAACAATTTGATGGAAATTTTTATTCTCTACTGTTAGGTTTTCCGGCGGTGAGACTTAAATAATCAATTTCTTAGGCGTATTTTTTTTTTTAATTCTCATTTTTGGACAATTTTTATTGTGATTCTATATCTTAATTAATACGTGATTTAACCGCTTTTTAAGTATCATCTTGGGAGCACTTTAAAATGATCTGTTATCTTGATCATACTACCCTACCATTAGCATTAGTTTATTTCAAAATAATTTTATGAATAACCCAAATCCAAATCCCATTTGCATTTGTTTTCTCTGAATTGTACTGCTTACAATTTATTGTATTATTTTGGTTAGTTCAAAATAATTCATATGAATGTATCGCACAGTATTCTGAATTACATACAAATATGTAAATATTATAACATTTATCTTATAATAATAGAATAATCGTAATAAACGTAATTAATGAAATATTATTTTTATATTATATCTTCTGAGCACTGCTAATTACCACAGAATGTCCTAAGTAAGTTCCTCAACGAATTGAGCGCTTCCGTCGTTGACCTCTGATGGGTCTCCCGAGCTGCCTGTAATAATTGATATAGTGTTGACAGCTTGAGGTGTGGCTCCACCACGTTCTTGCACCCTCCCCCCCCCCTCTTCCCTGAAACGTTATGGTACCACACTAGATGTATTAAATAAATTCCATACTACATGCATTTGCTAAACTAAACTTAATCCTCGCGGCGACGAGGTTGAATGAAAGCTCGCAATACGCTATTTAAAATCTGCGTCGGAAATCAATAGTGAGCGCGTGAAAGATTCGTCGGTGTTTTTTAATTGTGTTCTCGAAAAGTGAAAAAAATAATATTATTAGACATTTTTTAGTTAAATAGGTAATTCGTCCATGGTTGGCTTTTCACCCTTGACACTTTTTATGGCTTAGTTTAAATCTGCAAACTCTTTCTTGTTTATCAATTGAATTTGCCATTTAACGGCATCAACCTGCCTCGCGTACCTGTATTGCACGCGATGCGGTGCTCGCGGAGCGCTGAAACTCTACATTTCAGCGCTTTATTATCCGATTCTGGGAACGATGGCCGATATTTCATCCGAGCTGACTGAGCGCTGCGTTATTTTACTGGTTGCGAGCTTCCGTACCTTGTTTAATGGTGATTTATGGCAAGTATTTACTTAATGTTAAACAAGATAACTATATTACCAATTTACTTAATTGGTTGCGTGCATATATTAACATTTATTTCAATACTCTATTGTATTTTATTAAATACACTGAACAGAAGTCACTCTCGTAGCAATATCTCGCACTTAGACACGAGACATCACATGGACAACGAGCAACGTACGTGTGAACACATATGGTTGATCTGTATAAGTCAAATTTAGATAAAATATTAATTAAATAAAAGAGAAATACAATATTGAGTATGGAGTAGTTGTGTTATCTGGAAGCGACGGGAATATTTATTCTTATATTCTATGTAATGTTATCTACAGGTTGCCTCTTTTGTACCCGCTATTTTTTATTTATTTTCATTTAACATATATTCCATATTTACGTTTTGTTATAAAGTAAATAATGCTTACTACTTACCGTTGTATTTTTTTAGAATTTAACAGAATGAAAATAAATACTGCGGTAGGTAGAGTGCGGCCAATGTAACTTTGTAAACCAAAAAACGATTTTCTGAATTAAATTGACTCTTAAATTTGGGCATTATTGAAAGGTACACAAAATAAAAAGTCAGTTTCATTTGATAATCAATTTATTTAATAAATATATAAGAAAATAACAGTTCACAAATATTTTTAACTCTTTATTAATACTGGCTTCTTACAAAATTTAACGGAGGTCACAATTTAAAAAAATACTAATGTAAAAATTTGATGTTAAGAATTTATAATGAAAATAAGTATAATGAAAAATTAAATTTGTTACATTTAATCGCAACATTATTATAAAAATAATATTAGAAATTATGTTAACATTTTAACATAATAGCATAATAAATAAAATGTAGCCATTTACATTTAACTGCGAAAAAATTATAAAATAAAACATTTAAAATGTGTTATTAACTTAATAATAGTCATTTAAACACAAAAATATCAACGCATATTCATTTAAAAACACAAAAACATTTAAACACGAAAATATCGCTAAAAATATATATATAATATATATATACACGGTGCGCCGTTAGAATCCGGACAAAAAAAGTTGTTTATTTATGCCAATATACAAAGATACCAAAAAATGCTGTTATATCTCATTTAAAGGATCCTTGCTATGAACTTTAATTCTATATAGCTACCCTGCGCTTCTATTACCTCCTCGATCCTCGCCCTAAAGCGCGAGCACGCTGTTCATGGCCGTAAACTCTGCCTCGATAGCGGCCCGGAGGGAGTTGACGTTAAGATGCCTAGATTTGTTGGTTTGTCTCTCGACTACGCCCCGCAATTAGTAGTCCAGAGGGTTTAGGTCGGGACTGTCAGGACTCAGGAGGCCGAAAGTCCTTCGACTAAAACATGTCAACGTTGTCAGCGTGTGAGCGGGTGCTCTATCTTGTTGATAGATATACGGTCACCCAGAGGCCACAGTCTCTATCCACGGCTTTACCACTCTTCTCAGGACCTCTAAATAAACCTCCTTCGTGACCGTTTCGCCCTTCTGGAAGAAGTGCGGCGGCATGACATCACCCTCACTTGAGACGACGTCCTTGGCCGGAAACTTGGTCTTGCCCACCACAGTTACGTCCTTGGGGTTGTGGGCGTCCCATACAGTTATATACAGTCGATCTTGGATGCCTGGAAAATTTAATAATTTCGGTGGGAGTTCTTCCGGTACGAAAGCTTTCTATAATCGCCGCTCTTCTATTGATCCATGCTTGGGTTGACAGGCTCGGCTATTTTGAGGTTATGAAAGTCTTTCTGACATTTTAACTTACTTAAGCGCCAACTAGCGCCTAATCCTGAATTCAAATATATCGGGACCTTCAAATACAATTTTGTCTGGATTCTAACGGCGCAGCCTGTATATATTATGTCACTTACATTAAAACACAAAAATATCACATATCAATTTTGTGGACTCCTTTAATATCGAAATTGTTTATATCTCATCTGTCGTCTAAATCGTCACTGTTACTACTGCTCTAATTATTAGTTATATTTATAACACGTCTTTCTGAAAAATCATCCGTTACAATTTATCGTTCCATGTCGATTTTTTTCTTCATCTTGCGCATGTCTACATACAAGATACGATTCATTTTGTCCAATAGCTGCAACTTTTTCCTTTATTAATTCAAGAACACGTTTCATGTTAATTTCTACGGTATTCTGGGCGACATAATCTTTGATCGGAGCCCAGATTTGTTCAATTGGATTGCAGTTGAGATACGGAGGAAGCCCATGTTTACATAATAGTTTATCAAGAACGTATCTTTTATTCTTTTCTTTGCGTAAATGAATCAAGCTGAATCATAACTCAAATTTATATTAATATTCATTGAAAGGAATATTGTTATCTCGTATCCAATTTTGCATATCTACTTTCTTAGAGGCTGAAGTCGGTTGTCTATTTTCTTGAATGTTATGATAATACGCGTTATCAACAACAATTAACGAATTTGGTTATAAATTAGGAATAAGAACTTCTATCATCCACTTTGTATAATTGACACCATTCATATCATTGTGATAAGCGCCAGTTTTTTGCGAAGATTTGTAAATTAATAAAGCATTTGGAACAAACCCCAAATGACTGCCTGCGTGCACAATAATATATCTTGGTCCCTTAGAGACCGGTTTTTTTATGCCCTTTTCTGTCTGATCAGCCCAAGACTTTTGCCTCGTATGCGTACTGTGCACGAAAGTTTCATCGGTGTAAATGATCGGTCTTCCTTCTTACCTGTATAATATCTCTAGAGTAGGGGAAAAAAGGTCGAAACATATTGGTATGTTCAATATTCTCTCAGTATCATTTTTAATGAAAACACATTTTATTTAGAAGTTGCAATTTCATAACTTAGTTTTGTGGTATTTTAAATACAAATTAAATTAATCAATTTGAAATATATACAGAAAAAAAACATTAATCGAAAAAATAATTTGGTTGTTAGGAAGAGGTCCAGGTTCGAATCCCGGTAACAACCAAATATATTTTCGATAAATGGATTTTTTTTCAGTATATCTTTCTAATTGATTCATTTAATTTGTATTAAACAATTTTTATTTTAATGATTTGGCGTATTATGTTCCTTAGAGAGTTTCACAGGCCATCAGGTTCAACTGTAAATTATATTTTATGAATATTGTGTGATTGTAAAGGTGTAAAGGTGGCTTGAATCGCTTTAAATGAAAGCGTATAAGGTATTTTCTAATTATTTTATTCATTATTAATATAAATTAATAATATAAACCTATGTGACATCTTTTATACCGAGCGAGTCGAGAGTTTTATTACGTGGTTAAATTTCTTCATCTTTGAAATATACGGTACAAACGAACAAACCAAGTATTCCTTTTATTCAAATGAAAAATAATCCCTGAGTAACCCATAAAGAGAAGAAACATTAAACCCGAAGTGGTTTTGCGACAATAATACTTATCTAAATTCATTTCATCGAATTATTATTTTGTAATAATCAGACTATTGTAATTGAATTACGAACTGAAATAATTATTTGAGCAAGAAAGAATTTTAAGGCTATGTAGGTCCCAAAAAGGCTGCGATGGGCTGGCCATGTAGAAGTTCTGAAAGTTTTCCAAGATTAATAACCTATCCTAGAAGCCACTGCACACATACTTGTAGAGGAAGCCAAACCAATCATCGATGAAGACGACATTTTAATTTTGTACTAAAACAAATTCAGTATTTTTCTATTCCTCACTACATTTTATTTATTCTAATAGTTGATATTATTAGCACAAAAAACACATTCACATATCATAAACATTTTATGTATGGGGCACTAAATTCTTCTCGAGATGACAGATTATCGATTAGTATGTGTGTAGCTACATTTGTATGCCTATGTTTAATTGTCGGAGAACTTTTGTAGAAAATTATTTATATAAAACTTCGGTAATATTTCAAAAGTATTTGTTGGCACACTTCGACCGGTTTAGGTGTTTTTTTTTTCCGAAATTAAATTTATTTGCTTAAATCCTTCGGATATATAACTTTAAAGTAATTCAGAGTATGCCCATTCCACGAATAACAATGTTTACCGTGCATTAGTTATTTTAATAATTTGATTTATTTGAAATACAATTCAGTATTCAAACATTATCACATCATGTCTAATAGATATTGAAATCATTCTATTTCAAGAGTTGAAAATATTAAATATTACCTTTATTAATTAATATCAGACTACCTGAAATGTGTCTAGACTTTATAAACAGCGTGTGCGATAATTGAATCGTGGCTTTTAATATAATATGTGCTATGGAAATTATTGTGTGAAATGTAATAAGTTAAAATCCAAGTCGTAGCCGAGTAATACAAAAAATCTGATGATTTCACATGAATGGAAAGGTCAAATTATTGCAACAGTAGCAGAACATTACTCCGTGTGGAATAAACATGTTATTTCTTTATTTATGATGAAATGTAGTTTAGAGCAATCTAAAGTCTTATCTTTCACTCGATCTTCGTAGCTTTTGGCATACTAACTTCATAGTATCAGTTAATTGCACAGTTGCATAATATAGAATTTACGTTTATGTATATGTATGGTTAATTTATTACACGTGTTGCCAACAATTTTTTTTGGTTTTTTTTTCTCGTCTTCTTGACAGATTTATTTTTCTCAGCAATCTAACTGTGCAATACTTACAATACAGTTAATTGTAGCATTATAAAATTGTATGAGGGTATTCCGTAAAATTTAATGCAGAGAAATTGATATTATAATCATTTAGAATACTTTGTTCTTTAGCTGTTATTTATCATTTTCAGAAGAGTCATTACCGAGAAATTATTTTTAAAAACAACATGCCCAGGAATTTAGACATAGCAACTTGTTTTTTTTAGGTTTAGTGTGGCGTGTGACAATCATCTTATATAACTAACTTACCAGGCAACTGTTTACTTACCATCACGCCGTTTCTCGCGTGGGTAGGCAGAGAGAATAAAAAGTCACACTATTATAATTATAATCGACGAGCTGAAACGGCCATCTCCCAGTATCTGTTTATCCTAGTCGTGTCAAATCCTCCGCAGAAGTTTTCTATTTCTGATGCCATCAACCCTCGTATTATATATCTTTCTTACTATTCTCTCCTCATTCATCCGTTCTATATGACCGAACCACCTAAGCAATAATGTTTTAATCGTATTCACTATGCTAAGATCAGCCTTACATTCTCTCATAATTTCTTCATCTTTACTCTGTCATAAATGGATCTGCCGTGTATACGTCTTATTGATCTCATTTTCACTGCATTCATTCTAGTTTCTCTTAAATTCTTAATTTTAATTTGTTGTAAATATATATATATATATATGTATTGAATTGAAACATACACGAAATAATGCATTTTTGTAGTTCCGCATCGGTATTTTACAACTATTTACAAATAACAACATGTCGGTCTGTGTACATACTTAGATACATGTGACGTAAAACATCCTCCGGGGTGCTTGCTCGCTTTAAACTGTACCATTCATCTCGCCTCTGATCTCGAGTGGCCATGTGTTCGGCGGGCCTGCGCGCGATCCGCAGCCGCGTCGAGTGATTTCGTTAAACGTCCATAAGCGAGAGTACGGGCCGGCGATATTAGAATGGATATATTGACATAAATTGGATTTCCTGTCACATAAAGTTGGGTGTGGATTGAGTCTCTGGTCTCCATATGCCCTTCAATATTTATCAGCTGAGAGCTAATGCAATGAAGCTGTGAGTCGGCTTACGAGACGGCGGGCTGCTGATACGAAAGTGGTTTTAGAAGGAAATCACTCTTAAGAAAATGTGTTTTTAACGTGAAACAATATTTAAAGGTCTCATATATATGTTAAATCAGTCGACTAATCTTTAAACGACAATTTGGTTTTGATAATCGGCTTCTTTACACTGTCGCTGAGTTCTTATTATTATTTTATTTTTCAATACTAAAATAATGTGACAAAAAGTCAAGGGAAGTGGAATCGTCCATTTAATTTGGTCGATGTAGCCTCTGGCTGTAGACACAGCGTAGAACCTTAACGTGAAATATAACTTTTGGTTATTTTTTGCCTGGATTCTGAATATTAGTTTTCCATTATCTTGACAAAAGAAAATGTTTCAAGTCCAGGAGAATACGAACTTTGAACAAAAAAAATGCGATCGTTCTACAATATTTTAATGGGATTAATAAAATCCATTCACTGTGTTTGAACAGTTTCATCCTGAGGCTCCGAGTACTGAAATAGTTGGGGGTAATTGCCCTTCTTAGGGAAAGGGTTGCCCGTAATGCCGTAAGCTTAGCATTATGAAAGTACGAGAGTATCTAGGTGTAGAGTATATTTTACGATAGATTTGTATTTTTATTTAACATACCATTAAGAATGTCTCAAAATCTTTCAGCGTCAGTAATAATTCATGTCTTTTTTTTCTTTTATCGTTCAAAAATACTAGATAACCCATGCAGAGTGGCAACAGTGCTGTTTATTAGAATAGTGTTTAATAAAGAATTAACCACTTCTTCTTCTTCTACACGATTACCTACCTATTAATTCGGTTCAGATTGAAAGTTATATCATATGAATAATTCGTGTTAGATGTGGCATGCGGTTATGTTTTATAAAATATAGAAATAAAGCTGCGGTAACAGTGATATATCAACGATGAAGAGCTTAACATTCGTGCGATTTACGCAGAGGCGTTCCTTTCCCGTGACACCCAAACTATTCGGCGTGCTCAAACTGTTACATTTCACTTTAAAGATAGAAAAAATGTGTACATAATCATAAATCATATTAAATATTGTTAATAAAATAGACTATCGGTGTGTGATCAGATGATTTATCGGTCGAATTTGCTTTAAAATTAAAAAAAGAAACGTTATTCGTATATCAACGGAAATACATAAAAAGTAACATGAACTAAGATATTTACATGATGTATGGTGTTCGAGCCACACGCCACGAGCGGCTATTTTTATATTCCAGTGACAGTTTTTATTTTCCATATTTGCATGTAGTATATACGTATGCTCAGAAAATACGTACTTAGTTCTGATGTTTAACCCTCCAGTGCACAAGTGTGCGTGCATCTAATTAAATGCCCTTTTGTCGCGCCCAAGTATTGCACGTGATAATTATTTAATTTCTGCTTAACAAGATCTGCACGGTAGTATCGATGCGTTTGTTTTGTTGAAAAACATACATTTTAAATTTTTTCAAATGATAACTTTATTATTGTAAAGTCATCTGGGTATCATGTAAAACATGTTATGTGTATTTTTTAAATATAATGTACTTAACCATCGAAGTTTACATCATAATAAACGATTATATCTGAAATATGAATTAAATATATTAATTAGAAAGATATACATATAAAATCAATTTTATTGAAAAATATTGTTGCGCCACCGGGGTTCGAACCTGGATCTTTTTCGTAACCGGGGAAGGTGCATTATCCAACTATGCTACAGCGACAATATTTTTAGCGACAATTTTCGAACCTATATGTTACCTTTTTGATATTAATACATTAAATCGTTCCATTATTTTAAATTGATTATATCTGAATCGTTCTGAATATCGGTCAATATATAATATCTGAATTTTTCTGAACATCTGTCAATACATAATATCTGAATTGTTCTAAATATCTGTCAATACATAATATCTGAATTGTTCTGAATATCTGTCAATATATAATATTTGAATGTAACCCCTTCTGCATCTTTACACCCTTTTATTTCACACCGTTACATTAAATATGTAAACAACGTGCAAAGAAATATTCCAACGCACAAAGGATACTATAAAATACTCAATTCCGCATGATGTATGTATTGACGTTCAGCTTTGGCAAAATGACGCTTGTATATTTTTATGCCAACTATTGCAGTTTATGAGTGTTCAAATACACCACTTGAAATGAAATGTGAACAGTATCAAGGATCTTGATGCATTATGCATCACGTATGACGTCCTATTGTCTGCAATGTGTTGTTATACTCGGTAAACTCAGTATCTCATATTGTTACTTAATATCATCATAGAAGTAGGTAGTTTCATAATTCAAATCTTAATTAAATAGGTTTTTTTGAGGATATTATTTTCTCTGCATATGAAATAATAGATATGTCACTAAAATAGATTGAATACATATAATGTCAATAATTCAATTTACAAGTGATTGGTATACATAGTGTAATTAATAACTCATTTTCCCGGCAAGAGAAAGTTCTGTATTCGAGTCCTGGTGGTACTCTATGTAGTTTTCAGTATATTCTAAATGATTCATCTAATTTGTTTTAATTTTCAAATAACTTTCCTAAAATTGCAACTCCGCAAAAAAAAAGATTTCATTAAATATAATATATAATATATTGCTTTATAAAATCCTGAATGTTGATGCAACAAATAAATGTAATCTCACTGGAGAACCCGTGCAGAGAAAGGTATTTATTCTCGGGATGAGTGGATTTGAGCGAGCGTGTATTTGGGTGTGAGAGATTAGAGAGCAAATGTGGCCGAACGCGTGAGTGGATCTGGGTAAAGGAATGAATTTAGAAGGGAGAGCATAATCACCGGTCATCATTAGCCAAGATACCGTGCAGTATTTGTTCCCGGGAAGGGCTTAGTTCAGTCCAACGAAACTGGTTATTTTGCGCAAGATACGAATATATTCAGTTTTTGAATTCGGAATGGTACACACTTGTTAATCTACGACGTATATTTGCATCTACATGTAAAATGACTACTTATGCAACCAATTGCAAATTAATAGCTTTTAATATTTCTTCCGTCTATCAGATCACGTTATGGTAATTGAAAATTATGAAAATGAATTAAACATTTTCAAATCTATCGCCTGCCTTGAACACGCTTTTTACTCCTGCCTCAAATTTAATTATAATAGACTGCAGACGTGTTAAATCTATTCAAAGCTATTCAAAATTAGAAAAGAACTAACGGATTGTCCCCAGAACCTATGCTCGATGCGCTAAATTGGCTGTCTGTAATTATCGTAGAGATGATTTCAGTCTATATCAAGAAGTATGTACATAGATAACTGACCGCTGTAAATATCAACATTTTGTACGCATCATAATGACAATAATATTATCCTTCAAGATTTTTACGTAATTCGTATTACATCTTTTTTTTAAACACAGCTTCATTTTGTTACTGAGTACTCTCAATAATTTAATGTCATACACGATTCCTTTCTGGAGCCATTTCCCAATTAATTCGCAGTATGACGAAAGTCGACTTGGTTTATTCGCGGCGATTTTATGTATATGGTTCAATTATAGTACACACTTATAATTAAGTCTACGTAGGTCTCAACATCGATGAACTAAAAATACTGCAACTAAAATCTTAATGGACCACTTGAATTATATGTTTATAAAGAATCTGTAACGATTTAAAAAAGAATACAAAAATTGTTTTTTTTTTTTTTTAAGAATATGCGCCAACATCTAGAATTTGTGTAATTAGGAACTTGCTGCTTTGATCCAAGGTACTGCAACATATAATGAGTGCCTTATAAACGTGTAAGCGCCCTCGCGTCGATATTTAAAATATTGCGTATATTTACATAATTTGTTTAGTCTTAATGACATTGATGTTACAGAATTGATTTTTTTTCCGTGGTGTTGCGGTGTCATTTAATAAAATTAAAATGAAAGCGTCACATTTGACGGAGATAAAGAAAAATAAATAGAGACAATAAAAAAATGTAGTGAATGTGTTGCAAATCTAAGGTGAATTATGAGTGTATTGTATTGTGATTAAGTTGAAATATTGGACAGCGATGCTTCTGACTAATCTCTACACAATAGAGTCCATATTTGCGTAATTAATTCCCTTGGCCGTTTATTTGTTTACACCAGCTTAGCATATTGTGTTGTATAATTTTGGAAAACTCAATGCAATATTTTAAAAACTCACTTGGCATTATTTTTGTTCGCCAATAAGTTAAATAATATGTTAGTTTTACACGCGATCACAACCGCTTTTCTTCACATATTTTCAAGACAGTATTATAGTTAAACTCTGCTTTTTATTTTGTGTCATGTTTAGCAAACAGTTATCTTTAAATCAAATAAAAGCCACATTCAATTGGAACGTGCTGACTTGTTACGGGTACCTATAATATGCGAGCTTTAAAAGGTCGTAATATTTAAAGAAAATGTCGGCGATACAAAGATCTCATTAACATAATACTTGATTCACCTTAAGTTTTTTTGATTGTTCAGTATCAACATTTGTTGATTGATCTGTTTCCGTAAATTATACTACAATAAATATTATATGAAAATGACATTATAAAATATCATTTATATAAAGCACTTTTCTCCGAATATATTTTTGTTTCACTTTTTTTTTAAATATTTTTATTATTTATATGTACCCATACAATCTTTCGTAATCCGCTTTGTTTTTTTTTTTAATACTAGGAATACTTTGTTTTATGTTAGATATTTTAGTTAATTGTTAGTAACATCATTTTTTGTGTGTGATAAAGTGAAAGTGAAAATATAATTATTTTACACGTTCATGTGTTATCGAGTGAGTGCAGATTTATATAAAAAAATAATTTTATTGCTTCATTAAATCCCTCAATAAAATGTGTATACATTTTTGCGATTATTTACGAAATACCCTTTGCTCCGCCTGTAATTCTTGTTTGTCTTTATGAACTACGTATTTACTACTCGTCAAAGAAGCAGAGTGACTGACGCGCATATAGCTCGTGTGATTTTCTTCTGTGCCTGATATTATTACTGTCAAATTTGACTTGTGCAAAAAATGAAAAATCAAACGCCGAACGATGAACATCCGGTGACAATATCCAAGGATCAGCCTTAAAAAAGTAACACTGAGTGATTTCAGATTTTACCTTTTTTCATTTTATCATATTCATTTTGTAGATTTTGTATATCTACTCGTCCGTACGTTAGAAATGAACTATTTTATTCCAGTTTCAAAAGTCGCACTCCGACTCGGCGAGCCATGAGTTCTGCGGCTTATGACAAAATAATACTAATTAATTATCACAACTTTCGTCCATAGAGACAATATTTGTTACCAAAATTCATTATGCACTTTAATAATCATTGCAATAATTAAACATTCACCGTTTCGCCACGGTCGTGAGCGATGTGATGTCACCACAATTACCGCGATGTCCAACAGCTGTCATTTATCACACTTTTATTCAAATATTTAATGCTTTGATAATTTAGACAGTATTTACCATTTCTTACGGACATACATAGGTACATTGCTTATAGAAAAATCATACTTGCTATTTTTAATTTTCTGATACCACTCTTGTTTTGTATTTTTTATTTAATGTACGTTATTACGGCGTTATATAAATAGTTATAGAATTTAAAAACCAACTTACGTTTGCATTGATATTTGTAATAATACCAACTCGTACGCATGCTAGGGCCGGGGCGTTACTAATTCACACACGTTTTGCATATTTTTATGGGCTACGCTGTAACACGCATTTATGGGCGTATAACGTAATTCCCATACAATAATAATCCGTTTTTTTCCCCGTGTGTTATTAAACATAATATTTGTTACGTGCCTGCCTACATATTGTATGTACGTATGGCTTTATTGAACATGTTCGATTTGTATGTTTCATGCCGCTGCTTTTGCATCGGCGCTCCCACAGCTTTATGGGTAGAAATCTGACATCCGAATTAGAAATTGCCCATTGCTCAGTCTCTGGCGGAATGAAAGTAACATAGAGATTGTTACATACATGGTTGTTTTTTTAACTTACTTTTTTATTAAAAGAAATATATCACAGTGCAAGTATTAAAAGGTTTATATCGCAGTAGTTAAGTATTAAAGTGAATAACAAAGGTGTGCAGCACCCGGATGCTGGTCTTCGGAAACATCCAGTCCTCGGGAGGGGCGGGGAGCGGGGAGGTTCACGCACCAACCGCCGAGCCAGCGGTCGTGTCCCTCCATCGTTTAGTGATGACAACACACCTGACGTCAACCGCGCTACCGAGCCCGTCGATATGTGTTTTGATGCGCTTCGCAAGATGGCGACATGTGTCCATGACTCCTCACCACAGGCATATTGTAAACTTGTTTTCTTTATGTTTTTGTCTTACCTTTTACGTGCAAATTCTTACACATAATATTAATTGTTTAAATATCTTTCAAATCACATTTGAATTTTTTGTTTGATCGCGTATCTATTTATTTCGCACAGCGATCCAATTATTGTTGAGCATTTTAATTATTCCATGCATAAATATTTGTCCACACTCGAACGATTCTACAATACAAACACATTCATATTGAACACATTAAATATTCTACCCCCGATCCTAGACGAAGCCCTCTCGAAAGTTTTTCAATTTATTTTTCAATCAAGTCGGTTCATATTCCTTCAACGCGGTGTAATAAATAATGCCTCATTCAGTGTTCATGAAAATCTGAAGTATTTAATTAGTGTTAACCCTTTTATAAATCGCCTTCATAAATAAAACTTAGTGGCGATCTCAATTTACAACTTTTGGCGGCTATAAAGTGGGTTTATTTTTAATTTAATGTGTTATTCCCCTCTCATCTTTGCTAAAAGGGTTTGTATACGCGCGCTCAGTGCTTGTTCAACTTTATCGCGCCTTTTAGTCGGGGTGATTTGTCCATTTATCATTTTCCACGAAATACGAATAGATTTCCACCCGTTTGTATTCGAATGTATGAATTTTTAATCGTAATGTTTATTATTTACCCTATTTTTTTCATTATTCTCGCTAATGTAAATAATGTATAAGGAATGCTTAAGAGTGAGTGAATTAGTTTGTGTATTTGGGAAATATGTCACTAGGGACGGTGAGTTTGAGAATAATATCGAAAAGAGGGTGACTGCGAGTAAGACGATGACTGATACAGTAATAATAGAATAAATAAAAGTTTGTCGAAATAATCGCGTTGTGGCTGTAATTATTAATTATTATAAAATATATAAGTCACATTGAAAATAATGGTACAAAATAAGACTTTCATTGTGCGAATTCATTTTTTTAAAATTATTATTCTCTTTTTATAATATTTTAGCAATTAATTGAAATCTCCCCTCACTAAGATGATCTTGTGAGGTATCATCAGACTTGTACACGAGATTTGAACGACATACATTTAAAAAATCGAATTTATTAAAACTATATACGCGTATAAACTATAATATTTGCTATACTGACATGTATTTTCTTCGAAGTACTAAGTTTATTATTGTTGACTTTCCTTTGTAAAATAATATCATAACGAAATACTGACATGAATAGCAAATATTTTAATTTTGTTTTTTTTCCAAACTGTGACGACTCTAATCAGTTTATTTCATGTTTAATGCTTGATTTTTAAATATTTTATGCGAGCTAAAAACAACAGACGATATTCTTGGAAACTTCAATTTTAAGAATTCATCCTACAGTATGTAATTAAAATGTGATGATGAATTACTAATTTGTCTCTTTATGTAGCACTTTCGTATGTATCTATGTAACAAAGCTAAACAGGAAAGCACGCTAAAGTGACAAAGTTTAGAAAATGAACCATAATTTATTGGAATCCTTATTAATAAGAAAGTGTATTATTAATTGGCGAAAGCATAGCAGCGTTATCGCAGCTCTACATTACACACATCCACACTTTTTGTTTTCATCTGTTTAAATTGGCTGTCTATGTGTGTATGAAAGCTTTTAAAGTTTCATATATTTTTACGCTGTTTCGATTGTAGTGACACAGCTTGTATTTTGTTTGTGTTTTTTTATGTTACATCAATATCTTAATTTCTTTCAAACTGAGCCAATCGATGCTGTGAAAATTAAAACTAACTTGGTTGTTTCCCAAGTCCAGGATCAAATTCCTCGATAAGTCGGTTGATTGATTATCTTTCCGCTAAACCATATAACTTCGTCTGCTCGGTGTGCTTTCACCTCGGCGTAGATTGATTTCATTAAAGCGCGATGTAAATACGTCGAAAAACGGTTCGCGCGGACCAAGGCCCAACTCGACTTAAATATAAGTACGAATTATAACATGACTGTATCATTAAGTAATTTTATTTTAAAAATAGTCAGATCTATTCTCGAGATGAACTCTCCCACTGTGAACGTAATATGAAGCACTATAAGATATTATGTAAATGGTATTTTTTGTTCGTACGCCAACTAGCCGTGCATTCACATTTGCCACTATAATTGATGGCAGGCGTTCTTCAAACCGAGTTTTGTGTTCAATACGACACGGCCTTGAATCCACATGGAGAATTCTTCATTAACACGGTTAGTAGTTCTCCTTAATTGCGCGCGATTGATCGACTCTGAATACTAAAACACCTCCAAATGTGAGAAGTCTCGGAGTCTTGAAGTCTTGAAGTCATTGTTTTTTATCTTTCATCAATGTGAATATTAAAATTACAAATTACCCCGAGTTCTTTTGTTTTTATTCACTAACTATACGATTGTTAGGTACATCGTGTATTTCCAAATTATATAAATTTGGGTATCAACAATCGTTTTGCGATCTCATAGTAGCTTAGTATAGACATTGTAGTACCCTTGTAGAGATACATCCAGGTATAGACATCAAATGAATTTCTATATTTCCACGAACTGTTTTTATTGTCAAGTACAAAGCTATGTTATTCAAACCGACGATAGTTAATCACACGAGCGCGGTGATAATATGCATTTTAACCACAAAGTTAATATTGTTTATTTTAAAAGTATGATAATATTTTTATTTATTCGCGTTGGATTTAGCTATCCATGATATTTTTTTTAATATTTAAAAATTTATAATTTTTTTCGTCAATATAATATACATGCATATATTAAAGTGAATTCATTATTATCGTCTAATAAGTACTCAAAAATCACGAACCATTTTCGTACATTTTACGGTTTCTACTAAAATACCGCCAATTTTTAATTATGGATATGTTCAATTATTTTTATTCGTCCGTTTACCATATATTTAGTTAATTAAACGCCGTGCATACACTATTTATAATAGTGTTACATTTTTTCCATTTTCTATATGAATTACCTTGTTTTTCGTTGCTTTGTAAACACAGACGTTTTTCGATTGATCCTTGCAATAGCGGTGCTGGCTGTGGCGATTACCATTCCATCGTCACCCTCGTTGTCACCACTCTCATTACTCAACATACTCTTACCAAAATATATTTCTATACTGAAGTTCTTAGCCTAATATGATTACATCGACAGACTGTTGAAAGTTGGTTTGGAACAATCGTAAAATGATTCGTAGAACGCCAGAACTCAGTGTTGGTCATTCTTTGATTTGTATTTTGTTGCTTATTATGATCACTTAAATGTTCGTCAAATACTTGATACGTTCGCTAGGTTTCTTGTGTATTATTACGCTTGGTTTCACGTATATTATTACGTATATTTATTTGAAGAAGTTAAAGTTCATACGTGTTGCGTGCCAAGTTTCGGTCCAGAGCGGCCCGCGCGCGGCTCATGGCGTGCCGCACGCCCGTCGCTCGTGCTCTTCTTCTGCAGCAAATCATTTAAATCCAATACTTAACGGGTAATCAATTATTCCCTCATTTCTTTGTTTGTTGTTTTGAGAACTCATCGCCTAGAGGACCATTTTAAAACAAACAATCATTTTAATACGAAAAACATTCTTCGTCAACAAAACAAAACGAGTCTCGGGTTCACTCTTAAAACCTTATTTAGTTATTTGAAGTCACGCTTGCATTTTTTGTAGTGTGGCATGTAAAAATTTTCATTTTTTAATCTACATGAATAGAGATTATAAATTACATTATATTTCCATATTTTTTCCACCAAGATTTACGCATGTACTTCTTGTTTGAATATCGCGTATCGTATACGTTTTAAAAATATTTTTTATAGTAAACAATAACGATAACATTTATTTTGGTTAATAATATTTATTTTACATATTTGGTAAGTATTTATACACCAACATAAGTTATTATGGTTACACAGATGTATGTACGCATGTGTGTGGATTAGATTTGAGAATGTTTACAGGTGCCACTGGTATATTCTTGAAATAAATAATAATTGTCGGCATGTTATGATCGCCCATGATTTATTCAAATCAATCAATAATAAAACGATTACATTTAGTCTTCTAATAAATTGTAGCTGTCTTCCTAAATTTAGTCAGTCAAAAAGGCAAATATTTGTGAACATTTTCATTTTGCTTGTTTTCTTTATCAAAAAATCTTTGGTAATATTTAATCTATTCAAATCTGGGGGAATTTTTAAAACAAAAATGTTGTTTGTACACAAATTCAAAATAATACATAGTAAATTAATCAACTAGAAATATATGCAGAAAAAAATCTATTTATCAAAAAAAAAGCATTTTTTTTCTCTTTAGTTGATTCATTTAATTTGTATTAATAATACCTCTAAACTATGTTCTGAAAACGCAACTTCACAAAAAAATGTGTTCTCCTTAAAAATTAAAAATAATTTATTTTAATTAATAAGTAACCAACCAATATACAAATTTTATTATGTGTAAAATCCATTACATTTAGTTTTATTTAATGCGCAAATTCTTGACTTCTTCCTGTTTATCTTCAACGAGTCACATCTGAATCAATTTTCTTGCCAAGTATGTTCATGTCATATATTTAAATCTTTTCCTATCCATAGATGTGAATGGCTAGTGATATAATATTATAATATTAATATTTCTGACCATCCCCTATGCTGCTCTAATTCACCATCCCTGGCAAATCCACTCCCATTCAATTAGTAATTTTTATGTCTTAATATTTATTGACTGAGATGTTGCGTTTCATCGAAGCGCCAAGTTGCATTCCCAATACAATACAGTAGTGATGAGCTCAAAATCACGAACAGTGAATCAATCACTGATATCTTTGAGTCGCACTCACTATCAGTGATTGAATATCTGGGAATGTCGTGATTCGTGATTCATTTTTTTATTTTATTGATTTTTGGTTGTGAACCATGATTCGACGCATGTGCATATGAAACGAAAATATTCATAAAGGAATGACGTTATAAATCGTCATAAGTTCCATCTAATAGATTCTGCTAAAACGTTTTACGCATTTGACCCGAAATACTAAGACATAAACTCACTTTTTTTTTAAGGGTTTTCATTCTTTTTGTGATGATATTAAATTAAATATATATATACTAGAGTATGTTTTTTACGCAAATGAATTTTGAATATATAAGTAAATACGCTCAAAATTATGTTTTTTTATTTATTGTATTGTGATATCATGCGAGGCACGCGTATTTTAATGAAACTGCGATCACAGTCAAAGTTTTCGATCACTGATATTATCGAATATCAATCACAATCATACCAGTGAGTCAAGAGTAGCATTTTTTCTCATCACTACAATACAGTACACATTTCACAGGTCGTACAGATAAACTTGCAAAATTTTATTGATACTAACTCAAATGTAAATACCAAACATGTGTATCTACGTCCATATCCACGTCTATGTTCTGCACAAATCTCTTATTATATGTATTCATTAAACAATAATACAAAATAAAATTCACTTGCAGCAATCTTATCAACTATTGTAGATATAATATTATATACCTGCAATAGTTGTGTACTTATTGATTTACCATATCATTATTACACGTTGATTCTCTACACCTTTGTTTGCGGCCTGAGTAATAATCCCAAGGAGTGGTCCTCTGATATCTATCAGCCATCCTTTAGTAAATAAATAATACAAGAGATATTAATTTACTAGTCATTATTCTAACTCTGTTTTGTTTTATTTATTTTGTCGATATCTTTAAGTAAGGTATTTTATTGGCAACGCTAGCCAGCGGTTAATATGCGAGAGAGATGATGAATTAAAATAGTCAGAACATAACCAGAGATGATGAAATAATCCCTAAACATCGTAATTGAAGTCTGAGTAACTCTAAGATCTCGGGTCGTCTAGCTGCTGTCTTGTACCATCTATACACGTGTTATTATAAAAACATTCTAAAGTATGGTTTAGAATAGTTCGCGTCAAGAGCGGCTCGCCGATACAGACCGCAGTTTTACTCGCGCATTGTTCGCCGCTAGCCTCCGCGGTCGGCAGGTCTCGCCTTCTCGGTGGAGTCTGTCATATTTATTTATATACGCCTCTGCTGTGTTTGTGGTTTTAATATTTTCCCGATTATCCTTAAGATGTGAAACAGCACGTATTCCAATATCCACAAGTACGTACCAGTATAAATTGCGATACGACTCCTCGCGAAGTGAAATACTCGCCGCGAGCGACGTTTGACCGCTCGTGCTCGTCGCGCAATATCCTAACCTTTAGAGTGCACGACAATAATTGATGGAATTCAGATTAGGCGGTCCTTCATAAAAAGGTGATTTTTGTCTGTCACTCCAGGTGTGCAGGCGGCGAATTACTTGTGTTATTTTTTGTCGCTTTCGGCGCTTTGTTCGCCGACGGGCCGCCACGCCGCCGCCGCGCCGCGGCCCGGCGCGCCGCCCGGCGCGTTATCAGTCGCGACTGTGCGCTCGCCCCTGTAGGCCGCACTCCACCGGTAAGCACGCCGCTCCGCGCGCCGCACGCGGAACCGTCTCGACTGTCGCGGACTATATCGCCGATTTGGCGGTAAGCTCGAAGCTCCGCAGTGCATCGTGGAAATATTTGTCTCGGCTCATGTATACGTATTTCCGCACGACAATATATTTGTTTTCCAAAGAATTAATTGTTCATCTCTTCGTCGTTTCATGTACAATTGCGTGGTCATGACTCCGCACTTCATACATGTCACCACCCGCTAAGTGTCGCCCTGAAGTACCTAACCGATCTCCGTAAATATTGCCTGTCTGGAAATATCTATTTCACATTGTCAGTGTAATGTGGCTTCCTTCTTTGTAAAATTGTGTTTTCGTAGCCCTCGTTCACTGTACATAAATTGTTATTTAATTTTAACATAAACTAAATATTTTGCCCCTTGAATCTAAATTGTATCTAGATCTAAAACATAAACCTTTCCATTCTTTAATCACACGTCAAAATTAGTAGTTAATGTAAAAAGTCTTTTTGTATACATCTTTTGTACAGTATATATTCACCTGCCTAAAGTCTCATTAAAATAGTAATGGTGGTATGATGGTTCATTAATTATCGATTAGTAAATCTTATTATTGTAATTTATGAAATTGTCGGTCTATTTAAAAGTTGATTGAGTACTTGAGTTGAGAGAAAGTGCTCATTTGTTACATCCGAAAGAAGTAATAAGTGTTGGGTAATATTATGGCGCCAAACCCGTTTCTTGGTCAATGTGAGATATGTGGCGTTCCACAAGAACGACAACTATTGACAAACCGTCAGAAGCCAAATCAACACGTTTTGTTGCAATTTTTCTCTAGAGCTCGGTTGGCGTTCCAATATTGACTAAGGTTACGCATTATCAATATTTACGTAAGCACTGCAGTTCTCATTCAAGTACAGAGCTTGTTACGTAGATTCCCACGCGTTGTTTGTGGCATTTTGCTGCATTAAAGCAGTAATCAATTGGTTTATCTCTCTGCAGAGTTTTCTCGGTTATTTCGCCTCGTGTAAAGTGTTGCAGACTATCGATATGCAAATTGTTCCGATAGCAAAGATCGGATTATTCAACTGTGTACTTTATTTGACAATTAGATATACATAAGAATCTTTTCAGCGACACCATTTTTTATCTCCAATATTGTCACTTTTTTAATTTTAATTTATACTTTTTATTTTCAATTTTCCATTTTATTTGAATGACTGACGATTGATTGTTAGTTTGTGTTCAAAAAGAAGTCCCTAACACTTTAGCACGAAGCACTTTATTGAGACATATTCAGTCAATGTTATGACGGTGCTCACGCGCTCCATCCTTGTGTACATGTAACATGTTAACATGACGATCAGGTCTGACTGGTTCAGTCTCCTGATCTATCGGTGGCCGTGTAATTTGAAGATCGTATTCAAGTTCATCCGCATTCAAGTTTATAGCTTTTCGGTCGAAATGAATAATGGGTTTTTACGATCCGAAGCTATTCAACGCTTGTTTTAATCTTCCGAGCATCTAATTAAAATCGACCTTGCATTTTATTTTGTGGAAAAAATCCGAAGGTTTCGCGATGAAAAGATATTTTTAATTGTGTGTTTTTTTTTCCGAGTCTCAAATTTTTATCATCGCATCTTTAAATGGTTATGATTTTTTATCAGAATAATGCCGGTGGATTGATGGAAGGATGAGGCTGAACAATAATTATGGAACAGGTTTTCTCGCATTTGCTATGTCGTGGACTCCGAAATCCGATTACGTGACGTCACAAATTTTGAGGAATACATTAGCTTTATACATACATTCATTTTTCCCCAGTCGTCTGCTGAAAGAACTTGTTCGATTAATAAATTGTGATTTTGTAAGAAACTGTCTTATGTGGATGTGATACGAGTGAAGGAGGAAAATAAACAGAAACTTTGCCAAATATAGATGTGATGATGACCGCAGGTGGCGAACGTCGATAGCAGGTACTTAATAATTACTGTCTGTTGAGAAAACAACAAAAACATTAATAAACATGCAGATTTTCACGTACTTGAAAAAAATGTGACACGTGTTATAATTGATTAATGTTTTTCTTATCTTTAATATTTATTTGTGTTATAATAAAGTAAGTAAATAAATTGTTAATGAAAAGACATACAGAAAAATATTATTAATTCAACCATCGCGGGTGAAATATGAACTGAAGATTTTAAGTGAACTTTCGTTCGACTTCCATAAACAATAAACATTTTTCAGTTTTGGTGCTGAACTTGTTCGGTTACAACATAAAATTTAAATAAAAAGTGAATATAATAAATTATGCTGAGCAAACCGGTGTGAACTAGTGGCGACTTCGCACTGGATTATTACCCATTTACAAAACAGGATTTAAGGTTCATTGCCTGGAATGTGCAAATATAACTGTATCCTATTATAGTGTACCGAATTCCGTCAAATCTCTTCACTGTGAATTGATCCAGGGAAAGAATCATTATATTGCCTGTCGGCGTCAGTATTGTGACATTAGCCGTAACCCGCGGGACAAAGCTACAAGCTGGAGCCTCTGTATTCTATGGGGATGCAGCACCACGGCGGCACCTGGTACCTGCCGTGGGGCGTGCCGCTGCAGAAGATGATGGTGCCCCCGGGCGGTGCTGGCGGGGGACGCCTGCTGCCGCCACTCCTGGGCGGGCTGGGCGGCCTCGGGGGCCTGGGCGCCCCGCTCACGCTGGCCGGGGGATTCCTGGCGCACCACCTGCCGCCCCCGCACGCGGCGTGCCGCCCCGCGCTTGCGCCGCAGCAACCGCCACAGACGCACCTCAGACACACGCCTCCTAGAAAGGTAAGCTCCTCCGAGATGAAATCAAAATATTTATATCTCAATTTATTAACCCATTCATATGTTCATTTAATACTTTTTAAATTAATCGACTAAAAAGATATACAGAATAAGTCTATTTATCAGAAAAATATTTTAGTTGCTACCGGGATTCGAATCTAGATCTCTTCCTATCCGGGGAAACGCGTTATCCGTTATTTTTCTAGTTGATTAATTTAATTTGTATTAAAATAGCACAGAACTATGTTCTGAAAAACTGCAACTTCACAATAATAATGTGGTCTCCTTAATAAAAATATTATTATCATAATCAATAAACCTCGTAAATATTTGTTGTGCGTTAAGTACTATTCTTTAGTCATGGGATAGGGTCATGAGTATGAATGCACGCATTGCGTGTTAAAAATATTTAACTACAGTTACTGATCGTACCCTAGTGGGCCCGCACTATGGTGCAACATTAGTTAGGGACTCCGAGCAGTACTAGCTCTAACAACACACTACATTTTATAATATACTTATTAAACAATCTTGTGCGCATTTATATTCTCTTATTTATTACAATTTACTTTTGATTGATTTATATTTCAATACGGAAATCCCTTATTATATTATATTCCTTTAACAATGGTGCATTGTGCATCCTTATTATATTGGTTTAGATTAAATATAGATTTTACGGAAGCCTTGGCTGCGTAGCCGCCACAATCGACCGCGGGGCGGCCATAATAGCCGCCTGCAGGGCTTAGTAGTAAGCAATCGGCTTTCGTTGATTTTTTTCGTCAATACTTTTCTACCAATGCATTCTGTATTGCCCTCCCTGGAGTTGTACAAACGATGTTCGCAAGTATCAATTTTGAATATATATATATCTAATTAATTATTGTTCGTCATTCCACTTAAAGCCATCCTTAAAAAAACTGAGATCATGGAACATATATTTGACAGATGATTGACTGCGCGAGATGACAGATGGTCAATAGACACGCCAGTCGGAATCAATTCATATGATTTCGCTAATATATGTTTTTTTTCTTATTCCTAATAAAGACGATGTACGCTTCATTTTAAATTGAATATATATTTGCGCACTGTTATTGAATATATAATAGAGAAAATATTTAAGCAATCTTATATAGAGATATTAAAAACTCGTTCGACATATTCGCTACTTTGGTATTTTTTTTCTTCAATATCCAATAGCGGCAGCTGATAACTGCTGAATATAGTACTAGAATAATTATATTACAATTTAGTATTTCTTTGCAAGTTTAATTAATTACGTTAACTAAATGTTGCCGTTTTTCAATCTAAGATTCCGCGACTGTACAACATTTTTCGATATAATATTTTCCTATTTGAAAACTCCATAAACGTAATTTGGAAATGCTGGATATACAAAAATGTCTCATACGTGGAAAACGATTGAATGATTTTCTCCAGACTTGCATATATTCGCCTATGTATTATTTTAATTAATTTTTTGCGACTTAATCGTAATCTTTTGTTCATTTGTATAATTTTTTTTTTCATAATTAAATAAATGCCTACGGTGTCAGTCATACAACCTGTAGACATACTCATACCAACATGTATTTCCCCAAAACTACCATCAGCTCATTTGAATAATTTTATTTGTTTTGTGACTACTTAAATTTATTACTTATTTTTATTACATTTTTACTACCCTTTTCCACAACCATTTACTAAATAATTGTGTAAAGCCACCTTATCGAGCATCGCCATTATCATCATTATTGGCGTGACAACCCTGGATACGTTTTAGTTTCTTCCAAAAATGTTTTCCATTTCCTCGGTAATACAAGATGTCCTAAAAGTATTTTTCATGATAAAAATTCTGCAATAAAATAATGGATGGGTTTAATAAAAAAAATGTTTATTTTGCATTTAAGTACCAGTCCCTGGGAATTTATTTCTTAATAATTATGTTTTCTAAATGTGATACGTTATTTCGCTAGAACTCTTCTAAACGGAAGGCAACATTTCTGAGAACTACTCGGCACGTATTCTCCGTGATCGCTGCCATTTGTTTTCGGATATTTTATTTGATCCAAAGAGGGAGGATTGTTACTGTATGTATACCTTTGATTTAAGGTAGCCCCATAGGAAAAAGTCCATTGCTGTCAAGTCACAAGTTTATGTCACTTCGACGGGATATCAATTTTCCAGGGAAAATTTCACGAACAGCTGGTAAGGATACGCTCCATAGCGACTGAATTCCCAAAGACGCGGCTAACGATCGGCATACCCCCGCTCTTCTCCCGCTCATTGCGTTGGTTCAGCGAATAAAACCAATATGAAAAAGTATAATCCAACCACTGAAGTGTTGGCCTATCGATTATTTATTAACATTTTATTCACTTTATATACTTATCTTCCATAGCTTGCATAAACATTTAAGAAACACTGTTCCAGTAAATTTTTCCATTTTTTTTACATAGGAAATGTAATAAATTTTTAATAATCATTACTGACTTTTAAATGCGTCATCTCGACAATACCAGCAGAGATAATTTACTTGTAATAGTTTAAACCAATAGTTTAGTTCAAATCTTTTGTGTTTCGAAAAAATATTTGAAGCGAAAAGTGACTTGTCATTATGTATATTTGTGTATATGTATATATATATATATGTACTTTTCGGTTTAACATAATATTAATATTCGTGAAATGTAAGATACGTGTTAACAACGGTGATTGAAATTTTTAATTGTGGTCGAAATGTTTTTTTTTTGTCGGTTTACATAAATGTTAAAAACGTATTTTTTGTGATGACTTTCAAGATTTCTGCCCTGTATTGTTTCAAATAAATTGTCACAATAAAAAATGTATTGGTTTTGTTTTACCTAGTTTCTGTTCGTCAGTTTGTTCTTATTATGTGGCTCTTGTCAGAGCACTGGTGATTGTCAGGCAAACTACCGACAATGTACCAGAAACGTTTTGGCGCTACTCGAGTCGATCTTCTTTATAGAAAACTGAAGAAACTTTCTATGTATGGTCACATTTATTATTACTTTTTACTTCTTCTTTTCCATTATTGTTAGTTACGTCTGATTACTTCACGTGAATGATTTATTTCATTACCCGTCGCCATCAAATTTATTGCTTTTCGTCGTTTCAACCCTTTGAGAATTCAGTCGGTCGCTCGGAAGAGCTCGTCCATTATACATCTCTTGTAAGTAATAAAACTATTGACTGTTTCGGTTCCATTAACGACATTTATAAATTAAGATGACGGGATAATTGAATTACGTTACGATCCATTACATGAACAGAGCACGGGTTCATCGAGAGTACTACGCCCACTCTGCCATGGCTTCATCCTGACCACCGACTGATCGCCATGTTCACGCCGCGTAATAATAGTTATTAAAAATTATTAATGAAAGAAATTTGCGAGATTTTGTCATCGTAAAATATTCCATCTCTTCACATCTTTGTAACTCTGTAAAAATAAAAAATAAATCTTCATTAAATTCTGTATATTATGAACGCAAATACTTAGAAACACACGTATTTACCAATTGTGGTGTACATTACAATCGTTGTAATTAAGGGACTTTAAAAATGTGGCATCTCGTCACTAAGTGATTTATTTAGTACGCCGCTATCGAGTATACATATTTTTAAACATACCTTAGGGGCTTACCTTATCACTGTTTGATATTATATAAATAAAAAAAACGTATATTTTTAGAAGACTGTGGTTTAAAAAGTATGTTGCAGCTTGGAATGTACAAAAACTTTAATACAAATTAAATTAATCAATTAAAAAGATTTTAATACAAATTAAATGCATCAATTAGAAAGATATATATATATATAAACGAATAAACTTAATTTATCTTTTGTTTGTTATTATTAAGATAATTTTTTTTTTAAATAAATTAGGTAGATATAAAAAAAAAAAACTATTTATCGAAAGAATATTTGTTTCTTTTTTTAAATGCAATAATAGATGTATCACTTAAAAAAAGTTAACGAAATATAAATTCAAAATTTGTTGAAATCGTTTTGTGAAAACGACGTTAAATTGATCTCTTGTTTTCTACTTTAATTGTTTATTGTAAACAAATATTTATGAAGAATAATGGATAAATTTAAAAGCCACCTAAAGATAAAAAATATTTTTAGAAGAACACATTCTTATTGTGAAGTTATAATTATTCAGAACATAGGTTTTGTGATATTTTAAATATGAATTAAATTTATTAATTAGAAAGATATACATATAAAATTAATTTTATCGAAAAATATTGTTGTTTCGCCACCGGGATGCGAACCTGAATCTCTTTCCAAACCGGGGAAGGTGCATTATCCAACTATGCTACAGCGACGATATTTTTAGCGACAAATTTTCGAACCCATATGTTACCTTTTTGATACTAATACATTTAATCGTTCCATTATTTGAAAGAGCCATCTACCTTATTTTTACGGAATCTCAAATACCTTTGAGTAATCTGTCGTTCTGAATAATTACAACTTCACAATAAGAATGTGTTCTCCTAATATTATATTTCTTCTTCAATATTTGCAAAATTACTTTGTGGCCTCATTTTATATTAATAATTATACAAAATACTTTGTTTAAACCACTATTTATTTATTATTCTACATGTTTCGATACCTGCGGTATCATCTTCAGGAAACAATGTATACTGAAATTAAAAAATACAAGCATAGATAAAAACAAAAATATTAAATGGTGAATAAGTAAGAACTAATATAAAAACAAATTTGAAAGGTGGCAAAGAAGATTTGGTTATTTATAATATTAAGCTTGCTATTAACACTTTCTCATTTCTAAAATTTCAAATTTATCCAATTGTAAACCTCTAGTATTTGTATGTATAATATCTAAACTCTTATTAAAATCAAAGGAATGCTTTGTTTCCAAGAGATGACAAATTCTGAATTTATATTTTAATTTCAGTATACATTGTTTCCTGAAGATAATACCATAGGTATCGAAACGTGTAGAATAATTAATAAATAGTGGTTTAAAGAAAGTATTTTGTATAATTATTAGTATTATATTTAATTTAATATATTTTATATCTATTGCTGGAGTGTAACAAGTATAACTATTTCAATCAAATGTATGTCCTCTCTTTACCACAAATGGTAATACAAATATTTTACAGTCACTGATAGCTTTTTAGCCCAATAAATTAATGTTTTTTTTTTATTGAATTAATTTATTTTTATGTAGCTCAATTTTAGTATATGTATTGAATATTTTATTAATGTTAGACATAATGAACGCATTCCCTTTTTAAAAGAGAAATAATTATTTGTCGTATTTATAAAGGGTACTCACCAAACATTGAGAATCTGTGTCAAGTATTCTTTACTTTACCAAAATGTAAATCCGCTTCTTTTCGTCTCCGTGTGATCATCTTTTTTTTTACTATTTTCATTGTTATATTACGGAATATCATTGTAAAAATAGATCACATTCAATACAAAAACATACAAATGAAGCTTATTATTTTTGAACAATTTTAAAACGTTTGATGGATTTAATATTTTAAGAATCAATAATATGTTCACACAGCGTTGGTTTTTTTTACCAAAATATAATATTATTTTAAGCTTATGTCAGTAATTCCATTGTTATATTTTAATAAAGTACGAAATCTAATATACATTGTAACGATGTTATTATGTTGATTAGTTCTCAACTTAACACAGAATAGCTATGACATTTCAGTACGTATACTAATTATATTAATGTATGTCCGTTTTTGGACGGCTTCATAGGCAAGTAAATTTAATAATTGTATATGTTGAGCCGTTTAATGATCCCATTTAATTGATAAATATAACTATTTACCAGATCTGAACAGAATTGATTAACGTATTATCCTTCTCGTTCATGATTTTCCAAGTCCAATTATTATTATTTTCTTTATTCGAATCGAACTATTATTGTACCTGTACGTTAATATTCCGGTTTAAAATAATTAATGGTTCTTTGGAAACCAGAAATATTAATTTTATTACCTGAAAATTTGCTTGAATCTGGACTTTTGATAATACTGCTCTACATTTAAAATTAAGTGAGTTTTTATTTCGTGGCGATTTATTTCAACCCAATTTAATTTATCTTTTCAATGTTTGAGTTCATTTATTCGACGTATTATTTTTTTTGTATTTCAGATAAGAAAGCTCGATTAAGATGTTTAAACTTAAATACTTGTACGAGACTTCTTATTTCGTACTGTACAGTACTTTTATCAAATCCGTGAATATTTTAGCCATTGATTCCGTAATATGATTACGACATCAAGAATCACAGACCATCACAGAATTTGGCATTGACGACGAAAATATCGTGCCTGACTAACATGTGCTGTTGGCTACCATTCGGGACAATGTCACAAATTATATATCACGAGATCTCTTTCATTATTTGGCGTGAACACTCAATTGAATCCAAAGTAATATTTATCACCCCGACAGAACCATACAAATGGGTTTTCTCTTAACCTTCTTTACGTCCAAAGCTATTTATTAGTGAGACTTTTATATGAATTGTACATACATACATATATAGGTACAAAATGTTTTTTGCCAGGGATACAAGTCGGCGGAGAGCACTTGTAGAGGAGGCCAAATCCCATTCTGGAATGTAGTGCCGTGGAAGAAGAAAACAAAATGTTTATTTATTTTCAGCCTAAATAGTACAGAGTACTATTTAGACTGCACATTGTGATTTTAGATGTACACCGTTTCAAGGATTATTGACTGAAGTCATCCTCTTGTTTGCCTCGTAAATCAGCTGTATGTCTTGCGTAGGAAAATTTATAAATGAAACTGATAGGTACATGTGTCAGTTTCATTTGAAATATTCAAATTAGATGGATATGAATATCTGAGGGTACATTTCAACAGAAAATAAACAAATCCATTTCTATTGTTAGAAATTTGATAATTGGAGACTATTATGCTGTGGTACTGCTATAGATAGATAATTATTCTATTTTTTCTAAGAATCCGTCCTACAGATTTTAAACACTAGCAATAATATAATAAAACATTCGATCTTGGGATTGAATTATTAATCATGATTTTATTTTATTTCTCGAATCGGTAACCTGTGCTTATTCATCATTAATTATAACATAATTTCTGATCAACAGTAGTTGAATATGTGACTAGGTACATATCAAGCTTGCACTGCATACTTTACCAACAAGACTGCATGACAAAACACAAATCCGGTTTCAATGATGTCATTAAACAAAGTAACTGACTGTTGCTTCTTGATATTATCTTCAGTTATACTTAACGTCATTCACTATACTATTCCTAATTAGCATTTTCAATTTATCGGGATATATTATTTTTATTATATATCAGTGCATATTATTTTGTGATCTTTTATAAATGTAGCCTCGACAACTACATTTTAAGATGTTATTTTTTAACATGTTTGTACTACTTACGGAATTATTCATTATAAGTTGAACTTATTTATTATTGTTCTTTAAAATATACACGTAGTATGGTGGTTTCTTTTTGTTGCCACTGACAGACGTTTTAAATTCCCAGTGTTTCTAGAGATTCTAGAAACTCGTTTAAATCTCCTAGTTTTGTGTGATTCTTTCAATTCTTCTTTGTCTTACTAGATTATTTCCAGTTGAAATGTTGACATATGTTTATATTATTACTGAATCACGAATAGCCTTCATCGTTATGTGAATACATTTTACATTTTCAACAAACATGCCTATAAATTATAGCAAGGCTCAAATTTTTTATGTCATTGAAATACTAATTTCAGGTATGAAACGTGATGGGGTATGTCGTTATGCTGGAACCAATTTCCGTCGTATCACAACCGACGTGACGTAATTTTTTAGTGTCTCTGCGGGGCAGTTTTTCATTTACGCCCACGACTTAGAGAACAGCTTTTCCTCCATGTGTCATATTAGATAAATATAGAAACAGAAAAATCTCACACACACGTACAATTAAAAATAATGGCTTGGAATTTTTATCGTGATGGAATAATGTATTTTGTGAGTAATAAAACTGTTGGATATTTTTTATTTATGTTTAATTTAACTGCAGATTGCACGTTTAAAATTTTTCCAAAGTATACTTTATATGATTTGCGCCACTCGTGGCATAGCATTTTGGAATCTAACGGCGTGCGTACGGCAATTAACCGGGGACACTTCCCCACCAGATAATTCTCGACAGTTAACAAATCATAACCTATACTCGTTTTACCTGATCCACACCTGCAGCTGTATTCCGGGTTTCGCGCTTGCGATTCATATCGTTAACGTAAGCAGTGCAATTTTTTTAAACAGTTTTTTATCTTTTAAGTTTACCGAAACAGAAATCGTAACCATAAATTAAATATTTAAAAAAATAACCTGTTCTAATAATGCAATTTATAAATGTTTTCGTTAAAAAAAATTCAGTTCATGTAATCATCTTTCATCTCTATAAATCTTCGATTTTTTGCTACCAATACATAATAACCAGTTTTAAAAAAAAATTAAGTTCAATTCTTATGTTTACCTATTGAGAAATTTTTTGACAATATGTTATTATAGGCTTTGGGTGCCAGAAACATGTCGTAGGATTAACCAAAGCTCGCATTTTGGGTTTAATGGTGAACCTTTTATTTCTTGTTCTCATAAGATACTTGTACGATGGGTATTGTAAAAAATAATGTTTGAAAATATCATTTTTCTTCGTAAGTCTTTCAACATAGACCTGTCATATATTATTAAGAAGCTGATCTTCCTCAAACAGTGAGTCAGAGGGAAACCATTATCCTGGGTATAAATTTTCGGGCAATCGATAATTGTTTATAGACAACCCAAGATCGTATATATATATGTTTTATATTGCATAGGTATAATATAAGAATATACGATTAGATGTGATTTGTATATATTTAGATTATATTATAAAAAGTGTATAATTAAAATCTTTTTGTTATAAGGTTGCTGACG
This sequence comes from Eubasilissa splendida, assembly GCA_031772225.1. Classification (NCBI taxonomy): domain Eukaryota; kingdom Metazoa; phylum Arthropoda; class Insecta; order Trichoptera; family Phryganeidae; genus Eubasilissa; species Eubasilissa splendida. Next base: position 20,079,770 of record CM062846.1, on the reverse strand, counting down.
AACCACGCAATGTGTGTCCCGACTCCATATACCAGCTATGTAGAACATAACATATGTTAATAAATATTTAGATGCGCAAGATGATTGATATAAATGTATTATGTAAAAAAAATAATAATAATAGAATAAAATATAATTAAACAAAGATTAAATATGAGAAAGTATTGTATTGACTTATTTTTTATGTAATAACAATGTTTTACAATAAAATATAATAATTAATTAATAATTAAATATAAGACAAAATAGTAATGATTTATTGTTTATACAATAATAATAATAACATGAACATAATCAAGTGTAAAATTATGAAATCAAAATAATAAAATATATTTTAGAAAAATTGTTTTTTTGTATAATTTTAATCTAATAATTACATATTATACAATGGTAAAGTAAGAACGTTGCGCAATAATTTTAAACGATTTTAAAGAATACTGTACAAAAGGAGACAATAAAATTGATGAGTAAATAAACAATTAGAAGAAATAAGAATAATGATTGAATGATCCAAGAAAATGTCGCGTAGCTAATTGCCCCGCGATGAATTGTCTCCCAGCGAATTGTATCGCGGCAAAATGTAGTTATTTGAATTGTTCCGCGGCGACATGTCCGGCGGCGAACGAGTATAGCTAATTGTCCCATGACTTAACGAGTACTTGTCTCAGCCGCGCGTGTAATGAAGAATTCCTAGTAAGTATTCATTATATTTTTAAAAGATGTGGGGAAATAAGTACTCGCAAGGAACTGTTATTATAATGGCGATATGCGATTGCATGTACACTTATTACAGTGTTGTCATGTATTGGCATCGCTCAGTTAGCGACAGGTTTTGTGCAATCCGCCGAGCCGCAACCTGTGTCCAATGTATGTCCAACTTTAGTATAACATTGCATTCGTGTTCCTGTTCAAACGTCAGTACTCGTTATTGCTTACCTACATCATGCCGTGGGGTTTGAATAAACGATAAAACACCACCCTAATATCTCACGTCTCATCTTAGTCTATTCATTAATTGAGACATTTAACAGAACCTTCTTTCAATAACTAATTTGCTCAATAATGCTGGGTATTTCGCAAACTTCTCCTATTTCCGATGCCATCTACACTCGCATCATATAACTTCCTCACCGCCATCTTCTAACTGATACTTGCCCGAAACCAACTGAGCGAGTGTTTGTTATCTGTGCTATAATCAACTTTGTATATTGTCCCCTAATGTGTTTGTTCACCCTGTTTCAATACGCTAGCGCATAACAAATAACCATTTAATTAAAAGGAGGTATTTTGTTGTTGTTTTGAAATGAACAATAAATATTGTATTTACGTTTCGACCCACTCATCGGGAAACTTGACATACTGTAGACCGATGGAATTGTTGAAAAGTTCAAGGTGCGATTGTGGTCATTATCTCGGTTGCAACGTTTTCCCCGAGAGCGATCAGTGACAAATGTGTGCGGCGTATTCTTTTTCTTTCCGTAATCATTTTATTATCGACATTTAATGATTAATAGTGATATCGTTATGTTAATTGATCAGCATAGTTTCCGATTGCCTCACCTTATGCTTTGTCTTTGATGATTCGTCATGTACCCACGTGATGTATACTGAATTGAAATTGACATTCATTTTGTGTAATTAAATGAACAATGATCGTTGGTGTCGTAAAATTTCTACGAATAATTACAAATATACATATTTTATGTATAATATTTTTCAAAAAATAACAGTACCCGAAAATCTTCAAAGATCCATGATTTTTCCGAATTCAATACTCAACAAAAAGTTCTCAATCATCTTAATTGGCCTTGATTTTTTTTTATGTTCCAATCACTAAAAGTTTCGAAACACACGACCGTAATACGTTATTTAAAAGTATTGATGTAAAACATTATAATTGTACTAACTATTTATAATTATTACAATTGTCTAGTTTCTTTTAAACAAAAGTCGTGTATGGTTTTGTCTTTGACACGATATGATGAAGAATGTTTAAGTGGCACAAACACATTAATTAAATAAATATAGGCACGATTTATCCCATTCGAATAATTTTCAATGTGTGCATTTAAATGGCACAATAAGTTGTGTCGAACGTTCATACGAGTATATTGAAAACCACTTAGTTTTAATCCGAAAAGTTACACCAGCATCTGTCTGGCGCGAGAATACCAGTATGGGGAAACTCCAAGAAAAGCGAGAGTGATTCGGCAATTTGTTGAAAGTGGTGATGCCTGAATGAATACCTTGAGTTACTTCTAAGAATGCCTTAGGATGTCCTTTCGTCTAAGCAGAATCCATTGTTTGTTAGATTTCCAGATAACTAATTACATATTTATAATTATATACTTTTTCTTTTATTGACTGTAATACTTGTTAAAACAATCCTTAGAATACGGGAAATTTGTACCAGTAGTAATGAATGTAATATATATGTTAATAATAACTGTATAAAAGAAAACCGCAGGTATTTTATTCGTTTTATTTCTGTTAATCATACATGTAATAAAAACGTGTTCTGTATGTCTATAAAACCGATATCATCCCCATATTTAGTCTTAGAGTGCAATAATATTTTTACGGAAATTTCCGAAGATTTGTTCCCATTTTTTTAAATAACTATATATAAATATTTTTATTATAGTAATTTATGTATGATTATACAATGTTTAATAATGACAATGTAGTTTTATAATAATGCAATGTTTTATCAAATCTTATAAAATGTCTGCCATAGAGCGAGTAACAGCGACAGGTCGCCTGTCGCTGTTACTCGCTGTTAATCGATAGTCTTTAATTAACATGGATGATCGGGTGTGTATTTTTTTGTTTCTCTTTAATCTGTTTAATAAAAATAATCGTACTATTTGTTACCCGCTCCATACGCGGCATACATACATAGACACACGTGGTTAGGTATATGTGTCTTAGATAAGTTACGAGTAGTGTTTTCAGATTCTCAGTGAGATACGCCGGTTAGCTGGAAACTAGAATCTAGCGAGACTGTCGTGCGAATAGTTGTGATAGTAAACATAACCTAGTTACGGCGAAAACTGGTTGTGCGTGAGAGTGAATACTTTGCGGAGGTATTCAGATGTTACTTATGCAATGGCTCTGCAAGGTACTGCACGTCCCCGAGCATATCTTGCACTTTTACTTTCTTTATGCGTATGTACCCGCGCTGATCAGCGAGACGTCTGCATGCGTCATCATTGTGCAGGCTCATCACAAGTTCACTGGCATCATCCTTGTATAGTTTCATATTATTCAAATCTTGGATAAATAATTTTTAAATGTTTTAGTTTTATATTATAGTGAGAGTGTACTCTTAATTTTTAGCCTAGTCTGCTATACTAGTATATAAAAAAAAGCTTTTTTTTTTACGACAAAACAGTTACATTATTTACATACTTATATTTCTATACAGGATCATCAATGGTGTGATAAGACTGCCCCCAGATTGTTGGTCTGCTTGACTTTCACGCACCATTGAGGTCATCGAGACAGAACTCATTGTTCTAATGGGTAATGTCAGAACACATGCATTAGCTAACTCCGCAGTCCCCAGATTGCATTTTTTGTGGAGTGAATACGCGGAGGTAGTCGTCGACATTTTTGCTGTAAATTTAACTCTTTATAGGACTACATTATTACAATTTTTTGTGTCTCAACTCAATGGTGTCGGATAAATTGCTTTACTTCACATTTTATATTTATTTTTAATTTTGATTATAAAAAAACATGCTAATATATATATTTTTTCTTCGTGTATTGCACTTTTGATGAATTTTTCTATTATTTGATAAATTATGTTAATGCCTGAATAGGGACGTATATAATAATAAATAAATAATTATAATATCACTTTTCCAAAAAAATTCAAGTGTTATGTGGTCAGTTGTTCTCGAATTACGGTTAGCCTATATAGGTGACAAAAAGGGTTGATTACAAAAAGTATAATTGGTGACGAAAAAGGTCGGTGATATTTTTCATGTCCTTGATCATCTAAACAAAACAAAATTTGATAGTACCGGCAATTATATTTCAGAGAACCAATTCGTGTGGTAACTATTTATTGAAATATATCTAACCCTTCGCTAAGTGACGTGTGTGTTCACTTTATCCATAGGGAAGTTCTCCTAGAGAGTACTCATATTAGAAATGAGATAAGTTTTGTAACGTGAAACCATTACCGAGCGAACGGTTGTAAGAATTGCTGTTGATCCTTGTTTTTGATCTCTATGACGATCCGGATAAAGTTACATACTGCTCTCCCCTAACTTTTGCCCAAGAACTAAAGTAACCTACCCAGAAACCCAGGCAACATTTTCATACAAATTCATTTCTACACTTATTCAGCGGGCCAGCCAAGCCATGTGCCAACTAACGTGATGTAATCTGCTGAAGCGACAGAATTATATTAGTTGGTCCAAATATTTACGGATTTTCTTATTTTTTTAGGAAAACTGCCCTTTTTATTATTTGTGTAATTCAATAAGAACACGGAAATTTTTTGCTGAAATTATTATTAATCTGACGTGTAGTGTTTTTAAACTAACAACTTTATACAAACGACCAAATGGTGTTTATGTGGAAGAATAAATATTTGAAGCAAATATATTTCTCAATAAATTCAATGACATTTGGTTTGATTACCGTGATAATATTATACATATTCTATAAATTGAGTCAAAACACTGTTTTATTCCGCTACACTTTTCATTGTGTTAAACGATATAACGTTTTCGGGAACATCTTCCCATTATCAATATATAAACTATAATATTGATAATGGGAAGATGTTTCCGAAAACATTATATAGTTTAACACAATGAAAAGTGTAGTGGAATAAAACAGTGTTTTGACTCAATTTATCATGGAATTCCACAAAGTTTCATACAGTTATTATACATATGTTGCATTTGAACTATCAGTGAAATTGTCCTTCTCATGTCACTGTGTTTATCCATATTTTACTAGGTACATTTTCAACACTTTCAATTATGATTTATTTTTTCTTTCGCAATAAAAATCATAATCACCATTTTTTATGATGACCTGAGATAGGTATTTTAAATAAAAATACTTTTAATTTGTAATGTATGGCACTTCCTTTGCACCCTCTGTCTATCTATGTTCATATAAAGGTAGAAATACGACACTCCCTATCAATCTGAATACATATTTTTGTTGTTCGATCCCTACATAAATTTCGTAGAATTATAATTTCATTACAAGACCCATTTATTTTTTCTAAGAAAACAAAGAAAATTCATAAATGTATTTACGTTCATCAGATAAGCAACAGAAATTTCATTATTTAAAAAATATACTTTCATGTTTATGTATAGACATGTAGGTATATTTATTTACCTCGATACCCTTCGGGCTGACCCGACCGATTATGACACGACATTTGTACCTCAAAAAACATTTTTTAAATACTTTGTATTGTTTTGTAAATACCGGCATGTTTTTATCCCTAAAAATTATTTTTATTCTTTTGCAAATAATGTGCAAAATATGGTAATGGCCTCGTGTGTCCGGTCAACCCTCTAATTACCGTTCGTCCCGTAATAACAGGTCCTAGAAGAGGGCTCGAACCCGGGCCGCGAGTGGGCGGCAGTAATTACACCCATATCACGTGATGAATGCCCCAGACATGTCTCAATCGGTTCGGATACCGCCTAGTAAAATATAACCCCAATGTAAAAAGAATTAAATACTTACGTCCGAAATAGCATTTTTTAACAAGTGTGCTCGTGGATTATTCTACTCGTGCAAACAATATGTGCCGTGTTGACGTGTAATTTAATGATATTTTAACTGATTTTAAATCGGATCCGTAATACACGATGAATGTATTTCATATGAAACAGTGTCCATGTGAACAAACACTTTTTGCGTAGTTCTTATCTGCTTCCAAATCACCGCCAGTGTGAAGACTCGCTGATGTATATGTCGGGTTAGAAACAGAGTTTAACAATTGACTTATCGCCCGACCGACCTTCCAAGTCCCGAGGTTGAAAAGTTTCCAAATTTAAGACCACTCAAAATTAAAGTCGACGTACAGACGGTTCGGGCTGTATGTAAATAAAATGGACTGGAGCGATCGTGCCGCCGCATATTGTGTACGCGTATGGTTTCATAATTGGAACCATCGCTCGGGCCACGCCCACCGCTGGGCGAGTGACGGTATCGGGAATTGTGAACCATCATCGAATCTTTTAAATATTCTGCTGTCTGATAACCCGCCGATCGTTCTTCAATCTTTTTATTATTACAATAAATCATTAACCTTTACCATTCCGTGATATAAAATACCCGAACGCAGCCATGCTGTCAACTCGTGTTACCGAAAATAGCAGTTAGAAAAAATGTTTTAATTATCTTAAATGGGTTTAATGGCACGAATTTACTCTAAATATTGAGCATTTAATTTTAAAAAATGATGAATTAAATAATTTAGAGGTTTCATTAAGTCCTATACAATGTGTCCTTCCTTCTTATCTCTCTTCGTTTAATTAGTGAGAAAGAGACAATTATATTTGTATGTTTGTTGTTCTTTTCACAGTGAAAATAGTGTGTGATCTCAGTCTTTCATATCACAAATGGTATTTTTACCAACGTATTAATTGGACAACGGATTGAATGGATAAAATAGCTATTTTTGTACGATTCCATTTTTATAATTGGATTTTTACTAGTTATTCCTATGCGCTAATATTTTCTTTTGGTTTATCTAAAATATGAATTTTATAATGCATATATTTATTGAAATATTACAGGTTTAATTATGATGTAGACCTGTGTTACTGCATGGTTTGGGAAGGGTTAACGTCGTACGCTGTGTATCTCCTAACGACTGATATTCGTAAAAACACCTCGCTTCATGTTGGTATTAATGTGATTAAATTGTTTTTATACACTCAAAATGCATTAACATTTTTTAAAGTGTGATACAACAGGTAGGTACTTGTTAATTATACTCGATACTTTGGCGCGTGCGGAATATTGCGTATTTCATGCACATTTAAGTTATATACCACTATAATAATAAGGAGGAACACATTTTTGTATTCATTGTGATGTTGTAATTATTCAGAACATAGATCTATTATTAAATGTATTAATTAGAAATTATAAATGACTACTTTAACACAGACTTCAGTCTAGCAAAGTGGCCAGGACAACGCTGTATACATCAGAGGTGGAGTCTGCGATATATTCACCTCTGTTATAACAAAATTATATATATGTCAATAAATAAATATATACATATAAAATCAATTTTATCGAAAAATATTGTTGTTCCTACCGGGATTCGAACCTGGATCTCTTTCCAATCCGGGGAAGGTGCATTAATCAACTATGCTGCAAGCAGTCAGTATTTTTTAACGACAAATTTTCGAACCCAATTGTTATACTTTTCAAATTAATACGTCTATCGTTCCATTATTTGTAAGCCATCTACCATGTTTTTACGGAATCTTAAATACCTTTGAGTAAACCGATAGCAGACGCCAAAATTAACAATTCATTTTTATTAAATTTTGGACACATTGATACATCTTATATATTATTAAGAAAAACACATTCTTATTGTGAAGTTGTAATCTCGGTAGCAACAATAATATTTTTCGATAAAATTGTTTTTATATGTATATCTTTCTAATTTGTGTTTAAAATATACTATTATAGTTTTATAATTGTCCTATTTTTAGCTAAGTAGCTTGTTGGTCTAGTGCTTAAGATGATGGCTTAGTGATCTAGTGACTTAGAGCCTCGTTTGTCCTATATTCTGTGTACGCATCTGTATTTTTTTAAGTCTACAAAAAATGTACAATTAATTTAGCACAACAGACAATATATTCAAAAATAAAATGTAATATACATATTTAGCTACTTTTTATTACGTGCACAGACGTAACTAACATTAAGAAACTATAAAATTTAATTATCTTTTTAAAATTCATGTTTTAACTAACTAATTAATGTTTTACATTAAATCTGCATTATTTAGAGATATGTGTTTTTTCGGGGCGTTTCGATACATGGCTCTTACTGATTTTTAGCAATTTTATCACTTGCCAACTTATTAAGGTAAATATAGGTAGGCACTAGTCATGCCGAGTCTGATCGTTTACACTGTATTCTGCGAGATACGAAATCATTCAACCTTGATAAAATCATGTCACAGCCGGGCGCCAGTGGGATGGCAATGTGTATCCCAAGAATGTTGGAGTGAATGAAATTATATTTAGCCCCAACGAGAAAGTAAAGGAGAACCAAAACTCTGAGAACGTTGAAATGTGCGAAATTCGCACTGAGCTATTCACAATTCGTCACTCACTCGTTACCGGGGCCGCGAGCAAACTTTAACATATCCGTCCATCACCGGCCGAAATCACGTTGCCTGTTTTTCAACGCAATTATTTATATTAATCTTAACTAGATCATTTTTACATTCATGTGGGTATACTCTTATATTATACGCTCTTCTTATTTCCACAATCGGGGAAAATAGTACGAGTGTGAATTGGTTTTTTTTTTGTTTATAATTTTTTTTTTTTCATTTTTATAGTAATATACAGAATGAATATTATGTTCCAGGCTGATGTTGTTTTTGTATAACTGGGAAATGATGCACAATTTTTTCATTTTATTTTTATTTATCGATTAATTATTTTATTACAATTATGTATGGAATATGACATCGGCCGAAGAGGAGGCTTTGACTCTAAAAAGACCAGCCCTTGTAAATCGAGAAAGGATAATTTTACACCAAGATAACGCTCGTACATACGTTTCAAAAAAGATAATAGAAAAAATGAACGGATTCTCTTTATTTATCATTTTTTACTATTCGGCCGGGAATAAATTCTCGCAAAATTTCAATCGTAGCTCGAGTTGTGTATGAGGTGGCACCGTCCTGTTGAAACCACATATGTTGCAGGCCCAATCAACCCTATTCGGCCACCAAGAAGTTTTCCAACATGTGACGATATCGATCACCATTAAAGGTAACAGCATTGCCATTATTATTTAGATAAAATGTTTTAATGATTTCAACGCGTTGTTGAGGCGTTAGATGCTCCATATTAAATTGTAATCAACTACTATCCACGACTACTAAATGCGAACTGACAAATGTCTGCCAAACAATCACGGCTGAAACATAATAGTCACTCTGTATTGCAGTCAGTAAGTTGACCTTTGTATTTTAATAATAAACACCAAACAATTTGTTGGAAAAAATACAACTAATAACAATAATGTAACTATGCGGTAAATAATGCGGGGTTATAAAATAGTGTTTTGTGGATAAATGTTTGATAAATAGCAGATGAATCACAAGGATCTGCTATGGTGTGAGTCCCCCAATAAACATCCATTCACTGACATGTCCGTTTGATTATGATCGCCGAGTGTATGTGTGTAAGTTTATGTGTTTATGTAACGATAGCAATACAACTTACGGTTGACACAAGTTTATTGTTAAGCACAGCTACAGATTAGAGGTGTACAATATCTGTACAATGAAAAGACTACACAGATTAGCGTTTCCTAGAGATCTTATCTGGAAGGCGGCAACGAAAATAGTGGCGTTTAGGATTTCGGCTATTAGTTGGTCGCATGGTTATTGTGGCGTGTTTTTGCGGTTGCTGGGAGGTCTGATTTTACACACTGGTAAATATGAGGTGCGTTCAGCGGTCGTCGGCAGTAATGATGGCTGTGGCGTGTGACTCCACATATATTAATTAATATTATTCATCGAAAAGATTAGTTATTAGATTGGATTCAATTTAAAATACAGTTTAGTTGAAACAGTCATCTTAAATAATAAATCAGTAGTATTATATAGGTATTTGAGTATTTGATTTATGGCTGCGAATTTAATTCTCGTGATAGTATGACTGGCCTACCTATAATTTTAGTAATAGAGGGAAGAAATGTGATTTTTCTACAAATAGAAAAATGTATGTACTGTATCTGATAGTATATAGTGATAGTAGTAAAATCTGTATATGCCCCTATAATATTTATAGTACTCACATATATTCTTAATGTTTACAAAACAATAAAGGCTTGTAGCGCCTAATTCCAAAACCCCCTAAAACGACTTTATGTGTTTTTGAGTTATGGATGAAAACGTATATTTTGAAAGCAAATGTACAAACAAACATTTTTGTTTTTATTTACATCAGAATTTTTTAAAGAGACAATTCTCTAATGCAATTTTTTTTTCTGTATATATCGTTCTGGTAGCCATATTGCATTTTAGATCACGTGATCATCAACAAGCATTGTGATTGATTTCATTTTAGGGGGAATTAAACTCTGCTTTGGGGTATTTTGGAACTAACCCTGATTTTGAAACGAGAGACAATGTGCTGACAAAATATCTACAAAACTGCATATTTGACTCTTAATTATCCGAAATCCGTTTTAGGGTTTGTGCATTAGGCGCTACGCTTCATCAGATAAATAAAAGGTCTATTGAAATATTTTATGTGCAGTTCTCTTTAATACAATGGCATCAATCAATGCTTTGTTTATGTTTCAAATCGTTTGTCAATAATTGAATAATATTGTTTAAATTGATTAGTTGTAATAAAATACGTACGGTCCCTAAAATCTGAGAGAGAAAGAGATTGTCTGTTTGTTTGTTTGTTTGTTTATTCACCACGAGCCTGGATGATAGCAGGGGGGGTCACATTGTTCCACGCGGCTGTTTCTACGGGGCCACAATCGAGTAGGCGCACGAATAATTTACCTTTTTTATCGAACAAAGCTGCGCACCGCAAGCGCCGCTCCCAATTCTGTTTTGTAAACTCTGCGTTGAATGTCGGGGCTCCCCTGTCCGCCCTGCTGTGTCTGTGTGCCTACATTGAAATTCAACATTTCCAAAGCGGCCGCCCCTCCCCACAGATCAACACCAATTATTTCTCTTTTATTAATCGCTCGCAATATTGTTTTATTGAATCTGTTTTCGTCGCCGGCGGAAATTTATTTGCCTAACCTAATCTCACTCAGTAAACAGTTGAATACATTTTTATAGAATATGTATAAACGAGTACCCTACAGTCAATTACATTAGATACAATGTCAAATCTGTTACATCTAATTTATATAAAAACATTAAACTACTATTTTTAAAACCATTTTAAAGATCTAATAACGTGAAATTAAGCGTTCTAGTATAAAACACCAACTATCTACGCTAAATCGCCGATCTTGCATGCTAGTTTTTAATTTAAAACATAAAATGTTTGAAAACATAAAATACATAAAAAAATCACGTTAATTAAATGAGTGACGTTTGTCCTGCTGACGATATGTATATAAAGTATTATGAAATTATTAAAACTAAAAAAATCTATGGTATATAATACAATAGCTAAATGCTAAATATTGTTAGTCATCACAAACGTAGTTATCGTAATATTTGCTAGAAGGGACCAGTATCGCTACTTAACATAAGGTATTTTATATAAAATAATTATATAATGCTTATATAAGCAGATTTATTAACATTTTACATTGTTATTAAAACTTCTCTTATTTTAATTGTTATCATTATAAGTGAACGGTATTTTGTATAAGCAGATTTATTCAAATTTTACATTTTTATTAAAACTGCTCTTATTTTAAGTGAGTTTTTATAATTTTCATTAATAACCTCTTTTGTCGTGACCTTCTGTGACTCATTTTTTAGTTTCTTCGTAAATGACACAGTCATTAAGTTCCCGCCCATTCTTCTTATTGCATATTTATTTCCTTATTCAAGTTAAATTTATTCCTACCAACTTCAATCTTCTACTTCTGAATCGAGATATTTATATCAAAATTTTACTAAATTGTACATTATTTTAATCTTTGAAATAATATTTTTTGATATAATTAAGATACATCTGGCAATCAAATATTTTTTTCATAGTTTTTTTTCTTATGTGTAATTAAATGAAATATTTCAAACTTTTTCAACATTTGCAAAATTACTTTGTGGCCTCATTTTAGATAGAGATGCCTAAATTACAACAACTATTCAGAATTTTCCAATCATCTTTTGGAAACAAACCATTGTTTTGATATTAACAAGGGTTTAAAAATTATATATACAAATGCTAGGGGTTTGCAGTTAGATAAATTTATAATTTTAGAAATACGAAAAGCTAAATACTATAAATAAACAAATCCTCTTTGCAAATAATCACATTTTAAATTTGTTTTTATATCAGTGGTTATATATTCACCACTTTATAGTTTTGTTTTTATCTATGCTTGTATTTTTTAATTTCAGTATACATTGTTTCCTGAAGAAGATACATGTAGAATAATCAATAAATAACGGTTTAAACAAAGTATTTAGTTTTATTGTTAATATTATTATCTTTAATTTACGTGTCCGTGATTATGTATGTACATTTAAAATAGCACGTAATTCATAACAATCATAAATTCGTGCTTATGACCATGCCCAATCACTCCGATGTTGTCTGAATAATGAACAAGCGGATCGCGTATTCCAGGCGGGTGATTTATTAAGAGGAAGAAAGAGGAAAGTGGAGGCTTAGCTAAGGAGAGTGGAGAGAATCGCAAGCAGTAACAATCCGGCCCACCAGAGAAAGTTGATGGAAATAGCTTATATTCGAAGCTCGAGCCCATCTTCCCTTTGATAACGTATTTTCAAAGGGAAAGTTACACTCGTGGGAAACATTTGGGCCGTGTGACTTGTATTGTATCATTGCCCTCCATTGTGTTATTGTGTTATGATTTTGACACGAGACCAAATAACACATTATCTCGCGTGGCCAGCCTTGTACATTTGTCATGACTATTTTTGTTTATAAGGACTTTCTTGAAATATCCTCATATCTTAAATAACCACGCCAGTTAAAACACTTTTACGCGAAAAAAAAATTCCGATTATGTTCTGAAAAATCTACAATATATTTATTATATTATCGATAATTGGAAGAATGAATTGAAGAAATATTTGTACTTAGTTTTTAAAATTATGTTATATTCAAACTGTACTGTTATATTTAAATAATATATATTAGTATTGTTATGTAAAAGTCCGTTAAAATGACGTTGATCGAAATAAATAAATAAATTACCATTTTTAAAATATTTATTATTTTCAGTTCACCTTTTTTTATTAACACCAATTGTGAAATATTTTTTACAAATTATTTTAGCCAATTTCTTTTTATATTTTCATTTCTATTTTTAAATGTTTCTAATACTTTAATAATCTTAAGTAGCTATATATAATGTAAATATTCTGCATCTGTAGAGTTCCAAACCCACATTACTGTTTAATGTCTACACACAATCGCTTGTAATTGATTTTATTTGTGATCTTCTACTCGTTATTATTAATTAACGTTTGACGGGCGACCGTGTGGCCGCTGCGCGACGTCCTCGGCCGTAATGAGTCACGCTACTCGGGGCATAAATCACAGGGACAGTCGTGGCTGAAAGCACGCAGTATCTATCCATCGTTGGATTTTACAGTGATCATTTTTTACCAATCGGTTTATACTTATGACGGAATCTCAATTTTCATTTAACAAATTGCGGACACCTTGGGCCTCTTTCAGTTTGCGGTAGACATGCTGTAGATATGCGACCCCGGATTTATTAGCTGAGATGAGACGCACTTATGCCGGTTTCTATAAAATAATAGCGAAACCTGTACAATAATCTTCAAGTTCTTTTTGCTATCGTTCCTTTGTTTACTTTGAGTATATGGCGCCATACTAATCATTTCCATTGATTGACGTCAATATGGAATGTATTTTATCTGTGTTATTCAAATAAATCAAAAATATTGTTTCGCTATAAACAATTACATAAATAACATGTTGGAGTTTAAATTTAATGGCATGCGTAATGGAATGTTTTCCGATTAGAATCCAAATTCATATCAGCATACTCGGAGCCATGTATGCGACTGTCGAGTCTGTTTACCGAGAAAATCCCAAACATAGCTATGAAATCGATAATGCTCACACGCGAATGCACCATTCTCGCCATGAACTTACTTTGTGAGGGCTTTTGAAAAGGAAAATGATATCGAAGGAATCGCGTCGCGTGCCGAATATGTGTATGTAAATTTGATTTCCTTTGTTTCTCATTTCTAGATATTTCTTATCCAATTCTAATTTATGTTAATAAAACTAGTCACTCCATTAATTTTCTGTTATCGCTTTTACACACCCCTGAAATTATCTAACGATTAGTGCTTTTATAATTATTTCACTCTAATTGAGTGTGTTCATACAATATTTTTGAATAAATATCTTAATTACGGCATTAATTGTTTATTTTTTTATTTTGGTAATTTTAATCTTAACAAATTGACTTCATATACCTATATAATAGTATTTAAATCTGTTTATTGATCTGGCTTAGTTGTTCGGGTGAGCATTCGCTTTATGGCCGAGACCTGTAAGAATATATTATGTTTATGAACGTGGATAAGGTTGATTTTAAATTTCTTCAGAAACCTGTTTTTTTAGCTATCAAGTTTTACTGTCGATTGCAAATCGTGTTTATCGAGATTCTTTATGTGGGGTTTGCTAACGTTTTAAATTTAAAATAGTTATATTTTTGAGCTCTCACTAAGTTATTTTAATCCTGTTTGGGATTTTATCCTAAATACACATCACTATTCCGATACCTTCGATTGCGAAAAAGTACATCATAATTTATCTGATATAATTACTTTCATATGTCCATGAAACACGAACACGCTAACTTGAAATCACATACCCGTATTAAAAAGAATTGCATAGATGTGTACTCGCTAGTTGAAGATGTAACCGTCTACATAATCGCCATCGCCAATACTCACGCAGCTTGTGAACTGTACTTGCTGAGGTTGAAGCGAAGTTCTTTGCTACATTTATACTTATACTCAGTTCAACAAATGTATTGTACAATAAATCTTCACGTCTTGCGAATCATTTTCTCAATGTACAGAATCTTATACTGGAAGACTTAATAATCTGTTAGAAGTCTCAATAATCGACAAGCATGCATCAGGTCAGAGGAGTGGCGCTCTTTCCTATCTATATCTAAACTGGCATTACGAACACAATTGTTTATAATAAATAATCTATGAATTGATCAATATAAAATTTATAGTAATATAGTGGTATTATAAAGGCTGTTACTAATTTTAAATCTATGTAATGTATTGTAGTAAGTTGAAAATTTCCTAGCTCTAACTAAATACACGGTTGTAAATTCACGATATTAGGTATTCGATAAATCGAGGGTTCTTACTCAAATCTTTTTCCATTGCTTTAATAATCTCAAATTTAGAATGTTCGAAAAATTTTTTGTAGCTTTTTTTTATGTATTTTTACTCTTATTTTAGAGTTAAAATTAGACATTTATGTGGGAATTAAAAACGTGATTACGAGTACTTTTACGTATTTCTACCATATCGTGATCACTAAAACTTTATTTCACTCGGTCATTAAACGGAAAATGAAATTTCCATGGGTCAATCGGAGTGAGGCGTTAAGAGTAGACAGCACTGCCTCCTGTATAGTTTTCTGGATCGACACATCACATTACTATATTCTACACAGAAGATTGTGAAAGGCCGTGAAAATTTGAGAACTTTTTTAACAGAACAAAATTACTCAGTCTTTATTGGCTTGCCAGTGTCCAGCCAGTAGAGGCTGGATACTGGCGAGAGGATAGGTAATGGATTGGATTGTCTAGTTTATTCAGATGGGAGAACCCAATTCCGACCGCAAAACAATATAACCCCGAAGCGACCGAAGAAAACACTATTAAGTCTCATCTGTAACCCGAAGGCCTTGCCGTAAAACTGGCAGGCGAAGTAGGGACATGTGTCATTCAAACGTTAATCATAACACCACTGGAAGAGGATGCTCGATGGTTTTGTCTGTTTTATTTATTATTCCAATGTTTTCGTAAAAATAAGTGTTATTTGTGTATTTCACACACATTAATATTCCTCTTTCAAGGCTTGACAAACCATACCCTGCACCAGCGATGCGATGTACGTCTTATTCAGCGCCGATATTGTAAAATGTAACCAGAATGATGTTCCTGTGAATAATGATGAATGATGACGAACATCAGCATTGACTTCTCCCACTGTCGGCAATCCTATTGTATGCATTCTTGTGTCTGGCTCGCATGCACACTTTGACAATTTACATCATTTTATTTCGTAAATAACCTTTTAAAGAGAAAAAATAATAATTTAAGGATACAGGTACGTCATATTTAGCTGGAAAAAATAATTTCAATTATTACTAGTTACTAGCATATAACAATGATTGGACAATTGTCAGCAACCACCTAATGTGAAAAAAAGACAGACGTATGATTTAAATTGAAAATAAAATAAAAATGTTTCATTGACATGTGTACATTCATTCTTAAACAACTATAGGTGACGTACATATAATTTATAATCGCGGTGATATAATGTATTAGAAACAAATTTATTTGTAATTAATAAAAGTAATTACCCCCGATTAGTTATAATCTCGCCCTGGCTATATATTTAGTCAGTGTTTAGGTAGGCAATGTTTTTCGTGATGTTTCGTAGTATGCCAAATATGCTTATATTATATTCAATACTTTTTTTTTTTTTAATACAACAAGAACAGTATATTCTAATGTGATACGATTGATCTCTAAAATTGTATTAATTGTACTGTATACATTGGGTCCATAAATTATTATTTTTTCCCAATGTGTGTTGTATTTTGTGTAATTTCACAGTTAAGAACGTTTAAAATCGTTGGTAAGATCGCAGCAGTTGCTCTTGGTATTGTGTGGATAAATGAAAATATATATCAATGTTACTCGTCATACATTTATTGTGAGTAGTTATTCGGTAATATAATTAATTAATGGTTTTATTCTTATTTGTTTCAGGTGGGTCCTACTTACTTACACTATCTGTTTTTCAAAGTGGTAAGGATTTTTTATTTCTAACACCTCATCAATCGAGCACAAGCAGATGGTATACTGTTCGGTTTGTGGTCATTTTTATGATTTTTCACTATGACTCAAATATTAAGAGGACAGTCGGACAGAGAAATTGTGCAACAACAAATCGAGAGAACGAACTAAAATCGTTCGATTTTGAATAATATCAAACTTGTTTGTGAATTCCGGCTTAGAATACTCATAACTTGAAGGAAGTTCACTTCTTACGAAATTTCATTTCATTATATCAAATATTGCGATCTGATATTTCGAAATTATATGGATACATTTTAATAAAACGTCAGAATTATATTTTTATATTATATAACCATTCCGGGCTGTGAAATTTGAGTTTTTAATGAAGACACATTTTTGTTGTGAAGTTGCAATTTCAGAACATAGTTCTGTTGTATTTTTTAGTACAAATTAAATTAATCAATTCGAATCCAGGTAGCAATCAAATATTTTTTTGACTAATTGTTTTTTTTCTGAATATCTTTCTAATTGATTCATTTAATTTGTCGAGTTTTGTTTGAAATTTTAATATAATTTATATTCTTTATTCTACCTGTGTGTTGATTCATATTAACGACTAATTTTTTTTTTTTTTCTGCAATAGTATATACGGTTTTTTTTTTTTTCATGCACACATTATCGAAAGGTCATTAATGCCCCTGATAAACAGTTCTAGTATAACGTTAGGTAGGTATTACTAAATTATTTATATAACTTAGGTCGTCACAGTTTACGAAACGGGGCGGTTATACACATAATATCAATCAACGTAATTATTAAGATACTGCAAATGGTTGGCGGTATCTGAGAATAGGCGCGAATTTTAACAATGAGTTGGATTACAAAGATATACATATAAAATCAATTTTATCGAAAAATATTGTTGTTACGCTACCGGGATTCAAACCTGGATCTCTTTCCAAATTGGGGAAGCTGCATTATCCAACTATGCTACGGCGTCAGTACTTTTGATGACAATTTTTCAAACCTATATGTTACACTTTTCAAATTAATACATCTATCGTTCCATTATTTGAAAGTCTTTTACTATAATTAGTATTTAAAATATCACAGACCTATGTTCTGAATAATTACAACTTCACAATAGAATGTGTTCTCCTTAATAATATATAAGTTGTATCAATGTGTCCAAAATTCCGTAAAAACAAAGTAGATGGCTTTCAAATAATGGAACGATAGATTATTAGATAGAGTATTAATTTGAAAAGTGTAACATGTAGTTTCGAAAATTTGTCGTCAAAAGTACTGTCGCTGTAGCATAGTTGGATAATGCACCTTCCCCGGTTTGGAAAGTGATCCAGGTTCGAATCCCGGTAGCGCAACAACAATATTTTTCTATAAAATTGATATTATGTGTATATCTTTCTAATTAATATATTTAATTAGATTTTTTTTTATTATATTATTTTTTATTATCGCCTTACTTCCGTCAAATTCTCATCATTATTTCCCGATGTAGAAATATTGAATTATTTTATATTGCTACACTTTATTGTTTATGCGACTCGCGTTATATCCCGCATAATTGTGCATTACCTTTTCAATAAAATATGCCATCATCTCGCATATATAAATTATAAACTACAATATCACAATGGAAACTGAATATGAAGTAATACCAGCATACATTCATGTTGTGAATGGTTGTGTCACGTTCGATACATTATTTCCATTGTCCTTCGGTGCGTTTTCCTACACAACTCACTTGTGAACATAAACGATATAACTTCCTCAAATTTTTCGAGCAGTTTGCTCGCAACAACCCTCTGACAACTCGAGCTACCTTGATTAGTGTGCAAACAATTCAGTAATTTTTTACCAGCCATTAGCGGTCAGGTGAGTAATAAATATCGAGAAAACACTGATTGGTAAGCATCGAAATGTGTACAGAGTGCTAAGGAATATTATCTATATATTTCAGTAGAAACTCAAGTAACCCTTACGTACCAACGTCCGACGTTGTACATTTAGTATAAATAGATAACATCGTCAAATTTCATATTACCGAATGCGCCAAGACGTCAGATTCAGAAATCAGAAATCTCGGAGTGTGAGTTCAAATTGCCGGCTGCCCAGTATATTTTTTAAATTTAATTTAGCCAAGACACAAATCAATTTATTTTGTATAATTCCGAATCTTTCGCCAGGCAGTGTCACAGTCGTGTGTTTCAGTACATTTAAATAATTTGAAACGGTTTTTCTTGAATACTGTCGGTAGCGCGGCAGCGGCAACCACCTGCCACTCACTATCTAGTAAAATCGGCTCGGCCGATTGCTTTCTGCTTGTTGTATATGATTGACTCTGACGTCATCACGACGTTCGCCGGGTCTCGCGGTCACACAAGGGGAACTTGCACAAGGTCATACTTATTATCGTGTCTCCGCGCTTCTTGACTTTTCATTATTTCCAACCAAATAAACCATTTTATTACTTGATTTCCTCTGAACACTCTCCTTGAGAATTAACATACGTAAACTGAGACGAATTTTGAAAAGCCTCGTGATTTTAACACCTACCATGTCCAAAGTATTCGACTCAATAGAATATATTTCATGTTTGGCTGCCTGCCGTAACACATTATCTTTACAAATGTTCCTCGTTCGCCTTCTTTATTGTTGGTTTCTTCCTTTTTTATTTATATATTTGAAACACACTGGAACCATTTAAGATCACTAAACAACGTTCTTGCTCTTAAATTAATATAATATTAATGTTTTTTCGAATATCTATGTGTAATATATGGCGCTTGATTCTCTTTACATAATCGTATGGGAGTATATGCATATAATGATATTTATAGAGGTGTGTATTTTTAATTCTTGTTTCATTGCAAATTGTTTCACATTATTTATTTGGAATATATATATATATATATATATATATCATTTTTACAAAGATCGCTCAGTATTTTGCGTCATTATTATATGCGTGTTTTTATATATTTTCTGTTCTGCACGTTGCAAACACTTTTTTATATTAATTGAGTTAAGTAACTCGTAAATTCATATTACCCCGAGGCCATTAATTAATTGATCAAGAATTCTTATTTACTTGCGTTATAAAATAGACAGTTAACTAATAAAATTATCTAGTCGATTGTGTATTGTGTGACACAAATAAAATATCATAAATACTATTATTTTCCTATTGTATTGTTTATTTCCACATGACAATGGATATTTTGTTATTGACATATATATAATGTTACTAAGTAGTTTCGTCCACAATATTTTATGGGTGGTACCTAAATTCTGAATCGAAAAATGTTTCAGCCGTGTGTAAAAATTCTCTACCGTTAATACACTGATACAATACTATAATCTTATTTTCATTGCTTTTGTATTATAACATTGTACGTTTCGTCAACTGTGACGTACTGAGATTGTATAGTGTTGTAATCAATATTACCGCCATAACGACATAAATATTGATATTATACGGATGATGAATGATTTTTCCTAAATACTTAAATATAAATATTACACCGATGCAAAAGTTTGCGTAACGACAAAATGTATATTAAATAATCAATTTATACCTGTCAAGATTACAATATTATCAAAAAATTATTTAATTCGCAAATTGAGCAAGAATTTCTGGATAGTGTTTATAATATTCCACATTTAATGCGTTAGAGCACTTCCGTCGCTTTGTGAATCGTGAATAAAATTTAATCACGCATTAAACATGAATCTCCGTACTTATTATTAGGTTTATGCCTAAGTTCGTAGCATTTTTTTTTTACTAAATTTGATATAATATATTCTCTTACATTGTTTACGATTGATTCCCAACGTTCCGGCAGTTTTTCGATTGCAGACCTGAAGAAATCTGGTGGTTTAGTAGTGAAGATGTATTTAAGATAGTTTCAAAGGTTGTAGTAGTTATTTATTTATTTTAAATAAAGATGCACACACGGAAGACGTATCACATAAAATCTTATTATTTTCAAACTAAGCTAAATGAACGCTTTTCTTATAAAAATAGAACTAACTTGTTGGTTTTCTGGAATGAGGATCGAACCCCCCACCGTAGGATCACTGGCCGAGTGTCTTAACTACTAGTCCAACAAGCATGCCAAAGTACGTTTCGAATTAAAGGATGATTGGATAGAAAGCGTGAAAGATGAAAATCTGACAGAGCAAGATCAGGACGGTAGGGCGGATGTGGAATAACCTCCCAACCGAACCCTTGAATAGCCGCTTTTGTAATATTGGCAGTATGCGAACGGGTATTATCATGTAGAAAAAATTGCGGTCTCAAGGCGACGGAATTAGTTATTAACAATAAACCTCAAAAGTGATGGTTACATTCTTTGGAAGCAATTTATAGTTTAATCTTTCTGCGTTCTAAGAAATTAAAAATGTATTCAATAAAACAATACTACAGCATTAAATTGACATGTCAAAAAATATATTTCCAACGCTCTCGCCTTGGAAAATAAAAAAAGCTATAAAACTATGATCACCCAATATATTTCTGCCACAAAAATGCTCAAAGCCCAAAGTATCGCATACTAGGTCTACTACTCTGTGTACCTAATTAAAAAAAACTTACGTAATTATACCTTTCTTCCAAAAACCATTAAACACGGTTAACTTCATTAAAATTAACGCAGGGTTATTTGGTTGCGATGTTTTATGACACACTGTAAAATTCGGCCCAAATACATTTGATCATCATCTGTCGGGTCATGTTCGTGTGCCGGCGTTAATTCTTTACCCAGCATCCATCTCCGTGGAAGCATGGTCTCGGTCTCGCTCACCTTGGCCAGCTAAGACAACCGGCCAATGATTGGATCACGATTATTATTATACGTATGTCTTGATTGCAGTTAGATAATACACTTTATTACGCAACGACGGTCATTTTCATTACAGGTAAGTAGTCGTATCTTAACGTACTTATTTACTACAAAATGTTGTAATTTGTTATTCTATTGCTTAGTAATTCTTTAATTGTACGTAATGTAGTATACATGATGCAGTACTTATAAATATAATGCCAATTCAAAAATGGTCCTATGACAATATTTTCTAGGGGGCGGCTTTAACTGCCAATCATTTAATAAATTTAAATTATTTATAAATAAAATGTATTTTTCACACCATAATTTAACTACAAAGTATTTTCTCGTTATCCAAATATATACCTCACATTGCCACATACACATATATATATATATAAATTCCAAACAGATATTCTACAAAAAACACAGAATTATATAATTTACCTATAAATACCTACTAGGTAGGTGCGTGTATTTTAAATAGTCATCGTCATCCTGTATCCTTGAAATATTATATAAAAAATACCTAACCTGGGATACTTGTGTTTATTGTTTCCCCTTTTTTTCAATTCATAATTTACGGCATTATATCCGCCACTAAATTACTGTTTATTTAATAAAATACGTAGTTTATATGAATCTGAAAATATTATTATAAATTCATTTGTTATGAGAGAAATACGAGCCGTCCTCAGTGGAAAATAGTCTTAGCTGTTTACATCGTCGGTTTTTCAAGGATGAGTTATTTTGTGAGTTTACATTTTAATTATTATTTATTTTACTGTTTTGCTAACAATAAGTCTCTCTCGACCAGGTACAGTCGCCTTACATCTAAACCGATTAAATTGTATCTGGACTGTATCGTCTTTATTGAATTCCATATATCGCGCAGGGGCGCCATATGGCATTGTTTGTTGTTCACTCGGAGTCATCTTGTAATTCCATATTTCAGTCGGCCAAGAACCCATTCCCAATATATCCAAGACGCAATCTTCTATGCTCGTATGTTTTGTATCCGTGGAGGACATCTTGAATATTTTAAACGGCGTGTATTACATACCTATGTATATTCTGTACTCACTGAAGCCTGGAAACTAATTGAATTTGATTGGTATTAACCGCACTATCTACATTGTGTTCCAAAAGTATTGCTCATCCATTTACGTTATCTATCATCGACAACTAAACGAGTTATTTTGTTATTTATTCCCGGAAACCTTATATCCGAACTGCGATTCATTTCCTGGGCGTTTTGTTTATTGATTTCAGAGCGAAACAGCGTTGAAAGGCTACATTGAATTTTATAATAAATAAAAATAATTAATAATAATAATAATTTTATAAAATGTATTAATTATAAAGAGATACATATAAAATCAATTTTATCAAAAAATATTGTTTTCGCGCTACCGGGATTCGAACCTGGATCTCTTTTTCCAATCCGACGAAGGTGCATTACCAAATATGCTACAGCGCCAGTATCTTTAACGACAAATTTTCGAACCTACATGTTACACTACATAAAGTTTATTTACATTAGTATTTGAAACATCACAGACCGTCTGTTCTGAATGATTACAAATTCACAATAAGAATGTGTTCTCCTTAATAATATTAAAAATAGAATTATTATCTCTCTGCCTATTTACGATAACATGTATACAATGAAAACCCAGTGTACATTTTGGTCACAATATTCACATCAATGTCCTTTCAATATTTTGCTTCTGGAACGTTTTCAATTTCTGACATCTTCCTACATTTAGTAATTTTGTAACACATTTATTTTTATTTGCAAAAATAAATCGGCTCGAAATTGTTGGCGTCGCGTCGTTATCCTGAAAATGTCAGCGATCGCATGTGTGACGACTCGAAATAATATTATAAACAATAAATTTGTGCTCGTCGGATAGGTTGGGATATATTCATGTTACGTCACTTCGTTAGATTTTGAATTCGGAACTATGACTTATAATCATAAAAGATGAAGATTACGGAGAGTGGATCCGGCGGGATAGCGGGTTCGATCGGGAGAGTTCCTCCTTTTTGTAGTCATTATAATGGAAATATCTCAGTTTTCTTCATTTCCAGTTAGTCGTGGGTTGAATATAAATATTGAAAACCGGCCAACAATAATAAGAGGAGAACAATTATATTTTCATATTTCCGCAGAATAATTGGTAGGTATCTATCTATATTACCTTCTGGTATATGAATAAAATTTTATTTAACACATGGCAAGTAGGTATCTACATACTTAGGTTGGGTACGCAAAGCTGAATTGATTAATTTTAAAAATGAAAAATCTAGAGAGCATTATTTAAGTCAAATAACAAGTGCCAGACGAATAGAATTATTTTATTTGAAATGTGCATATATGTGGCTTTCACCATTAAATGTACAATTAACGTTATTAATTATTTTAATGTTGACAATATTTTAATTAGCCTCTAAGTAAAATATATAAAAATAAGAATTAATAATTATCGACAAAACTCGATAGCATTTCAATTTTTATACTCTTTCAATAATATTAACATTTTAACCACTGAAAATAATTGATAATTGGTTCATTGTTAATTATGTGAGATTCCATTTTAATATTTAATAATTGCTGAAAATGAAATTTAAAAATATATTTTCTTAACCATCGTCACAGTTTTTATTTAAGCATTAGTTCTCAGTTTTCATATTCAAATAATAATTAATTGTCTTTCGCCTTCATAATTTGAAAATATTTCTCTGAAAATGTTGAATGTTTTTGTAGCAAAATGTCGCCGAGTCCTTTGTGATTTAAATTTTACTTTATATTTTCTTTATTGATCAAAATCGAAATATTAAATAATCGAAAGCGGCTGTCTCAAACCCTTTATTTCGATGGAAATTATTTATTTTATCAATATGATTTTCACGTACAAAGCACGGTGACATTTTTTTAAAACATTCTGGAAGCTGCACAAGCTTTAAACCTTGCTAAAGATTTCTCGTATATCATCTAGCTATCAGATGACATTTTATGAAAATGACGCATATAATTTCGACATGTATAGTTCATCTGGACTGTTTAAAGGCTGAATAACCGGCTGCGTCCACTTTTTTTACTTGCAAACAATATTCCTCTGAATCTCATTGAGTAGTGATATTTATATATCAGATCAAAGTAAGTATTAAAAGTAATTTTGACAATAGACGTAAATTATAGTTTCGTTGTTAAACCTTCATACATGTTGTCTAATTTCTTGAGCTACCGCTACAATTGACATTTGGCGAAATTTTACACAATTTACCTTGCATGCTCCAAATTGCTCATTTTATCAAAGTACCATATCGTATCAGGAATTTAGCTATCAATGTATCGAAATTTGTTATTATTTATGGGTTTGGCAGAAAAGGTTTTAAAAATGTTGATGTAAAATTATGTTCATGAAATTCCATATCTTTTGCATCGCTTCGCATAAATCTGCAGATCCAAGAAAAAACATACAAATATTTTCGGTATATCGAAGCTTTCTCAAAAAAATACAAATAAGTTATGTATGTAAAATGTAAGAATTCTATTTATTAAATTTTATAATCGTATTGCGAACCGTAAAATAAATATACTTTTTTTCTAATTTTGAATTATTGCAGGATAAAAATCAAAATTAAGTTATATTTTAATGAACCAAAACACCAAAATGAATCAAATTAAATATGTTGAGCTGCACCAAAAAGAACGACATCAAAATATGCAGATATGAAATAATTATTTAATTATATGTACGTGTGTCACCTAGATTTTTTAGATTTATTCTTGAAGCAAATAATAATAATTTATTAAATCGCTTTGAAACTATTTGTTTATTAACCAAACCAAAGCTACAAAGTATTTTTTAGTTACATATAAGATAAACAGTAGTATACCAACATATTAGTTTCTACAAACATATCTATATACTAGCAATCTTATAGCATAATAAGATTGCAACAGAAATGTAAAAAGAATGAAAAAATTAGAGGAGTAAAAATAAAATTAGAGACTTGAGAGGTTAGAGGGGGATAAGAAGAAGATAAATAGAAACGTGGCTATGTAAAGTAAACAATTGGTAGTATAACTGATATATATATATTGTTACGTAGCGCGCTGGCACCGGTGGATCGAACGCCATCGCATCACGCCACCGGCTTGGCTCAATCTGTGGGTCTCTGTGCGAGGTATCAGAGTAGCTGGCTCGGGTGGATAAAAATGGTCTCAAACAATAAAATTACTTGATTTACGCATTAATCACATTTAACAATTTATTTAAGTACCACAACAAAACCCGACAATGATTTACATGAGTAGAGCCTTTCATCTTCTTTATGCGCCTTAGTTCTATCCACCGAATATGGACACTATTAGTTACGAAACCGACACTATTTTTATGGTTAGGTACGAGGTTGAAATGTTACTTGAATGACACATGACTACCATAGTGTGATGTGGCAGCCGGGGTCCCGGATCGCTTCGAGGCCGTACCAAAGTTTCTCTCAGCTTCTAGAGGCTTCCAAAAGGTACTATCTAGACGCTACGGCGTGGGTGGTGCTCGCCCCAGACTCCCATTGATCGCTCACAGCCTCCCGTTCGATCCCGCGGAGATTCTCCTTGACTTTCACGGGCAGATCAAGGCTCAATTATCTCTTGATCTGCCGTGAAAATAATACTTAAAACTCTATCGCTGGCCGACGCCATTTCTCCATTTTTCGGCGGAACACCGTCCGGCGCTCGCTCCACGCACCTCGCTTGCCCGTGCTTCGTCCAGCCTTCTCCTTCCACAGACACCGCATCCCCTAGGATCGGTAAAGCAGTTCGCCGCCGGCGCCGCCACTCTAATTTAAAATGTCACAATATATATAAATATTACATACATATATTACAGATGTATTTATAAACAATTACATTATTATACTTTTCGCGGTACGAGTATCATATTGTTTTGAAATCGTGTATTGAAGAATTAAAAATATCCAAGTCTCCAAATTAGATGGGGCGAGCGGCATGTAAATGAATTTTGAATTTTCGGTACAGCGGGGGGGACTCGGAGTATCATTCGATTTGGTGGACCTTACTCTCGTGTTGATTGATGCGTTTGGGCACAACCAAGCAATCACTTCTGGAAGTGGTTACTTTAGGCAAGAGCATAACGTAAGCTTTATTTCTAGAACATGGCCGGCACATATTTTTGTGCATTATACGGATAAATTAGTTTTCAAAATTAGATGTACGTAATTATAGCAATTCTAAAGGGGTTTTTGTAATTGCCAAAAGTAATCTTGTATTACAGTATATTACTTATTGACGGTGCCTTGTTTTGTGAATTCAATTTCTAATAATAAATATTCTTATTTTATGCTCGAAAAATAAAATTAATTTATGTTTTTAATTTGTTATTTTTTGCTTTATTTTTCCACATTCTATTGACATTGGTGTGTTTGGCGTAGCGCGTAAAAAATCATTGTGTATTTTAAGAAAAAATGTATGCTTTTCAAGAAGATAATTGATTTTTTACTCGAGCCCTTACATATTTATTTGTTTTGATTTGTCCAACTCATAAATGAATTTTCTGTCAATCAATTATTTTCCTTGGTCTTGGCCCTCAAATTGTATAGCAAGTAGAGTTTTGGTATTTTTGCACCTGCGTCATTCCCATGTTTTTGCTCTCACCAATCAATACTCGGCAGTGTCATCCAGGAATGCTGGGTTATCAGTATTGCCCAGTTAATCTGTGTGAAGAAAAGGTATCCATACATATATAATTTATTTTGAAACTACCCTTTTCCTAACACCTCTCTGCGGTCGAACACGGGCGAACTTTTCTTCTCCAAACAGTCGTGTTACAGGTGGGATTAATGTTTTCATTTAAGCCCTGCCGTTCGCGTTTTGTTTCATTTGAACAAGGTATTTCCATATTGTGTTGGAACACATTTTGACAATGAGTCATGGCCTGTTAAATGGAAATTAATTTACTTCCGTTTACAATGCCATCCATTTATTAACAATGAATATGAACTCTGCGCGCCACACTCTGGTTAAAGAGTTGTGTGAGGAAGGTAATTACCTAAGGGTGAAATGTAGAACCTCGGTTGTTTCCCTCCTTCGCACCGACCCGCTCCGCTGGTGCTGGGCCGGTTTAATTTAATAATTTTCTCATTTCCCCGGACGCCCGTTTGCCACCCTCCTGATTAAATGACTCATCTCAACTTAGTTTCTGCTAGAAATGGTTAGTTTTACAAATATTAATAATATGTCAACGAACTGAACATATTCATTTGTTGTGTTTGTGGTGAACTCATTCCATTCATATTTGATCAATATTAGTTTTGGTAAATCTTTCTTATCTTAAATTAAAGTGTCGGTCAGACAAAAGTGAAAGCTCCTTTACAATAAACAGAATGCATACTGGCTTCAAAACATTATTCTTCTTATGTACACAATGAGTGGGACGACACTAACCGATGGGGCTCGCACCGGTAGGGCGAATTATCAGAATGCGAAAGGTGTGCGAAGTAATGCGAACCGACTGGTAAAGAAGAAGAATTATTCCTTTACGGAATAGCTCGAATAGATTATAAATACTTGTATCTCTAAATCTGTGTAAATATTCTATCGCTGGTGTATTTAATATTCAAACGTCGTAACATCATATGCATCGAATTTATAAAAACTTGCCAATCTTGTTATCATCTATGGGCGAGTATGCTCGTTAATGACCTCGTTGCGCGATGCATAATTCTCCAACAACTGGTTTATTACCAACTAGTCGTTGTCGACATCCACGTTTATCGCATGTTTAGTTGATGAAATTTACTAAAAATTTTAATGAGCAGTAATTTCTTTCTACTCGCGTACCAAATCTCTACATTGACTACAATCTTTTGTCGTTGAAATTGAATGCCGAATGAACTCAGCGAATAAACACGCCTCCGCATTTAGGTAACATTATACTTGTGCGTTTGACGTCTGAATTAGGGAAACAAAACCCGACTGCCTTATGAATGGCACATTCCGTCTCTGCCACGTCCCAAATAGGCGGCGCGCTGTCATATTTCTCGGGGGTTTTGTACACTTTTACGAGTCACTTTTGCCGCTCTCCGAGAGTACAGCGAGATAACTAATACGGGGAAGCCTAATTTCCGTTTTATTCCGTATGACAATATTTAAGTTTGTAAATATTATCATTTCAATTAAACAGACATGCACACATCTTGAAACTTGTCGTGTTTGAATTACATTTAATTAGTAGACTGTACCTTTTTTCGATAGAGCCTCAGTTTTGATTGAATCGTTAATATTAAATACTAAATTTATAAGATATACATATAAAATCAATTATATCGAAAAATATTGCTGTTGCGCTACCGGTATTCGAACCTGGATCTCTTTTCAATCCGGGTAAGGTGCATTATCCAACTGTGCTACAGCGACAGTACTTTTGAAGAAAAAATTTCGAACCCGTATGTTACACTTTTCAAATTAATACATCTATCGTTCCATTATTTGAAAGCCTTTTTACTTATTCCATTATTTGAAACTTGGTTTTTCGCGTAGACGCCAGAATTAACACTTATATATTATTACGGAGAAACATTCTTATTGTGAAGTTGTAATTATTCAGATTATAGGACTGATATTTTAAATACTAATTAAATATATTAATTTGTAAAATATACATATAAAATCAATTTTATCGAAAAATATTGGGAAAGGTGCATTATTCAACTGTGCTGCAGCTACAGTATAATTCCAACATCACAATAACAATGTGTTCTCCGCAATAATCATTTATATATTTGTTATGGTTCAATGATTAAATTATTAGTATATCAGTGTCATGTTAACAGCCTTTATTGGTGGATTTCAATAAATAAATGTAAATTACCATGGTCTTGCCATTTGGTAGAATGCAGTAGACTTACTCATTAACTTTTTTTAATTAGTTTTGAACATAAAAACACATTATACCCGTGTTTACAGTTTTTTATAACATAGTGGGCTTTTATGCCGTGTCTTATATCAACTCAGTTTTATAATTTATCAACTCGCATCACCCACAGATGATAGTTTTATAATGAATTTGTTATTCGGTTCGGAGTTTTTATTGTTATTTTTGGGTTAGTTCCTCTCCATAATTATGGTACCGTTTATTTTCACATTCCACGATGATGGAGTAAGCTGCTATAGTCAGCTGCTTCAGCACTTCGTCACTAGAGCACTTCCCCTGATTTAATGCTCGTCTTGTCGGTGGGCATCATTTAGCCGTAATCCGACATGTTACAACACTGGCTTTCCTCCTTTTCTTCCGACTTCAAATCGTGTACACCGGATTTCTGGAATTATTTATTGAAACATGACAGTTGAATTTCCGAAAATAAATTATCTTTCGTAATTGCCACCTGTATTATAATGGATGCGTTTTAAATTTTCAAATTTTAGGTGTTTGTTATAATTGTTATTTTTAAACAAATTATTTTTGTTATTTTATATTTTTATTCTTTTTTCATTTTTCATCCTATTATTTGCATATTATACAAAAGGAAAACATTTTCCATCTCACTACACCTTACTACGTTAACTTTTGTTGTAATATATTTATGTACTAAATTTTTAAACAGAATGAAATTAAACAAATAATAGAGATGAAGCTATTTAAAAAAAATTTAAAATAACAACAAAAAAAAAATAGATTCTCATCATAATATGCTGTTTCAAGAGAATGAATTATCAAATTTAGTCCATAGATGGCGATACTATTAATATATATACTATTATACTAATACTAATTACTACTATTATATACTATTAATATTAATATTTACTATACTATCAATACTATTAATAATTAATATATATGGTGGTACTATTAATATATATACAACTTTCAAAAAATTCCATGCTTCCTTTATAAAATTTAGTACACATAAACATAAACGTAAACATGTTTTATATATATAATAAATATATTTTTTTGTTGAAAATTCATTAATTGTGTGTTCAAATATTGCTAATAATATACTGGTTAAATTAAGAAAATATATAAAATTGAAAAATATTCACTGTTCAGGTGTAAAAACATTTTGTACAGATAAAGAATATTGCTTTAAATAATTTCAAAAAAATAATTAGATTCTCATTGTGACATATATGCTGTTTCAGGGAAATTAATGATCAAATTTAGTCCATGGATGGCGATAGTGTAGCGGTACTCGAAGCGTTTCCACATTTTAACATGTATACAACTTTCAAAAAATTTGATAGATATGGAGATTGATGGGTGAGAATGGTGAACGTTATATTTATATAAAGTGATCACTTAAGCTAGCCGAAGACACTTCCAAATATATTAAATATATTTTTTAAAAGGTAGCTTCGTCTCTATTACATATCTATTATTTGTTTAATAACAGTACCTTTGTAGGTGAAAATCCAGTAATTGTGTGTTCTTAGACATATTCAAATATTGAGAATGAAATTAATTTAAATATCGAAATTATTGTAACCTTAACTGAAGCCATATTTTAAACCAGTTAAAAATGCTATGAATTTTTAATTAGACCGAGGCAAGAAATATTTTTTAAATAAATATAATTAAACTTTAGTTTACTCTCGAACAAAAAACCAATGTATTAATAACTTGCATAATTTGGCAATCACAAAGTTGAGCTACGTTTTTTGTTAACCATGAAACGGTTCTCAAATTTTTACCTTTCGATTATTTTAATTTCATTTTATTATTATAATTTTACTTTTCGTGGTTGATATTCCATTATAAACGTCTCGTTTTTTTTATGTCAGTTTTTAATCTGTTGAGTATGGATTGCCGCACACCCAGGAATAAATTTGGTTTTTATGGGGTAATCCTGGGGCAAACGGACACCCTTAACGTAAAATGAGAAAAAGTACAAAAAAATATATAAATGAATGTCTAGGACGATTAAAAATATATGTATACATATAAGTTTCAGTAATTATATGTATTTCTTTAAAAGAATATCTGTACAAGTACATCAAACAAAGAAATATCTCTATCTTCAATATTTCATCGTACACATCTGAAAAAAGGTTATTTTCCATTTAAGTTACATGCTTCGTGATACCAGACTTCACACTCAAGGCACTAAACCTAATTTCTTCCTTATGTATATCCATCATTACAAGAACCACAATTTTTCGATTTTATTCTGAGCCATTACTTCTTTTGATTTTTCCTTTTGAGTAATTTTTTCCATTCTGGAGTAGCTTTTTACCTTTTAGCTCAGAATTAAAAAATTTTGTGGTCAAGATTTTGAACTTAATCTTTTACGCCCTCTTCTTGAAGTTTTTGTGACTCCAGATGTTCCAGGTAATGAACTGATTTGCTCGAATGTACTTGGAGCCATTGAAGATGTGTCAGTTGCTTTATTTCTAGTGTCCTTCATTTGATCACTTTCTGAACTTTACGATGCTTAGTTCTCAGAGAAAGATTTATTTTTTATTAGGTAAAGGTGTATTGGTAATGACTTTAATAGTTGGAGATGTATTTATTATATGTTTTAGCGTATGTTAGAAAATGCATTTTGTTAATTTTGACAGCTTTTAGCATCAGAGATATTGATTCTTCACTCCGGTACATCAATCAGATGTCCTTTTCCGATTACGTTCTATAATCTATAACAAATGGGGAGTAACTGACGTAAGATAAGCTATGTCCGTTTGCCCCATAAAAAAAGGGTCCGTTTGCCCCTACACACCGCTGAAATTATTTATAATTTTTTTAATTAATGGAGTTAATAACATATTTTATTTATAATTTTGCCTTTGTAATAATATGTGTGTGTGTTAATACACTTTGTGTTAATACACTGCACTGACAATAGCTAAATACGACATAAACATAACCTCAATTTTTTTTCTTACTTTTAAAGAGAAATATTAATGTAAATAGTAAATAAATGAAAAGATTGTAGTTGTGTGTTGATGCTCACCAGTATAAAGACAGTTATCATAAATAATTATGAATTTCTTAAAATAGTATTGAGATTTTAACAGATAATTATTTTTATACGGAGCACAACACTACTAGCGTCGAGAAAAACACTCACAATGACGTCGAACGTTTGTATATTTGTAGACTTGGCCAGAGTGAAACGTTATGAGTGTGTCTGTTTGCCCTTATGTCCGTATGCCCCAGGTTTACCTTATATTGTAAAGGTACGCATATTTTCATTATGGGCGACTTGTCGCCCGCCGTTTTGGTGTAGTTTAAAATCAACTTTTTTTAGTGAAAATATTTAAATTGCCAAATAACTGGCTTATTATTTTAATTTCAGATAACCGTACACACGATTTTTATTAATCTTTAGAATGAAGTAATAGTTTTTTTCTACAATATTATTTACTTGGTAACCTAAAATATTGCAAGTGAAATTAATCATTAAATTATCTTTTATAATTTTACCATTATGCTGTTTCTATACAACGCCATATTCTTCTGTCTTACTTCCACTTTCACATTTGTCGATTGTGGAAGTCCTGTCTTCCTATATGCACCCGATCGTGAACGTCCTTTGTTTCTGTTTCCTTCAATACTCGCTTTATATATTTTCTTTGCTTCATAACGATGAACTTACTGCATAACTTAATGATCACTAAAAATACATTGAACTAATCTTTTTTTTTCCGAAAAAAACTGAGCCGCCACAGAGACTTGAACCCCGAGACCTTCCTATTCCCGATCCTTCGTTAAATTGCAATACAAATTTTACAAAAATAAAATCTATCTGAATCATTTCTAAGTTCTTAACCCTCGTCATCATTAACAGTTGGCACACTGCACTGCTCTATGCCTCGGAGTGGTCTTGTATCGTAATAAACTCAAGAGGAAGCACTCGACTCTTGCTTCAGGACTCGAGGAGGAAAAGGAAGAAGAGTACGTTCTGATCGTTTTTATTGTTGTATTGTGTTCTGCGTCAACTTTTTAAATTGATTCTTAACAATGGAGATAATACATTTTAGTTTGGCAGACATTTATCAGTTCGTATTTGGTAGTCGTAAATAGTAGTTGATTACAATTTATTATTGAGCATCTAACGCCTCAACAACATGTTTGATGACCCCGACTTTTGGATGACGAAGCTCACTTCAACTTGGGAGGTTTTATTAATAAACAAAACAGCCGTTATTAGGGGACTGAAAATCTTGAATTGATACATCAACGACCTGTATACCTACGCAGAGTTACTGTATTATCGCCATGTGGGCCAGTGGAATTATTGGTTATCGCTATCGTCACACGTTGAAAAACTTATTGGGTCTATTAGGCCTGCAACACATTGGTTTCAGCATGACGGTGCCACCACACGCACTGCCCGAGCTACGCTTGAAATTTTGCTAGAATTTTTTCCCGACCGCATAATGTCAATAGTGGTGATATCGACTGGTTTCCTCAGTCACCGAATTTGACTGCTCCCGACTAGTTTCTGTAGGGGTGCTTTAAAGGAAAGATTTACGCCAATAAGCTAAAAAGAATTCCGATGATACAGGACAATATTCGAAATGAAATTGCTGAAATAACACGCGATGTGTGCGAGAATGTTATGAAAAATATGGTTAAAAGAGCACGCATTTGTGCTGCTGCCAGAGGCGGTCACTTGCCCGATGTCATTTCTATGCATAATTGGAATAAACCATTTAATATATAAATTAAAACCAAATTAAAAAATTGTGTTTCATTTTCTAGTTATTCAAAAACAACATCGGCCCGGAACATAATATTCACCCTGTAAAAAGCCTTCATATGAATAGACGTTAACAGATTCACTACGCTCTTGTAATGTCCACATTTAATATCACATACAATTCTAGCTTATTTTTAAATGTAATATAATATTACACTTAAGCGTACTGTTTACTTGTCATTTATTAATGCAAAATAATAATATAAGTAATTGTTTTTATATTTATAATAACGACATAGCTTTATTTTCATTATATAAACGAAATGTAATTATGTTTTTTTTTGTAGCTTTTAGTTTTGTAGATCTTGATTCCCTCTCTGCTAATATGAAAGTTTGGCTAGACAATGAGATAATCTGTTCCATCAGAAGATGTCTATTTAATTTAGACAGCAACAATAAACAGGTGTCATTCGTTTGGATTCCTGCACATAAGGGAATTCATGGAAATGAATGTGCTGATAATCTGACCAAGGTGGGGCCACTTTTCCCTCATCACTTCCATATCCCGACGTATGATAGACTTAATATGGTAAAAAATCACACGAATTCTATCTGGACTGCTCAATGGATGGATTCATATAATCATAAGGCTAATTAGCTTAAAATAATTCAAAGATCTATTTCCCGCACTCCCTGGTTCTCCAAAAGGAAAGTTTCCAAAATAACAATATCAAATATCTCTAGAATGAAAACTGGGCATTACCAAGTAGCCTCACATTTTTTCAGATTGATCTTAATAGATTCCCCAATGTGTGAGAGTGGTGCCGAGGAGGAAACCTTTGACCATATCTTTTTTGCCTGTCCATTGCGGATCACATGTTTTTTTTACAGTAATCTCATCACTGGTAATTTTCAACTCCCGGTTAACTTGTGTCATCTTCTTTCTCTTAACTCGCCACATTTAATGTATATAATATCAAATTTTTTGTACGACAATTGTATTGGCTTGTAATATAATATTTCATATTCTCTAATATTATTGTACTTTTTTATAAAATAAAGTTTTAACTTGATTAATGGTACAAATTACTCTTGAAGGGTGGATTGCCTATTTAAAAAAAGAAAAAGTTTTATAGACATCGGGCCCTTTACTTATAAGAAATCCTCCGTTTTCCGTCAACATTGACTGAAATGTAAATACTAATAACTTTACCTAAATATATGCCCTCATCAATACGGACTCTGACCTATTAAAGTGGTGAAAATAATATATGAATAGAGTAGATCAATGAAAAATAAATTAATATATTTAATTTGTATTAAATATCACGGAACTGTATTCTGAAAAAATTACAACTTCACAAATAATAATGTGTTCTCTTTAGAATAATATACTGTTTTTCATGTCTTTTTTAAAATTATTTGGTCGATGAGTAAGTTCGTAGCGTTTTTCTTTTCCAAGCAAGATTGCTTTAAAAAGATTTTTTTTTGACATTAATGCCAGAGTAAGTGTTTTATTGAATATATATTTTTTAATTTATAGAAAGTATGTGTTAATTATTAACTTAATAAAATGGGGTGTTAAGTACAAAAAAATGAACATTTCCGACATATCTTTTTGTTTAAATCTAACCGAGGAATAGTATGATAAAGAAATCATCATCTACTTTGAATTGCTTCCGAGTAAAGTAATCATAATTAATTGCCAATTTTGTATTGAGGTCGCAATACAATAAAAATCGCCGAGAAGATGGCATCAAGTGGTTTTTCAGCATGTTAATGCCCGTCCGCATACTGCTAACATTACAAAGCTGCTGTTCAAGAGTTTTGTTGAAACTTTATTACACATCCGCCCTATTCTCTTGATTTTACTCCATCATATTTTTATTTTTTACATTCTCTATCCAACAACCTCCGAAGAATATAATTATTCTGTTGTTCTTTAAAATTAGCTTGATCACTTCTTCACTTCTTAACTACTGAATTTCTTCAGGCGCAGAAACGAATAACTACCAGAAAGTCGGGAGTCGATCGTTAACAATCCATGAGAATATATTATTTAAAATTTAATATAACCGCTACGAGGTCACGCATCAACTCAATATATTTATTAACATGTGAATCTACATACTTCTGGACACTTTTACTATTTATTCGATTTATTTTCGAATAACGATTTTGTTTCGAAACAAACGTTTCAGCCTAAATCCGCCGAATTCAGTCGAATTCAATAACAGGGCTGACGAT
This sequence comes from Eubasilissa splendida, assembly GCA_031772225.1. Taxonomy (NCBI): domain Eukaryota; kingdom Metazoa; phylum Arthropoda; class Insecta; order Trichoptera; family Phryganeidae; genus Eubasilissa; species Eubasilissa splendida. The sequence goes on along the minus strand of CM062846.1, from coordinate 20,043,030 downwards.
ATGTTTTTTTTTTCCAATTCCATTGTAAGTACTCTTTTTGCGGCTCTAACTGAATTTTTATTTCTACAAATGCTTCAATTCGAATAACTTGACTTTTTTCAAATTTTTCACTTGCTTCTAAAAGATGATATTTTTGGCACGACTTGTTTTGTGTTTATTTAAATTTTTCGCGATCGATTGGAGCGTAACATTATTTCTTTACACGAATACTCTGTCTACTATCTATATAACTACCACATCTTTCTAATCTGTAAAACAAATATTTATATCCGAGTATAAGTATATATGTTTTTAATTAGATACATTTTATAAATGATGACGATCATTTCCCACCAAATAGCTATTGATTATTAGAAGTAAACTGTTTACATTCTCCGAATACTGCCGACGATAATTCGACCTGTAGAAGTAACAACAATACCTATCATCTCACAACATCAAAAACAACTTACGTTTCAAATTCCTTAAATCTACGTTAAGCTGAACGCGGTTATCCCACTTCACTGTAAATAGTTTCAAAGGGTTTATTAGCCACAGGGCTTGTCGCCTCGCTTGCTCGAGAGTTGAATCATCTTTGTTGATGTTGCTTGAGTGAATTCTACGCGATGTCTGCGTGAACTTTTAGGATCTCTTTGTGTTGTTGTTCGCACCGTGGGTGTTTCGACCGGCACAGATATTATCTCGAATTTGCATGCAATTCTATGTTCGCTCACCGTGTTATTAATGATGCAAGCGGTATGTCTCACATGTCATATTCGAGTTTATTAACCTGGAACGTCCATTCCTGGAACTCCGCTCATACATTGAAATTCTCAGAAAGTCGGCTTTTGATAGAGGTCCCGAATATTTTTGCATATTTATCGTAATTAACACAATTGTCATCCTGTTTGTCACATTGTAAACAACCGCCAGACGTGCTCCTCCTTTGGGATTTCACCTTTCTTTCTTTTTGCGATATGTTTTCTTATATCTTCCAACCATTTGCGTAGTAAGTAACTATTCACAGCGATCTTTGCACTCAAATTAATTCGATATTTCTTCTACTTACTGGATTTACAACTGTTGCAACAGTAATTACAATTGGAATTATTCAGTTTCCGTTTACCCGCATATAAAACACGATTCGGGGTGTCACAACGTGATGATAATCGACTCTTGGTCGCCCAATAATGATGTGGGCAGAAAGAATGAAGAAAGATGCAGGTGAATTGCAAGTTTCCTACTGGAGAGATTTGACTCGAAACAGGAATGCCTGGAGAACATCTTTGCAGTCGGCATTGAACCTGGATGTCCCGCAGCGATAAACGATGATGAAGCATATATCTTTTTTTGTATGTTTATGGGTTCCCATGCATTTTGTTAAAACAAGTCTGAAGGCGAAATTTAAAATATTATTTTATTTTCTTACGTTGAATTGAAATATGTTTGTATTATAAAAAAATATAATATTCAACTGCTTTGAAGTATCCTTAAACATAGGTCAAAATAATTCATTTGTACTAGTATTTTTTGTTACAGAACATTAAAATTTGGTGGCGGTATCTAAAAATTTGAAAGATTTTTCTAACATACTAACATATTGTTGTGTTTTTGTCTAAATTTCAGTTTCTTTTTCTCATTCTTTTGTTCTCGTTTCTTTCTTCTGTAACATAATTCCCGCATATAGTTGCCGAACCAAGTAAACACTACATAGGCAGACATAAAATAAGTTTTTATTTTAAATCACTTGATCTAATGTATTATGGCGAACTACCTCGTCTTCATAATACAAATAAAATAGATAAATTATTTAATATTTCCGACACTCGGTCTTCCCATAGAGATAGTAAACGTCACACACTTATATCCTATCGTATGTATGTTTCACTTCATCAACAACCCGTATCGATCCATCTTCCTGTACACGGCACTCGTCTTTACAGATATTAGTAATACAAATGTGTTTAAATGATGTTTGGTATATTAGTTATTTTACTCATTTTACTATTAAATATTACTCCATAAAATTATACAACAAACTGCCAATGTAAATAAAAGATACAACGAATGGAGCAATAATTACGAAACTAATTATAAAATGGATTAATGAATTAAACGAAGAAATATTAAAAAGAGTACTAACGCGATCACGTAATTAATAAATAAAATAATATTAGTAAACACTTGAACAATCCCTGAACCCTTAAACCCACCTCAAAACACGATCATCGTAGCGTGGAGACATAATTTTTAATAAACATTTTTTTTTTGGTAGATATAAATAGAAAAAAAAGTTATTAATATTTGCCGCAAGCTCTGCTTCTCCCAGGCTCGGCGCGTTGACCGACGTAGCGAGATGTTTCGCGATTGGTTTACACTATCAATCATCGGGGATGTGTAATATGGTATCAGCATTACTGCGACGTGTATTTATACTGTTTGTAAATTATCCAACCTCTGTTCGACTACTGAAATGAAGTGTTATAGACAAGCTAATAGTCGATCGTTTTAAATTGATTAATGAATTGTATTTTAGGTACAGTTTTAAGCATAATTATTTGTGTCCTGATGCAATTCTACTACCCATATACATATTATGGTGGGTGCGCATATTCTTAAAATAAAATTATTATTGTTATATTTATTTCAAACAAACCATCATCTATTACATCTTAATAAAGAGGCAAGATTGTTTTTTTTTCACTATTAAATCTAAGTACGTGATTTACTATAAATTCTATAATAATAGTAATCGAAACACAATTGTAAAGACTTCGTAAACTGTTTGCGGTAGGTATTTAAGAATTGGCACGCATATCCGGATATAAAAATAATTATTCGCGACATTTAATGAGGATTTTCTTCTTAGTTTTTTTCTTGTAATGAATTATAATTATAAGGAAATGGTATTTTAACATAAAACCAAATTATTTAAAACTTTTACAAGTATACACAAGTGAGTAGGTACTTTCGACGAATAGTCACGCGCTGTCAACTCGTCAACTTCGATGCCGGAAACTTTTTATTCAATTTGTCTCTCTTTAGATTTCATCAATATTCCTTGTCATTTTAAAATTGTCTTTATCTTTATTGATTTGAAGATAACATTCATTGGTATTATTCTTTGAAAGAAATTAAATGTAGCTATTCATAGCAGACAGCCTGAAGGACATTATAAAGCTTTCACATAAAGCCTGAAGAAGTAATGGTAATAAAATACCCCCTTATCACCTGGGCAAATGTATATTTTTATACTTTCCTCGGATTGTATACTTAAAATACCATCTTAAATATTGTAATAGTCCTATTAATTTGCGTATACTTAGAAGATATAACTGATAGGTAAATATATATAATAAATTCATTCAATTTGGTTTTTTTTCGAGTAGAAAATCTCATAAAAATCTCAGCCGTGGATGCGGGCCATTAGACTGCCTGTGTAGTCAAAGAATATTTTTAGGAGTACACATTCTTATTGTGAAGTTGTAATTATTCAGAACATAGGTATGTGATATTTTAAATATGAATTAAATATATTAATTAGAATATAATATAATAATTAATAATAAAGTTGTATCATTGTGTCCAAAATTTAATAAAAATGAATTGATAAATCTGGCGTCTGCTAACAGATTACTCAAAGGTATTTGAGATTCCGTAAAAATAAGGTAGATGGCTCTTTCAAATAATGAAACGATTAAATGTACTAATATCAAAAAGGTAACATATAGGTTCGAAAATTTGTCGCTAAAAATATCGTCGCTGTAGCATAGTTGGATAATGCACCTTCCCCGGTTTGGAAAAAGATCCAGGTTCGAATCCCGGTGGCGCAACAACAATATTTTTTAGATAAAATTAATTTTATATGTATATCTTTCTAATTAATATATTTAATTCATGTTTAGAATATTTTTATTACTCTTAAATGGATAAAAACTTTGTGTAAACTTAATAAAATATCTTTCATGAAATTATACTTTTTTCAATTCTATATATTCTATAATACTTTAAATTCTATAATATAATATATTCGCATGTCCGGAATATCTCGATGTGATATTGAAGCATGTAGGAGAGAGCTCCCCACTAGACTCCGACGAATAACGCGACCATCTGTCTACTTTATGGAAAAGCGTGAATGTTCCCATCAAACAGTACTGGTTTGTATCAACGGTGCACGAGTGGGATTCGGAATAAAATTCAAAAATTTTATTCCCAATTTTTCGGATACATGAAAAATAGAGCGGTATTTTTTATAACGACGCTTCGTGTAGGACTCGAGATTCGGCTCGTGCATTTTTAACTTTCGTTACTAGGCCATTCATCAGTAAAATTGATATTAAATGGAATACTGCCGTTCGGAAAAAATCTTTTATTTGAAACGTATGTATAAGAACCAATATCGATAAATACGTGATTCATCATCTATTTGGAAGTATATATGTACGTGTGATGATTTGAAACGCATTATTTTAATTAAATAATTATTAATATGAAGAAAATTTAATTTATTTTGCGTATATATACACTACCTACTATATATGTTTTTTAAAACGTATGTCATGTAAAAGTTTTCTTTTTAATATTTTTTTTTACTTCAGGCCGTATTCGATATGTACCAAGAAAATAAGACTCTATGTGATAAGCGTTAGCGGTTTGAACCTCCGATCTATTCTACAAATTCGTACATTGAAGAACGTTTGTTTATTTTTATAAGTTACTAAATAAATAAATAAACTACAGCAGTTTGCAAGGCAACCTCTTGATGCCTTAGACTGAGTACGAAGCCTCCCTGTGGCATTTTAACACCGCCTTACAAAGTAGGTACTGAGTATATTTATATTGTTAAGAAATATATTTCTTCAAAATATACCCGTTTTCCTATTATTGTTTAATTATTGTTAATAATCATTAATATTTTTGAGTGCTATAGATTTTATAACATATTTAGATAATGTTTTGTCAATAAATCTTTTCTCGTGTACAGTCGTGTGGATAATCTAATCTAAACCAGTCTAATTGCATGTCAAGTTTATCTTATTTTCACAGAACAATATATTTAGCACAATTTTTTTTAAAAAGGAAAGAAAAATGTTAATTATTTCTTATTGTTAACTTTGTTTTATTAACCACTTATTGAGTTTAAATACATTTACTGGTTTCGTTTAAAAATACTCAAAAGTGGTCAATAAAACAAAGTTAACAAATAGAAATAATGAATTTTAACCACAAAGTTAATTTTGCTAATTTTAAAAGTAAAAAGTAAAAATGTTCATTTATAAAGTATTTTTGTGTCTTAATAAGCGTTTACGTTTACTTATTATTACATCGACAAATGACAATTGATATCTTTAGTATGCTTTGATGTGTACTGTATGGTTACTAGTCAAGGTAAGAAAAATATTTCTATAATAGAACAGAAATATATTATTTATTAGAATATAACTATTAGATTATTATAATTTGGAAGTTATATTATAACATACTATTTAGCATTTTATAGTTTCTAAGGTGATGTTATTTATGTATTTTATTAGAAAAACCATTACATTTTATTATGCCTGAAAATATTGCTAAGTTTAACTGAGGTGTACAATTACGATAGCGACCATATGAATGCAACCAGTTTTTGATATATTAATTAAATCTACTTTAAAGCAACATAGAAGAATCTGTATTATTATTGTATTTTCATGAAATATATTTTCTATTTAAAAACAATATTACCGGTTCAACTCCCTTCATTTGCCTCTGTTCCTCGTCTCTTTTAATAATTCCCAAAAAGAATATCATTCGTATTCTATCGTTTTAACTACTAACGAAATTTACTCTTTAATTCATTTTACCAAACTGATTTACATAAATATTCTTGAATACTGAAAAAGGTTTTCTTGTTCCTACAGCAAATGATGTAGAGCTTAGTATTTGTATATTGCATTATCGTGGCCATATTTCACAAACTTTGAATTTCCTTAAATTGCCCTTCTTTCATATTTTCCCTTCACCCTTTACCGATCGGGGCGGGTTGAGTCAACACGAACTAAATGGAATATATTTGAATACATGAAGAACATCAAAGGAACGTAGCGATTTTTGTGCACTTAGGGGTGTTTACTCGCATACTACTATAATTGTTTATTTTTATATTTTTCATATTTAAACGTAATGTGTGAAGACTCTTTTCAACAGCTTGTACCTAAGCAAGATATACCTTTTTGGTTACCTAAATCAACCTGCTTCATTATTCCTGAGACAAAAAGGCTTTTTATTAAGATCTTCTGAGAGATATCTCGTGGCTGTCAAAAATATTAAGTGTATTTTTTATTTTAACGAAGTTGATGCATCACGATGCTGCGAATCGATAAATTCATAACAAACACTAATTTCGTATTTTTAAGCAAATATGATGTTATTTATTGAAAATATATTACTTTTACTTCTTTTCTAATTATTGCCTTTTAATTAGTCTTCAAAATGGTTGTCTCAACAATTCTATTTTTATCAATTAATATTATTATTAGAAAAATATGTATATTTGTATATAAATATTATAAGCAAAAATATATAATTATACAGAAAAAATAATTTTCTTCTTTGCGTATTAAGATTTGTACTTTACGTATTTTTTTGGACAAATACATCGAGTCCTCCTTTTAGAAATAATTTAATTTCATCGTCCGTACGAAAGCACTCGTCACATATTATCATCTCATTTATATCCACAACACGAGAAATAAATTTTTATTCCTCAACCTTTATCATTAACCTTTACCATACCATGATAAAAAATACCCTACGCAGCCATGCTGTCAACTCGTGTTACTGCAAGAAATTAGAGTTTTTCAAGCACTTTAAATGGTAAAAAAATGCTTTTGTAAGCTTAAATGACTTTAAAATAGTTAATGTCATAGTTATTATAAATATAATAAGAAATGATAAATATAATAATTTAATACGTTCATTTTATTCTCAGACGTTATTTTTATAACGCATTCGTCAAAAGACCCGTCTAACATGATTTCTCATCTTCATCTCTCCTCATTTATGATTGATGTGTGATCTTTTTCACGTGGTACAAGTGGTATGTTTAACACAGATAGCATGCAACGCATGAATTTTATAAGTATTGAATTCAAAAATTATTTTGTTATTTTGATTGGCTTTATATAATTGATTTTTCAGTAGTCATTTCTAAGAGCAAATGATTTTGTTGGGACTAGGTAAAATGTAAGTTTTACATTGTGCATATTTATAGAAATACGATTTAATTGACTCGGTAGATCTATGTTACTGCATGGCTAGGGAGAGGTTAATACTACAAGCCCCACGAAATAACTTGTATAATATTTTTAGGCTTGTGTTTATGCGCCTTGTCACTTCGATTGGCACCACCAGGTTTCTTGATTTATAATAATGTACATGTGTGTGTGTGAGTATTGCCGCCCTTTTTTCGGAAAGCTAAAAAGACAGTAACCGACAGGCATCATTCTTATTACATGCCGCGCTTTGACTAGTTCAGTAGTCCAAATAAACCACCAGTGCGCACTTCGGTCGGTCGAAATCTAAAGAATATAAATTTTAAATATGAATTAAATATATTAATTATAAAGATATACATATAAAATCAATTCTATCGATAAATATTGTTGTTGCGCCACCGGGATTCGAACCTGGATCTCTTTCCTAACCTAAACTAAAGAATACAACCCAGCTAAAAGAACAACATCGGACCAGAAAGACAACAAAATTAAAAAGGTTAGCACGTGTGTTTATCGTTAATCGTGAACCCGTGAGCCAGCTATCGAAGGCATTTAAATAAATAGCTTGTATACTTTACTTTCAAAAAATTAAATAGATTGTTAACGCATAAATACGGGGGTCACTTTTGGCTAAAATATTGATAACCAAATCACGTTTATCATGCATCCATTATTTTTATTTACGCGAGTATCGGCCAAAGCTTGTCCCCGTCGCGTCCGACCGCGGCTGCCGCGATCTCAACAAAGAAATCCCAAATCACTGTCAGTCGTGTGTGCCGAGCCTTATCCCGAGGAAGAGCAGACCGCGTCCGTGTTATCGGTTCACCCGTGATTATGTGCGCGCCAGATGTCGCGGCGCGAATACTGAATTTTCTCGGAATGGAGATCATAACATGGCTTTATAAAAACGTATCCAATTTGAATGTGTACTCATATTCCCTCGACATTATTCCAGCAGCGGCCGTACTGCGTACTGTTGTTCCATCCGACGCTCGCCCGTGATACGTGACCAGGGGCGGATTAACATATAGATTTAATATTACGTCGAATAGAAATATAATTAAAGACTGTCGTGGTGCATTTACATTTCTACGCGTTACCTATTTAGATTAAATAATTTTACTGTTCACCAAAGTCTCGCGTTGCATTCGTCTTTATATTAAATTTATTAAAAATATAATATAATAATAAATCCGCGAGGACTGTCATAAAACCATTTACATTACATAATGGATGTTTAGTTTAGTCCAGAGGTTCCCAAACTTTTTTGTGTCGTAGACCCTTTGTCATGTTTTTCGGTTTTTGGTAGACCCACTACTTACCTGATATTGATTTTTTGTAAATTTCTAATTGTAGTGAAGTTTAGTGTTAAAAACTTAAACCACAAAGCAAATGCCTACATCCTACAACTTATACAATTTTATAAACATATATAATAAATTTTTTACTTCATAGGTACTTTTATAAATAATGTATATGTCTTTATATTATAAGATTATAATGTAAGTAAATAGGTACTATCAGTGTATGTTGAGATCCACTATCGTGGACCCCCATTTTCATTTCATGGACCCCCAAATTTTTTTTTCGCTGACGTAGACACCTTGCAGGTTATCATAGACCCCTGGGGGTCGATATAGACCACTTTGGGAATCACTGGTTTAGTCGATGTGCTTGTGATCTGTTGGTTAAGACGCTTGCATAGTGAGCCTCATTTCAGGAAGTCATCAAGTTAGACCTATTTTCATAGCACTAACGTTTAGTTTAGTTTAGTTTGAAAACAGTAAGAATTTTGATGTGACACCACAGAATACCAAATGTAACTACTTATAGACATGAACTAAAGCAAATTTCTTGTTTCAATATTTTCAATTTGGTGCCACGCGCGTGATCATTTTGGTATCACTTACGTAATCAGATAGCTCCGCGACTTTTTTTTAAATATGATGATCTTGATTGAAACGAAAATTTAAACGCTGACAATATAATATGTATTAGTGTAAAAAATACGCCTTGTTTACGCAAAGATTTAATTTTCAAAGAGTAAATACTTTTAAAGTTGCATAAATGTATCATAAACTATCCGATTTATGTTTCCACAAAGAATGTGTATAGAATGCCTTTCGTCTCGCAACTGATATTTCAAACCCCTCTCCTGTATGTACACTTTATATCATGTTTATTCATTTACTCGTCCGCGTGTGACACGTATTGCGTGTACGCATCTCTATTTATTTTTTAAAATATTTATTAATTTTTGTTAGATGTGTGCACGTCATAGTATGTGTATTATTTTTTTCTTAAATCTTTATCTCTTTTATTGTTGTTCTAGCTGGATCGTTGTGTTAGTTCAGAAATAGTCTTGCGTTCATGTTTTTCATGTCATTTGTGTAATTCAATGCCTTTGTCTTTCATCTCACCAATAACAACCTTTTAGTGTTCCAAGCTTTGTTAGCTTATCGATATCAAGTTGGTGTTTTGTTTTGTAGACTGTTTCAGTTGGTGTCAGGTAGTTCACTAAACTATTTTCAGTGTTCAATTTTGTAATCTTAAAGGACAGCTAAAGTTTATTTTATTATTCGTTTCCTAGAAAGATGTCATGTATTTTATTTTACTTGTGACATACATCTCATGCATCAGTATTTTTATGTTATTAGGGGTATATTTGTGTATTTTATGGAATGGAAGTCAGTCAGTTAGTTAGCTTGGGCAATGATTAAATTATTTTGTTTAGGTACCTATACGTATAGTTTATTTGAGGTGTCAGCCATTAAGTTCTATTTTCCTGTCAATACTGTCAGATACAGGACACTTTTTTTAGGCTTCGATTTAATAACAGTACAGAATTTAATAATTGTACAGAAATAAGGTTTAGATGTGTTTTTTTTATGTACATATAATGTAATATTTATTATACGATTAAAAATTATATTATGTATGTAATTTGTCTACTTCCATTGTAGGTACCAAAAATATTTTATGCAATAGCCGAACAAAATAAATTAATGGTATAATTAAAAGTGTTAGTTATAAAAAAAACATATTTTACGAATTGCGACCCCTACCGTACACAATAAATAGTTGTACCTAACGCATATCTGTAACGGTTATTTACTCGTCATTATTCTAATATAATTAACCTTACTAAAAACGAACACAGACAATCTAAATTGGAAAACTCATATACTTCGAAAATCATTTTTGTCAATTAGGTATTTTTACAGTCTCAGAAATTCATTATTGTTAGCGTATTAACGTTGACCTGAAGAAACCTTCGCAAATGTATTAATATCCGTTAATTTCGGAGGAAACGCTTCACAAAGGTCATTCCTTGCGCCCTTTTATCTACCAGCTGGAGCGAACCTATATAAATCCGTTAAAAAACAAAGTCTCATAATCTACCTCTTAATTTTCTAGAGAAATACTTGAATGGTTTGTAAAAAAAATGTGCCTGTCGATTAAATATGGTACTTACGAGTAATCATAAACACGCGAAAGATTTACTCACGAGAAAATACAAGTATTTCGAAGGTGCCCCTTGTAGGGATATAATGAAGTAGTGACATAGACGGCGGTTTTGTATTAAGAAAAAAATTTAATTAATCCGAGCAACATTTCGAGCCAGGACAATGACAAAGTAACAAATTAGACACATTGTATTCTACTAAAAAACTGATTCTACGTGTAAGTTTTCTCGAGATACAGCACTTCTTAAAAAATTTTAGAATAACCGAAATTAAAGTTGGAAAGATAATCATTCTATTCTATAGAATTATTTTATTATTAGAATCATTAAGTTTTCTCTGTAACATAAGATGTTTCGCCCATTTTGTAGTCACCAAAAATATTCACATTTTAAAAAGGTCACAAGTTATCGCGCATTAGAATTCTATAATAATGTACTTAATATCACAGACCAGTTAATTAATAGACATGAAATAAGGTGTACGTATAGGAAAGGGGTTTGGAAAATTAGTTGCGGACGAGGGAGATTCTACACACATTCTTTGTGGGAACATAAATCCGATAGTTTACGACGCATTTATGTAACAGTCAAAGTATTTATTCTTCGAAAACTAAATCTTTATGTAAACAAAACGTATTTTTTACATTAATGCATATTACATTGCCAGCGATTAAATTTTCGTTCAAATCAAGTCATATATTTAAAAAAAGTCTCGAAGCTATTTGATTGCTTAAGTGGTACCAAAGTGATCACGTGGGTGACATCAAAATGCAAATATTGAAACAAGTAGTTTGCGTTAGTTCATGTATATATATTGGGTAGTCTGTGACGTAATATCAATGAATGTAATTATAACATCTTAGGAATTCTTTATTCAGTTTTTCAATGACGCAATTGCTGTTGCTGTTGTTGAAATCTAATGTTTTCAGCGAGACACGTCTTGATTAGCCTATTTCAAGTGTTCCACTGCAGAGGGCGTGGCCGTAGTAAAAATTTTCGCTTACGTACATAGTATTGAAATACGTAAATCAAATCAGTCGGCATCGGCGAAATAAAATTGAGGAAACGAACGGTAATTAAGGCGAAAGCAAAAACAGCGGTACCGTGAAAAAACTTCCGCCCATATATATATATAGTGAAGGGCTATCAAAATAACATGTGCTTTTTGCGTTGGCCATCCGGAAAACGGCGTATTGTAATGGGGATTCCGGCGGGAGCGTGCACTGTGTACAGTGTACACCCCCCACCCACCCCAGCCCGGGTCACGTGATCGCGGGCGGATTTATCATTTTTCCGCCCACAAGAGTGGTAGTATCCGAGAAAATGAACAAAACTACGTAATTATCAGTCTACATCGGGTATTAAAAACTATGTACATGTGCAAAGTTAGAAGGCGGCTGGAACCTACTTTTAACGTACATTAAAGTTTACAACTCTTAACGATTTTTCTATAAAAATTGCAATAGTTGGAATTAAAACAGGTGTTTTCTCGTCCACACCGTTGAACTGTATAAATTTGTCGAAAGATAAAAAGCTCGCCCGCAAGGACGAGAAGTCAAATTACGTATGCCTAAAATATTATTAGTGGTGGCAGGATAAAGAGAAATTTTCTTCAATTCAAAAAATATATATTTTTAGCCTTTGTAGCCCAATGAAAAACTCCTTAAACGGATACTATTATTATTATTATTCTTATTGAAATTGGATTATTAATCTCTAATGCTCAACTAGATATCAATGTCATTGTTAGTATTGTAAAATATGTTTTAATAATTAATACATTAAAACAAATCATTTAGTAAATGTTTTATGGTATTGTTTCGTATAGGTATTAGGCGAATCTAAATATAATGTTTAGTTATTAGAAATAATCTATACGAATTTATTTTTAATTCGACAAATTATCACACAATCAGTAAATTAATCTCTATGAGGAATGACAATACCTGACTGAACCTAGTCGCTAGAAATTAGCGAATTGTTATTATTTCAAGTTTTTGAACATCTCTCTCTGGACATGGTTTGCAGTATTTTTCCAGCACTTAGCGAGATTTATATCTACTATTTTAATTAAAAAATAGTTTCATGAATTTGTTACGATGTTTTGGCGCGAAGCCGAATTCCGAATGTCGGCGAACATCGAAGTCGTGTGAACTCCCAACATCTTTGAAATTAAACGCTTAAACATCTACTTCTTAGTCGCCCTAAATCAACCGTAAACCGGGCCCTATGAACAAGTTATGATCAGTACTCGCATCAATATCCTACACATATTTCAATACTGCTTTGTTCGTGCGTATGTACTTACAGAGCCCAACAGTTAAAAATAACTCTTAATACTGATTCCGCGAAGTCCTAATTACTTCGCTGGCCTTTTATTCAGTATTAAGATTTTGAGTAAACACGCATTTTCTATTACCTTTACCGCCCTCTGAAAAAACCTTTTAACTCCGTGTTGCCGAAAGCAACTTTCAATAAGTAAATTAATCTTTTACGTTCAATTAATTACCGGATCGGTATATCAAGAAAAACAAACAATCTCCTAAGTGATGGGAAAAAAAACATCTCCGTACAGGGTGGCTCTCGAACTTTTCCAAGCCGAGAGCAGTCGAAATGTCACTCGGAACTGATGATAGGAATCGGCACTTGCGTGCAACAAGATATGATGTCCAAACATATTTGATTGAATTTTTTTATTTATTTATCATTGTTATTGATTACATAAAGTTCTGTATTGTCGCATACTTAGATTACGATACCAAAAACAGATGAAAAAATGATAAAAATTATGTCATATTATTTAATTTTTAACAGTACATTGTCATCCTGTGAATATTATGCGGGTTTTTTTTTTGCATTTTCGCCAGGAAATTTAAAATATTTTTTTTACAATAATAATACTTTATAGCCATTCGACCAGTTCACCTGCAATCTCTCCTGTCATAGCGAACCTTATGACTCTTGATAAAGTTAATTACTCTTCAGGTAGCGCCGCTGCATATATTTTCCTAAACCCCAGCGCCCGGTATTCTACGACGATTACATAATAAATTATCGATTTTATCAGTTTCAAGTTAATTTTTTTTTTTATGGCTTTATATAATTTAAAGTTTTGGTTGATGCAAATGTATTTTATGCAACAAATATATTCCTACGTAACCTATATATTATGATATTACAATATTATATTATGGTTGCCAACCACATTTATAATTATTAACAACGCTCTGAGGATGGATGGACAAGCAAGCCATTTATAAAAGGATCTAAGATGTAACCGAGGGGTAAATACTTTAACCCTTTATAAGGCAAATTAATTATTGTGGAATTTGAATTTAAACTATCATATATTTAAAAATACATTGATTTTCGGGGAACAACGCAAACTTCACGCCGTTGGATCAATTTTTTAACCAAAGAACATTCTCGACAATGTATTGATATACTAAGGTTAACATTACTGTGGGTGGTTTTAGAAATTTAGGCCTTAACGCGACTGTTTAATATATTAACCAATATCTGCCTTCGCCCTATGACGGGTGAGATTATTCAATCAGTAGTGAACTGTTTATTGTAATTTGCTTTGACCTAATTGCATGATGAACTTTTCAGGAAATAAAATATTTTTTGCTACCAAACTTCTGGCTCGTTTTATGAATCCCGTATTCTTTTTGCCAACATACTTTTATATTTACTTATTTCGTCGGCTTGGGTATGAGAGTATAACTATGTGACGGTGGCTTCACTACGAGGCTTCAGCTTGGATGACTAGAGAAACCAGATTTGAATGACGACGACATCTGGCCTGTAAGGACGATGTAGACTTCTACTATCACGATGACACGTTACATGAACAAATTTGGATATTAAGGTTACTCCATCTTTTGTTATATTTGAATCTTGTTGTCATCAATCTACACTGGAGCTCATCGAATTCACGTTTGACCCGATGGGATTTTCATTGATTTGTTTGGATTCGAATATCTCTTATTTAACTTTGCATGTTGAATTTATCATTGCAAATCGATTTATCTTGTATTTTGTCAGGATGAGTCTGATTTTATTAGTGTTAATTTGTTCTAGAATGTTGAACCTGTTTATTTGCAATAGATTCTCTGTTTATACTGAAAACTTATTTTTATTTATCACTCGATAATAAATGTTCCCAGTTTAAGACGAAGGCAGAATGTGACAGAACAAGGTTGGTATGTATTTCTGATGTGTAAAAACCTACAATTCTTTTGCTTTTTTTCGACTAGTCGGTGAGGAGGTTAGTAGTATAATATATAGTAAATAGTATAATAATGATTAAGATGGCGTTCAATGAGATGTTTAAATACTAAATCTAAATTAATTAAAAAATATCAAGGTAAAATTATGAAATTTGGTATGTCTTCTGTTTTTATTTAATTAATCTATTTTCACATATGTCCTACAGTAGGTTGACCCCTATATACTCGTATAACAAAGTTACAAATCAATTATATTATAAAAGATAGACGCTACGTCCTAAAACTGGCTAACCCTTAACGCGTATAAATACGCGTATTAAAAGTGTGTTCAATCAAAAATATTTGACTGATGTGATAAGTATTCTTCCCACAGACTACCAAATATAACTACTTATAGACATGAACTAAAGCAAATTTCTTGTTTCAATATTTTCAATTTGGTGCCACGCACGTGATCATTTTGGTATCACTTACGTAATCAGATAGCTCCGCAACTTTTTTTAAATATATGACTTGATTGAAACGAAAATTTAATCGCTAATAACGTTATATATATTGATGTAAAAAATACACAAAGATTTAATTTTCGAAGAGTAAATACTTTTACTGTTACATAAATGTGTCGTAAACTATGGGATTTATATTTCCACAAAAAATGTGTGTAGAATGCCCCTCATCCCGCAACTAATGTTCCAAACCGCTCTCTAATATATACACTTTATTTCATGTCTATTCAGTTACTGGTCTGCGATTTTTCCACTTTTATTTTCTATTTAATAATAGATTTGATTTGAATTTGCGTGTACACTCAGATGTTTTTTTAATATTTTATCGACATCACCGTGATATCATATATAAGTCAAAAATTTACTATTTAATTTATTACCTTTTAACCATACGCGACGTACAAGTCGTCCGTAACTATTTGTTCTCCGTTTAATGTTTAATTTCTTATTGTTCTAGGTAAGCGATGCCCACGAAGACGTCACCCGGAGGTCGGACTGTGCCGCAACAGAGAAGCGCCAACTGCGCCGAAGGATATGTCTTTTTTATTTTATTTTGTTTGTTCAGCCGCTCTATTTATGTCTGTCGGCAGACGACTTCGTAGCAGCCGCGTATCGTTTCCCTTGTTCACGGTACCTATGAATAACTTCAAATGTGTTTTTAAATAAGTTTTGAGACATTCGCAACGTCGCTGTGACTGTATTTTTTTTTTTTACCGGACGGCATTATTTATTATTCAATCATGTTTTTTTTCCATCGTAATATAAGCCCCACACTGTCGCTAGCATCTCGAACACGGAAAAAACACTGTCGATTTTAGGCATCCTGTTTCTGCGGTCAAGTTTAATATATTCCGATACTCGTTTGACAACTTTTTATGGGGTTGTTCCTCAATTATTATTTTCATATTACTTTTGATTATTTTTCTCTATGATAGTGTTGCATTAATCTTTTTAAAATTCCCGCACTTCGGCCATTGGCCTCTTGTCGTTAGGATGTCTCAAAAATATACTCGTATAAGATAAGTCAGATAAGATGAATTAATAACGGTATCAATGTTTCAAAGCTATATAGTTTCGGTGTTACATAAAAAGATAATTGTAAGTTGATAATATTTTATTAATACCTACTTAAATGTTGTTTTTTTTAATAAAACGCAACGGCAGAGATTGGTCGTGTTGCCATCTAATACATACCACATCTGACGGTCTCATTCATCATCTGCGCCGACGTCCATTTGACGTGGATTATTCTTTGGAATAAATAAAGGTAAAATGGTGGGTTTTCCCGAGCAGCATACATGTTGTGCGTATGTATTGACATTAATAAATACAGCAATATGTGGCCGCTTGAGCCGCCCCACTTCGGGTCCCTCCCATCCTCCTCGGCCGATATATCTGCTTCTTTCACAATCGTAAAAGCTTTGATGTCGTAGCGGATTTTGTGCCGAACCAAAATATGTCAATGTTTTTTTTTTCACGTTTTGGCAAAAGGCCAATTTACCTTTTTTTAGGATATTCGAATAACTTATTTACGCATATTACACTAGTTTAAAACAGACAGATTTTTTGTTTTAAATTTCACTTTACTGCTGAATACTATGTTTTTGTCTACGACACTGAAACAATCATTTCATTTTTGTGTATTTTAAAATATTATACATCCAAATATCAGAGATATAAAATTTAATAATTTATTATTATTAAGGAGAACACATTCTTATTGTGAAGTAATTATTCAGAACATTGGTCTGTGATATTTTCTTAAATACTAATTAAATGTATTTATTAGAAAGTTATACATATATAATCATTTTATTCGAAAAATATATTGTTGTTTCTACCGAGATTGGAACCTGGATCTCTTTCCAATTGTTAATTCTGGCGTCTGCTATCGGTTTACTCAAAGGTATTTAAGATTCCGTAAAAACGAAGTAGATGGCTTTCAAATAATGGAATGGTAGATGTATTAATTTGAAAAATGTAACATATGGGTTCGAAAATTTGTCGACAAAGGTACTGTCTGCTCTAGCATAGTTGGATAATGCACCTTCCCCAGATTGGAAAAAGATCTAGGTTCAAATCCCGATAGCAACAACAATATGTTTTTTATTATTTTTGTCTTTTTGAATTATAACCACAAAGTTAATTTTGCCTATTTAAAAAAAAAAAAATGTTTTTCGTTAAATTTATTATATATGTATGTCTTTCTAATTAATACATTTAATTACTATTTTAAAATATAATTTATTAACTTTAAATATACACAGAATAGTGAGCCTTGTCGTGTGTTTATAAATCTGGCCGTTTGTCAGTGGAAAAAGATTAATTATGTTATTATTTGAAACGATGAATATTCTTAAGATATATAGATTTTATAAGTTCTATTTTCATAGCACATGTGCTTAGCTTAGTTTGATAATATTTATAATATTCGTGTGATATCTATTCGTCTCACTTTATTTTCGGAAATAAATATGTTTTAAAAAATTGCTTTTAAATATGAATTGAATTTATAATGCAATCATGATGAAAACATCGCTTATTTGTTTTTGAAATTGGTTTTCTCAGCTAAATCTTAACTATATAGTATTTATTATCTTTGAAGAGTTATATACATTTTTGGGATGAAAGAAGATAATAGAAAATCATATATGGAAAAAAAAAACTAAAATATACCGCAACACAAAATCACTATGTTTATCAAGGCATCAAATTTTTAACAACTTTCCCATCACAATTAGAACAATTACAGACTACTATCAATTTTTTATCTGAAGTAAAAAAAATATATACACAGACTAACTGACACATAAATTATCTCGTATATACCCCTATACACGAGTCCCACTCTCATAGAGAAGAAATAAATGTTAAATGAAATGTATATATATATATATATATTTCATTTAATATGTAGGATATATATATATTATCGGTTATTAATTCAAAAATGTATTATAATTTCTAATATTAAAATAAAAAGAAATAAAAAAATTCTGCGCGTGGGTCAGATTAGTATCAAATATTCTTTTTCCTTTTTATCTAACACATAAATGTGACGTTGGTGTTATAATGGAATGGACAACGATGAAAATTGCCACATATTATTTTAATAAATCAGTATTTTTTTTATTTCAAAACGATCGGAATTACGCGAGGAGAAAATTGGATTCGCGTAAAATGGTGACAAATATGTCAAGTTTTAAAGAAACAACACGTAACCAATTAATCAAGCTATGATTGAACAATTAATAAATTCATTTAGAAGTGTTTCTTCTTCTTTTTCTTCTTATTTTCGTTATCCATCCTTTGACCCATTATATTTATGGTTCAGTCTGCTGGGCACTCGCAAGTCTGTCTTCACATTATCCTCCCACCTACGTCTTGGTCTTAGCTTTGTCCTGCCCACTGCCACCTGTTTGCTTTCGCCTTCCTCATCGCGTTTGCTCACAGTGGAATGAAAACGGAATCGTATGACAACTTCGGAGAACTCTTTGGACATGCAAAACTAGTAGAATTACACTACAAATTGCTGCCTCATCCACACTATTCTCCAGGTTTGGCCCCATGCGATTTGTTTTTGTTTCCAAACATGAAAAAATGGCTTGACGGAAAGCGGTTCACATCAAACGGGGAAGTTATCGCCGAAACAGATGCCTGTTTTGTCGAGTTCGACGAATCATATTTTTTGGATTGCCTAAAAAAATTGGAATATCGTTGGACTGAGTGTATCGAGCTGAAGAAGACTACGCTGAGAAAAAAAAATTAATAATAAAAATGCGTTTTCTTTCCTAACACGGGTACTCACATACAGCCCTCGTATGTTCACAAGTCGATCCCGGCGAAGTTTATTTTTCTGCAGATGTATTTGTTGGCACCACTTGTACGGACCAAACAGCTCACATTCACTCGGCGACCGTGTTGAATGGATCCGTTTTGGTAACGAATGACTTCTCGTGGCATTGTTGCATTCGTCAGACGGTCGGTCTGCCTCGCCCGTGCGGGGCGCAGAGCCGTCCGCGCGGGGTGCAGGGCCGCCCGCCCGGGTTGACGTCCCGCGGGCGCGCAATCGATTCCCGCCCCCGCGTCACCCCGGACGGCGCGCTCTGAAATTTTAAGCAAAATACTACCATTTATTCAGTCGGAGTGGCGGCCTAAATAGAAGTCATTTAACGTCAACTTGAAACTCCCAGCGATACATTTTTCAGATATAAAATGAAACGATTATTCTCAATCTCGAAAATCAAACATTATGTACGTAATTTAAATTTCTGCACATGTATAAATAACTTAAAATCTTACTTCGTGCTTTTATGCTACCAATTATTATACATATAATGCATAGAGTGGTCTTTTATCATTTTGGGGTGTGGCATTTTTGTATATTTGTGGATATATTCGTCATATATAATTTTGTTTGCACTAAATCAAACATGATTTAGATTCATTAGCATGTATAGCAATCGTTTAACAAAAGTACAAAGTTTTAATATTTGTAAAAAATATGGCCTACCTAAACTTGGCACATTGCTTCGTCACGGGTGATTGTTTACAATTTTAGCAATGTCGCGGTTTGGCTCCATTTTGAGCGCCCACTTGTGAGATTCAAAAATACATGCCCGAGCGTAGTTGAATCTCTTGAAGTCATGTACTGGCCTGTTTTATACGCTATTAAGCTTTTTTTTTCCTACCACTAACTTATTATCGGTTGTAGTTAAAGTATGTATCTAATCTAACGCATTCATTTGATTTTTTACTTTTGACCATTCCACATGGGCGTAGTTTGGTTTTATATGATAAAATAATATACTTTTCAAATGAAAACCAATCAATTTATCTTTATTTATTTATTCTTTGGCAGACATTAAATATCAAGGTTTTCGAACACCAAAAATATGTATTTTGCTTCTGAAATATTGTTTTATAATAAAAATTGAGAATTCGAAAATTCTTCAGTCGTCCGTACACCTTTCTATATTTTTTAATATTTACTGTCGAAAAAATTTAGAGATGTACTTAACTCTACCGGTGGTCAACAGTTCAGTTCAGTTGATTCAACAATATTTTTCATTTCTATTTAAACTTGTTTATGCTTTGAATATATGCTACGGTGTCTCGGTCGTTTCAATTGCCTTTGATTTGTCTTTGATCGAGTTTTATATATTCGCTAGATCACATAATACAATCCTCAATTGACGTAACTGGAACATTCGCTTCGCTTGACCTCCAACACCCCGGTTACATTTGCAATCGAGCGAATTACATTTCAAAATGTTCAAAGTGGATTTTTTTTCAACATTTTAAGTTTTCTTCTTAATTAATTTAAATATATCTAGAAAATACAAAAGTGATACTTACTTTAAGATACTCTATAACTAAAGTAAACTTGTTTGTTTTTCTAAATACTCAATCGTCTCTTGCATCTCTTTACATGCGTAAGTAGGTACATAAGATTCACAATTTTGTCTATAACTAATTTTAGTTTTGTTTTAGTAACGTATTAATTTATTTTATTATTACATCTAGTTCACGAAATTGACAACTTAAGGGATTATAATTAATTATTTAACCAATTGAGATATTTGCTTATTTTCATTATGCTAGGACAGATGACAGTGTTTGTAATAAGATAGTTGGTATCCATTCGGTATTACGGTAATAATATGAAAAGTCTATTCGATTAATTATTCTAACATCTTAGTACCGACATTTAAGTGCGATACATATTCTAGTGAAACTTAGAAGCACATTGAATACTGTGAAAATTAACACGTTAAAAAGTATATGCGGAATACTTACATTCAACTTATGGAACTAATAACGAAATAGGCACATAGGAGACTTTGTATAACTAATTTGGTGTGGTTAAATGACAAACTACTATAGCCCCAAAAATCGACGAGTTTGTATTTTTTATATATATTTAAGAAAAAAAATTAATTATAAAACTAATTACAAAAAATTTTTTTTCCTAATATTTAGAAATTTAAAATGTGAAAGACGCATCACAATTACATGCGTTTGTATATTAATTGCACATAGTGCACCGAAGTACGTTACTCGTATAATTAAGATGAATTTTTATACACAGTTTCATTTTCCGTTCAACCGACATCGATAATTTATTATTGAATTAAAAAAAAAAATCTTGTGTGTATTCAGAAAAAATCTTAACACAAAGTATGTAAAAAGTATGTATAAGTATTTCAATATATCATTCTATTTTGTATAAAACGAACGGAAGGTGTCAGTGCATACAGTATTATTTCAGATATTTTGATTTAATACTAATGTATTAATTAGAATATAAAATACCGTTGTTGCTACCGGGATACGACCCTGGATCAATTTTTTTAGATAATTTGATTTTATATGTATATCTTTATATCACAGACCTACATTCTGAAAAATTGCATCTTCACAATGAGAATATGTCCTTAAAATTTTTTGATTTATCTTAAATAAAGTCAAGGTTGTAATGGATATAGATATTTGACCCTATTTTAATGACGGCAAGGTGGTGATGAATACATATAGATATTTGGTCTTGTCTTAAATAAAGGTAAGAAGCGAAGGTGGTAGATATTGCGGCGCACCAGGAGTTTATTTTGTGTTAAATGATAATATATTTAATTCGAGTGTGTCTGGGCATCTGACTCTCAACTGAAAGGTTACACCGCTCGCCTCTCTAAAAGTTTGTATATTAATTTTCTAACGCTCTTTCGCCCCGGAGCAAATTTGTCCGTTAACAAATGCTACTCCACTGTGGCGCGCGGGGGTTGAGGCCTTGGCTTATCGCCTATCCCCTTTCGTCTTTGTCTCTGGTCGAGTGCTGTCGACTTTTGAACTTCGAACCTGTTTCTTGCCGCCTTTATGGTGTTATGACCCTACCCCGACTCTGCGCGCGGTGTTTTCTCGGAAATAATCCAAACCTCAGACCGTGCAAAGCTTTATCTTTGGATCGATGTCATGAAGTGTCCTTTAAGCATTAATTTTAAAATGTATTTCAGCGTTAAATTTGATGAAGTGTGCGTAACAATTTTGCTTAAATTACTCAATCATTTAAGCAACATTATTACCCTAGCTTTGTGTAACAGCCTTACTGAGTTTATGTAATATAGGATAATACTTACGGATATTTTGTTAGAGATACCTACTATTTATTTTTGTTTAAACTAATTAAGAATTAGGAAATTTGTCCGCTCTTTTTACATTGTTAGCGTTGTTTTACATTGCCTATTTCATCAATTCGCCCCATGGTAGCACCTTCTGAAAGGTAGTAATCCTGCTCCTCACATTCTACGGTTTGGTTTTATCAGCAGACTAAAGGCAGATAAGCTGCAGAGATTTGAAAGGCAGTGGCTTCCTTTAACCCGACTTAAGCTGATTTTTGGGGACTTTATATTTAGGGTTTTTGCCGTGAAAGGTTTTTTTAAATTAAACAGCTTTGATTTTTTATAAGTTTTTTTTTTTAGATTTATCATTACGAATAGACAATAATCGATGCCGTATTTTTTAATAAATTTTCAAGTCTTAAATATAGATATAATATGTGATTTTATCTATTTAAAACAAAACGTTTCCTCAATCACGACACTCCTGGTACGGCCATACATAGGACGCTACAAAAATTATGACTTGTGTACTTAATGCAGTTAATGCTTAATACGTTATTTTGTAAGATTTTCTTCCTATTTATTCATGTGAAATATATATTATACATAGGTGTGTATAATATTTAGAAACGGAAGACATCCGCGAAAGTCTTGACACGACCAGGTAAACCGGATACTGGAGGATGATCCTGTTAGAAGTCTCGATAATAGGCGAGTCTGTATGAGAAGATGTATAAATATGGACGTTTTCACATGTTGCTTTATGTACGCACATTCCAAATTAGAGGTAACGTTTTAACATAAATCTTCGTGCCTGCGATGATTCACTCCGCTCCCACTTCCTGATTTAACAGCAGCCTACATTCCGCACTATATATATATAGTAATCATTGTAAACTATAATATAATAAATTGAGTGTCATCATGTAGCTATCGATAATTTAATTCTGCTAATGCCCGTCTTTAATACCTATTTACTTCCACGATCAGATCCAAAGGAAACTAGGAGCAAAGCCTTAGGATACTTTTCAGTACCAAAATTTAATAACAAATTCGTTAAACGAACTTTCTTATTATGTGCTCCGCGAATATTTAACAAATTACCACTAGACCTCAAAGGGTCTAAAGTGATTAACGACTTCAAACCAAAAATAACAAAGCGGTTGCTTGATGTGGGTAGAAAGCAAAATGAATCTAATTTGTCATTTGTGTTAACCTAACTTCCCACACATTTTTGTCTCCAACTATTGTATATTACAGACAATAATATTTTTATAACTTTTTTCAATAATATTATATAACTTCAGATTGTACTTTTTTCACATAACTTTTTATGATTTAACATTATACTTACCTACCTCTGAACAATTACAACTTTTTAAAACAGTACAGGTAATTGCTTTAGAACAGACCACGTCTAGTAATGTAATTACCTTTATTTTTTCATATGTACTATTTACGCTACAAAAAAAAAAATAAGAATAAAAATAAATCTCTTCCTCATACTAAATCACGAAAAATATCGCGATATATATTAATACGAATGATAAGCTGACTTGGAGTCGACTCACCATTTACGTCTGATCCTTCTGATCTTATCTCTCACAACACGTATATCATACCTCCCTTTAGAAATTGAGAAATACAGTTAAACCCTTCTGTGTAAATTTCATTATTTCATGTTATATTATTAATATTTTTAATGCATTCTTATTATCTTGTATATTATATATGAATTTCCAAACATATTCTGTTAATTTTATTTTATTTTCTGATGGCTTCAACCTAGGATGCCATTCAATTATTATTCATTTTATGTGCAATATAATTATTTTTTTGTTGTTCTTAGCAGTCTTTTAACTTTTTATTTTACAAACCTTTAAATGTATAATGATTTGGTATGAAGGTTTTTCACGTATGTAAGTATCCGTCCAATTAGGTTGGGTTACCTTCGAAACCATCCCTTTGTGTGCGGCTGAAATCTTCGAGTGAACCTTTCGTTCTGAAATTCTGAAAAAACGAAGACATTGTGGTTACGAACATTGTTATTTCTGAAATTGAATTGGACTGTTCCAGTGAAGAGCTTTCATATCTCGAATTACGTTATTTTCTCATGATATAAAATTTGTTATTATTTTATTTGTGGGCATAATACTATATATATTAATTCATTTTTCTATGTTCAATGTTTTAATTCGTCATAATTTGTGTTATAGTTTGTCTGAAAATAATCGGCGATATTCATATTTACATCATATCGACAGTTATGCGCGCAGACCATGAAATGAAGACATTAAATAAAATGTACAAATAGGGGAGGTGTTTGGAACATTAGTTGAGAGACGAGGGGCATTCTACACATATTCTTTGTGGAAACATAAATCCGATAGTTTATGACACATTTATGCAAGTGTAAAAGTATTTACTCTTCGCAAATTAAATATTTGTGTAAATAAGACGTATTTTTTACGTGAATGCATATTATATTGTCAGCGTTTAAATTTTCGTTCCAATCGAGTCGTATATTTCAAAAAAGTCGCGGTGCTATTTGATTGCGTAAGTGGTACCAAAGTGATCACGTGCGTAAAACCAAATTGAAAATATTGTAAGAAGGAATTTGTGTTAGTTCGTATTTGGTAGTCTGTGTATATACACTTTTTTTGGCCCAATTAGCTAATTTATTTAATATAGTTTAACGTAAATATTTACACGATCTTTTCGTTGTAAATGATCTTACTTATTTTATAAATCAGCTGTGTTTTTAGTCTAAACAAATGAATAAATATTAATCACGTTTCTTAGTCTTCTTGATTAATTGTGTGGTTTCAGTTTATACTATATAATTTAATATAGACCGACTCATAATTCGTTAAAATCCATGGGATTCATTTAAAATCCCTTCTCGGTAAAAAGCTTTCTAGGGTTATCTGAATTATTAATTAGATGGTATCATTTCCAGAGGGTTAAGAAGGATGATTGCTGAGAAAGGAATATTGTAAATATTTTTTAAGTTAAGTAAATTTTATAAAAATGTTCGAAAAAAACTCGACGGTAGGGCTCTTCCCCAAATTAATTATTCATTCTTTCATTTTTAAACCCGTTCTGACGTGTCACTTTAGAGGGGCCTCAGATATTGTAATAATACTTTTCTGCTGACTCTTTTCAGAATTGAAGTGCGCTCGGCTATCGTGTCAGGCCGCCAAATCCTTCAGACATTAATTGTAAAATTAAATGTATTTGTATTGTAAGCCCCCAGACGTTTGAATCAAGGCAACCGTGTATGTTATTAGTTTCATCCATCAACATACGTCCTGTCCATAGGCCGGTTGGTTAATTAATAATATATTTTTACTATAGTAAAAAATATTGCGAGTACGGATTGTTCGATGGTTCGTAAAAAATACATGTTTTAGTAAACTAATTTTACCCTCCAATATCAGATGCTATGAACCGTAAATCGTTAATCAAAAATGCTGTTTCAAAAGTCATCTGTCACATTGATACTTTGAAAGTTGCAGTATACAACAATGAATCATTCAGTATTCCGCTATTTTAATAATATGATTTCGTCCGATGATGATCTCGCTGTTGAATTTATATTAGCACACATACCGAAGATTTTTCGTTAGCAAAGTGACAGATTTCGAACGCAGGGATGAATAAAGCCATTGTCAAAGCATAAGATTGTATGTATCGCAAATGGTGAATATTTAATATTAATCAAATTTGACAATATTCTCAGTTATTTTACGATTATTCGCCTTGCCTATAGTATGAACTTTACGTTCGAACAAAGTTCGTAAAAGTTACAATTGTGTATATTTACTTTGTATACAATAGTATATTTACTATGTATACAATAGTATATTTACTATGTATACAATAGTATATTTACTATGTATACAGTATATTTACCGACCCTAAGAATCGAGGACTAGTATTATATTACATATGGAACTGGCATCTTTTTTTGGTTAAACCAAGAGTGTGAGATTTATATCCGCCGCCCACAAGCACGATTATAGCGTCACTTTTGGGGCAATGCTTTGACAATAGCGTAGCAATAAACTGCCTTTCCTCAAGAAACAATCTGCAAATAAACGCGTCCTAACCTAAAAAAGACCTAATATGTATATATCAGAACCTTAATGTTTTCAATAATGCATTGCGTGAGGCATTTGGTATGAGTCCATGTTAATATTCGACACAATTGATTATTTTAACATTCTCCACCCTCTATTTACATATTACATCAATTCGAATAAAAGTGAATGGCCTCAGATTTAGGGTTGCGTTGTTAATTACTTTTAGCCGAACCGAGAGATGCTCTGCCGGTAGATTAATGATATTTACGTAAATCAGTTCCACTTGCCAAAAGACAAATCTGTTTCAATTTGGTGAAGGGAAAATGACGTTAAATTTATGGGCAATGCCCTCGTTCTAAAGTTCAAATTTAAAGCCATCTAAATACTGGACAGCCTATCGCCGTATCGACGATGAGCGAGTGTAGATCAAATTTATAAAACATTTATTTATTTATTTGAGTTTTTGATTGATTGAATCAAATTTAACAAACCATACTCAGATCCCAAGCAGCATCGGTGCCTTTAAGCCCATTATTGAACTGTTTTTGTTTTTAACAATGTAGAAAATAGAACCCGACGAAATCGTGTTGTTACCGGGTTCTTAAAATATTGACTTACAAAAGTATTGTTTTATGGTTTTGTTTTGAAAATGTATATATTATTTCTTCTTAGTATCGTATTGTGTTGTATTGTATTTGTGTTTATTGCGTATGCTTCAAAAAAATAAAAAAATTTCACATTATTTTATTTATGTGAAAATGTGATAGAAAGCCCTTCGTGTGAATTGCGTACGAGTAGCTTGTTGGTCTTGTGGTCAAGACGCTGGCCTAGTGATCTAGAAATCGGGGTTTCGCGTCTTATTCCAGGAGACCAGCAAGTTAGTCCTATTTTCATAGTACAAGCGTTTAGCTTAGAATATTGATGTTACATGTATTCCGTGTACGCCTCTCTATTTAAAAATATATATATATTAATTTGGTTTGTGATTTTGATAAATGAAATCCATTACTAAATACGTAAATATAATTATTTAACACAAACTAACATCGAGCTAACCGAGAGCCCTTGAGAAATCTCACCGCGCAGTATATTATATTTTTATGCTAAGGATTTATATGTTGCAAAGGGTAAAGTCATCCACTTAAACTCTGCCTGTACTTGTAGGTACATGACGCGTCTCGCCCGCCGCCGAGCGTATTACCGCCAGCGCTTGCAAATGAGTGCAGTATTTACAAGCTTCAAGTTCGCACCTCGCTCCGGAAACGGGAAGGCGTATTGATATTCCGGGCAGCGGAGCGGAAACTGGCCGCGTCGATACAGGCAGCGAAGACAAATTATAAATTGCACTTTCAAAATATAAATTGGATAAATTCCTGGGGGCCCTCCCCCCGGAGCTTCTGGAACTTTCGCGTCATCCTTTTCAAGTCACCCCAGTTCCCGTTATCTTTTGTATTCGTATCTGAGCGCTCGAGTTTATTTTGAAAGCGCCCCGCCCCTCCCGCCGCGCCATAACGACAAATGCGGCACGCTTTTTTTAACAAGTGAACATTGCGAGCTTTTTTATCCACTTTGCAACTCTTATCCGAGCTGCCACACTTTTATATTTATTGAAATATACTAATTTAGATTTTTTACCACTTACCGAATTCGTATTTATTCCAGATAATTATTTCCCATATCCTATCTTGCAAACAGTTATTAAATCGAACTGCGTGTGTTTGCTAATTAATATAATGAATTGAACTTCCATGACTTTAGTGTTTACACTTTATATACACTACATACACACTTTGTATTTGAAATAAATACCAACTGCGATGTAAAATCTGTTTGAAACAGAAATAAACATCGACATCACTTTTGGCTATTAGATAAGATACCAGATGTAATTTGTGTGAAATAAATTACATATTATTATTCAGAATTGTGTTATTGTCATTGCATGTAAATAATAAATGTTTTATTAATCTGAATATAGTATTTCTGAATCACAAGATGCGGGTGCTATTATTCATCCCCCGACTATATAAAATACGTATTCTTTGTTATAGAACCTAATGCGAGCGCGAGGGATTTATAGGCAGTGATCCAAGCCAAAATAATATAGTGCAATATCAACATCTTTAAATTATCAATGATACTTTATCTTGTAGATAGTTATTAAGAACATTTCGTATTTAGAAACGTCCCCTAAATTATTTACACAGAAAACTGTACATTGTTTATTGAACATAAAAATGAAAAGAATTTAATATTTTGTAAGCTTTACCTACTTTTAAAAACATATTATTTTTATTATATTTTAGTACCATTTTCGAGATGTTTTTTTAGTGTTGTTTTCTGAGATACTGTTTTTGTAATATTCCCAAACTCACTCTACTCGAGTTCTCGGGGGCTGGCTCATTGAGAGGCACTTATTTTAATATAGACTACTTTCGTCATGTTTCCGCTCCTGGAATGCTCTTTTATTTAGTTTTACGATTATTCCCCGCGAGACCCCTCCTCCCGGGTCGCCCGCCACCTTTTCGCGCGACTACCGGGTCTTCAATATGTATCTCACGGTTTGATTTCTCAATCAATTCGACAATGTTGGGAAATGCTAAGTACGTACGTGTAGAAATAGACTTCATCATTCAAATCATTCTTATATTTATATTGCAAATACTTTTTTTGTTACATTTTTTGATATCGTCTTTCATTTTAAAAATGTAAGTCTGGAACTTTTCCTAGTTTGACAGCTACCTAGCCAGATGCGAACCAACCGAGAAAAATTTGTAGTATAAATGTATATTATATTACATTATTTTTCCTCAAATAATAAATATCATAGTTTATGGAAGCTGCTTTAACATCGTAAGCGTAAATAATTTTAGTACATTAACTATATAAAATACATTTTAATGCATATTAATTAATCAAGAATAGTCTTAATGCTTTCATCAAAACTATTTGAAAAACCCTTTTATAAAAAGTATATGCAATTGTTAATTGTCTAGTGGTTACGATAATCGCCTAGTGATCTAGTGGTCGGGAGTTCGAGCCTCGTTTCATGAGGCCATCAAATTAGTCCTATTTTCATAGCACAAGCATTTAGCTTAGTTTGAAAAAACTAAACATATTCATGTAACAGGTATTCTGTGTAAGTATCTCATTTATTTTTACAAATAATTCAAAACGAGTATGTATATATTTTTTTCTTATTAAAATTTTTTGTAAAGTTGATTATATACAATCTACAGGTTGTGCACGATACACGTTTCTGTTTCTTTCCTATTTTTCTAGTTTCATGCTGATTAGTTTTTCTTCTAATCTCATAATTATGTTGAAATTTCATTTTATCCCAATTGTTTTTTTTTTAATGTAATAACGTTAAATTAAATACATATTAATAATAATAAAAAATTGTGGGCTTAATCTTAACAAATAAAATGACATTTGCACAACCATATGCAATCGATTTATCCATCAAAAAATGGAAAAAATCCATTCATCAGAATCATCATATCGAACACGTGATCTTTGGCACTATTCAGCCAACGCAACCAGATCACTCTCTCGATTGTTCCACGTCAGGCTGTGGGTCGGGTGAGAGCTTTCGCCCACGCAATCATTAATCCAAAGTAAAAAAAAATGTTTATTGGTATAATAATTAAAAGAATGGATGTTTTATGAATCAGTCATTCGATAGGTAATCCGGCAGTTCGCGGAACGGTTGGCACTCTCTGCTCTCAGCTTTCTCAGCTCTCTTGTTTCCCTGGCCAGGTTTTAATTTAAGTGAGCTCTCCTCGCTCGTTACTGAACTTCCTGCTCCCCTTACCCCACCCCTCGGGCATTGTCTGGTCTGGGTGGAAAAACTCCGTTCAGTCCTCTGGAACACTCCGCACTAAGCAAATATTTATATCTTCAATACCTACCTCTGGTCTTGTGCTAATTTTATGTTTTTTTTTTTGTCTTTTTGATATTACGTACTTCTGACTCGGAGGACTTAAGTCGGCGTCCATCGGGAGCGCAGCTGGGTCGAGTTGTGCGAGGAAGCACCGTTTGAAAACTCATTTAAAACAAATAATATTATTTAAAAATTAAAACACATTTAAAAAAAACTTTAATCTTAATTTTCTCGTCTTTTATATGACAAGTTTTTTTTAAAATTATATAACTTAACATTAATAGCCCGAGATGAATGAAATAATTAAAAAAAAACATTAAATCGACGAAATAATCTGAATCAAAGTGACTGTTATGGCCACTTTAATATATGGTAACCGAATATGGATCCTTACGATGAGGGTGAGATCTTAGGGGAGTAGCAGGAGTAACGTTATTGCACCGAATGACGAGTACTGACACAAGGGAGATCCTCGGCAGGAAGCTCCTACTTCTACATATAGAAGGATTTCAATTGAGGTGGCTTGGACACGTGAGTGCTAGAGGAATGACAACCAAAACGCATCTTCTTGACATCTCTGGTGGGAAGGTGGCTCAGGGTGGGGGGGGGGGTCGACCCAGACTAAGCTGGGATAAACAGCAATAAAGGCTGAATGAAGACAGATTGAGTCCGAAGCGGCGCAAGGCAGGGGAAGACGGAAGCGCCTTGTCGAGACTTTGGGCCCCCGACCCTCCTATGATAAGGGAACGAAAATGATGATGATAATAATGGATATTATCGTTGAAATTCAGGTTATATCGTATAATATTGTTAGATAGATAGAAATATGAAATTATGGAATAATAATAAATAGAAAGGGGTCGTGACTACGCCAGGAAGTGCACGATAAAACATTCAATATTCAATATCCTAGCGCTATCGGGAACGATTACTGTGTGAAATGAAGCACCGGTTACGGTCAAAATTAAATAGTTTCTCTTTTTATATGCTCAATATAAACGCATTGGCCAATTATTTATTTTCGCATTTGAACATAATATTATGTATCTTGCTGGCCAAAGTTGAATCTAATTGAATTAATTCTGATCTCGGTTTCATTTCGTCTCTAGTTGATTTCTGCTATTATTAGACTTTAATTTTACTTGTTCTTTTTTCTACAATCTGTGATGTGAAAAAGAAGGTTAATAAACTATTAAATTGTTTTTTTCCTCGAAATAATGCTATATGCACTTCTAAATGTTTGCCTATTAAGTTGTCATCAAGTTTTTTGTAAATATCCTAAAATATAATATTGTTTAAACCAATATTATATTTTAATATGTTTAAAACAAAAGTAAAACACCTAATTATCTTATATTATATATTTCACAATCTTATTTTTGACCTTGAAATATAGTATTCGCCATGAAAAACAAACACGGTTGGATCTCCCTCAGGGAAGAAATATCTCTAAAGTATTTTGTGATTTTGATAGGGATTCGCGGCCTTGGTTCAATGAATAATTTTAAGACATTCTTTAAGTATTTATGTATTTCCTATTGTTTGTATTCATTTCAGTAATCTGATTGATCACTCATTTTTTATATGCTGCGGCCACCTGTCTCAGAGAACTTCCTCGAGCAGCGTATCCTTGTATTAACAATTAATTCAATCAACAAATCGGAATGGCTTGGGAGAAGTCATTAGGGCTCAGTGCGTACAACCCTTTGAGAATCAAAGTGAAAATAAAAGGTTTTTCATTAGGAATAATATTATTTTAAAATGTCATAGCAACCGTAGTTTTTATTTTATTTTGTATTCATTTTAGTACTCTGACAATCCACCATAATCAAGTATACTCTTGCACAACGTTTGGAAACTGTCCAAAAATAAAAAAAAAGCGTTCATTAGCGAATCTTTTCGGATGAAGCACATTTTTGGTTACATGACTTTGTTAATAAGCGTAACTGTCATTTTTTGGTATGAAAGTAGTTCACAGAAGATATAAGAGAAGCCTTTGCATCCATCCACAAAAAACCACTCTATGATGTGGTTTTTGGCATGGTGATACCATCGGACCATAGTTTTTTTCAAAATGACGCTGGAAATACAGTTACAGTGAATGCTGAGCGACATCAATCGGTGTTAACAGAATTTTTGTGGCCAAAACTGGATGAATTTAATTTGAATGACATGTGGTTCTAATTTATGGTTCATATTTCTAATGTCACTATCAACTTATTGCAAGAAAAGTTTGATGAATAATGTGTTTTAAATGTTAAATAGTCTCCAAGAAGTTGTAATTTATCTCCTTTGGATTACTTTTTGTGGGATTATTTGAAATCAATGATTTAATCAAACAAACCAAAAATACTTATTTTATCTTCTTTTAAATAGACAATCCACCCTTCAAGAGTGATTTGTCACAAACACTTTAATTTAAAAGATTTAAAATTAAATATCAAACGCTGCATTCACAACATTAGGCATAATTTATATGTTAAAGTCATCTAAAATTAGTTTTAACGAATTCACTCCTATAAGACGTTTTATTTAAAACATAATATATATTTTTTAAATTCTAATTAAATGTATTAATTAGAAAGATATACATATATAATCAATCGGAATATATATTGATGTGGGGGAATGGAAAAATATATAAACTGGGGAAGATGCATTATCCAACTATGCAAATTTTCGAACCCGTATGTTACATTTTTCAAATTAATACATCTACCATTCCATTATTTGAAAGTCATCTACTTCGTTTTATATCTTTCTAATTAACACATTTAATTAGTATTTAAAAAAAATATCACACACCTATGTTCTGAATAATACAACTTCATTATTAGGAGAACACATTCTTATTGTTAAGTTGTAATTATTCAGAACATAGGTCTATGATATTTTAAATATGAATTGAATATATTAATTCGAAATGCTTTAATGCACCTTAATATAATAATGCACCTTCCCCGGTTAGAAAAGAGATCCAGGTTCGAATCCCGGTGGCGCAACAACAATATTTTTCGATAAAATTAATTTTATATCTATATCTTTCTAATTAATATATTTAATTCATATTTAAAATACAACTTCACAATAAAAATGTGTTTTCCTTAATAACATAATATAATTGTGTGTGCTAGAAAATAAATTAAAATTTTTGGTCGTATCTTAAACTATTTTTGTTTTATTTCATTTTTAAATCACATCGTTCTTATTGAAAAACCTTTTATAAGGCGTTATGGCTATTCACTTACTTAAAATTACGCCGCCTGTGTTTGTTATGTGCGTCACCTTCACTGTTCACTGTATCTCCCGAAATAACAAATGCCATTCTGTTTTTCTCATATAAAAAGTCTGCACGGCATAACTAAAATCTTACCGCATATATTGGTAATTAATGGGGTTTTTTTTGCACACATCTGCTGTTAAATAAGCATACAGTCTTTGTGGTCAAAATAGAAGTACCAATCTTAATCTATTTTTATATAACAAGGTATCGATAGTTTGTTACTACAGAATTAAATTGTATTTTTATACTACAAGCGTACGAAAAAGTAAAAATATGCATACACGCTCACTCCTCATTTTTTTCAAATTTGTTTTATTCGCATTTATATATATTATGACTGCTTTTTAGAATTTTAGAATGAATTATCTATTTTTCAAATTTTGAACGCAACTTAAATCCTCAGGTCTGGGGGTAGATCTGCTATCAATTAATTAATTTTCTCCACTGAAATTACTCGCGACCAATTTGAGGATGGATCATTTTTAAGTTCATGAAAATGTTGGCACGTTTTATTAATCTTAACTTTTACGTTAACGTCAAAAGTTTTGACTGGCATATTTTTAATTGCTCTCTTGTATACCTAAACGGAGAAAACTTTCTAGCGTCTATTCAAAATTCCTTTTAAAATTATTTGGAAAATAAATGTCGTCAAGTGCGTCTAAACGTCTGCAACATTATTTCATCGTTTATTTGAATGATAAACCTTATTTTTTAATAATATGTGAGATTTTGTTAATTGGATGTACGCTCCGCATACTCAAATTCAATTTATTAAAACTTAAGCAATTAAATAATTCTTCTCGCTAAAGCTACGCAGATTTCAAACTTATTATTGTGCTTCAGTTTACCTCATTATTCCTTTATTCCGTGCCTTTCAAAATATATATTAACTTATTTTTATGAGATATTTTCCATCCGATAATTAAATAATAATTTTCGTGCATCTGTTGTGTTTGTGATCGATAGTATACATATATTATATTTCCATCTTTAAATTGATGTTGATACCTGTTACATTTACGGCTTATTTTTTAAACAAATGTAATTCTATTTTATATACGAGTATGTATAAATATATTTAAATAAAGATTTGTGCAACAAAACAAATCGCATAATATTTAAATATTTTTTAATTAAACCAAAATGCTTGTGTTATGTATATGTTATAAAATAAGTAATATTTGTGACCGCTAAAGACCACTCAACTACATAGCCTGATTAAGCTTCACACGGAGACTGAATTTATACGAACAGTAATAATTTTAACCCAGTCAATTTTTATAACGTCACTAGTAGTCGAAATGAAAATTTGAGTAGATTACTCTTAAATCCAGTGATGTACATTTCTTATTCCAATCGAAGTATATTTCATACTGCAGCCATACTGCCGTAATGAAATATTGCGTAATATTTGCGAGTAACATCGATCGATTCTCAGCTGGTGCACTTGCAAACCTTCACACTATCTTTCGTTGGTATTGTCATATATTTAAAGACATATAGAAAGATTCACCCTGTGTTTTAAAAATAAGCAGATTTACCTATATGCCTCGTATTGGACTCTTTTTATATAAATAAACACAATTAAGTAATCTTCCAAAATAATAGATGTATGATGAGATTATAAGTTAAACAAACTGCTGCTTTGATAATTATAAACTCAACCTAATTCGATAACTACAAAAAATAACATATTTTTTATTATTTCTAATCGTAAACGTAGAAACTTCTTTGAATCACGTGCATTAGTTTTAGATTTAAAAAATCGAATCCCACAAATTTGGAAATTAGATAATAAATAATATATTATATACCAAATAAATCAGATTCCACTGAAGTACAGCGATGAGAGATTCGCTTAGTAATTACTGACAATGTGGTCAGGAATTCAATTCTTTCCTGGGAGACCACCAAGTTCATCTTGTTGTTCATAGCACGAGCATAAAAAAGAATATTGATGTGAGATGTGTTATATTATATAAATAAATTATTGATTTTTACGATTATATATATTCTTAAGATTGAGAAAATCAAAACCTCGTTTGTCAATGGAAGGATCTGCGTGCCAATTGGTATTTACCCAACAATTTTTATATATTTGTGGATACTCATTGAGAACGAATATGAAATTTGTAAAATGTTTATCTTTTTTCCCCAAATTTAAGTAATATTGGAATTTTCAATATTAAAATAATCAATAAACGAAATTTTGAGAGTGTCCTCATTCGTATCGTTCACAATCACGTAGGATATAAAATTTATGAATATACCTAATAATATAAATGAAAATAAATACACATTCATTGCTGTGTGAGATTATTACGATTGCAATTGGAGAAAATATGAAGAGATTTGTTAATATTTTTATGTTTTGTTTACTTTGGAAACTAATTTAAATAGTAAAATCGACTTTTCATTTTATTCAGTTTTATACAGTATTATGTTTGTAATGATAGATATACTGCCACCACTATTCTTAATATTCTTCGCCATTGTCTCATAAAGTTCTTTAAAAAATACAACAATCTTTCTTGATATGTGAGAAATTTTTGTGTCCATTTATTCTCACCGTTAATATTTCCCTGCTTTTTCTTAACTGAAAATTGCAACTTTTTAAACCGATGAACTTCCGAAAACTAGGTGCATTATAGATTAAATAATAAATAGATTGATGATGCGAGAACGAAGATGAAATCCATATTTAATTGGTTGTTTACTAAGTTTGTTTTCGTCACTGGTCGATTACAATCAGAACGAAGTAGTTAAAAATCTATGGCGTAATTCTGCATGTTTTTTGTTATTACATTTTTTTTTAAAGTTATATAAAATAACATATAATGTTTCACAAACTCAAGCTGGATATTGGCAGCTAATTTACTTATATATGAATATATTATTCCAATTATTGGTATGTTCAAGTTTTGAATTTTCTAGATATTTTAGTTAATTAAGAATTATATTTAATCAAATTCGTTTATAGAAGTGTATGTAAAATATAACATGTTGAATGAAAATTATTAATAAAAATATTTATTTATTTTATACGTTCGATCTAAAACTTGTTAACAAATAAT
Organism: Eubasilissa splendida; assembly: GCA_031772225.1. Taxonomy (NCBI): domain Eukaryota; kingdom Metazoa; phylum Arthropoda; class Insecta; order Trichoptera; family Phryganeidae; genus Eubasilissa; species Eubasilissa splendida. The sequence goes on along the minus strand of CM062846.1, from coordinate 20,006,145 downwards.
GATACCAAATTATTCATTATTATTCGTCGTCTTGTATTTTGATATAATTTTGTATAAAATTGGATAATACTACTACGGTCAAGCATACAATAAATAAATGTATAAATTCTTTATGAATTATTTTAAGTCACTACTTATTTTTATGAGAAAATTGATTTTGCAAGGAATCATGAATGCTAACATAAATTCTGCATTCAAACTGTTTCCAGTTGTAAAATTTTCCATTTTCTACCCTACGCGCGCTCTTTATTAAAGTATCATCGCGTGACCTGCGCCCTATGAAACTTGCTCGGTTGTAACATATATATGCAGAACGATTCCCGCCTCGGCTGAAGGCACCGCTGGTGTAGTGGTATCATGCAAGATTCCCATTCTTGCGAGCCGGGTTCGATTCCCGGGCGGTGCACTGTGCCTTTTTTTTTTTTTCATAAGAGTTATGTACGTATTCATATTAAATCGTTTTACGTTATTTCCTTCACAATTATATATGGTTAACATAACGTGAATGTAATATTTATATATTTTTTAGTGAAATTTTAATCGTGTGCATATTAGAAAAGAAAATTGTCTAATGTTGTATCTGTATGTATTATACATTTATTTTTAAAAAATGTATTGTGATATTATTTTATTTTTTATTGTTTGTATCTCGACAATATCTACTTTACCATCTTCCAAAGTACCCTCACTCCCCCTAAATTTTGTCAGTAATCCACCCGTAACCGTCGCCAAATCTGAAAAACCTTTCTGGATGCTTTTGCTTTCATTATTCTTAAAACAGCGTTCAGTGCGAAGGCTCGCGTGTATTTTTTCTGAATCTGTTTTTACCTCAAAAATAATTCCTTATAAAAATATTTTACCCGGCAAAGAAAATTTCAATGGAGCACATTTTAAATTAAGCCATTTAGATAAATATTACCTGCACTTAATACTATACTATAAACAAAATGATTTCAGATTGGTAGTCAATTTAACTTGAGCAATTTTCATTATTTTTATGTTTATTTGTTATACTGTTAGACTTACTGTGTTCTTACTGTGCCTTATCCTGCGACCTGTTTTATGGTTCGAATAACATCTCTGTTGTTGATGATGCAAAGTAAAAAGTTCCCGCAGACAATATTACGAGCACATCAGCCCAGCAAAGCGTTCAAAATATAGTCAAATACCTTGGCCGTATATTCAATGAAAATGGGCAAGGCGATGATCACAGTTAAGAGTTCGTGCGAATATGCTGTCACGGCGTTTCTACCGATGCAGTAAGGAGGTGAAGAGGATCGTTCTTCACCAGCATGTATAGCTGCGAACTCTGGTCGAAATACAGGCAGGTAACGTGCAACCGTCTCCGAATATTCAGTACAACAACTCGTACAGATTACTGTTCGGGTTGGCGCGTTATTGTAGCGCATCTACAATGTTTGCCGAAGGCCGTGTACACGGATTCATTCCGCTTCTGAGTCATCGAGTTGCGGACATGATGCTGCGGCTGGAGCTCAGCATCAACTATCTAGTGCAAGCGGCGCTCTCATGGAAAGCTGGCTCCCTGACCAGAGAATAGCCGTGACTGAAATTTAGTATTTATATTTTGTTTATATGTATGAACTTTTTTCTTTTTTTTTTCTTTTCTTTTCATAACATAAATATTATTTTGTTACTTAAATGTATTTATGGCAAATCGGGGCTTCATTAAAAAAACCGATTACGTTGAAATAAACGCATTATTATTATTATTATTATTAAAGCATCTCCATCGTCTCGCGGCCCTTCGTACGTTCACTCGCCGACCGCGCACTTACCCAGTTGGGGAGCTTCGATGCTTTCTTGCGTTTCTTTTTTTTTGTTAGTTGGCTATGACGTAACTTCACCGCTCATTTCGTCGCCGTCCTACCCTGACCGCGGAGCGAGGAGATCAAGAGCTCGCCTAGACATACTTAGCAGAATTAAATTGGTACAAATGGGATCAAGCGGATAGCGACAGGGGGGGTCGAGTGTAACAAAGCCTTTTTGCTTGCACTACTTTGCATTCCTGAAGCCGCCTCCTACCTTGGTGGCGCATGCCACCCCGTGTATTAGTATGAGTATTCATGAATCACTCGGGATGCCGTACGCCTGAGTGATCTACATATTTCGGTTTCTATAATCACTTATTTATTCTCGTAAACAGTTTTATTTGAATATTGAGTATGATATTCTGGAATTTATTTTTTATAAAAATTGCAAATTTAAAGAATAATTTACATATATTATGTTCAAAATTGTAAAGAAAAAAATACGAAATACAACAATATACCATTTTTTTAATTAAAATAAATCGCTTGTATATTATAAAGTTGAATTTACTTGTTAATCTGGGACAACAATTGAATCCTGAATTATGCAAACATTTGTTTCTATAAGTTCAAGGAATTCTTGATTTTTGTCTGTAAATAATTAAATAACATAATCGGATAATGCACGTTCCCCAGATTGGAAGAGATCCATGTTCGAATCCCGGTAACAACAACAATATTTTTCGATAAAATTGATTTTATATGTATATCTTTCTAATTAATACATTTTATTTGTATTTAAAATATCACATACCTATGTTCTGAACCAGTGATTCCCAAAGTGGTCTATATCGACCCCCAGGGGTCTATGATAACCTGCAAGGGGTCTACGTCAGCGAAAAAAAAATTTGGGGGTCCACGATAGTGGATCTCAACATACACTGATAGTACCTATTTACTTACATTATAATCTTATAATATAAAAACATATACATTATTTATAAAAGTACCTATGAAGTAAAAATTTTATTATATATGTTTATAAAATTGTGTAAGTTGTAGGATGTAGGCATTCGCTTTGTAGTTTAAGTTTTTAACACTAAACTTCACTACAATTAGAAATTTACAAAAAATCAATATCAGGTAAGTAGTGGGTCTACCAAAAACCGAAAAACATGGCAAGGGGTCTACGACACAAAAAAGTTTGGAAACCTCTGTTCTGAACAATTACAACTTCACAATAAGAATGTGTTCTCCTTAATAATTAAATTCGTTTTTTTACATTAAATTTCTTGTGAATTATAAATGAAAGTTTAAATTATTATCTATTTAAAGCATTCTTATAATGGACGTAATGAAATTCCTAATTGATTTGGTGATCTTATAAATAAATTCGGATTTATTTTCCATTGATACTGTTATAAATGTGGGCACACGTTACCCGAATGGTGACAGTAGAATCTTACGGTTTACATAAAGAGTCTCATTATAGCCAACATTTTGCTTCGTGTTCATGGGATATGATTTTTCATGAACTGTACACCTAAATAAAACACGGGGTGTGGTGGCAGCTTCTCAGATATCGATATTCGAAATTCAATTGAAGACCCTCATCGAATGAATATCTATTCATATTTTCAATATGAAAATAAACATGTACAATTTATATCTGTTATATTTTATTTTCCAAATTGCAAGTCTTCCGCTATAATATTTTCTGTATTCATTCATTCATTTAACGTACATCAAATAATGACATATCTATGAAAAGAAGACAGAATTTATAATTATATAATTATCTCATTATACTATGTAATTTGAATTAGTAGTTTTTTTTTCATATATCAAAAAATTATTATATCAACATGCCGTTGAGTTGAGGTTATTTTTTTCTTGTAAGGAACGCTGCCTTAAATTATATATATTACAAATTTTACCTTTATTACCATGGCGTGTTACTTATATTTATTTCTTAACAGTTTATTTGTTGATTGCTTTTTAAAATGGAATAATAATGTATCAATAATCAAAGAAATGCTACTGATTAAAAGTTGTCGAAAATGTAATCGATGATATAGTTAAATACTCGTAGTAACGTATATCCCCGGATAGGAAATGTTCCGGGTTCGTATCCCGATAGCTACCCAATTATTTTTTCGATAAATATATTATTTCTGTGTGAACTTGCAATTTCGCAACAAACATTCGTTTTCATTTTTAAAATATATATATATATATACATATACTCTTCCATTCCTATCTGAGATTTGTATACCCATACTGTAGATATTACGATTTTAGAACTTGTGCAGTGATTCCGGCCCCTCTTGGGGCGGTATCTAGAAAATTAATTGTTCACGTCATGGTTGGACTCTGCGTATCCTTGAAATCTGTTTTTTATCCACTGATTCTATGTGCACGCTAAGAAATTATTAACATTTCCAAGAGTCGACGAATTTACTTACGTTTTTGGAGGTTGGTATTGAAATAACATACAGGTTTTGTATGATCGTATATTCTGTAAACCGGTATACAAAGCGCTGGGGCGAGACTGTTGTCAGGGCGAGTGACCGGGCGAGACTGGGTGCGACTCCTCTGATGTTGCTTGTGTCGAGAGCAGATTGATTTGAATCTCGCCCCCCACACGGAAGTTACAAAATTACGAATATTAGCGATAAATTGAAGATTCCCCGTATGGCGATGCGGACCTCGACAGCGTCTCCACCACGGCCCTCTAGCGGGAGTAAGAGTAGCGACTAAACTGCGCCTCGTTATTCCATCAATAGGTGGCACCAGTAGTTCGCTAAAAACTTGCAAGTTTCCATAATATTATTGAATAATAATATTATACTTGTATCATTACCACAATAAGTATCTCGTAACATAAACAATGCTCCCTTGAGGTGAATATTTTTACGATAATGGCGCTATAAAAATTATCCAATTCACTGATACATGAAACACAGTTTTATGAATTTGTTTTAATGCCATTTTTCTTCTTTTTCAGGTAATCTATCTTCATTGACTTGCAAGGGGTGAGGAGTGATGATATCTCCACCATTACATTGTATCAAAAGCAAGTACATGCATAGCAATGACATAATACATAAACGAAAATTATAGATATTTTAAATATTATTTTTTACAATAACTTTTTGAAACATTTTACCTTTCCATTTAGCTAAATGTATTTTTTTTATAAATTCTAACACACATATATTTTAATCAGTTCAATAAAAATGTAGACATTTAAAAAAATATATATTTCTGCCTAGTAATGTATTCATTTTTATAATGCGCATGATAAGACCTTCACGTACTATTCGGATCCACATCAAAGAAACTCTATCCTACCATTACAGGAAAAAATGACATCCTTTCTTGGTCACGTAAATGCGTCCCTACTTTACGTGAAAAAATGCTTCTTTACGGTGTCACCTAATAATGTACACGACCCTTCTTTTTTACGGAGCATTTCGGATTAATACATTTAACCGTATTTTTTGCGAATATTCATGTTTTGTGTCAATTATATTTTAAAATTGTTAAATTAATATTTTAACGGGAACACATTATTATTGTGAAGTTGTAGTTTTTTTCAGAACATATTTATGTGGTATTTTAATACAAATTAAATGTGTCAATTTGTCGAAAAAAATATTTTGGCCGCCACTGGAATTCACTTTTATCGGAAAAGTTCCTGGTTCGAATCCTAGTGGCAGCCAAAATATTTTACTAGGACGATATGGTGTAATGGTCAACGCGTTTCCCCCGATAAGAAGAGTTCCTGGTTCGAAACTCGGTGTTGTATTTTAATACATTTAATATATATTAAAATACCACAGAACTGTGTTCTGAAAAAACTACAACTCTACAATAGTAATGTGTTCTCCATAAAATTTACAGAAGTTGTATTAAGGTATATCAAAAATTTTAAAAATGATATTGAAAAATCTCTGGCGTCTCCTATCGTATATTAACTCAATGGTATTTGCAATAAATTAATTAATTATTTGATTAATATATGTATCATTTTGAAATAACTGCAACATATAAGTTCGAAAATTTGTCGTCAATTTACTAGATTGACATGGTGTAGCAGTCAGCGCGTTTCCTCGGATAAGAAAAGTTTCTGGTTCAAATCCCGGTGACAACCAAAATATTTTTTCGATAAATTGATTTTATCTATATGTATATCTTTCTAATTGATACATTTAATTTGTATTGTTATATTAATATTAGAAATGATTTTTATTTTATGGATTTAACAAAAACATTTTTATTTTTATTTTAACCACTCATTATTTTTTTTGTTTATCAAATATATTAAATTTCCGTTTGCAATTTAAATTGTAAATCATTTCTATATTATTTTAGCCGAAGCGGGCTGGGTTTACATTTCTGAAAGGTCAAAATATATCGTTTTTATCTAAAGGTGATGACATTTCGACAGGTTCGCTTCCTTTCGTGTCTACTGCCCTTAACGCTGCTATATCAAATAACGACATAAACAGTTTTTACATTTATTTTGCGAAGATACGATACCCAGATTGTAATGAACAGTAACGCTTAATAACTTTACAGGCAATTTAAACACAAAAAAGCTCACATATACTTGACACAACTACGCTGAAAATTAATTTGTGCGGACCCCTCTTATGAGGAAAAAATTCTTCGTTGTTTTGCACACGAGTCACCGCGGCCACCGAGCGCTTGATGGCACCAACATTGTCAATGTCCGGCAAGTTATGCTAAATAATGCCGCAATGATCCAATCCGGCCCTGGCTTCCGAGTGAAGTTCTACCTATGGTTTTTACTGCGCTGTTTTTTTATTCGGCTTTTAGAACATGTCTTTACAGATCCTAATTTAAAGACACTTAGAATTTTGAAGATTTCAAAATTTAACAATCATTTAGCTTTAAACTTTTCTATCAATTAAAACATTTCGTCGATTGTAGTAAATTGTTTGTTTTATATGTTTATATTATACATACGAAATATTTCATTAAAGATATTCATTACTTCTCGTCACCTACCCACTCAATTTTAAATTAAATATGCTCATCAAGGAAATCGTCGAAGAGCCTCGGTATTTGATGAATCCAAGCATTTCGTGTATCCAATTTTTATTTATGCATCACGGTCTTAATAAGAATTCTTATTTCTCTGTATTATAATAAAATCGTACGTTTACCGTAACAAATGTTTTCTTCCACACAACATAAGCAAATGGAAACTGTATGTAAAATATGTTTTTTTTTTAGTCTAATTCAATAATATCAGAACAAATCTTTTCACACGTTCGCTCAATTTGCCTTTCTATTTTTTTTTACATTATTAGCTTTACAGAAATCGAGTCACGCTCGCTATTTTTAATTTAGGGAGGCGAGGGTGAGACGCACAAAACATATCTGTTTCTCTTTCCGCGTCTTGCTTGCTACTTCGTGCCCCTCTCCTTGTACGCAAAGACACCTGTAAAATTTCGACCATGATATTTAGTTACACCCCTGTCTTATTATATTATTCGAAATATGATATTATTTTCATTTATGTTTATTATATAATATTACCCTATTTTATTTCAATTCACATTTGTTAGTTTTTAAAAAGATGCTATTCACTAGCAATTTTATTGAGAACTTTTTCAATAATAAATCTGTTGACATTTTCCATTCAAAATATCATGACGTGACAAATTCCGTGTTGCCGTGCAATTAATTAGTTATTTCCCCGTAGATAGGTACCGTAAACATAGTACAGCCAGATTGCTACGATGAAAATTAAATTACATCCCGTAATTTGTCGCTTTTGTATCCTGATGTTTGACCCCATCCACGTTCCGTCACGTGTAATCATTGCCTTTGACTCCGTATTTTCACAAGCATCCAAAAACATAGGTTTCACTTTCAGAACAAAGAAACATTTTCCGTTCCGATAACCTTTTATAAATCCCTTTTAAGAAGTTTATTGGAATTCTTATCAACAATTTGTTTATCCAATTATAAAGTACATGAATACAGTAAAAAATCCGAAGAATGTTTCTGAAATCTCTTATATACCATCATGGTCCAACTATTTCATTAGACACATAAAAAAAAAATGTACACTTAATTTCTTTGATACAGATGAAAAATTATGGACCTAAAGAAATTCTATAAAATCCTTAATAAGAAACTGGATAGTCCTTCTGTAGTAATATCACACAAATAGACAAACACCAGTAGTCATGTTTCCTCGCACAACTCCGTTGCCTAGTTCTGTCGAATGCAGGCTGTAAAAATATACTATATATGATGTAATATCCGGGACAGGCTGGTTTGTTTCGCCCCATGTCGGTGTAAATCTGACTTACCCATAAAACATAACTTTTGAGTGCAAGATATCGCCGAGTGCCTTGATCTCGCCATTCGATCAACGTTATGTAAAATATTTTTTTCCATTTCAATAACTGTCTCGACAAATTTTATAAATATATCCGTCCTTTATCGTCTGGTCCGGTATGTTGGTGTGTATTAAATTACGTAATTGAAACAATTCCACCATAGCCCGATGTGTCCAGGCACAGTTCGCTGAAAGCGGTCTCTCAGAATTTAGCACTGGACATCATTACCCAATGTAAAATTACAAAACCATCAGTCAGTACGCTTGTAAACATTTGTTTCCCCTTTTATATAAAGAATAGTATGTAATTTATAATTATGACATCGTTTAAAAGTTAGGGTAATTTTTGATTTTAACTGTTCATTTTTTATTATAAACCAGCTATACTCTTCAATATTGCTTTTTGCGCTTATTATTTTGTGTGTATTATATTCGTTTATTATTACATTTATTTCAATTCCAATCACATCATTTAAAATATTGAAAAGTCATGTAATTCAATAATTTCCATACTATAATATATATTGTGAGAAAAAGCATTGAACGCGCCTCCTTTCTCAGTACTCTTGTGTAGCACTTATTCATACATTGTCAAGGTAATATTCTCATTTTTGGATATATGTTGTTAAAATTCCAAAGAATATTGTCACGTCATATGATGTGAATATTAAATACGCTCGAATATGATATGGCAGTCGGTTCGATTGTATTAATACAAAACCCTTTCTGCTCGTTTTACGCGAGTTTCTCTTAGGGAATTTTAAAATTTGTAACGCGCCCCCATAATATCTAATGACGTAGTCGACAGAAAAGCGAGGGATTTTCACATCGAAAATTCACCGATGCTATTATATTCGAAGTAATTCTATTGCGCAGAAAACGTCCTGATTTAATTACAATAAATTATCCTACATTGAACCATTTTTACTGGTTTTTAGATTTTTTTTATATAATATTTTTGTTCATTCCTTCATCTCATTGATGTTTCCATTTCCATCCACTTGACGAATGTCTATGGAATTGACACTGATGCATGGCGCAAATAATTGTACGGAACCGATCAGGACTGCATTAGCGGTCAAAGCACTTGACTGTCAATCGACAGTTCTTGGAACAAAGAAAAAGTTACTGCATGCATTTTTTATCAGATTTTGTCAATATTTACTTCGACCCTAAAACTCGTAATTTTAAATTTAAAAAATGAACATTTCATAACGATAATGGCATAAAAATCACCCGACAGTTTATGATTTTCTTTATTTATGCCGACGGCGGTAACAGATCTAACGTTTTTATGTTTCATTTATATATTTATACTGAAATCTGTTTTAAAAAACCCACGATTTCTGTGCTAATCGCCGCGTAATCTTTTTTCTAATTGCGAAAATTTCGGTTTTTCATTAGGGCAAACGTTTTACATTGGCACCTTATATTTTGCCATCTCAGTGACTTTTCATGAATAATTTTCAATTCCTCCTCAACCTTTTGTTCTTTGTATTCAACAGTTCACCAAGTTTTTGAACTTAATTTAGTCATTTTCTCAATTATCTTGTTTCGATGACGAAGGTAGGTATATTATTCATCGCTCTCCAATTGGCATCAAATCATTACGTCATCGTGTGAAAAGATTACATTTGATTGTAGTTCATTTTACTAATTGGTAACTGAGGATGTAAGGAATATCCTGTTGAATTAGTACTTTCACCTAAAATACAAGTATTTGTTATTAATCTTCGCACAATTCATTATCTTGAGGCATGTGGCCTACGAGGCATCGAACGGCCGCCCAGCGATCTGTCGGCGCCGAGGTGCGCCCCCATAGCTCGGCCGATTAGTGACATCCCACATCAGTGTGGCGTGTGCTGCCGGGCGCCGGCAGACAGCAGACGGGCGGGCGGGCGCACGTCACTAATTGACGCCCCGCTATTACGTCGTACCGCTTGTTTACTGTCAAATGTGATTAGGTATGATTACAACAATTTACTCCGCATTTTAATACGAAACTACTATTTTCTATTTTAAATTTGCCCGTTGCTGATTGAGAACCTTTTCGTCGTGGAATTCTCTTTTTTGGTTTGTTAAGTATGATGTTTTCAGGTCTAAAGGTGTAGGACGTGACATTAGGCGAAAAATGTGTACATGTATTCTTATCCAATGTACAGACAAAATACGTCACTTCTTTGCATTGAACAATCTTTGCGTTAGTTCAAATGAGTTCGGTTTAGTTCGAGTCTTAGGATGGCAGGCTTCAGGGCTAACCACAGTGACTCCGGTGGTCTCCCGATCTTCTCCACTAGTGCCTAGTGCATTTCCCGTCATGTCACGCACACACACCAGCAATTTCATTTAGTAATTATATTTTGAAAGCTCTCCATTATTGTACTTGTACCGCAAATAGAAAAGTCTTCAGTGCAATATTGAGTATGAAACGCTGTCTGAAAGAAAATTTATAGCAATATTTTAATGAAATGATGTATTTTTATTAATATTTCATGAGTTGATCGATGAAAATCTTAATATTTGCTAATTATTAATCGAAAATAAATCAATTTGATTAGCAATACTTTTATTTTTATAATATATATTATTTAATCGCTCGTAACATGTTCGATTGTATGTAGTGTTACATTTTAGGACAAAACTACACATTATGCACATATTCGGTTTGTACTTAATTTTGAACATATTAATATCACACATCATATCTGCATACTAATATTATTGTACACTAATGTTGTTGAAAATTCATTTTATATTCGTGCACTTAAGTTATACTGGATATATATTTTTTAAATATTATCCACTTTTGTAAAGTTTTTATTGTTAGAACCTTATTTTTAGGATACACTTGGGACACATATGTTATCGAATAACCGTTCATCATTTTTAAACGTTTGTGTAGGGTACGTAAATGTTTATTTTAATTTGAATTGGATAAGGATTTTGGCATTTAAATTATGTCCTTTATATCTCTTTTTCGAGAACTTACTGGATTGGTGTTATAAGGTACTATAAAAAATCTTTTTATCGTACGTTTAGTTACTTACAATGATTTCTCTAAAATTATTCTTATTGCTGATTATATTTTTTCATTTAACAAATAATAAATATTTCTTGCAATATATGGTAAAAATTTGATTAGCTATTAAAATTGGCTTTCGGATTATTATTTTTTTAATATTTATGAAAGGAGTATTTCAATGTTAGAAGTATATTAAATACATTTATGTTATTTCAAGAATAATTATTTCCACTTTCGGTAGTTTAGAATTGAATTGGTAGCGTTTTGTTTTACTGTTAATTTAAATATTTATGATTTTGTATAAATTCGAGTAAATAAGGATTCAAATTTGTTTATCTGTGTATTTACTATATAACTGTCTTGTTGAAATTTTAATTCACGTACTAATCTATAGTTTATTTTTCATTACAAAATTATTATATTGTTGTAAACTTTTAGCAAATAGTATACATAAAAATACTCTTCGCCTTTTGGGTTATCTAATAGATGGACATTTTTTATGAGATACGTGGGCATTACCCAAGAGTTTTGGTATCACTCGTATGAAAAAACTCTGGCAAATGGGTATTTATTAAAATTTCGTTGTTATTACAGATTAATTTAATTTAAAACTTATAAATACTCGTAATATTGTCAATTGATTAACTAATCAAATTTTTTAGATGTTCAATTTTCTAATATTTATAATAAATATTATTTTAATAAATATTGGTCATTCATTTTGCTATAATTTGTAATAAAGACGCATACATGTTTTATTATGTATTTAAAATTGGTGTTCAAAATAAATCAACTGAAAAACGGTAGAAAACCCCTACATGGCGCTGGTGACGAAATCTCCGGCCTCTCGAATTTGACGATGGTTTATTTTAGCTCTGTAATATTTCTGTATCTATTATAGGTGCCCTTAAGAATCCATTTAGTAGTTTTAGATAATATCTTCACCTTGACATGTTATTTATGTATTAATAATCATACAAAATACGTTGTTTAAACCATTATTTATTTATTATTCTACATGTTTTGATACCTATGGTATTGTCTTCAGGAAAACAATGTATACTGAAATTAAAAATAAAAGCAGATATAAAAATAAAATTATAAAATGGTGAAAATGTATGATTATTAATATAAAATGAGGCCACAAAGTAATTGTGCAAATATTAAAGAAGTATTTATGTATTTTCACTTTACTCGTATATACGACATGGTTTATTGTATGGTATGGAATTGTAACACATGTTACAATATATTTATATGATTTTCATTAAAATTAAGTACTTTTATGTTTTTACACGAATAAAAAGAAGACAATTTTGAGTCTTTTGAAGATTTATAATCTTAATTTTAACATTTCTTAATTACAAATATTGAAATGACTTTCGCCTCCCCGTCTGGCAATACATTTAGCATAATTTCACTTTCGAACATTTTTGGTAGTGAAAAATTCGCCGTTATAACTCCGGCCGAGTGAAAACCCCTCCATTAAATCTCCAACCGTCAAGCGCCGCCCGACCGAAGTGGAGGACTATCGACCCGGTCGCACATTTTATGCATTCGTAAAAAGGGATTTGTGTTTAGGCGATAAGGCGTCCTCGATGATTTAATTTACATACAGACCGACGGCGACGTTTCCTAGACGCGTGCGGGCTTCAAACTCGATCGGTCAACACCGATACTTTCTCCAGCCAGCGCGGCATGAAGTTGGACACTTGCGAACATAAAGGACTGTCTACAGGGATCGAAAGGTGAGAGCTTTTGACTCGGGGGACCCCCCGACTCTGCAGTTAGATACCAAAATACACGATCCGGCAGAATCGCGTGCCGACCGTACGATTGAATAAAATACCTCATCCGGGGGACGATCGGCTGTCTCGGCTGTCTCGGCTGATTTTCATCCATTTTATAGACGGATCTTAACATTTCCTCCGTGTCCGTGAGAAAGTAAAGGTCCCTCGATTCCGAACCCGCGGTATTAACGGATCACTCAGCAGAGGCGAATGAGGCTCGGTGTTCGTCATATCTAGGGTCGATCTACGGGGCGTTAGTCACCGACGGCCTCCACCGTAGAGGCGGTTTATTCGACCCTTTAAAATCATTTGCCTCTAAAAATACGAGTATTCATAAACAAATTTATTGTTTTATTGAACCTAATAGGACCACTAACGTTTATGTTTCTACTTTACTTAAGCTGCTATTTTTGATTCTCTGTTAAAGTGCGTAGTAAAAATTATTTGCTTGAGAACCGAAACCGTAGATTTTAAGGTATCGTTCGCGCACATGCAAATCTTTGCTAATATCCATTTTCTTATTACTTTGTTCGATGTGTAAATTGACATTGTAGTCATCTTCGGGTGTTTTAGATGTTTTCTCGCTGAATATGCCACAATGCTCACACCCTCGCCGACAGCTTCATCGGATTTGCATGAGAAATGGGTTTTCAACGTTGAGATCACCTATTCACCTTAAATTGAATACACGTCTCTTTAACTGATCGAATCCAAAGTACGCATAGTTACTCTTTAGGGCCCTGCACAAAATATAGGCATCGTACTGCATTTTTATTTCTATAGGTAAGTATTAATTTATATATTGAATGAGGTTTTGTCTATTTTTATCCATAATCAACAAGCATAATTTTTATTTGAAAAACATATTTAGTCAATCACAAGATAATGCATAATTTCTATTGTATCTATAAATACATAAGTGTATATGAAGTTATATTTTAATGCATTGGAGTATCAAAGAATAATTTAATTTAACACCGGCGCTTGACGAGCGCCCTTATGCGTCGTGTGGGTGTAGTGATTCTCCCCCTACCCCCTCATGATCCACGGAGCCGCGGCTAAAGCGCTCCTTTGTTCTGGAAATCCACCATTCGTTTTCTTAATGACGTTGTCCTTTATGAAAGTAATTATGTTTGTGGGTCTCGTGCTAAACGCCATTACTACGTTTTAAATTATTGCTTTATGACAGGTAGCTTCGGAAAATTACGTTTTTATTTTGTCATTCCTTAACAAATTTGAATACAAATATTTTCAGGCGCTATTAACGAAAATCGTGCCTAGCTGTTTAAATATAATATATATTTTCATTATATAATTTTGAAAGTGTTGAAAATAATCAACGAGGTACATTAATTTAATATTGTAGAGTCCTGAAATCCTACAATCGTAAAGATTATTTATCTCGTGTGAAATTAATCTGTAGGATCGTACTACCCCTTAGTTCATTACGACCTCTCTTTCTTCCCTGTCTTCATAATGAGTATTTTTCTTACATGCCTCGTTTTGTCGTTTTTTATAAACCTAAAAAATATGCTATAAGGAGAACACATTCTTATTGTGAAGTTGTAATTATTCAGAACAGACGGTCTGTGATATTTTAAATATTAATTAAATGTTTTAATTAGAAAGATATACAAATAAAATCAATTTTATCAAAAAAATATTGTTGTTACGCCACCAGAATTCTGACCTGGATCTCTTTCCAAACCGGGGAAGGTGCATTATCCAACTATGCTACAGCGACATTATTTTTGACGACAAATTTTCGAACCTATATGTTACCTTTTTCAAATTAATACATTTATCGTTCGTTTGTTTTTACGGAATCTCATATACCTTTGAGTAATCCGATAGCAGACGCCAGATGTAACAATTCATTTTTATTAAATTTTGGACACATTGATGCAACTTATATATTATTAGGAGAACACATTCTTATTTTGAAGTTGTAATTATTCAGAACATAGGACTGTGATATTTTAAATATTAACTATAGTAGATGGCTTTCAAATAATGGAACGACAGATGTATTATTTTGAAAAGTGTAACATATAGGTTTGAAAAATTGTTGTCAAAAGTATTGTAAAACAACAATATTTTTCGATGAAATAGATTTTATGTGTATATCTTTCTAATTAATACATTTAAATAATATTCTTATGGTAGTACTTTTAATGCTCATTGGGCTTGGCCTGTGCTGAAGCGAACATTTTACATTTTGCAATTGTAATTAGCAATAATACTATAGTATTAAACTGAAATAAAAAAAGAAAATCCAGCTAAGATCTTGAATAATGTTACTCTATATTGAAAATTTATAAAATTTTCTAGTCTAATCGATGTTCATCCATATCTATCACTCTTTCATGTACCTGTACATAGTGCCTTAACTCAGCGAGTACATGTTGCCTAGCAATTGTTAATGTTCATGTATTTTTTATTTTATTTCAATTAAATGATAACTTTGGCGAGGCTCCCATAATAATTTCTATCTGATTTCGTCGTATCAATCTTGTTCGGATAAGTTTAATTGATATTACTAATAACCAAACTCCAACTCTATTTCAGTGCGTGGTTTTATCTAAATGATAAATATTTAACAAACTCTCATAGCATTAAAAATCAGGCCTAGAAAGTAAATAACAGACTTTCACTTGATGTGTTGCTCTGCGAGCCCTTACAGGCCGCGGGCCTTACAGACTCCCCCGGCATCGCGCGTAAATCCTTTCATAAAACTCACTCCGCCCGAGCTGCTGTACATCTCCGCGAATCCGAACATCATAATTTATTCACATTACACATATTGAAAATACGTGATCTTTGAAACTCGCATTCAAACTTTTAGGGCTCGGGTTGGGAGCAACAGATATTTACGTCTGGGCCGGCCGCAAGTGGGGTGAGTCCCTCGCCCCGCCGCCCGCCAGTAAATAACCCGCGATCGGTTTCTTTAATGCTTTTGTCAGGGTAGTATAGAGATAAAGGATTTATGTAGCAAAACTTCGGCCAGTCTATCATTTTTTCAGATATTAATAAAACCTTTTTTTTTAATTTCTTTTGTCTTTTCCGAAATCAGCTGCTCTTAATATTCTTGTTTATTCACTGAAAAATCCAAAATGCCTGAACGTCTCTACCAATTAAATCTTTCTTTATCACACTATAAACCGGAGAGGTATTTGACATCAAGTGGACCGATCATTCCATAAATAAAATTGTGTAACGGTGAAAAGTGGGAATATATTATAGTAAATATGAATTAAATATATTAATTAGAAAGATGTACATATAAAATCAATTGTATCGAAAAATATTATTGTTGCGATACCGGGATTCGAACCTGGATCTCTTTTCAAACCGGAGAAGGTGGATTATCTAACTATGCTACAGCGACGATATTTTTAGCGACAAATTTTCGAACCTATATATTACCTTTTTGATATTAATACATTTAATCGTTCCATTATTTGAAAGAGCCATCTATCTTCACAATAAGAATGTGTTCTCCTAATAGGAATATATTATAGTTATAAATTATATATATTCGAGACTTAGTTAAATTCCAAGATTAATTAAAGATGTTACCAAAAATTTGTTTTCCTACTTTTAGAATAAAGGACATTGTTCTGTGGTTAAGACAAATCATACAGAATAGAGTTTAAATTGATTAGAGCGGAGAAGAACTTCTTTAAATCAGACTCGTACACCGGAACAAGCTTTAGGTTCGATTAACGATATTCAATTAGGAAGTGTTCAATTATAAACTTTCTCAAATGGATTAATTAAAACAGTCCATTGTATTTTTTGTATGATGAAATTTAATTAACTGGGTGAAAATTGTATCCCCATGATGATTCGACTATTATATCTAAAGCCGTAGCAGAAGTTAAATTAAAACCTTTGCTGAATCACACCATGATTCGTGCATTGTCGTATTAATGAATTGCTTGTGTACACGAGCCTTGTATTATTTATATTTAAAAAATATTATTGATATTTATAAAAAATATCCTATTAATTTATGTTTCTGTATTATATAACACTTATACTTAAAAAAATATTTTATGGACTCAAATTCCTTTTCTAAATAGGTCATTTTAGCATTTGTAGTCTGAAAAAAATCATTTATTTATATAGTTTAAAATCTTAAACGTTGATAAATATAAAATTCTTGTTGAATTAATTTCACGCACTGTGCAGATCGCTTTATGTGCACGATGTCTTTAAAAATTTTAAAGGCTTATTATTTTAATAGGGTTCAGTCAGGATTCTAGCAAGGTTCTATTATATCAAAGTCTAAGAGTTTGCGTTGGTGCCGTTCCTTCTGAAACTGATATTTTTATGACTTAGAAAGCAATACTGTGTTATTGAAGCGTAAAATGAACAATATGAAAGCGGTGAAAATATGCCATAAACGTATTATTTATTTGTAATAATACGGTGTATCGATCGCAGCAAAGTACATTAACCTATAATAATGTAGGTCGTTGTCGCTGTTTTCTTAATAATCAGTCATGTTTAATTCAGCGTTAGATCTAATTAAGTTACAATCTTAAATACTCATAAACTAACGGTTTTACCTTCAGATTTGTTTTTTTTTTGTAATTCCTTATTAATGATTTACAATATTTTGCATTATATTATCTAGTATATTCATTATTAGTATGTTAGTATAATTTTTTAAAATGTAATTAGTATTTTATATATCAAACCTTCTAACCGTTTATACTTAATTTAAATGCTGTACACTGTTTTTTTAATAATATATATTCGGGTGTCAATTACTAAATTCTCAGTCAGATTTTATACAATCCAAATTCATTTCCTCTTCACGCCGGACACAGCACGTTTAATCCCTGGTTTTAAATCATAAAAATTATTTCAACGAAAATCACCCAGCATATTTAAATTCACTTGATAATTATTTTTAATCGAATGTATGTACGCATTTTTAACGATCTAAATTTTAATGATTATTAATAAAATAAGCAGTTGTAATACGCCCGATTCTTGGAACTTTAGAAGTCCATTAGAAAAGTTATCTTCATTTAACAAGTGATGGCGTCTCATTACTCGGTTTCTCCACCGCCTGCGCCGGTCGCGCGGCGGCGGTGGCGATGACGGGCGTCGGCAGGCGCCGGCGAGCGGCTGCCCGTAGCGGGCGTCGGATCGTTACAACTTTTCCACTCAGTGCCGCGAGCCGCGACAACCTTCTCACTCGGATTTCATACGACTCCGGTGTATTAACTAGGGCTTGCATTACCGGTTTACCGGTAAACCGGTAAATCAACCAAAACGCACCATAGGTAATTGAGAAATTTACCGGAAATTATATCATCGTTATTCAGTGAGAATCATCATATTCGGAACTCGAGAAAAATCATTTCAAAATCGGATGACTTGCCGACCAACAAATATTGAATCAGAACGAGCGTTTTCATCTGTGGGACAAATATGTACCAAATTCAGGTCAAGTCTAAAAAATGAAAGTATTGATATAATTTGTTTCATGAGAACATATTTTAATTCTGAAAAATTATTATACCCAAAAAAAAATTATTTTTTCAATAAAAACATTCAGTTGTAATATTATTTTAATTATGAATTTATATTAGGTGTATACAAAGTATGTATTCATTCACCTAATGTATGTTTTACATACATCAATAAGTTAATGGATAAACTAATAAGTTTATAATATTAACTCCTCACAGACAGGTAAACCAAATATTATACAGCCGTAATTCAAATTAACCAAACTCGATGTTGTATATACATAAGTGATTATCTGATCTCTCATTACCATATATCAGTGAATACAAAAACGACATCATATACATATATATGTATTTATATAACATTTTTCACCTGAAACGTATTTGAAATTATTTAAACCGGTTAATTTAGGTAAACCGATAATGGGAAGAATTATATACCGTTTACCGGTAATTGCAATTTGACGGTAAATTGCAAGCCCTGGTATGAACACATTTTACTCCACAAATCTCGTCGCTACGGAGAAAACTTTTCTCTGGTCAGAAATCGAACGTTTGAAACACAGTATGGATCTTAATCAGGATTTTTCTCTGTTTTTTTTTTCATTTGTGTTATTAATTTCTCTCGTAATCGAAACGGCTTGTTCACTTCCCAGAAAAATGATTCTTGAATAATAAGGTATGTTTTTAAGAGTCAATATAATCAGTAAACAAAAGCTTGAATATATACTACGATAAATCGCTTACCTTAAATTCCAAAATTTATAGAATGAGTCAAAATTTCACTTTTCAATCAACACAAATTGGTTTTCATTTTTATCCAAAACATTTCTTGTCTCTTGGTATAAAAAATCGCGGCGAATTGTTCGATAGATGAGCGCAGAGTACCGATTGACCAAGGTACTGGTCTGTCCAAGGTACGGTCTTTTCCCCCTACATGAAAATGTATTGTTTTAATTATATCTTCAATAATTTCAAACTCACTTTGTGGGTAACATATTATATTAACATTAAGAAGAAAATACTTTCTTTATACCACTGTTTATTGACAAATCAACATGTTTCAAGACCAATGGTCCCTTCTTCACAGGATACGATGTATATAAATGTCTAAATAGCAACAACTATTCTGAATTCTCCAATCAACTATTGGAAACAAACCATTATTTTGACATTAATAGGGATTCTTAAATTTTACATTCAAATGCCAGGGGTTTACAGTTAAATAATCAAATTTTATAAATCAGAAAAGTGATAATAACAAATTAAACATTATAAATAACCAAATTATTTTTTGCTAATAGTCACCTTTTCCATTCGTTTTCACAGCGGTACCTAATTAGTTACCCACCACTTATATTTATAGTTTTGTTTTTGTCTATGCTTAATTTTGGTATATCTATATGAATGAATCGGCCTTACAATATGATCAGCTTGAAAATTTATTTTCTTTTTCTATTTTATATATATTATGTAAGCACACCTTTCACAAAGTGCCTTCAATAAATGGAGTGCACGGTCGGAATAGATCACCAACATTTACAAATGTCACATCAATTTTCTTACTCTTTTCAAACCTTGGAAGAAATATAGCGAAATGTGCTTACAGATACAATACTAGTACTAAAACTCCACCCCAGGGCGGGCGCAAAGGCGTAGGTACGTAGGACGGTCTCGCAATTATATAATGCAACATAATTATTTACACAATTTAATTATCTGTATTTGTATATAAAATTAAATATAAAACCTATACATAATATAACATTTGCTGTGATTTTTTTATTATTTAAATAATTACTTACCTTCAATACAGTTTTTCCATTTTAAAATTTCTAACAATTAAAATGAACTTCTTTCTATTTGAAAAATATTCATTCAGAACCAAACATATCCGCCTAATTCGTAATTTCTTAGAAAATCGACACTACTTTTCAAATTTCTTTATATTTCTATTATATTTTATGTTCTAGGATATATATAAAATATCCTACAATGGTTAGCTGTACTGTGTTAGAAGCCGGGTCATATTTGAGTAGCCACGACAGTGAACACCTGAAAGACGTTGTGGATTCATATATAAATAAATATTATATTATTAATGATGATAGCTACTGAAATGTAACCCAAATTAAATATAAACAAAGTAGAAAATAACCCAGAAGAGACTATAATTGTAATATGTATGAACGTTAAAATAACCGAAATGTATTTGTGGTTTTGTCATTTCAGCCCACGTCTATAAATTTTTCGTGATGCCTTGGAAATGCATTAAAAATAAAATATCATAATACCGAAAAAGTGTGATGCTCTATTGTATGCCTACCCCGCAGAAACGGCGTGATGGTAATTAGATAATTAACAAAATCAGTTCGCTACCGAACGAAGTCGATATTTCTGTCAGCGCGACGGGAGTAGCGGTACCACACGCTGCACGCGGAGCGAGCGCTCGGTGTAATATGTAATAAAGACAGATTGGTCAGGGTAGACACGTATTCCGACCCCTGGCTCCCAGCCCGTCGGGGGCGATAACTCTCAATATTCTCGGTGTTTGACCTCCACTACCACTTTATGTCCGTATGTGCATATGCGTCTTGTATTCACGCTGCTCGGGCATCGCGATCGCTGTTCTTTGAATTTCAATACTTCAGTACGGTACATTCTATGTTCTTCTTGATTCATTGTAGTACGACTGTTGAATTAAACATTTCGATAATACAATTTATATATTACATATAGTTTAATTTACATGTCTGTGTAAATTTTTTTAATAATATAATCTAAATATGAATTAAATATATTAATCATAAAGATATACATATAAAATCAATTTTATCGAAAAATATTGTTGTTGCGCCACCGGGATTCGAACCTGGATCTCTTTCCTAACCGGGGAAGGTGCTTTGTCCAACTAAGCTACAGCGACATTAATTTTAGCGACAATTTTTACCTTTTTGATATTAATACATTTAATCGTTCCATCATTTGACAGAGCCATCTACCTTATTTTTATAGAATCTCAAATACCTTTGAGTAAACTGATAGCAGACGCCAGAATTATCAATTCATTTTTATTAAATTTTTTAATAATATAATCCTTTCTATATTCTATGTTTATAACTCAAGCGTGGGAAGTATACTTCCGATTCCTTTGTTTATATATCCTAAACGCGAGCCCAATCAAATTATTTTCTTTAGATTTCACTGAAACATCCAACTGTCTTTTTTATATTTTAATTTTTAAATTTGATCTCGTATTTTCTGTCGTCCATTACACCGCTATCACGCACGAGACGCGGCGAGCGCCACCGCCGAGAGCTTCGCACCACTAAGAAAATGTTTGCGAAGGTTGAAGTTTACTTCAACATTTACACCCCTAAGTCGAATCCACACATCTCAAGCTGTCAATGACACGATGTTAAAAAGGTGTTATCACTTTTCCTCGTCTTTACCGCGGTCAGGAGACAGGTCGATATCTTAATTTTGTTATATTTTGTTAATTAGTTAGTTAAACAAATATCGGCCTTTTCAACAACCTATTCGCTCAATTTTATATTTTTAGAAGCTTCTGGATATAATATTGAAATGTCGAGTTGTTCAGGACGTCTTCAATGTGTTGTCATATTATTACAATCATACCCGTTATTCGACGCTACGATCGATCGACGTTTCAATCAATCGTCGCTCTCATATTATGTTATACCCCGCTATTCGACTTCGACGATTCAATCAATCGACGCCGACGCCGACGCCGACGCCAATATTCTACACGATGTGCGCGCACACTAATTAATTTAGAGGTTATGCACTCAGTCTGCGTTACACGAGTGTGGTGGATTGACATGTCTTACAAAAATTTAGAATTGTAATTATATTTAGTTGGTTGTTTATAATTTTTTGATTAGTTTTACACGCTTTATTTAATTCCATCGATTCCAAATTATTTCATTTATGACCAACACCGTTTACATGCAAAATTGACAATTCCAATTTTTTATCGAAACCATGACCATTTTCTATCAAATGATTAGAAATTCTAAAAAACCACTATTTTTCAAACATTTCAAATGCTCCTTTACTCTCTTATATTAAAATGTCAACCCGTTTTACCAATATAAAATGCAGCACAATCCTTGCAACTAAGTTTATAGACACCAGAATTGTTTAATTTTTCATCTTTGTCTTTAGTGAGTAAATTTCCTATATTATTTTTTATATAAAATGATGGTCTAATGTTTCGTGGTAGATGTTTAGATATTTGATTTGAAAATTTATTCATGTATATAATTCTTCGCCAATAATCATTATTTGAATGTATTAATTATAAATATATACATTAAATTAGTATTTAAAACATCACAGACCTATGTTCTGAATAATTACAACTTCACAATAAGAATGCGTTCTCTTTAATAATAATCATTATGTTTTATCTGTGATTTATATCAAAATTGACTATTATATTATTTTAATTTATTTATTAATAACGGGTATAATACAGGTTTAATACACTATTTAACGGTAGTAAACGATGTTGGTCATAAATTAAATAATTTGGAATCATTGGAGATAAATAAAGCGTGAAAAACTAATAAAAAATTATAAACAACCAACTAAATTTAACTACAAGTCTCATTCAAATTTTTTTTCCTAAAAATTATTTTAGTAATTCTGTATCACCAAGTAACAATTTAAGTTAGTTTAGGTTAGGTTAGGTTAGGTTATAAACAACCAATTAAATTTAACTGCAAGTCCCATTCTAAAAAAAATTCCTAAAAATTATTCTGTATTATTAAGTAACAATTTAAGTTAGGTACTAAATTTTTTTTTTATAATTATTGTTTTTTTTAAATAGATTCTGTTAAACAAACAATAACAGTTAATAAAACAGAGTTAAAAATGAAAATAATAAAAAGGGGTAGAGTGAGGGTAGACGTCACATTTATGTGTTACAGTCGCAGAAATCGGCCACAGTCCGGCATAAATTCATCTTGTCCAGGTCGCAAGAGGTGCGAGGGAGAGCGAGTAGAATGCTCCATTAGGACTCTCTAGCTACTGCTCTTCCCGGCATCGCCCATCCCAGCAACCCCCAGCGTGACACCCACATCTTAATAAATTTTCGGAAATGTCCGAGATTTCTTTTATTTCTTAATAGGTTCCGGGGAATCCGATGACCTATTACTTCTAATTCCGCAATCATGATCTCACCTGCATCATTCATAATCACCCAGAGGATACTAATATAATGTATTATTGTTGTGGGTGTTTGATTTTTAACATTCGCGATGTGACCTGCGCCATCGGTGCCGTGCACAGAGAAATAACAATAGCCGTGTGCATTATGTCGCCCGGAGAAAGATGCAATAAACTTGGCCGCTCAAAGTCATAAATTAAAATTTACCGAACTCGTATGCCTTCCCGCGCAAACGTAAAACGTGATGTCACATGGCGTAGTACATTTTTTTTTATCGCATCGTGTTTTACGGCGTCATAATTTTTATTACACCTTTATGGTTTTGTCGCCAAAATATTGGCCGAATGAATATCTTGCGGTCGTTTCTGCACGGTAATTAATTTGTGGCTGTAACGCCTCTTAGTATGTTGTTGTTGACACATTTTATTTTACTACAATGATTGTTGTTAAGGACACTATGCCGTGTGATGTCGTCAATCTTTCAATTTCCAGATTTACAATCAAACAAAAAAAATCTACCATAATCTAAATGTATTTTAATAATCTTTATAAAAAAAATGTTAACAGCTAGTTTTAATGTACTGCATGACTTTATACATGTGATTTATGGACTAAGTGCACTTATTAATTGCATACCAAAATGTGCATGTGAATACGCGATTACTATACAATAACGCATATTATGTTCAGATGTTCGCCGATTGGCAGAGTCTGCATAAGACTGTCAGAATAAGATATAGGCTACTGGGATCAAGGCATGACGTTTTCCTGACCGCCGAGCATCATGATTAATGTTGAAAAGTGGATTATTTTGTTTGATAAACTGATGTATTTTTCCACAAAAAATTATAATTGTTATATTTTTTGCTTTACTTATTAAGAAAAATAGTATTTTTTAAATTGGATCTAATATTGCGCTCACTTTACAAACTAACTGAAACACGCTTGTTATTAACTATAAAATTGTTTACCATGCCTACTTTTTTCAAAATGTTAATTTTAATATGGATATATATAAATTAATTTGTAATAACTCCCTTTCATTCTATATAGACAAAAATGCTCGTAAAGCCAATATTCGTGTCAAAAAACATCTTAAATGTTTAAACAGTAATGTTTTCTCAGAATTTTCCAACCATATTATTGAAAAAAAACATTCTTTTAATAATACCACAGGGGTCAATATCCTCCATAAAAACGGGTTTGGCTTCTGATTGGTCAATTTAGAAGCCCTTGAAATAAAAAAGGCAATAAATAGTGGTAAGCCAATTCTTAATAATCAAATTAATTTATTCATTAGCCCCATATTAGGTATGTCTCCTTTAAAATCAATTTAATATCCATCAACACTGTATTTTTCCCTCCCTTAATGTTCCGTCTATCTATATATGTATTCTGTCTCTCTCTTTCGCATATAATTTTATATTCTGTCTCCCTTGATGTTCTATTTAACTGTATATGTATTCTGTCTCTCTCTTTCACATGTAATTTTATATTCTATCTCCATTTTTATATATATGTAAGTGCAATCTTTCTATATAATATTTTTGATTAGTTTCAAATACGTCCTTATAAAGCTTGAGATAAGCAAAGCCGACCGGTTGACGTATTATAAATTTCGTGGTTTCATACAAAGTGATTGTTATTTTATTTAATATGTTAGTTTTATATAGAATACATAGCACATCAATATTCGAACTATTTTTTAAAGATAAAATAAATGAATTTTCTGGCCGTACCAAAAGTGTCTCCCCAAAAATATTTCACTCGCGTACGGTGTCACTGGTGTACTTATTATGACCTGTCTATGTATGTTGTAAATACACATATACAATGATATATCCATATAATTATATTTATATATTAATAATACATTTATTAGGTTCACTTTTTACATGTATTATGTACTTATATTGATAAATAATGCCTAACGGTCTGACGTTTCACTCTTCCAAATTAATATTCATTAAGTGTACATTCTCACCTAGTTAATTACTACGAGTGTTGCGTAATATTTCAAACATCAGATAAATGTGCCGAGGTTATGCATATAAAATGTGACTAAGTAAATGCAACATATCAGTAAGAACGTAAAACATATATTTGGTTACCTTGCCTGCTGCACTAGTAATTGACTGTATTATAGCAGACAGTGTTCCTCCGGTATAACAGTAAGCAAAGTGCAATGATCAAAGTACAAAAATGTATTACACGCTTACAATTTTTCCTTAAATATAATTAGATTTTTTTATTATGTACCTATTTACAATTTGTAATATTTTTTTTTTACTTATTACTTGGGACGTTAACGTATTTTTAAATACATATTATATATGAAGTCAAATATTTGATATACATTTGGGAACTATTATTAATCATCTCTCTTAATAGTATGCATTTTCTATTATTATGACTATACATTTTTTTTGTTATCATATTTATAGTTATTTTACTTATTAATTAGCTACAAGCCCCGCAAAAATGAGGTTTTAAGCATATTCTAAATATATTGAATGCTTATATAATATTATATAATGCATTCGCGTCAATAAAAATATAACTTGTTAAAATTATTCCAGTCTTTACATCGGGCATCAAAGAAAATATTTAATAGAACTAACCCACTTTAATACGCCATTTGAGTTTAATGGTTACATTCATCACCGTTATACCAGAACTACTCACAACATTAACATTCTGAAAGTTAACCAAACAAAATTAGGCCTTAAATCACTACATGACATCGCATTCTTCAAACTAAATAAACGAATGAATCAGTGAAAACCCACTGAACAATTCGAAAAATAGTTTTTTTTTTTGTCGTATAGTATTAAAAAGTTTATTTGCGTAAGCGATGAAAAAATTATTTACATTGAAATGCAGGAAATTTAAGAAAAGCTGCTGGTGGCTCCGGTGGCGTAGCAACAAATTGCCAAATGCCCGGGCAAAAATGTATGCGAGGACCCCAACACTCCACATTTTCCCCGTGCAGTTACTCGATTAACTTTTTTAAATTAATTATTAGAAAATATTTTTAATGTGCTTGTTTATATTTTCGTATTTAAAGTTGTTAGTATTAGATACGTATTACTCCCTCCGTTCTTAATTAAACAACTAGATTTCAAATATTACTATCTTAACAAGAATATATATTTGCCATGAATTAGACAATAAAATATCACTTCAAGATTAGCGCGGCGTCAGTATTTGACGGTGATAAGTAAGTGGTGTATTTTTTAATACTTTATCAGGAATATCTAGAATTATTTTACTTTCGCTTGGTGATCTTGTATAGCGGGGTCCTCTGGGCGTCTGCTCATGCGGTATCTACGCCACTGAGTGGTTTATTAACGAGATTATTAATACCTTTAGAGAGAAAATCAACTTGTTATTCATAATGGATTCCTAATATGCAAATAATAGTAGTCAGTTAAATATAGTATCTATAATCTTCACGCGAGTAGTAATTACTGGATTTAAAGTGAATATAGTAAGTACTCTTTAGTAGAATTACAAATTGTTTTACCCCCAAGTTCATTACTATTTTTTATCTAAAAATATATAGAAAGTTGTAATAAACCATATAATTTTGGTTTTAACGGCGCCTCGAGTACTAGCGCACCCCTTGCACTAGGTAGGAGACGCTGTTACGGTCGATAGACTCCGTAATGGCTAGCCCTGTCAAGTAGTCATGACGCAGCAGCAAATGTGTGAAATGCTTAATTCAATATATATTGTTTAATTAATGTAGACGATACGTTTTACTTTTTTTTGAAATTATCTTTGACTACTATTTACTCCAATTATAGATCTTTACATTTTCATACTAAGTTTTACCTTTGTTCTGCGTTAAAAAAATATGCCCAACAGTAGATTGCTGTGATTGAATGCTCGATCATTGAATCGCAAGCGCTCAAAACCATTCGATGTATTTAACCCTTGGTCTCACACCCTAATCCTATACATATATATATATATATTGTGGGAGTAAATTACTTTCGTCCTTCCTTTCATTGGCTAGTCAATGTAGAATATAAGATCCGCGGGTTCTTTTACTTGAACAACACATACCCACCTCACTTTTGTCACATTCTGCCTTCATCCTAATCTGGGAAAAATTTATAGTAATACCTGAAGGTGATAAATAAAAGATGTTATTTATTAGAAAAATAAAGACATC
Source organism: Eubasilissa splendida (assembly GCA_031772225.1). Classification (NCBI taxonomy): domain Eukaryota; kingdom Metazoa; phylum Arthropoda; class Insecta; order Trichoptera; family Phryganeidae; genus Eubasilissa; species Eubasilissa splendida. The sequence continues at coordinate 19,978,319 of CM062846.1, read as the reverse complement.
TAATCCGAAAGAAAAACATAAGAACAATTGAAATAAAATCCAGACGACAAATCCTCATCTCGTCGGGTTGGGCGTAAGTTCGGCGTCCTTTTTGTATGTGACAACCAGATGTCTTGGCGTCACATCATATTTGACACGCAGCATCCAGGCCGACGCCATCAGATTCGTAGACGTGATTTGTTGTAGAGGATCATCATAAATAGAGTTGTAATTAAAATCGTGTACCAAAGGCAAAAACCAAGAGTCAAATCCAGATGCAGAATCCAGAAATATGCACCAGAAACCAAAGGCATAAACCAGAAGCAAAGCCAAAGGCATAATCCAGAAGCAACGTCAGAGGGAAACGTATTGTTTCCTGTAAAGATTATATACCATGTGATTAGATTAACAAGTTAATAGTAGATTATGCAATAGTGATTGAACAATAAAAAATACTTACCCTCTGGTTATAGTGAATCGCACACAGCTACATTTTAGTCTGACAGCTTCGTCGATGATTTTGAAAATGAACCATAGATGCAACAATTTTTATAACCTCAGACACAGAATGTGATGCCAATATAAGGGTAATTATTAGTGAATGTCAAGGTGCTTGACAAAAAATAAATGACGGGGCAATTTTGTACGTGGCCCAAATTTATAACGTCACAATATATATATGTACAATTATAAAGGAGTTTTATACACATTCGGTATCTGCTTACGAAGTGTTTTCCGCCATTACCAATCAGGAAAAGTGTTGTGTTAAAGAAATAAAAAAATTACTTATTTTAGTAATAAATGGCACGCGAATAATGAAATTATTGGATGGTTTTTATGTTATATTGTCAGAAATGATATAATACAATAGTGTTAAAGAATAATTTCAAATTAACCGTTTTGAATTATTTCATATTACATTCGGTATTTGATATTCCCAGCAACAACCTTGGACGTGACGAAACCAATGTCGTTGGTGTCGGGCTGTTTGGTATCTAGTAATTCAATTTCCTGTCCTAAAAGCTTCCGGCTTGGGAGACTGGCCATATTGCCATATCCGTTCCGCCAGTTCAGGAGGATCTCAGTAGTGAATCATTTTTACTCCAACTAGTGTAAATCCGTGCCGTGGAATTCAATTCCTTAATTATAAAATGGTAGTCTTCCTTCACACTGTCCGGCAGAATTCTCGTTTCGGGGAAATTCTTTTGACAATGTTCTCACATTATATTCAAATTTTCCACAAATAAGAACTGTTGAAAAAATTAACTTTTTTTTTTCTTTGTAGTAAATTACTTTTGAATATGAATTAAATATATTAATTAGAAAGATATACATATGAAATCGATTTTATCGAAAAATATTGTTGTTGCGCCACCGGGATTCGAACCTGGATCTCTTTACTAACCGGGGGAGGTGCATTATCCAACTATGCTACAGCGACAACATTTTTAGCGACAATTTTCGAACCTATATGTTACCTTTCTGATATTAATACATTTAATCGTTCCTTTATTTGAAAGACCCATCTACCTTATTTTTACAGAATCTCAAATACCTTTGAGTAAACTGATAGCAGACGCCAGAATAATCAATTCATTTTTATTAAATTTTGGACACATTGATACAACTTTATTATTTGTCGCTGTAGCATAGTTGGATAATGCACCTTCCCCGGTTAGTAAAGAGATCCAGGTTCGAATCCCGGTGGCGCAACAACAATATATTTCGATAAAGTTGATTTTATATGTATATCTTTCTAATTAATATATTTAATTCATATTTAAAATATCACAGACCTATGTTCTGAGTAATTACAACTTCACAATAAGAATGTGTTCTCCTTAATAATTTAAATTCTGTTTATTTTTTCTAAGTTTAGTTTATTAAAATTACTTTTGCATTGAAAAAATGAATAGGTACGTAACCATTTCGAAATATTGTTTCTAAAATAACGACTTATCTAAGATTCTCTGTATTTTTTTTAGTACAGTTGAAAATGGGTTTATAACAGACCAGTAAATGAATAGACATGAAATAAAGTGTACATATAGGACACGGGTTTGGAACATTAGTAGCGAGACGAGGGGTATTCTACACACATTCTTGGTGGAGACATAAATCTGCTAGACTATGACACATTTATGCAACAGTAAAAGTATTTACTATTCAAAAATTAAATCTTTGTGTAAACGTGACGTTTTTTACATTAATACATATTATATTGTCACCGTTTAAATTTTTGTTCAAATTTAGTCAAATTTTTTAAAAAAGTCGTTGAACTATTTGATTGCGTAAGTGGTACCAAATTGATCACGTGGGTGACACCAAAATTAAAATAATTTGACAAAGAATTCGTTCTCGTTAGTTCATGTCCATGTACTTGATTATCTCTGAGTTTTATCAATTTTACTTTATTTTGTTTTATTTTAATTTAATATAACAGATTACACTGGGCTGAAATTTTTGTTCGGTGCCGGAAAAGTGAGAACTGATTTTGCATATTTTTTATGTGCTGATGAAAATACTTGATTTTTTTTCGTATCAGCTCTAAGTTTTGAGATACAGGCTAATTGATTTTAGTTGTGATAAAAGGCAAAAATAATGAAATAATAATAATCTTTAGAGGCCAAAATTGAAATTTCGTACCTAAAATAAAAATCTAATCAGTCAGTTTCAATTACTTGGTATTACCCATGACCGCAAAACCCGACATTCCTATATCTGGCTAACCCCCACCACAAGCTAATTAATAACGCTCTCATATTACCTCTGCCTAAAACCAGATTCACTTCATTATCATTTTATGTAAAGTTTCGGCGTTATTTAGTAATAAAACATTGAATTAAAACCCACCAGTGGCATCCGCAAGCAGACGTAGCTGTGTGAATCATCCAGACGTTTTTCGTTATGTTATGAATACACTTTGACAGAAAGTAGAAAACATATTTCTGACTTTGTTAAAAGGGCTTATGTGGCCTATTTTGGTGTCAACTTGAGAGACCGGGATAAATTTTGGGCTCCACATTTCGTATGTGAAACATGCATTGAACATTTGCGATAGTGGACAATTGAAAAGCGGAAGTGCCTAAAGTTTGGAGTACCAATGGTTTAGAAGGAACCAAGAAACCAAGTATGAAGAACATCAGTAGGTGATTTGTATCGATTTAAAAATGGTAAACTTCCTCGTAGGATAAGCAAAGTAGATATATAAGAGATCCTTATTTTTTATGTATTTGGGACACTATTTATGCTAAGGATCAGCACTGGATTAACAGAAATTGACCTTTAAGAAATGTCATAATTCAAGGAAAGCAATACTTAATCAACGAACCTTTGGTTGCAAGAGAGAAAATCATATTTTCACCCTTGCATATCAAGTTGGGGCTTATGAAGCAATTTGTGAAGGCGTTAAATCGAGATAGACTTTGTTTTGGCTACTTGACACAAAAACTTCTTGGTATTAGTACAGAAAAACTGAAAGCCGGAATATTTAATGGTCCTCAGATAAGTCAGCTTATTAAAGATCCACAATTTACCGCATCAATAAACAAGATTGAATCTAACGCTCGATGTTCATTTGTTCAAGTAGTAAAAAATTTTCTTGGAAATTATATGGCAGAAAACTAAATACATTTAGTGGAAAATATGCTTTCCAACTTTAATATTCTCGGTCGTAACATGAGCATCGGTTTCCAGAAAACCTAGTCGATTTTAGTGAAGAACAGGGGGAAAAATTCCATTAGGACATTAGAACTATGGAAGATCGATATCATAGAAGATGGGATAGCCACATGATGGCTGACTATTGTTGCAGTCTTCAGCAAGAATGTCCCGGTAAACTCCACGCTATAAAGTCGCATACAAAATAATAAAAGTGATGAAAGTGATCTACTGTGTGAAATAAATACCTTAGTTTGTATTCTTTGTTTTTTTCCAACTAGCAGTTGGAGCAAATAGATAATAATAGAAATAAAGTGAAATGTACATAAGTTAAAATAAGATAAATTTTTTTTAAAAGAGGCTAATATAGCGTATCTCAAAAACTAGATTTGATATACCAAATCTGATAGCTATTTTTCGATTTATTCTGCACCCAAAAATTACCTAGTAACGGTTAAAAAATCACTGGCACCAAAATGTGTGTTGCTCGGTGTTATCAACAGGTCCTTTAAACCTTATACATAGATAGTTCAATAAAAACATATTAACGTACAGTGTGATGAGAAATGAGCTGAAAGATGAGCTAATTAATTTTGGTTACTATTATATAGTATTTTCACACTGAGCCAAAGCGTCAGTGGTCTCTAATTATTGTACTATAGTTCGACGTTTATGCATCAACATTGAACACATAACGCCATGCTACAAATGTATTAATGAATATTGCAAAATTTCCCTGGAGCTGTAACAGCATCCCGACTCGCCAGATTGCCAATATCAGCGAAAATTTGATAGGTTGTGATTTCCTCCTTCCGCTTTTCATTCAGCAATCCCGATTTAGTAACTGACTATCTCGCCCTGATTAATGTTATTTCCTCGGCCGTCGTCGGTTGCCACTGATGAACATTTATCAATTTGGGTTCAGTATTCAATGTCGCTCAGATTTGTCGAATTCTTCTCTTAATTAAACATTCATAGAATTAATGATTCATTTTTTCTTTAGTTTTTTTTTTTTTGGACACATGATTTAAATTCATTAAAATTGCACACTTAATTTCAAACGTTACATCAGATTAGAGAGAGCTTATATTCTTATATGACCTTTTTTTTGTTCTGAGGGTACATTTCATTTTTCAAAATCCGTTCATTGTGTCGTCAAAAATGTTGACATTGGAAATGAGAATATTAGTTGCAGTCAGCGAGCAACCTTCATATTTATCTTTTTTTTAACTCTTAATCCAATTTTTCACATCTTTTATGAATTTTCTTAATTTAATCAAACTTAGATCTTTTTCATATAAATTGATTATTCAAAATCGGCAATAGCAGTCTTCGCTACTCTGAAATTTAAATGGCCGCCAGTATGTAAACTAGCTTGTTTTTGAAAGAAAATGTTTCATTTATGTTGTGTTTCAAACCAGATTACAGCGATGGTCATAGTAATAAGTGCATTAATAAATATATTGTTCTTCAAACTCCTGTCAGTTTTACATATTTTTCTACAAATTTTAAAATATGGTGATTGCTGAGATTGCAACTAGTGCCCTCAATTTGAATAGTAGTATTTCTGATAAATGATTTTACACATTTTTTTAGAAATATTCTTGTATTCATAATGATCGCTTTTTAATGTTGAAACGTCAAACTATTTTTCTCAATGTCTCAAGACCTCGGTAATCAAAAAGTGTTTGTGGTAATTTAATCAGAATGGAAGAAGGTCTAGTTTAGAAAAAGCGACGTTTAAACGACGTTCTAGTTTTCAATAATTATAATATATCTAATAACCATAAGATATTATTAATTTTTTTGTTAGTATTTTAACTTTTAACGTGTATGTATGTTCACACAAATAAATGTTCTATTCCATTTACAGTAAGTTTTATTGATTTTTGAAATGTGATTTTTACGTAAGCGTAGATTTTTTGTATCACAAAATTTTGAAACAGTTGGCTAAAATTTTTAATATTGTCGCCATTTTTCAATTCTTTATACTATTTGTAATTTATTACTATTTATATTTTATTATCAAAAGATTTTTTTAAACTAAAACGTGTAATACGTACACTTTCTCATATTGCTTATGACGTGGGATATCATGATTGGCACAGGGGATTAGCAATCTTGTTTCTTTTTACCTACTTACGGCACTAACGTTCCTTAACGATTGGAGCCGTGAGGAAGGTCAACAAGTTAGCGATTACGTTATAAGCGTGTTAACACGCACTTTTGGAACTTACAAACTTGCAGGGAATAAAGATATATTTTTAAATCATTTTGCCATCTGTGAACGACGTGCCACAGCTCTTGATGGGTAAGTCATGACCCTTAAAGCCTAGTCTTACCATATGTGGTGTCTTCCATTTCAAATAGAGTTATAAGTTAAATGTTAATCTCAATATATTGTTATTAAATGGGTATCAAACGATATTCAAATACGCGAACTACCAATTTACCATCCCGCTTTATATCCGAAATAGGTAAGAGATTAAAATAGTTATGTATGGAAAATCTGTATTTAATATTTTTTAATTATAGATACGTAAACCCATTTTCGCTATACGTTACTAAAATGTTTTTTCTGTGTTCCAAGATATACTTTTTCCCACTACTGCCTAAATGTAGGTATTATTGACGACGGTTTTATAAACATCATTTCCGAAGGACCTTCGCATCGGTTAACCGAACGTGGAGCACTTCCACCGCTCCGCCGTCAGTGAAGAGGACGTATGGCTCATTTGATTATTTTTCCATTTTCGTGACGTGTATTGACTAACAAAGCGTCAATTTTTGAAGAGCTATTTGGCCGCCATGATGGAATGCCTGTTACAGATGGAGCTCGTGCCTGGAAACTTTTTCAATTATTCCCGACAGAGGATTCCACTTTACGCTAAATGTCTATCCGTTGCGAAAGTCTTCCTTCGCATCCCCTCCCTGAATATCTTTTATTAACTTGCATATATATATATGGTATATAGGTACCACTGACGACAACTTCGTACGCTCTTTTAAAAATGTATCTACATATTCCTACATATTGATTGATACACGAATGGCTAATAAAGAATCACGCTTTCCGTTGGTAACGTCATTTTTATCGACAAATATTTTTCCCGTTTAGTTGTATTGCATAACGAGATATTCAAGTATCTTTCACAATATTTACATCACTAAATAAACGATCAATGCAAATATGATATTTGTATTTTGTCATAAAAACTTTCGAATTCGATTAAATATTATGAAGGCATTTTCTACATGTCTATATGTATTTCGAGATTTGATTTTCTGTACATATACAAACGATACGAAATCTCCTCACACTTTCCATTAGCCAGTTTACCATCGCAACCCTATTCCATTCGGTTCAGGGTTCATACCAACGTACTAACGCATCACGTTTCATAGCGCTTCCATTTGTTGAACCCTATTCCATTCGGTTCAGGGTTCATACCAACGTACTAACGCATCACGTTTCATAGCTCTTCCATTTGTTGAATGCCCCCGCGCCTTGATGTCCTTTTATTTTCTTTTGTTCTTTACGAAAATCCGTAAGAATAAATGAAAGTATTATGTTTATTTATTTGTTATGCTAGTTTTCAACACCGTTCTACAACTTAAGCGCCGCTCTTTTTGAACAGAATCTTCTATTGATTAAGCACCATAAAAACTTTTTGATAACCGACATCTTGAAATGTTATATAAAATAGTTTGAACAGAAATAATATCATTTCTAAAAAATATTATGTACGTATTAAATAATAATTACCTACCTAAATAATTTTCTTATCAGAAATAATACTTTTCGAATACGAATTCGAAACGAAAGTTTCCAATACGTATGATCAAATTTCTGACATTAGAAATGAACTTTTTTATTTTCCATTTTAAAAATGTAACAGAACAAAAATATTTCCACCTAATTCGTGTACATATTTCAATGAAAATTGTCATTTCACTCCAAAGTAATGGAATCTGTTTTCTTTCAAATTTTCTTAAGTGTAAATACTTTTTAAAATATGTTTTACTAGTGTACTTATTAATTATCTTTTATTAAGGAGGACACATTCTTATTGTGAAGTTGTAATTATTCAGAACAGACGGTCTGTGATGTTTTAAATACTAATTTAATTTATATGTATATATTTTAATTGATTTTATTTGTATATATTTACAATTAATACATTAAATTAGTATTTAATTATCTTTTAAATTTTTCTCCTGGAAATATTTGACAAGGTACGAAATATTTTCGTTATTATTTATTTAATTTTAAAATCGTCGTCTGACAACCAAGGCCGGCCGTTGTCTATGTCATCTGGTTACGTCATCGTTGTATTATTGTTTCTTGTTTCTTGCTTCTCTATTCATTTGGTATCCAATTCATTCTATATAATAGTTATTGTTATATTCCACATATTTATACCTAGCGTTGCTCGAGAAATATAATCCGCTATTTAAATCCTCTCCTGCCCTGCGCTGTCTCTATTCTTCCCTTCTCCTTCTTCTTTCGCCCCCACCTTTTTTACTCGTATCTAGATTTCTCTTTCACTCTATCTTCCTATTTGTTGCGTTGGTGTATTTAATAAAACGTCAAACACTTCAAGATCCAATCGATAAGTTATCATTTATACACCTAGATTCAAAATTGTAATGTATTTTATTTATGAGGGTAAAGTAATATCTCTGTAGAGAAAATGTTAAATAAATACATTACATCTTTATCAATTTTTTGCTTCTATAATTTTAATATTTATATATATATAAATATATATTGAATCTGTTGTTCTTAAGCTTAAGCTCTCTGTGTCCAGCCAAGAATCGCAAATACATTCAAGATTAGATTACTTCTAGTCTAGATTACTTTAGTAGGACTGGTTTATTTATATTTTCAACGACTATTCAATATGCCTTCATTTTAGTTTGAGCGCACTTCCCCGGACATTTCTACGGCAGACCATTATTGTTCTTCAAGTACTTTGTACAAAACCGAAGAACGTTATTTGCCTCGCTGTAGAGAGGCAAGAAAACTCGGGTTCAATTTTTATCTTTAATTTTCTCGGCGGGGAAAGAATACTGGATTGGTTTATGATAAGGGTCGGTACTATCGATAAGTGAAAATGGTACTTAACTTTCTAGACGGTAATGAGTTCGTTCTGTACTTATCTGGTATGATACTCTCTATGTTCGTAAGTAATATATTTTAAAACTAAAAAATTTTGTAGCGATCGTAATTTAAAAAAAAATCTTTTATTTTATTTTTAAAAAATAGAGATGCGTTCACGAAATACGTGCCACGTCAATATTTTTATTATTTTCAAACTAAGCTAAACGCTTGTGCTATGAAAATAGGACTAACTTGATGACCTTCTGGAATGAGGCTCGAATAATAATATAAGCACGTCAAATAATAATATTACTACAGTTTTAATATTATTATAGTATTAGTTGTACAGGAACATATTATTAAATCAGTGAGTTGATTTAAAATAAATCACTTATAGTGCTCTCATGATTTTATCTGTCAATGATGTCCGCCCCGCCAATAATATTACATATATAAAGTAAAAATACAAATCACAAAGAACAGAATCGAATGGAGATATCATAAAAATAAATATCTAATAAACGTGCATCGTAACATCGTACTTTACATGTTTGCTTTTAAATTATTCATATTTCGATTAAAAATACAACACATTGTGAATGAACTGAGGTTACATATTTAATAAGATGTACAAATAAAACAAATTACGCATTTTAGCATATAAATGTGTGACGTCAATATTCCCCACCAACGCCGAAGAAACCAACGTGATCGTGCTTTGTGTTAATTTATTTATTTCAAACTGTTAATGTTAAAATTGTAAAGAAATTTCAAATGAATTTAACGTCATTTTTTTCCTTATAAAATCATATAAATTTTTTATTTCAACCTGAAGTGAATGATATTTATTTACTGTATTATTTATAATTTTATTAAACCGTCCAGCGTTTAATAACTGCGCTTCCAATCTTTTGATACTGCTAATTATTTCTTATTATTATTTGTTTTATTATTTTAATGTCTTATTATTGACAGTTCTATTAATTATATAAACATTTTAAAGATAACACATTATTATTTGTGAAGTTGTAATGTTTTGAGAACATAGTTCTGTGATATTTTATTTCAAATTAAATACATCAATTAGAAAGATATACATACAGATAAACTCAATTTAGCTAAAAAAAAAAAAAATTTGATAAATTGAGTTTATATGTATGTATATATTTCTACTTGATGCATTTAATTTGTATCAAATTCTATAAACATTTTAATGACTCTTCTTTTTTAATTACTAATAAGTTAATTAGTTTCCCTAACGGATTCTTGGAAGAGATCCTAATTTTTTGTATATTAAAGGTTTCTTGAACCAAAAACTTGTTTGAAGAATAAACAAAAAACTGTCCTGAAACTTCACTAATTTATTTAAATTATTAACTTCTTGTTAGTTTAAACAAACGATTAGAAAAAACATTGTTGTGTAATGTTTATCTACTTAATTTTTTAAAATTAGTATTTAAAGTAAAGTTTTAAAATATTCAATCTATATTATATCTAATAGACAATACATTTTTATTTGTATGACAATTTAACTTCATGTATCATATGTATTTAAAAATACTTGTATTTAAATTGGTAATGTGAATTTTACATATCAGAATTTATATTCTTTATTTTACTAATTGTCAATGTCAAGATAATTATTGTAAAAAAAATCATTTTTATCTCGGTAAGTTTACATTTTCTTGATTTTTGTTGATGCATATTTGTATATTTAATGTATATTTTATAAAATTAATGCATAATGTATATTTTATAAAATTAATCCATAATGTATATTTTATAATGTTTAATTTCGTTTTGTTTGAATTTTTATGCATTTTAAAAGCATTACTTATTTTTTAAAATTATGTAAATATACAAATTTAAAAGATTTTTGCTACATTTTTTTGTATGAGAAAAATCTTGTGCTTATTAACGATGTAAAACATTGGCCTTACATTAGACCGACGGTAAAAATATTTCCATGTAAGAATTGTTTAAGGAACGTACTATGAAGCCTCCGGCCGTTTGTGGGCGGCTTTATTTTTCAACTCCTGCCGGTACATGTACTCTAATAGTAATTAAACAATATGCTATCGTGTTTTCTCATCTTGTGGATATGAAAATAAACGACGACATTTTTTTCGCGTCAGAAATGATTATAATTTGGAATTTTTTAAAGCAAACTGTTCACGCTCTAGTTGACGTTCTAATGATCTTCTAAAATAAGCACGATTTAGTCAATCACTCGTTCTCGGCAGCTGACGTTCCTTTCGGTGGATTGTTGGCATCCAATACTGAGCCAGAATATAGACTTTTCGTCGTTTTCCCCGCACGAACTCTCCTCACGCGAACAGTTCAGAACGGCTGAGTCGGGCCACCATTGCAGCATTACGTCAGGCTCTGACTTTAATTTTACTTAATCGACCTCATCTCTTAGTTTGGTAATAATTAATATTATTCGAATTAGCTTGTTTGGCACTGACAAGAATGTCTCTATGTAATGTTTCTTGAAATGTCAACCAACTCTGCGATCTTATATATATATATATAATACCCGAAAATCGAAATCATTGGTTTAATTTAGTTCAAATATAATAACTAACTCGTATCTTAATCACATAATAACTAACAGAAAACCATACACTAACTATTTTCTAATAACGGGGAGAATCGCACTGTTTTCGGGCCCCACCGCGGTTGACTTCGTGGCACGCACATAGTATATGACTGACTCAGATTATTTTATTCCAATTATATTATGAGGCTAGGGTTCTGACTCAGGTGTGTAGAAGCAGCTGCGTACTGCGGACTGTACAGAATGGACGTCACCTTGAATATTGACGATGCCGCTTACATCATAAATCACCTCTAACTGGATGATATTTTCGTGTCATTTATCTCGCAGTTTCAGGTCGTTAAATGTTTTTTTAATGAATCCGTTAGGAAATGGAAAAAAATACTGGAAAAACCGAGATATAATCTTACTCTTTTTGATGATTTAAGTATTATAACTCATCTTGATAACGTAATTAACGTATTAAAAAATATTTTTTTACATTAACGAATACTTAACACGCACTTACAAAATAATATCTACAGCGAGTTCTCTCGAAGATTTTATTGCTTTAGAAATATGATAAAATCAAATATTAAAATATCTAAATTGTGTCCGATATTTGTTACGTTTTTCTGATTAGGACTTTTTTGTGAAACACAAAATGCAACGATTATCTGTCACTCACACTCGGTTAGCCTTTTACCATTAAGATCCGAGGCCATCTTTATAACTGCTCTCCAATGCTTCCCGGTCCTGAGTGTCATCATAACGGCTTCGTCCCAGCTGGTAATGTGCAATCTGATCATCATGATGTTCATCATTTCTCAAGTTCACTCGATGCGTGCGCAACCAAATGTCTCTCGCCTGCTCGAACACTCTCATATCCCACACTAAGTGCTCTGAAGGTATTCACCCATACCATAAGACCTGCCCATATTAGTCTTCTGGACCTTATTACTACCATTTTATTTTACTGTTTATATTATTATATATTTGCCGTACAGTTCCACATTCTTTCGGGCTCGTTAACCGCCAGTTAACTTCATTCACAGGTCCAAGCAGGAGAATCTTATTTGCAAACACTAGGAGGGCCTTCTCCTGTTACTCCCTTAAGCTCCACACCTCACAACCGTATAAGACTATTAGTTTGATGGTGAATATGGACTCCCAAGACACCCATTTGGGCCCAACAACTTCTACAGGACACCACTTCTGTTCTTTATTTTGGCATTTATTTCAGAAGCTGCCTCATTAGTCCCCGCGCGTAGTGTACTCAACTTTAATGATTTTAACGCATAGGTCTGCGACGTTCTATATAATAATAATGGTAATTATTATTCCAAAATTGAATATAATAAAATGCACAGCGAAGAAAATTTTTTGGACATCGTAAAGGCAACATTCATTCAAATTATATGTACTATATAATATATATAATTTGACTATAAGAAAATTGGATTAATTTTAAAATATTCTGTCATTAGATCAATACTAATGACAGAATATTTTTACGTTACCCGCATTTTAAATACATTCATTTTTGTGGGGTGTATTAAATATTGATATTATAATTAAATATTGGATGTTTAGCAGAGAATACAACCCGGATGTGTTGTTTGAATATTTAGCAGATGATAAATCTATTAATGTTTATTGATCTTCTCCTGACGGAAGACTTGTTGACATTTTATTTTATTTATTATTTAATATAATATATTCACAATTATACATTAAACAACTTTAAGTAATTAAGTATAAAGGTTGGACATTTTATTATAAATATTTTAATAATACCAAGAAAAAGTCTCGTTTCTTCATTTTATTGATGTCTTGAAATATGTTGTTCAAATAATAATTTATACTGGTTACAATTTACAACTACGGTTTCCGCGACCACCTGTGTATGGAATTTGCGTCTCTTTTGAATTAGATCGCGTTTTTTTTTGTAGATGGTTTCTAGGCCGACGTTTCGACACGGTAAAACGTGCCATTGTCAAGGCGTTGCCTAAAAAAATCCCGGATGGGCCTATATTAACCGCCGTGAAAATATATAATTAGTAAATCCATCACTATGCCCTTAGAAACTTCCGTCTCGCTAGACGTATATATACGTATGTATACGCGATGCCTGACAATAAGATGTAGGTATGTACATGTATTCCGTCACACATAATTTATTATAGATATACAAGTACTGCGTCTCAGAAGTCTTCTACATCACATCCTTTTCGTCTTCCTTATGTGGAAAACTTTATGCTTTTTGCATTGAGTAAAGCACCATTTCTGATTTGTAAAATTGATATTTTTACTCTTCATCGTCTTTTAACGTATTTGCTTTTGTGGGGAAGCAGCAGGCGGGCTAGTAATTTATTATAGATGTATACTAATTTAATTGAAGTATAATATTTAACGTTGGTTACACACGGCCTGATTTTGTAAATAAAATGTCTTATACCGAAAGGAGTGAGAAAGAAATAGCTTTAAATACAAAAACAATGTGTTTTTCAGACTTACCTTTTATAAATACTACCGTAGATATGATATAAATTATATTAAAATTATGACCTAATTTTAGATATGTACGAGATTTTCTTTACATTGCCGCCTTCCTTTATTTTATTTATAGATCTGGATATTATACTGAATGTTGCATTCATATTTTTAAATATCTATACATACGAGAATACATACGTTTTTTTTTTTTTTAAAGAAATACAACATCATTTTTACAACACTTTACTTTCTTCGGACGCTACACACCTTCAACTACTTCCCAACATACTCGCCACCATTATTGAGGCACTTGTCATTACGGGGCACCAATTTTTGTATATCTTCGTCATAAAACGACACCGCCTGGGAAGAAAACCATGTTTGTACTCCGTCTTTCAGTTCATCATCTACATCAAAACGCTTGTTACCAAGGAACCACTTCAGATGATGGAAAATATGGATATCACTGGGGGTCAAATCAGGATACAACAGAATACACTTGGCGATGAATTTCAGCTGATTTCAAGTTTCGTGCACTCAAGGAACGAATCACGGACCGTATCTCACGGTCGGCGGGCTGATCTATAAGATGGCCACACTATGTGAATGTCTAACGTTTCATGTGGTGAGTCAACAGATGAAGGAAACCATTGCGCATGCGCGACATCACCTAATATCTTACTCAGTTTATCAATATCAAGTCATTCTATTAATTCGTACAAAGTATACTTTCACAATTTACATCTGTACGAAGTACCAACCAAAAGTGTCAACCTCCAGGCGCAATATAATTCAGCTCCCACTCACCCACTCAGACATCTCCCGTCAAACCCTCATTAGTCCCGAGGGATCCTCTGCTTTACGGTTATTTCCTGCTAAGGGTCAGATACGCTTCCACATTATCCAATGTTTCTCTTAGAGCACAAAGAAATCCGAATGTCGAACAACTTGTAAATACAAACACAGCCTCTCAGAAACTGAGCACAATTAACGCCCTCACGTGGATTCCCAAATTATTCAGTATTTTCTTATAGAAACTTTTCTTGAGCACTATTTTTTTCAAATTAGTAATTTGTGTAATGAATAATGAATAAGAATGTTCGCAATACTTTACTGGGAAATTCATTTACGTTTTACAAATTGAATTTTTAGCCCTGTATAAATTGCCCAAATATCAAAGTTAGCGAGAGAAGTTAGATTAGTTCAATTGTAGCATCAAAAAGATTTGAGTATCTTTTTTACCCTCTATCACCAGACAATTTTTTATCCATTAATCTTTAATCCTTTTCTTAAATCTCAATTCTTTGGCTCCGTAGACAAATAAATAGTTTACAAATGTATCGAGATTTCACACAATTTTGTATCATCGCGTATCTCTCGTTAATAAAGTATGTACATACATATGTGATGCTTTCGCATAACAAAAATCATGGCCGTATAAAGTTTAGAAGGAAACAATAATTATTTATTTAATTGTTTAATTAATTGCTGAAATATTTCACCTATGCCTCAATTTGCAGATTTACTCCTACATATATTTGCAATTATCTCAAGAGCTATAAATTAATTTTTTAAGAAAATACTTTTTCTGCAGTACATGCCTCAGTTTTAAAATAACCTACATATTTTAAATTATTTCATATAGCTTTATTAAAAATGTAAGTTAAATTAATTTTAAAACAAAAGTTTTATCTCAGAAAAATCTCATGATAAAATCAATTTCAGATCTTAAAATATGTTTAATAAAAGTCTTAAAACGCTGTTTTCCTTTACTTAGACTGCTTACACTTTTCTTTCCTTTACTTTATAAAATAAATCTCAGTGCAAATTTCCTTCCTTCACTAGCACGCAGGGCACCTACCGAACTTCCGTAACTGATATACTGCAAAGAAATTTATAAGTCTGAATTTCAATTCTTCGTGTTGCTTTTAGTCGACTGCATCGAGCGATTTCGCACTCTCGGGCACCGTCAAAAGCGCACATTATCAAAGTTTGCATAGTTGTGTTTTAAACTGATTACCATCCTCGAGCGCAACTCGCCGCCGCCGCTCAGAGGAGATAAGTCAGAATTTATAATCCGGCCGCACGCCACGTACGAGTTTGCAAATGGTCGTTCTTTTGCAAACCTTCATGAAAGTAATATTGAGATTGACATACAGATTTCATTAATGCCACTCGTTTGTGCGCGCCCCGTGTCTCCGCTGTACAATCCGCAGCTTCCGAAACGGGGTGGGATCATGTTTGCGGCAGCTTATTATGGCGTTCGCAATTCGCTCCGCATTTCGTGGCACTTCGCATTTAGGGGTTTCAAATTTATAGTGTGCGGTTTCTTTGTCCCGTGTATCGCCCTTAACGCGAATATTCAAATAATAATCGTTCTTCAATTTGGAATTTCATTTTTTCGCTTATTTGTTTTCCAATACTAAATATAGTGCAGTAATAATTTAATGGTATTAACTGTTCAAATGTTTTTGGCGAAACTTTATGGATTTCCATGATTATTTTGTAAATTGAGTTCAAACACTGTTTGATTTCACTATATTTTTTATTGTGTTAAATGATATAACGTTTTCGAGAACATCTTTCCATTATCAATATTATAATGCAACTAAAATTAAAAACACTTTTTGGTTAAAAACGAGTTTGGAGTTTGTCCAAACACGCCATATATTACTGTCTGAAAGTGTTTTTAATTTTAGTTGAATTATAATATTGATAATGGGAAGATGTTCCCGAAAACGTTATATCGTTTAATACAACAAAAAATATAGTGGAATCAAACAGTGTTTAAACTCAGTTTACAAAATAAGAATGGTATTACAGTAAAGTGCCGATTATCCGCGATAACTGTAGGACACTTGAACCCGGATAATCGAAAGCCATGGTTAATTGTAATAAAAAATTTATTATACATGCAAATTACGTTCTGATACCATTTTTCAATAAAACTAACATACTGGTAGCATTTATTTATCTATAAAATGAACATATTACTAATTACTTACATACTCCGTAATTTTTGTTTTAGTATAATTTTTCGCTCGCGAATTCATACGAACACTTTATTCAAATTCATGTTGACTTTCGCAGAATTCAAGTAATGTTTTTGCAGCTGTTACAGAGCTTTATTACAACTTGCTTTGCAAGTACATATATACTTCGCCATCATTGTCCCTTTCTTGAGGAATTCTTATAAATTTGAGAAGTTTTTGCACACTTTCGATTAATTTATTGCCTTTATTTTTTTTATATCCGGATACATTTTAGTCTATATTTAATCATTAATTAATGTTTATCTACCGTTCACTAATTGGTATAATGTAAACCATGGATTTAATTGCTTTGTAATTTTAAAAACGTAGATTTTTCGTCAAAAATTTCAAAATAAAATTATAGGACTGCGGTTAATTCAACTCACGGATAATTGAGCCTGAAATAATGGACGCTTTACTGTAATATTCTATAGAGGAAGTGGAGGAATATGTTTATATCGACCAAATCATAGTTTGGGAGGCAGACTGAACAAAAAAGTCGAGAGATGGATGCAATAATGCTGGAATAGTTAAAAGGAACATTTAAATCAAATATCGCATAACGCCTCGAGTCTTCAACCAGTGCGTTCTCCCGACAATGATATACGATACCGAAATTTGAACGTTGACTGCGGGCCTAACTAAAAGTAGCTTAGCGAACCATAGAAAGGGTTCGCAACTAATGCTCAGCATTTCCTTGGGCGATCACTCAAGGATGAAACGATTCGTTAAAGAATCAATGTCGCCGACATTATTTAAAGAGCGCACAAGCTGAATTGACAATGCGCCAGACACCTCTGCCGAAGAATGGACGATCGCTTGGAGAATAAAGCGTTGGAGTGGAGACCCTGAACGGGTACAAGGAGTATGGATCACCCATCAGCAAACAAAAGAGTAATAGATTATAATATTATATAATGTTACTAATGTAAATTATAGATGCAGTGCGCTGACAATCTTTCAGGTGTGCGCTATCGTCTTGCAGTGCGCGCGCAATAGTGCGCTTAGAGGGAACATTGCAGAGGAGGCTGGAGAGACTTCTAACTAGCACAGTGGATGGACGGGGCCGATGATGATGTTTAATTTTCGAAAACAGCCTCATCTTTTTTCCCCTTTCGTCTGTTTTTGTTGTGAACGACACTAATATCGGTGTTCGCTCTTTTTCGATGAAGTAGATTTTTTTAACAAGGCTCTCCCAAGAAACCGTGTTAGATAATGTTAGAGAAGGATTAAACCGAATAATAAGACACGAACAATAACGAGAAAACACAAATATTAGCCTTGTCCGAGCAGTGTGACATAAACGATTCCTTAACCCTTCCCAAACCATGCAGTAACACAGGTCTACCATCATATTCATATTTTAGATAATCCTAAAGAAAATATTAGCGCTTAGGAATGACTAGTGAAAAACCAATTATGAAAAAGGAATCGTACAAAAATAATTATTTTTTCCATTTAATCCGTTGTAAAATTAATACGTTGGTTTTCACAGTGAAAAGAACAACAAACATTCAAATATAAATATCTCTTTTTCACTAATTAAATGAAGAGAGATAAGAAGGAAGGACACATTGTATAGGACTTAATGAATACTCTAAATTATGTTATTAATATTTTTTTCAAATTTGAATGCTCAGTATTTAGAATAAATTCGTGTCATTAAAGCCATTAAGCTAATAAAAATATTTTTTCTAACTGTTATTTACGGGAACTCGAGTTGACAGCATGGCTGCGTTCAGTTATTTTATATCATGGTATGGTAAAGGTTAATATAATAATATTGGATAATAAAGATTTGTACAACACACTCACGGATACTCACCGATCACACATCTTATCGATCCAAAAATGTTAATTTTGAAGAAATACAAACACATAGTCTTTTTACATAAGTATGTATGTTTATTAAAAAAAACATATTTACAATTTGGATTTTTATAATTTACACTATTAAAATTTGTCAATAAATATATTAATTAAATGCACATGATATATTAAATATAATATTCGTCTTCTATTATTTTCTATTAATTAATTAGAATATTATATAAGTAGACAAATATAAAAAATGTACGCCACAAAACATAAATCCTAGAATGCTGTTGTTTTAGAATATAATGTGGAAAGTCTTTTAATATATCTGTAAATTGTTATGATGTTCACATCATTTCATCAAATAGTATCTTAGCTGAGCGTTTAAAGATAGATGCTTGTTTATTAAATAAAATCATTTCACAAAAACACTGGGAACAACACATCAAAGTGAAAACAAATCCAGAAATCGCGATTTATTCAAATACGTGTTACTCAGATTCTCAATTAAAAACGATGTTGGTTATTCTGAGAAATCCTAGTAAATGAAATGTTTCTACTAGAATTGTTAGTGCTTGTTGTCCGGTATGTTGACGTGAAAGCAGAAACAAGTTCAGGGTGCGTTAATTGTTCGCTGTTCCACAGCATATTTGAAATGTCTTAACAAAAGAAGTATTCATTTAATGCAATCTTCGTCTTCTTCTTTTAAATAGGCAATCCACCCTTCAATAGTGATTTGTGCCAATAATTAAATTAAAACTTTATTTTATAGAAAAAAGTCGAATAGTATTATAGAATTGGAAATATTATATTACAAGTCAATACTATTGTCGTTCAAAAAATTTGCTATTATATGGATTAAACGCGGCGAGTTAAGGGAAAGATGATGAAGAAGAAGAAGTTGAAAATTACTATTGACGAGATTACTGTAAAAAAAAAACTGTGATCCGCAATGGACAGGCAAAAAATATATGGTCGAGGGTTTCCTCCTCAGCACCACACTCACACATTGGAGGATCTATTAAGTTCAATCTGAATAAATGTGAAGCTACCTGGCAATGCCCAATTCTCATTCTAGATATATTCGATATTGTTCTTTTGGAGACTTTCCTTTTGGTGAACCAGGCGGTGCGAGGAATAGATCTTTGAATTATTTTAAGCCGATTACTAATGATGAGCTCAAAATCACGAACTGTGAGTCAATCACTGACCTCTTTGAGTCACACTCACTATCAGTGATTGAATATCTTGGAATATCGTGATTCGTTATTTAAATTGTTTTTTGTTTAAAATTCTATTGATTTTCTGACACCGCCGTTTAAATCGATTATCACTTGAATCAGCGCTATCTACCGAATTTTCCGTAATTTGATTAGCGCCCTCTATTGGGATCTGTTTTTATTGCTATTTTTTTTTACATTACGTATGTGCAATAATTTTCTCCTAATTATTTTATGCTAGAATATGTTTTTTACGCAAATGAAGTTTTAATAATATAAATTAGTACGCTTGAAATTATATATTTTTTTTTAAATTATATTGTGTATTGTGATATCAGAAACTGATCACAGTCATAGTTTTCAATCACTGATATTATCGAATACTAATCACAATCACTGCAGTGAGTCAAGAGTAGCATTTTTTCTCATCACTACCGATTACCCTTATGATTATTTGGATATATTCATTGTGCAGTCTAGATAGAATTTGTACATTATTGCAATCATACCGACAACAAAAATCGTATAATATTGATTCATTTCTGGATTCTGACTTTGAGAACGGATGAAAACTATCTTAACCCTTCCCAAACCATGCAGTAATACAGGTCTAACATCATAATTAAACCTGTAATATTTCGGCAAATACATGCAACATGAAATTCATATTTTATATAATTCTAAATAAAATATTAGCGCTAGTAAAAAACTAATTATGAAAAGGGAATCATACAAAAACAATTATTTTTTCCATTCAATCCGTTGTAAAATTAATACGTTGGTAAAAATACAATTTGTGATATGAAAGACGGAGATCACACACTATTTTTACAGTGAAAAGAATAACAAACGTACAAATATAATTATCTCTTTCTTACTAATTAAATGAAGAGAGATAAGAAGGAAGGACACATTGTATACGACTTAATGCTCTAAATTATGTTATTAATCATTTTTTCACAATTGAATGCTCAATATTTAGAGTAAATTCGTGCCATTAAAGCTATTTAAGTTAATTAAAACATTTTTTTCTAACTGTTATTTACGGTAACACGAGTTAACAGCATGGCTGCCTTCATGGTGTGGTAAAGGTTAACGTGACTATAGCGTATTTCCTACTGCGACGCAGATCAGTGTTTAGTCAAACATATCAATGCATGTGATTTCGGTTCAGCTTGATTGAGAAGGTAAATAAGTGAACAGCTTGTAAATTTTGATTGTTTCGCAAAGCAACCGTGTTTAGTATTTGTGTGTATTGATTAAGCTCTGCGTCAAGACGCATACAAAGATACTTTCGACCGTAGCTTTGCTTATTTTCAAAACATCTTAATTTTTTTTGCTCTAAACTAAAATGTGTTGTATACAAAAAGTGTACAGTTGTATGTATTAGTAAATACCCTACAATTTTTTTTGCTTTTTGATGTTTTTTGTTCGATAAAATGAACATCAAAATACGCTCTTTCAAAATGGACCCCAGCGCGATATTTTCACCATTAATTAGTAACCTTTATAGATTATTGTATTTTTGTATCGTATGTCATCTCACGACGAATTTTTGTTCCATGACAATAAAGTTACGCGTAAACAATGTGTATTCATAATGTGAACAGCTATCCGTGTGTGCAATTAATAATTCAATAAGCCAAAGTCACGTACGCAAATTATTCGCAATCACCATCTATCTAATACTCTACATCGTGTGCTGCGAAGTATTTTTCACTTGGAAGCAATGATAGTATAGCTTGTTAAGTAGAATTCTAACTACA
The DNA here is from genome assembly GCA_031772225.1 of Eubasilissa splendida. Classification (NCBI taxonomy): domain Eukaryota; kingdom Metazoa; phylum Arthropoda; class Insecta; order Trichoptera; family Phryganeidae; genus Eubasilissa; species Eubasilissa splendida. The sequence goes on along the minus strand of CM062846.1, from coordinate 19,956,708 downwards.
TAATTCGTTATATATATTTATATTTAATTTATCAAAAATTCTTATTTTTCTTAGATGGTAGGATATGAAATGTATGTACATTTTTATAAATTTATTACGAGCAATAAACGGTAATTTCTCCACTAATTTATTATAATTCATCGACATGTCCCACACAATAATTACACCAATTATAGCCAATCTCTTCTTTCCGTGGAACCCTAATATTCCAAATTACTTGTGATGATACAATATACCATTTTAAAATTCAATTCTTAAAAAATATCTCACATTATCTCTTTACTAAATAACAAATATGCATATACAGTAATACCCCGAGTTACGCTACCCAGACTGTTTATTTTATTGTGATATCGCTCATGTGATTTTGATGTTAATTTTGGCGGGCAATTAAATTTAGAAGTCAATGCCAACGATGTCAACGAGCTGTTGGATTCACTTAGTCAGGAGCTAACAATCGATGAGCTCTTAGAGATGCGTAAGCAAAACGACAATGAAGACACTTCAGACCCAGTTCACCACAAAAGCACATGACAATTGCAATCTTGACAGGTCTCAACTCAATTGAAAATGGCTTAAAAATTTTAGAAAACATAGACTCCAACGAAGAACGCGTTATGGCTGCAAAGCAAGGAATAAAAAAATATTAGCTTCCTACGAATAAATTCTGCGTGAAAAAAGAAGGCATTGTGTCGTCAGACGAATTTGTTATATTTTATGAAGCCATCGACATTGAAATGACTTTTTTAAGTAAATCGTTTATTTTTTTTATATTTTGTATTAATATGTTTAAAGAACTGCAGTTTTATTAAATATTTTACTTCTAAACTAGTGTTTTTGTGAATCCTTGGTCCCAATTAATCAAAATTGTATGTATTTATATGCAAAGTTGTATCAATCCTAACGCATCTGCAAGCTTCAAAGATTGGTTCTGTGTATTTTTTTTAGTTTCGTATGATTTTATTTGAATTTCTTTTTTTTTTTTACAGATTGGCGACAAGGATGTCAACGGGAAGGCCCTTCTGTTGGCTTGCGAGAAAAGGAAAGCTGACGATGGGGAAGCTAACAAGGACCTTAAAAAGGTACAGCTTATAAATTGAGTAGTGGCTTTTTGTAATATATTTGACCGATGGAAATTCTGCATTTATAACCCTTTATTTATATCGAACATACATATAAGTACCTGTCTTATCTATAAACGACCTCTTTTAAAGTGTTTCTCGTCACGTCATCTTATGTCCATTACATAAAATCAATACAGTTCTAAAACATTTTGTACCGGTAATTACGGTATACAAATAAAAAATGTTTATTTTTTTATGTCCAGAAAGTATGGCATAGGGTGATTGGATTTTATATTCAAATTACTCATTTTTTGTTTTCTTTACAATATCAAACAAATATATTTATAAGTATATGAACATAGATGCAAGATTAACCGAGTACAGGCATACCTCATTTTATGGCGCTTTAAATTTTTTTTTACTTACAATTAAATTACTATTTTTGGTCTGTCTCGATTAGTCACGTGGTGTGCGCGTCAACCCTGCGCAATTGTTCGGTGTATGTATATGATATCCCGCGCTCAGTTAATTTATTCACAGATTTTGCGTGCCTCGTATCTTCTGTATATTCAAATGTGACCATTTATTTATTATTTTTCCTTTGTTTACATCAGTTTTTAGGCCTAGAGCTATTACAGCACGTTTATACTATCACTTATTAAGTGTAAACATGTTTCTAGACTTTTATGTACCTTGGTAAGTGTAAGTGACTGTGTTCGCTTTATAGCAGTGTTCTGAAATATCACCCGGTGCGTAAGCGAGATATGCTTGTATAGTACGTACAGAAAATAAATCGTTTTTATGGTTCCAAAATGAAATGTAGTGACAGGTTATTTATTTTCGTGCAAGATACCTTCAAAGCAGTGGCGTGCAGTAGTTATAGACTCGGATTATGCTGTTACCATGATATTATATAATATACTATATGCTTCATTTCATACTTTCGTTTAACCGGCGTCTTTAAGCAAAATGAATTATCATGAAAACAACACGTTTAGTAATGTGTAATAGTAAAATTTGCGAATTAGTCAATGAGAAAGTAGAAGTTCAAAACCTTTTTAACATCGTTCTGTTAGGAAACAGTATAAGTAAGGACTCTGTACAGCATGGATCAGCTTATCCATTTCTGACTCTGCCTAGTGGATTTTTTAATTCAGTAGTCAGCAATTGTATGGCTTGAATAGAACGATATATTAGAACAGTGGCTAGCATTTATAGTAGCAATAAATAAAGGATAATCAAGTAGAAGACTACACCGCCCTAGTGGCGTCTTACCTACTTACAGAATCCGAGAACTACGCTCAATCATTTTGCATGCATAATATGTAAAGATGCTGAAAACGTTTTTAAAACATTTAATCATCCCGCTGGTATTAAATTTTCTAACTCAATGTACTTACATTATTTCCATGTACAATTCATAACAATTGTACTTTTTGGGGAAAATTAACCTTGCATACTTTACAGTTTTACATTTCTCTCGTTCTCTCTCCCGAAGTAATTACGCATAATATTCATTCGCACGTAGAAAATTCAATTCCCAAGTGTTGATATATTATTTCAACTTCCATTTTAATGTTTTAAACGTCAGCTAAACTCGGTTGATATTTCTGTGAGGCTTAAATAAACACATGATAAAAATCAAGTATTCAGGTACTGTGTTAGTTCTATTTTTTTCCCGACCTATCAAATAACGTTTTCAACTGAATTTAATATTTATTTATTTAATATTTAATAAAACACTGGATTCATATATTATACAAGAATGGTAAAGGTGTTTATACCAAATTATCAACTATTGAATTATTTAAAACACGTGTTTCATAATAATTTTTAAAATTACAATAATATATATATACAGGTGTAACAGTCCTAGTCCACAATATTTACTTAATTACGAGTCGAAAAAATTCAAGGAATATGCGCCATCTCAATTATGTTAGAGATATAACCATTAAAAAAATCGTAATTGAAGGAATATTTCGATTAATATAAATATTTTATTATATATTGAATAAAAAAATTTAAAGGTCATCGAATTTCGAGCAGCCAGGCTATTTTTGTAAGATAATTTAGGCCATGAAGCATAGATTTCGTAAATATTTATTTCTAAGCACATATGGCCTATCATAATTTTGTAAAAATTTCAAACAATAATATTTTCATATTTTTAAAATTGGCAAAATTAACTTTGTGGTTAAAATCCGTTATTTTTATTTGTTAACTATTGTTTTATTAACCACTTATTGAATTAAAATACATCTACCGGTTTCTAAAAATATCATTTTCTTCTTCAAGTTGTCATTAAGTAATCAAAAACATATTTTATTGTTTCTTTAACAGAATCTGTTTTAAAAAAACAATAATTATTTAAAAAATATATTTAGTACCTAACTCAAATTATTACTTGATGATACAAAATTACTAGAATAATTTTAAAAATGTAAAATAAAAATAATAATATTTTCCGTAATGGTGCATAATTTGCACATATTCCTTGACTCGTAATTTAGTCGGGAATTCACCCATAAAATATTGTGGACTAGGTCTGTTACACGCTATATATACAATGTAGAATAAAAACACATATTTTGTTAAATAAAACTAATTTGTATTTATATATGTACAATTTTAACTTTTTGTCTAAACAAAAAAAAATGATACGTTTGAGCAATTTTAGTAAAATACTCGTTACTGCAATGTTATTCAGAGATAAGCCATGATAGCAATAGTTTTAACAAATTCAATATGTACAAAGATTATTCTGGTTAAATGATGGATTGCCTAAGTAAAAAAAAAAATAAAGAAATAAAAATCACGGCTTCAAAAATTAAATAATTAAGTGATGATAAAACATGTGATTGTGAATATGATTGGTAATTGAGATTTAACGAGGATTCGTAACTATAATTTAACTGTTGAATGTTTACATTCTAATGTACCCGCCATTTCTCGAAGAATTACGAATATCAGTTATCAGTTACGACCGAATACAATCAAGTCATAATAACGGTTTAAATAACTATTTAACCATGACTATTAAATATACAATTTTTTCATTCACACATACCACAATCTTAATTACTTTTTGTGCATTCTTGTAATCAAAGGACATCATAATTTGTAACTATGCATCAAAATTCTTCACCTCTTAACTAGAGCATTGTTAACGAAAGTCCAACGAGCTCTAACCCTATTGTATTAAAAGAATTTTTTTTCTGAACTTTTGATGAACGATTTATCTTTTCAAATGAAATAGATTTTGCATTTCAATTTATTTAGTCAAATGACATTAAAATTTTGAAAAGAAATAAAATAAAATTTATACGAATTTAGATCAGTTAAACGAATGTTTTAAAAGTTACCTTCATTAATGTTTGGAGATTTTTGAAGGCTTAATACAGTCAAAGGAAAATTCTTTCTTAATTACGTACAATAAAGGTTTCCTTAACCTTTTCGTCATCATCATTTGCTCTTTCGCGAGTGAAATTTTCTTTTGAAAGCCGATTTAATTTTTATTGTCAAATGGTTTTAGAAGAATATTTAACTAAAGTAATATACTCGTTAAAATAATTGTCGGTCAATTTATCGGTTAAATTGGGTTAAAGTTTTATGTCCGAATAACATACATAATAAGATTTTTTAATATTGGATATTACTGCACGTACCTGGTTGACATTTATAATTATTTCATTTTTTACAGATCATTGATCATTCATTCATTTGATGCGTTTATTTATTATTTCACTCACAGACGAAATCTACCCGATTCTTACGGCCTTTAGTGCTGGAAGGGATTATTTATTATGAATATTGACTCTTTGGTTATGAATTTAAACTATAATATTACATAAACACGAGCGATAAAACTAGTCTAATACGTGATTACCATTTAACTACCATCCAACGGTTAAAACGACTGCGATTCATAACTTCTGTATTACGTGCAGAAATAGAGAGCTGATGTTTGCACTTTTTGATGCCGGATTTTACATTTTGCGTAAAGAAACTTCACCATCCGACAAAAGTGTAATGCGTCATACGTATTAGTAATTTACTAAAGCATTTTTTTAGTTTTAGTATTTAAAGCTATCTTTACTTTTAACTTTTCTTTATTTTTATTTTTCAGAACAACTACACCTTTTTATGGCAGATAAGGCATAAACATTGTATTATTTCTCATGTTTTTTTTTTGTATTAATAATCTTCCTGTATCTGATTTACCTGGTTACGCCATTTCTTTCGTGGTTTTCTTCAATTTCTTGTGTCATCGACATTCGCGTCGTATAAATATATATCTTCCTCTCTTATTAGTCGCGTCCTATAAATTCCATCATCTCCTCTCTTATTAGTTGTGTCGTATATCTTCCATCATCTCCTCTCTCATTAGTCGCGTCGTATATCTTACATTATCTCCTCTCTCATTAATCGCGTCGTATATCTTCCATCATTTCCTCTCTCATTAGTCGCGTCGTATATCTTACATTATCTCCTCTCTCATTAATCGCGTCGTATATATTCCATCATCTCCTCTCTCATTAATCGCGTCGTATATATTCCATCATCTCCTCTCTCATTAGTCGCGTCGTATATCTTACACCATCTACTCTCTCATTAGTTCAATACACGTTAGCCGGTCTTTATTGATCTTATTCATTAAGCTACTATCAACTTTGCATTCATACTTAGTTTGCCTGACCGAACTCATTCTACTCCATTCAATCTACTTTTATTTTTATTTTGCTAGCTACTGAATAATTATTTCTCCTATACTTTTATGTATTTAATCAATTTGACAGACCAAGGCTATTCGTTCAGTCTTCCGACGCGCCGCACTACTGTGTTGGACAAAATGTTCTATACGGTAAAGTTCATGGAATATAAATCAAATTTTAAACTAATTAAGCGAGATAAACAGAATACCAAAATAGAAAATCGGTAAAATTCGAACATTTCTTTTGTGTTGACAAACACATATTTATTAAACAAATAATAGATATCTCATAGAGACGAAGCTATTTAAAAAATATATATTTAATGGAAATATATGAAAGTATGAGTACAGGGCTTACGACCTGTCTTCGGCTGGCTTAAGTGATCTCTTTATATAAATATAACGTTCACCATTCTCACCCATTAATCAATCTCCATATCTACCATATCAAATTTTTGAAAGTTGTATGTTATAATATGTGGAAACGCTTCGAGTACCACTACACTATCGCCATCTATGGACTAAATTTGATCATTCATTTACCTTAAACAGCTTATATCATATATCACAACGAGAATCTAATTATTTTTTTGAAATTATTTAAAGCAATATTTTTTATCTGTAAAATGTTTTTAATACGCCTGAAAAATCAATGTTTTTCAATTTTACATATTTTCTTATTTTGACCAGTATATTATTAGCAATATTTGAACACACAATTACTGAATTTTCACCAACAAAATATATTTATTATATATATAAAACATGTTTACGTTTATGTTTATGGGTACTCAATTTTATAAAGGAAGCATGGAATTTTATTTGTACTTGAATTATTGCTATGTTTATCCCTTTGTATCGTCTAACTATTTCTAATGATTCGTTCTGTGCCGAAATCTTTCCCCAGAAAGATATCTCGCCTCCTCTTCCACGGAAGGCTTCATCGGGGTTAGACCTTCTGGCGCGCCAGCCGCACGCGCGGCGGCCGTGTTAGCTCCACGATTTATATCAATGTCTGTCGAAAGTTGTCAGCCGAAATAAACTCCGCTACTTTATATCCCCTCGGTTTCCCCACACCACGCGTTCCACACTAACAGAACTCACATTTTTCTCCATGATGGGGGTTTCCTATCCATACGTATCTTCGCTGTATGGGAACTTGTTGCATTGTGCACATATTTCATAACAAATCACAACGTTCCTCAATTATTCCAATCATTGCGTTTATATTTTTAAAGATAACCTTGTAATAATAATAATAATAATAAATTTATTATTTTATCAATTTGAATTTCCGACCAGTAACGGCTCTGTTGAATGAAATGATACGAAATTCGCTTAACTATAAATAAATTGAGCATGTAAATGAAATGAGCCGTGGTTTATTTATTTTCATTTATTTTCTCCGATATTAATAATATATCGTTTCTTGCTAAAAATAAAATACATGTGTTACCGACCAAATAGTGTATTTAATAATTAACAGTTTATTAACTTTGTTTTTAAAACCACTAAGTTATTTATATTCAATTATTAAAATGAACCACAACGTGTTTTCGTTAAATATTAAAAATTGTGTATTTAACCTCGTTTACTGACAATTGTTGATCATTTTCTAGTTGCCTATTATAATTTATTTTGAATGAATTTAATATAATATTACTTTTTTTTTAGTTAAAAATGCGTACACGGAATACATGTTACATCAATATTCTTAGTATGTTAAAACTAAGTTAAACGCTTATGCTATGAAAATAGGACTAACTTGATGGCCTCCTAGTTCGATGCTCATATCCCCTCGATCACTAGACCACAAGCACATCGTTATTATTGTTTTTACAATCTCTTTCAGGATATTTGTATCGTTGATAATGTTTTACATATAATATATTATATTATATAATTCAGTGTTGCCCGTAGACGCGTCCACGTTGATGATACAAAAGATCAATTAAAATTTCATTTACCTTATTCTACTTATTAAAACATTATTTTTACGTCTCATTCGTCATGAGCAACTTGGCCAAATTAAATACGAATTACCCAATCCGTTAAAATCTCGGAATACTAAATCCATTCCACTCCACCCTCTCTTCTGTTTCATGCACTTGCATCCATTTATCACTGATATTGGAGCAATTTTCGAACATTCAGAAGAAAAACTTCTGATGCTGTCACAATAAGGAAACATGATTTCTCTTACAATGAGTAACAGCACACTGACTGCGTGGTTCACGTGTCTCTTGATTATTAGTTTTCTCGATTTTTAATAAAATATCTTTAATAATGCTTAATTTATCTGATCGTAAGTTACACGTGATTAACAATAATAAGATAGATAGATATTTATAAAATTGGCAAAATCAACATTCTGGTTAAAATCCATTATTTTAAATTGTTAATTTTATTTTTTAATTTAGTGAATTAAAATACATTTACCGGTTTCATAAATGTCGTTTTCTTCTTCAGGATATCAATAATTAATCAAAAACATTTATTATTGTTTCTTTAACAGGATCTATTTTTAAAAAACAATAATTATTTAAAAAATTAATTTAGTACCTAACTTATCTTTTTTTTTCTTTTTTAAATAGGCAATCCACGCTTCTAGAGTAATTTATATACCTAACTTATGAACATAAATTTAAGTTAGGTACTAAATTTATTTTTTAAATTATTATTTTGTAAAAATAGATTCTGTTAAGAAACAATAATATATGTTTTTGATTAGTTATTGACATCTGAAGAAGAAAATGATATTTTTCGAAACCGGTAGATGCATTTTAATACATTAAGTGGTAAATAAAACAAAGTTAACAATTTAAAATAATTATTAAGAACACATTCTTATTGTAAAGTTGTAATTATTCAGAACATTGGTCTATTAATATTGATTTGAAAAAGTGAAACATATAGGTTCGAAAATTGTCATGAAAAATACTGGCCCTATAACACAATTGGTAGTGTACTTCCCCGGATTGGAAATAGAGATTCAGGTTCAAATCCCAATAGCGCAAAAACAATATTTTTCAACAAAATTGATTTTATATGTATATATTTATAATGAATACATTAAATTAGTATTTAAAATAAGATAGAATTTTTTTTTCTGTATATCTTTCTAGCTTGCTTATTTTGATAATTCTGATTATCTTTTGAGTTTATTGCTATTTTGAGCAATAACAAATAAAAAAAATATGAATTAAATTAGTAAGATATACATACATAATTGATTTTATATGTGTATATTGGAAGGATTCGAATTTAAAATATTACAGACCGTCTGTTATGAAAATGTCATCAGTTTCACTCTGCCGCCTGTGTCTCTTCTAAACATTACGACACCCCGGCGGTATTACAGCAAAATAAATCCTATGCACCGTCTATTAACATAACGTGAAAATTCTTCAGCGTCATTTATCACAAGGAGCTTTTCAATTTAAGGATGACGTTCTTTTCAGGTTTTCTCAGGGGAAGTATGTTAAAATAGCCTTTCCTTTTACTCGCTCGCATAATGCGACACGGTCCTCCGGTATAAATGATCACATCTGCAGTGTGGTGGGAACAGGTGAGCCTGGACCGTTGATGTGCGACCCTCGCCTCCGTCTCATATTCCAGAACTAATACTCAACTAATTACTTCATAATGAACCTGGGGATAATTTGACACTCGAGAACAATGGCCGTGTTTTCAAAGCTGGGGTGAAAAATGCCTATCTTTGAGATTCAGTATTAGAGATTATATTAACCGCTTCATACCAATAAATGACTCACTATCACGCCGTTTCTAGGGGTTTGTAGGGTCGTTCGGGTAGGCAAAGAGGATGGAGCCTCACCCTCTTCTCTCCTGACACACAACTCTCGTCTCATCCACATTCACACATGATATTATTCAATTGAAAATAATTTTGGTTCATACTTAATAGATTTAACAAACGACATAGATCGTTAACCAAATTATTAGGTAAATTTTATGAATTTAGTAAATCAGAAATATGTATATACCTCAAGACTATTCAAATACATTATGCGAGTATATAGCAAAACGGACCTTACTATTTTAACCTCGAGTGTGTCGAGATGTGGTCAGTCAGGGATATCCCTTAGGTAATATATATATATATATAATTTATAGATTTACAAGAATTACAACTCCGTTTGCAACTCCAATCCAACTCTTAGGATTCTTTCTTGATAATATACCGCATGCAAAAATAATAATATTTCACCGCAATGCTTAATGAATGCCTAAAAGTTTTTCATGAACTAGCTGTTTAGTTTTGTGCGGTATTCAGCAATGGCATTTATTTGTTGGAAGGTAGTTATCCGCGGCCGGCTGAAGAGTCTTTATGGTGCATTAGGACAAGTCTCCGCACTGCAGGCTTTAATGTAAAACTTCCCTTCACTTCGCACTTTGATGGTGAATGTCATTTTATGGATTACCTTCCCTAGGTTGGCCTAACTTTAATGGTAGTTTTGGATTCAGATATTTATTTCGGAAAGTTTTATCTAAAGCTGCGATCACTAAGTACTGGGGAAAATTTATCCAGATCCTGTACTGGTTTTTATTTTTTAATATTTTGTATGTTTATATTTCGTTGAATTTTTTATGTATGTAATAATATTTACTGAAAAATGAATACTATTAATTTTATTAAGAAAAACACATTCTTATTGTGAAGTTGTAATTATTTAGAACATAGGTCTGTAATGTTTTAAATACTAATTAAATGTATTAATTATAAACATATACATGTAAAATTAATTGTTAGTTATGGCGTCTGCTATCGGTTTACTCAAAGGTATTTGAGATTCCGTAAAACAATGTAGATGGCTTTCAAATAATGGAACAACAGATGTATTAATTTGAAAAACTATAACATACTGTCGCTATAGCATAGTTGGTATTGCACCTTCCGCGAATTGGAAAATAAGATCCAGGTTCCAATCCCGGTAACGCAACAACAATATTTTTCGATAAAATTGATTTTATATATATATATCTTTATCACTAATACATTTAATTAGTATTTAAAACTATTAATTTTATTATATTATATTTAATGCACACTATGTCTGTCAGTACCGATAAATAATTATGCATTATTAAGATATGCACATGTGTACAGGCGTGGCATTTACTAATAGATAAACATAAATACATGAGCATAAACGTAATAAGCGAAGTGTAGAAACCTGACATTGTATAAAATTTCTAGGCATGTCAAATTTATTTAGGTAATTCCAGTTAGCAAAATGTGATTTGTTAAAATATTTTATTTTTCATTTAAGGGTTTAATAATTATTCTGGTTGATTATTGGCAAGGCGAAACATTTTTATATATAATATGTATTATTACTTCAATTTAATTAATTACAACATATTCGTACCCTACCAACGTACGTTGCAACTTTATTGATGCAAGCAATATTGTGAGATCTGCGTGTGCGGCCACGCGCCCATCGGCGGCGTTCAACCTGCTGCCCGAATTAACCAACCCTTCGTCTTTAACTCTTCCAAAATCATGCAGTAATACAGGTCTACCACCCCAATTAATACTGTAATATTTCGGTTAATATACGCAATATAAAGTCATATTTTTGTTAATTATAAAGAATATGTTTATGCTTAAAACAGACTAGTGAAAAACCAGTTGTGTAAAGCGAACCTTACAAAAATAATTATCTTTCAATTCAGTCAGTTGTAAAATTAATATGCTGGGAAAAATACCATTTGTGGTAAGACAAATAGAGATGGTACATTAATTTCATAATAAAAATAATAACAAACAAGTATATGTGATATCTCTTTCTCACTAATTTAATGAAGAGAGATAAGAAAAAAGATAGCATTGTATAGGACTTAATGAATGCTCCGAATTATATTAGGATATTGATCTCATTTTCATAATTAAGAGTAAGTTTATAAGATTAACAATAAAAGCTTTCTTCACATTTAAATTTTTTTAAATTTCTTACGGTAACACGAGTTGACAGCATGGCTGCATATCGGTATTTTATATCGCGGTATGGTAAAAGTTAAGATATATTGGGTTAGGTTTATGAATTAATATTCAATTTTGAAACCAATGTGCAATAAGTGGTACGAGTAATGAGAATAAACAAGATTCGGGCAAAGTCTCGTTTCAAAAATACCAAAATCATGTAATTCATCAATAGTAAAAACTTTCTTTTGTATGCTGTAGGACCTATATCGTCCTCATCTTGGCTTTTACATAAGAATATTTTTTTTATTTAATTTAAGTATAACTGTACATTTTTAACATACAGCTTAAATATAACAGTTAAAATATTAGATAAAAAAAATAAAAACTAAGTATAATTTACATGCAAATATTTCTTCAGTTCAAGTATGCTCCTGCAACGAAAAATACCAACGAAATTCAACTTATTTAAGAGAACACATTCTTATTGTGAAGTTGTAATTATTCAGAACATAGGTCTGTGATATTTTAAATATGAATTAAATATATTATATATTATATTTTATATGTATATCTTTATAATTAATATATTTAATTCATATTTAAAATTCAACTTGTTACCAAGCCGATGTATCCGCGATATTGGCGAGTTAACAGCATAATTATTTATATGTATACCTACAAAGAACACTTCATGTTGTCTCGTTTGAGTTGGTACTTTATACGAAACCATTTGTATAAAGATAAATACTTTTTACATGCACGATGCCCATCATTTTTATGCACCGTCCTAGGAATTTCACATATTTCCAGGCTTCTTCGCTTTGCCGGTAACATATTAGTAAATGTTGTAATCTGATTAGATTTAATGGTTCGCGTGAGAAGGGGTGGGGGAGTAGGGGGATTCCTCCCGCGAGTTCTGTTTTCTTTTCCCACCATAAAATAGCTTTATTCGCCGAGGCACGAGCTCGGCACGGGAGGCTAACAGCATGTTCGACATAACTAAGGAAGTGGCCGTAATAATAGAGGTGGCCCGCCATTGTTCACCTTCCTCTTTCCCAAATTACACCTTTGCCCTCGCACACATTCCATCAGGTTCCTCTATTACAACAGTCGCTCTTCAAAGGTCGACATATTTATTCGTCACAAAGTAACAGTAATACGGCCACACACAAGCAGGTACGAGTACGAGCGGCTTGTTGAATTTGCTTTGAGGCCTTCATGTCAATATGTCAGGTAGTTTCACTTTTTTATTATAAAAAATGAGTAAAAAATGTATATCTTGAGTAATAAATCTTTTATAATGATTTACATTAAGTATATTTGATATCCACTTAAACATACTCGATTTGTTTGACACCTTGTATCTGCGTAGGATGATAGCGTCGCCCGCCAGCCGGACCTAGCGAAAATCATGAAACATATTCATAAATTAAATATTTAATGTATTTTATAATGTTTGAAGCAGAAGCTTTTGGTTAAAAATTTTACCTAATAAACTAAAATAAAGTGTGTGCTGAATATCGGTATAAACATATAATGCATCGGTAGTTTCATAGATTAATTCATCGTGTTATTGATATGTTATCATTCAATTTGTTACATTTCAAAAATGTAAAAGAATGATACTACAATATTATGGATACAAAGTCAACAAGTAGAGGAGAATATTTTTAACAGCATTAATTAATCTCAGAAAGTCAAGGATCGGCGGTTTTATTTCTCGAGTTTTCATATCATTTTAATATTATAAATGAAAACATTTACGTTTCATTTTTTTTGTACGATGTCATTGATCAGCATAATTAGCTTTATATAAGTTATATTTATTTTATGTTATACCACCCTGTTAGTCATCCTGGCTCTCATCTTTTTTCGACCGTTTTTCTATTTAATTTTACTTCTAGATTATTTATCTTTCTTAATTTTAATTCATTATAAAATTTTAAATGTTTTACCATCGCATTGAAACATTATATTTATTTTGTTATATGCTTATTTTTTTTACTTCTTTTGTATATTTTTTATCCTTTTCAACCACCTTTTCTGTCGTATTGGTCATATAATATTCTATTCGGAACTTCTTTCAAGATCTTCTATTGAATATACATTTTTTGGTTAACAAAATGTATACAAAAGTATAACAGCATAATTCGATGAGCCATCAATCTTCCATCGCGCACATCTCCTGCCGGGTGGCTGTACTGTACTACCAACGCTCGGGTTATAGCAACAGCGGAACTTATTTTCTTGTTTTGGGTCAAACCTTCGAAAAAGGTTCACTGCGAGTCTCAAATAGCATTTATGTTTACTTTAGTTTCGATTCATTTTACCCTTTAACGGAATTATTTTCAATATGCGATTAGAAATTATAGATCTTAAAAAATTCTCTATATTTAAAAGTATTTTCAAACATTATTTATTATAGAATTTTAATAAAGTTAAGTGAATATTTGTAAAAATAAATTAATTTTGCGGCAGGCGCTGCGGTCCAGCAGTTTACTTTGTAAAAGGTCACGGGGTTGATTCTCGACACGGTTTTTGTTTCGTAAGGTAATTTTTTTATATATATTTTTTTAAGACAACACATTATTGTTATGAAATTGTATTTTCACAATATAGTTCTGTGGTATTTTAATACAAATTAAATTAATCAACTAGAAAGAAATGCAGAAAAAATCTTAAATATCGAAAGAAATATTTAGTTGCTACCAGATAAGAAGTCCAGATTTGAGTCCCGGTAGCAACTAAATTTTTTTTCGATGAATTGATTTTTTCTGTATATCTTTCTAGTTGATTAATTTAAATTGTATTTATTAATTTATTTTCTTAAATCTTGCAAGTATTATTAAGGCGAATACATTCTTATTGTGTAGTTGTAATTATTCAGAACATAGGTCTGTGATATTTTAAATACTAATTTAATGTATTAATTATAAATATATACATATAAAATCAATTTTGTCGAAAAATATTGTTTTTGCGCTACCGGGATTTGAACCTGGATCTCTATTTCCAATCCGGGGAAGTACACTACCAATTGTGTTATAGCGCCAGTATTTTTCATGACAAATTTTCGAACCTATATGTTACACTTTTTCAAATTAATACATCTGTCGTTCCATTATTTGATTTGTTTTTACGGAATCTCAAATACTTTTGAGTAAACCGACTGCAGACGCCAGAATTATCAATTCATTTTTATTAAATTTTGGACACACTGATACAACTTATATTATATTGCTTGCAAGTATTCCTTGTAGTCCCTTTCGGAAACCCGTCCCATGCAATCACGTCCTCCGCCTTTATTCGCGACGATGTTATTGTTGCGGTGCTTTCTACAAAATTATCGGATTTCAATCACTCATCAGCTTGCGCTCCTTCTGTTGCAGGCTAAACTGGAGACAAAGGCCCTCAAGGCGAAGAGGCCTGGCTTCACCGATGATCGGTATAACGAGACTTCGTACTACATCGAAAATGGTAAGTACTAATTTACATTCAATTTTATGTTAAAAGCAAAGCGCATATAATATATGTTATATATAAATGTGTCTATAATTTTTGTCTTTCTAATTTAGCTGATATGTTATAGTTTTTTTGCAAATAGTATCGTACTTGGTAATATTGTAAATGCAAATTCCAGTATATTTATCTATCCGTAAAAATCACTGATATCCGTTTTCACAGTTGTAATCATACGTAGCGCACTGCGCGAGTGTCCTGGCTCTGAAAACTTTACACTTCGATCATTAAATCGTTGTACATTTCTTATATTAAAAATAATACATTATTTTATAATACAATTAAATCGTATTTTCATTTAATAATTTGAATTGAAAATACTGCCGAGGTGGATATTAGAGGGTAGATTGCTAAAGTTTAACGTATTTCCTTTAAATATTGAATACCCTCGACCCCGAGAGAAAAATGGAAAAACTATTTTGTAATTTTTATGAAGAATCTACTTTCAATCCTTTTTCAATATCATCTTGACCCTCTTATAAGTTTGCCTTGGCGTGTATTCGAGTCTACATATCGCTGGACTTGCCATTTTTACATGGTTATTTAAAATTTTAATAGCGCCGCGAGAGCCGTTTGAATATAAATTATGCATTAGGTACGTTCCGTAATTCTAAAACAAAATATTTGTATTTTTAATTATTCTTTCTAATTTTTTTTACAGTTTTTGATTACGCGATTTTAAATAATGAAATAACCCATTAATAATGATTGCAATTTTTTTTTGTATATTTTTCTTTTCAATAGCAAAATAATTTTCTTTGTTTCATGTGGATAACAGCACACTTTCATACAATAGAAATGGCCGAAATTTTTGTTTGTTTAATGGTGCTATGCGACATGAGCGAACGGATGTAGCAAATATTTAAGTAAATGTAATAAAACAAAATACGAATTATGGTCGTTCATCATTGTATTATTTTATAATTGTACTGTGTATTTTTATTTGTTTACACGTGTATCGGGAATGAAATCTCAACATTTTGTACCTACGTGATATTTTAAATTAATAAATCGATACTTTATCTTCGTTGGTTTCTTACTTTGAGCTAAATCGGAAATAATGGGAAAGGAAATTAAGGCAGACATTTGCTTTCCTTAATGGATTTCAAATTGATCTTCAAGGCATTATACATGTTCAACTAACATTTCATTTTAATATTATGTAAATTGTTGATTTTTTTAATCAATAAGTATATAAAGAGGCATGTCTACGAAATATATTTTTTTTTTATCTATGTGGTCAAAATTATTTTAAATTCCAGCGTACTTTTTTTAAAATTTTAACAGCACACAAGTTCGTGCTACAATTTTCTAACTAATGTTTTCTTAAACATATTTTAGCGGGTCGTCAAAAATATTTGATTTAAAAGAAGGTGACGATGTGGAATGATATGTTGAATGATAAAGGCAAAAAAATATATTTTGAGTCATACTCCTAGGGACGGACGATTTATCGCCGTATTTTTACAATCCTACTACTATATTAATATCAATAATGTAATACGCCAGAAAAATTATTATTATTCTAAATATGTATTTAAAAATGCTTATTATTACTGCAAGTTGTTTTTTTTTTTTTTTAATTTTATCTTATTAATAATTATATTAATAAATGTTTAATCTTTTCAATACTGGCAAAGTGATGCCGAAAGGTTGCACCCCTTGAAATTCGTTCTCTTCATATTTTGAAAGGACCGATCGATAATGGATGTACATGAAATCCTTTGGAAGGAATATTACATCACCGCTATTGTTATCTGATATTCGAAAATATTGCTAACTAATGTGGAATTACTTGAGTTGCAAACACGGTTGTTTAAATTTTAGAAATCCTTGATGTTAGGGTACATAATATATTGGTTTAGACTTAATACAATGTAGCGATTACATCGAATGTGTTCGTTCATCCCTTATGCAGGGGTTACAAAACATATTTTCTTCTTGGAAATTCATCATTAGCGGTCGTTTTCTATCCACTTTTAGATGAAGGCCTCCCCAAGTGTTTCCCACTTTACTTTGTCACAGCTGCCACGTATTTCCGCAGAATTGAGTTATTTCGTCAGTCCGGGGGGTTTTAGGGCGGCCTGTCTGCCTTTTGATTCCCTTCGGGTACCACTGTATGACTGCATTTGTCCAACGATTTTTAGAGCGATGCGGTCTGCCCATTGTCATTTCATTTCCTAGTTTATTCAATTATACCGACTACTTTGACCCTTTTCTTATCCTCACGTTTCTTGCCCTGTTTACAATATTATATCATCTCGTTTTCATTGTTAAAATTAATAGAGATAAAATTAATTTCATCGCAATTTTTACTGTTCGGTTGGATATTTCGACCTTTATTATGTACTAAATCAATAGGTTAGCTTAAATGCCACATTATAGACCAATTTGTGTACTTATTAGATTTTTTAATTATAAAATTATTTTCCTTGAAAAGTATCGTTGGTGCATCTACTGTTCTAACAATATATTATTATTTATTATCCCGACCGTGTTTTTGGGTGGCATCTTCGGACCATTTATTTATTCCTTTTTATCAGGTGAAAGCCCTACGCCAGAAAGATTCCCATCATTGAGTTTCATTACCCTTTTCGAGCCAAAAGCTTTCGAGCAAGCGTGCCACCCATTTGTTAAAAGTGTCAGGAGATTTATGCCGACGATAAAGAATTTAACAAGCTTTTTCTATGACTGTGTCGTGACCTCGGCCATTCCACGCGGTTAATTAATAAAATCGTGTCATTTCAAAAATCAATACATTTTCCGACAAAGAAATTTACAATATTATTTTTAATCTGGAACATATTTTTTTATGAAAAATTCTATCAATCGCAAAATTGTTACGCATTTAAAAAAAAGTTGTCTTTAATTACACTTCTCCTTTTTCTTCTGTTCCTCCATCACATTTGTTTTTTAAGCTTTTCTCAGTCAATATGTTCAATATTTAAATTTAAAAGTTCTGATGATAGATAAACGTGTAACGCATTGAGATTTTAACTTTACTTTCTCTTTTCTTCTTCTTCTTATTTTCCTATTAAAACACTTTTTATGGTTTTATCAAAGTGTATTAACGATTTTTTTAATTTTTTAATCTGGAGATTGACAACAAAGTACTGTGTCTCTGCAAGGTACGTTTGCGACCGTGCGGTTGCTGGTGCGGGCAGGCTAGTATTTTTTTATAAAAATATATGTGAAATAATTAAGCCTTTTTTTCTTTTCTTTTAATTTTTATATGAAAAAATTATATGAACACTCTAGGCATCTTAATGTGTACCAACTAAAGCGAAATCCTATTTAAATGGTCGAAAAAAACTTAATTCAATCGCTACGGTGAATTTGTGCAAGTAGTGTGCCTTATAAGAACGTAATGCCGAACTCGGTATAAATAATTTTTTTAAATTGGTTAGATGTGGAGCAAGTGTTTGTTGAAAAATTGTTTATTATTATAAACCTTAAAAAAAGCATCGATCATCGTTCATTGATACCGATGACGAGAATTTCGAGCGTTAATTATGTAATTTAAAAAAAACAACTGCTCGACTAGCCTAAAAATTTTTTTTTTTTAGGTTGTACAAAATTACTGTATGGATGACTAGATTTTTTTATTTAATTGGATTCAATATTAATATCGTCTCTATGACTGCGATACATGTCGTTGTATTTCGTTAATAATGTCTGTCGTTATAGCTGTTAATCTATAAATAATGGTTTTCCATTTATCCCAGTTTGCTGTTAAAGTCCAGTGTCCAGAATTGGGGGATTTATTTAGAATTAACTCCAGCACGTACATATTCAGTGTTGATTATAGATATTGTTGAGCCACTACGGCAGCGCTCAGTTAGGTGGAGCTGACAATCGGATTTAAATTCTATTACGGCAAGTTTGTTGATGCATAATGGTTACTCCAGTTTATCGCGCTCTATAATAAGTGGGTGTAAGCTTCGATACTTTACCTATAGTTAATGCATCTCTATATATTATTGCCCATAGGAAACTACTTGTATATGTGCACAATTAAATAATACGTTTATTTTGACAAATGCATATTTATATAATATATATGCATTGCCAGTATTTTGTGATAATATGGAAAGAAATCGCGCAACCTTAAAGATCATCTTAAAGTATCTTCATCTTCGGAAATCAGTCTTAATTATATATATATATATAGGTACACACACATATACGTACATATATGTATGTGTGACCTGTATTTCACGTACCTCTCTAATTAATAATATAATAGTAATGTGATACGCGAAAGATATCTAAAAAATGTTAACGAAAACAAAACCATGAGTATTTTATTAATTATTATTGTGTAAATCTGTTTTTTTTTTACTATCATTATTGTTTATTATTTTAACATGATCTTTATAGCTAGTTGCATAAAATTTTATTTCTTAACGGTTCTCTACGGGATCAAAATATTGAACCTAAAAGTAAGGGAGCGACAGATTCCACGTCCGCTTTGGCCCGATTGAATGGCGCATTGAACTTCGAAAGAACATTAAAATAATCCTTTTGAAATTAGCAAAATTAACTTTGTGGTTAAAATTCATTATTTTTATTTGTTAACTTTGTTTTATTAACCACTTATTGAGTTTAAATACATCTACCGGTTTCGAAAAATGGTATTTTTCGAAACCGGTAGATGTATTTAAATTCAATTTAGTGGTTAATAAAACTAAGATAATAAATAAAAATATATATTATATGTACTTATTATTCTTCGTATTTATTATTCATCTATTTGAACCATTATTTTCTAAAACTTCGTCCCATTTTCCCACATACGTACGTTTGGAGGATGACATGGACCAACATGGTCTCTTAACACGAACAAATTCTTTGAACAAAATTAATTAATGTATCCATTATACTCTGTTGATGCAAAATATTGTTTCTGCCTCGCTTCTGGCGTTCATTAACTATTCACTTAATGGCGGCAATAAAGGAAAATTTGTTCGTATTTGAAGCAGCCATAAATCGAAAAGATATTCCGATAAATTAAAGGCATTTTCAGACTCTGCCACCAATTCCGGCGAAGAAAATGCAAAATTATTTAAACTAAGTGCTTTATGATTTTGGTATGTATCTACATTCGATTTTTTTATATTTCACGTCTAGCCCATTATGTCGAATTCACATTACTCAGTATATACAAAAAAAAGATATATTAGCAGTGAACTAATCAAATTTTATATTATTTTGTTCATTTAATCGAGTAAAGGATTTCCACAAAGATTAAAGAAAAATAATTGTATTAAATACAACAAAATATCTTGAATTTAAAAGTAAATTTATGTGTACTTTATATGCAATAGGACAATATAAAATCACTCTGACTGTTAAAGTATTGCTAGTAGCGTGACGCTGTGTCATTTATCATGGCGTGATGTTCTTGTATAAAATAATCTGTTAATAATCAAATTGTTTCATGCGTGTGTGTGATCAGAATTTGTAAGCGATGATGACGATTGGTGGAGTTTGCATTTATTACATCTAATAAATGTTCTTATGTATGTCTTCTGTCATCGGAATCCTCGTGTTTTGATAAAAATAATGTAAATAAAAGCAACACTAAGGAAGCATTAAATGAACGTTTTGTATATTTTCATTATGATTTATACTGTGTTCATTTTTCATGCGAGACATTACTTCTTGGCATTTTTGTTAAACCTTTGTTAGTTTAGTGCAGGCGCCGAGCGCCCCGCCATCGCATTTAGTCTGACATTTACAGCGCCCTTCACGTTGTGTGCGCTGTACAGCAACGCGGTTCAAGTTACTGAAATTGCGCAATAAAAAAAGGACAATATAATTTATTTCTCGAGTTATTTGGTAAAACAATGTCCCGTCTCATGCGGGGGTAGTTTGAAGAGTAACTGGAAAAAAATGTGTTCCAGTCTCAGGGGGTGACTAAACAAATTAGCTTCCACGATTGTTATCTGTTAGTACTTGCTATTGTAAGTGAGGGTTTTTTCCTAATCTATTTTGAACTCGGCACACGAGTTGTCATCGCGATAGTACTCCCAGAAACAGTCATGTTTATTTTGCGATCGTATAATATTTTTAAATGTCCTGTCTGTTAACATATTTTTATATCTAGAGTTATTTATTTAAAAGCACTTTTAATTTTTTGTTTTTAACCTATTTAGTTTTTTTTTAAGTGCTTTTGAATAATAAATATTATATGCGTTAACTGGCAATGAAATGACATGTGTCAAATTTAAAATATGAATCATTATAAAATACTTGAAATTCAGTATTAATGTATTAAATGTGCTTTTATGTGTGTAGTTCTGTAGTGCAATAAACTTGATTGACTTAAACTACGGCACTATAACGAGGAATATTTAGATTAATTCTCTTCGTTTCTTTTGTGTATAAAAAATATCACATTTATTATGAATATTTATATTAAAAAAACGTCGTATTCTGTTCAATAATTGTAATACAACAATGTAACCTGTTGCGCTTAGTTGAATTCTTTGTTACGCGAAATAATGAACTTGTAATATGTATTTGTAACGACACGTAAGCTGTAACGGTTATTGATGACACTGTATCTCATTCCAGGTCTCCGGAAGGTGTACCCTTACTACTTCACCTTTACGACCTTCACGAAGGGCCGCTGGGTGGGGGAGCGCATCCTGGACGTGTTCGCGCGCGAGTTCCGGGCGCACCCCGCTGCGGAGTACGAGCGCTGCGTGCGCGCGGGCACGCTGACGGTCAACTACGACCGCGTGCCACCTGACTACCGCCTCCGTCACAACGACCTGCTCGCCAACGTCGTCCACAGGTAAAAGAGCATCCCTTTTAATACCCGTGCTTATATATTGTCCGCATCGCCCATGTTCTCCATTAGATTAGATGAAGGCATCACTAACGCAGCAGCAGCTATGAAGATTTTCGTGTCTGGGCACCTGCGCAGTAACAAACCCACGGTCACTAACATTGTTACAAGAGCCTCTGCACCGTCGCATCATCGTTACCAAACCAGGTACATTCAATCATTTTATTTTCACTCTCACTTGCGCTCTTCTCGTTCTTCTGGCGTAGAAAGCTCGCCCGAGGTACAGACCGTGATGGAATTCCTGGCCAAGTTCCAGAGACAGGTGCATGTGTTACAGAGTTATACCCTTTTCATTACCCTCGTCTACATCCATCATTTGAAGACATTGAGACGCCGCTCCTCTCGACCTCGCATCAGCATTTAAGAGGTATATTTCAAAGTCGGTGATTTATTTTCTCATCACTCATCACACCTTTCTCCGACAACTCGTGTTGGTTTATGTACACGCATTGCCTTCCGAAAATTAATCATTTTTGTTTGTTAATTTAATTATTTGTTAAATTTGAAAGTTTTGTCCATAAATGTTGCATAATCATACTTATCACACACATACATAAATCATATAATACACTTGTATATTATTGGCTCTTAATCCTCCAGTGAGACTGAGACTTCTGTGTAATTACTTATTGATTTAATAACATTTATATTGTATATTATTATATTATTGATATAAAATTGTCTTCTTTGAACTTTTTAATAAAAAAATTATTAATTACATATACAGGGTGTAACGTATCTAGTCCACAATATGTTATAAGTTGATACCTGACTAAATTACAAGTCGAAAATATTCCAAGGGATATGCGCCTAATCTGAACCATGTCAGAGATATAAGCCTTTCAAAAAAATCGTAATTGAAATATTTCATTGATTCCAAATTATATAATGAATTTCGAGCTACTAGACTATTTTTTGTTAGATAATTTACGGCCCGAAGCAAAGATATAGATTAATAATGGAATAATTTCGCAAGTATTTATTTGGAAATACGTAGATTTCAAGTTTAACGCGATTTTGTAAAAATTTCAAACAACAATATTTTCCGTAACAGTGCAGAATTTGTACATACTCCTTGAACATTTTCGTCATTGTCGACTAGGTCTGTTACACCTGTATTTTCCGTTCTTCTGAATGACAATTAGAAATATTTAATTTAGTATTGAATACTAAAAGAATTTCAGTACTAAATACTTGTACTCCACCCGAAATTATTAACATTTTCGCAAACAACTATGTTCACTTTCAATGAAATCACCAACTGTTAATTTATTTTTAAATGTATATGGGTCAAAATTTCATGTTATGTTTGCGTGTCAAATTGTCAAGTTGTGTATCAAGCGGTTGGCATTCATTTTTGCGCATTTCTGTTGATGGCACGTATTGGATTTCTGCCATGTTAATAAATCACTTTTTGAAAATGTAAAACATAAATTTTACTGTAATAACTATTTAATAAAACGCTAAAAGTATGTATGTTAACTCTTAAAAAACTGCCTGTGCAAGACAAACCACTATACTATGTATGATACATCCATACAAACTGACTTTACATTTCAAATGACGGAACTATGGAAACGAATATAAAGGATTTGTCTGCATTATTGATTTTTTTAAATTATAAATATCAAGTAGAAACCGATATCTGTGTACTATGGAGATTGATATCTTCCAAAACAATTAACTTTTTGGACACATTTGGTCCACGGATTTTCTTACTTTTACTTTATTTAATAGTGCGTTGTTGTTTCATGTGTTAACATCCTACATTTTTTATTAATTTAAAATGTAATATAATTTTTCCAATACCAACTGATGAAATATCTCGTCTATACAATATCACATTTTCCGACTCTGATAGCTGTCGAGTGGAAGTAATATTTTGAACGATCTTTTTTTAATGATTTTAATTTTGATGAAGTGTCGAATGCTATTTGAGTGTGAGTGAAGAGTGCGTATTTAATTTTATAATATCTTTATACATATTATTAATTTTACAGATTCATAAATAATCAGAAATATAAATTTAATTGACCGTGAATATCCTTTAATTCTTTTTTTTTTCTTCATCTGTCTGTTCATAAATGTTGAAATTTCACTTAGGTCTAGTACAAAAGTACGCATTAGATTTGTAATTAGTGCAATAAGCGAAAACTTCAGGTTATACTGAGATTTAGTTTGTGACAAATATAGTTGAGTAAGCGTTCATAATGTGCGCCCGGAGAGAGCTTATCTCGCTACCCTGTCCTCAGTTGCTGAATTGGTGAGCTTTTTGCTTTTTTTTGTTCTGATAAATTATTGATCGTGACTAGTTTTTATTTAGTCAATTTGTGTTAAAAATTCGAACACTTGATAATTTCAACCTATCATTTCAAATATGTCCAAGTAAAACAAACGTAAATATAATATTTTAATGTTTAATTCGCCTTTCTTCTTTTATTTCTCCAAAAAGTATACTTCTTCATACGAAATGAATTTTTCGAGATTCTTCGATTTATGCTCGATATAATCATTTCAAATAATACTGTGATTCTTTTTATTTAATTACCGAGGTTTTTTTGAATTATCAAGTATTGGGGATTGTGATTGGCCATTTTAGCTGCCAGAGTAAGGTCGGCCCGTACTGCGTCGAGTCGTGAGGTGGCTACTGGCGCTGGCGCGATATCTCTATCGATGTAGTAATGTTATTAATTGATTTATAAACACTTTGTTTAACTAAATTAATTCGTTCTCATTACAAAAATTACACATTATTATCGCATTATCTATGATGCGATACGCTCAATAATGATGGCTCTAATAAATAGCTTTTGGTAACATGATATTACTGGATTAGGATATTTCGAGAATTTTGAGGTTTTCAAAATTAAAATCGATCCCTCCGACGAATAATAATATCTTTCTCCATACCAACAGAGCCTCCCCCGCCACAACCACCCCGATTTCCAGAAATAACATGATGCGATTTTAATTTCACTGGCGCAATCACTGGATTCTAAGAATTCAGATTGGGTGATGACTCATTGTTTTTAATCTGTCAATGTTTAAACTGTGCGTGCATTTCTTCTACATGTTCCGTGAAATAAAATATATACCCATTGCATGGCCAATCATCAGGGCTCATATCACTGACGTCCTGCAATGGAGTCCGAAACATCGACCGGAAGAAGATTCTTAATGGCTGTGAAAATTATTTTTATGCGTGGTGTAAAATAATACTAAAAGTGTTTTAAATATTTATTACAAACTTTTTATTGTGGTTATTCATTTTATTATTAATTATTTATAACTTTGTTTTTAACCACTTTTATGAGTTAAAGCTTAATACACAAACCGATTTTGGAAAATACATTTTCCTTCATCAAGATGTCAAATAAACTAAATAAAACCATATGTCATATTGTTTAATTTAATATATTTATTATTTAAAAAATAAATCTAGCACCTAACTTAATTTGATACTATGATGAAAGATATGGAAATTGACTTAATGATCCAAAATTGTAGTAAAAAAGGCAATTTAACCCAAAAAAGTGTTTATAAACAATGTTTTAATTAATGTATGTATACTAATAATATTGTCAGCGGCAGAGTGGTCTAATATACAAGGGATTGAAAAGACCACAATATTAGATATTTTTATTTATTAAAATAAAATCTATTTACATCATTATAATTATATACTGCTTCTATATATCTCAGCACGTTAAATTAATCCAACACTAAACAAATAATTTGAGCGTATTATTTTAGGTATGTAACTTAAAATATTACATTTTTCACTTGGGCCATTCTGCTGCTGTGCTACTCAATTTTGAGTTGCATAAAATTATACGCTGTTGTTTTTTTTTCTGACTAACAAAAATTAGATTTGTATGCAAATAGTAATTTATTTTATTAAATCTTTATTAAAAATCGTGTACTTTGTAGTTCACTTTGTTGTTCCGGCAATATTCATCGTTTTTCTTTTGTTTAATATATTTTGTCAAACATTATTGAAGAGGGGTAAATAAACTTTTACTATAATCATTTTCCATAGCTCAATACTTCACCAGGTCTGTCTGAGCGTGTCTACTTTTTGAACCATGTGACAGAGTTGTCGAATGAAGTCGTATTTATTTTAATTTTTTGAATTTCCCGTATAGTAATTCTCCCTTTCCTGACACATATTAATGTCTGCACTTTACTGTGTGGCATTTAATCAATCATTCTTGACATTTTAATTTAATGTTTTTTTTTTTTTTGCACACAGGTAACACATTTTTTTTATTTTACGGCGTCTTGTTTTATTTAAATACTCGCATGAATTTAGTTATGTTAGCTAATATTTTTTAATAATAATAATAATTTATTTTTTAGTTTCGTACTACACAGTGTGAGGGTGAAGGTCGGCGTTATACCCTCTTACTAGCTAGTCAGTGGTGAAGACAAATTCCGCGGATTCTTCACCTCAGAAACGCATACCCACCTTAGTTTGTCACTTTCTACCTTCATCCTAAATTGGGAAAAATTTATAAATAATACCTGGAGGAAATAAATGAAAATGTGTTATTCGTTGTAAAATGGAATCTTATACAGAAAAGAACATAAATGAAATTTATAATCAAAATACAATTGACTTTAACAAATCCTAATTACATCGGGTTGGGCGCGAGGGTAGCGACAACAAGATCGAAATGTTATCACAGATTGCATATCTTCAAACCATGCTCGTCTGGGCACATTCCTGTGTAGCATCCCATCTCCATGACCCATCATCGTAGTTAGTTCTCAGCGTCCAGGTCGACGCAATAGGATTCTCACAGCCCGAAGTAGTAATATACTAAAGGCGAAGTTGTGAAAATAGCCAAAGCGAAGCATCTCGTTTCCTGTAAATATTATTCACTATGCGAATAGAATAGAATAACAAATTATAGTAAATTATGCGCTAGTGATTGAATAACCTAAAAGTATTTACCTTTTGTTTACGTTGGATGCTCACGGTTCTTAGTTCCGCTGGCCGTAGCAATGAACCGCGTAATTTTGACAGCTCTACTCGATAAATTGAAGAACAACTATAGATGGTGACCATTTTTATAACCTTCAAAACAGATTGCGATACCAACGTACGAGCAATTATTTGTGATTACGAGGTACTTGGCAATAAAACAAGTGACGGGACAATTTCGATCGTGACACCAGTTTGTGATGTCACAACAGTTTTAAAAATTATTATTTTATATTATTATAAAAATAAGGAGCAAACATTGCAGCAACGTAAGAACACGTGATTCGGTGCCCTGCTAGCTACACTACTAATTTACTGTATTATGACAGACAGAGTTTTTCCTGTATAGTAAGTTATAATTAATGTAAAAATAAAACATTCAATAAACAAAAATATACGAGTAAAAAATTTAGTTGAATATCATTCAAAACAAGGTAAAAATTAGAGTAAACATATTATGTTCAATGTCTAAAGATAAAAAGAGTAATACAAATGACTTTTATATAAAAGATAAAAATATAAATTTAAATACTTTTTTATTATAATTTCTGAATTTCATCGGACAAAAATGTGTTCTTCCAGCTTTTTGTACAGCCGAAAGCTTTTTATCCCTTTTGTGCCGATTGCTCCCCTGTTCCGACAATACTCTAACGACAATCGGAAGTCCGCCAATCAGAGCGTCTAGGGCGCATAGGAAGAGAACTCTCCCGCCCGAGGGTGGAGGCTTAACGGCGTATCGCAGGTCTGCCACTTTCCTTTCACTGAAAAGGTACAAACGTATTATACTAATACATGTATTGCCGAGCTTTTGTTGTTCTATAATAATTTTGACGTATCGCCAAAGCCAAGGCGTGTGACATTATCAAAAATCGCCTAGTGTTCGGATTCTCTCCTGTTTATGTATGTTTGATTTTTTACTTTGAACTATTCCATTTCGTGTCAATTGATTGAACTTATAAAACTCATACATTTAGATGCACAAAAAACTCTGAGTAATAAAATTACATTATTAGGAGAACACATTCTTATTGTGAAGTTGTAATTATTCTGAACAGACGGTCTGTGATATTTTAAATACTAATTAAATGTATTAATTAGAAAAATATACATATAAAATCAATTTTATCGAAAAATATTGTTGTTGCGCTACCGGGATTTAAACCTGGATCTTTTAATAATATATAAGTTGTATTAATGTGTCCAAAATTTAATAAAATTTAATTGTTAATTCTGGCGTCTGCTATCGATTAACTCAAAGGTATTTAAAATTCCATAAAAACAAAGTTGATGGCTTTCAAATAATGGAACGATAGATGTATTCATTTGAAAAAGTGTAACATATGGGTTCGAAAATTTGTCATCAGAAATAATATCACTGTAGTATAGTTGGATAATGCACCTTCCCCGGTTTGTTTTTTTTTTTAATACATTTAATTAGTATTTAAAATAAAATTACAATTGTAATATATCTTTCAGAGTGTATTTCATTGAAAAAATATATTTTTCCGAAAACATTTATATTGCGGGATGCTCATTATACTAGCAACAGGTCGGTCTATGTTTCTGATTCCACTGGCAGGTCGAACACTCTTGAATATTTTAAATAGTATTAAATTAATGGTGATTTTCCGGATACGAAGTGTAATACTCGCTTTCAGCGAGAAAATACACTTATTCGATCATGCAATATTATTTGTTATACCGAACATATTCCTACGATAAATTTATTTGTCTACACAATAAATTATTTTATTCACTTGAATGAGACTACATTTTGTTGGGGGCAATTGAACAACCGACTTTGATAAAATGGTCGGATAACCCCCCGCCCGCCCGACCGCTAATTTAGAATATTCCCGCGACGGGGTGTCTGCCCCCATCCTCTCCCCCCACGCACGTGGTAACCAAACGTACGGCACCTCGTTTATTTGCGAGACGCTATCGAGCCGGACGCGAATAGCTTATTGTTGAATCAACCGGAGAAATTGCCGACTACCCCGGACGCCGTCGCTCGGGAGGAATCACCCGGTACTGCCATCGTGTCTTTCATTGCGAACAAAATCAAAAATAGATTATTGTCATCTGTGTAACGTCTATTTAAATTTATTATGCCAGAATTTAATGCTCAATATTCCAATATTTTTTTCCATAAACAAAGATGAAATGTTTAAATCCATCGGAAAATCATTTAAAAAAAAATCGATATGTAAATGTGGACTAGAAATTTAATTCTAAGTCTGTCGGGAACCTATTTATTTTTATTATTAAGGAGAACACATTCTTATTGTGAAGTTGTAATTATTCAGAACACATAGGTCTGTGATATTTCAAATACTAATTAAATGTATTAATTAGAAAGATATACATATAAAATCAATTTTATCAAAAAATATTGTTGTTGCGCTACCGGGATTCGAACCTGGATCTCTTAATAATATATAAGTTGTATTAATGTGTCCAAAATTTAATAAAAATTCATTGTTAAGTCTACTATCGGTTTACTCAAAGGTATTTGAGATTCCGTTAAAACAAATATGGCTTTCAAATAATGTAACGATAGATATATTAATTTGAAACACATGGGTTCGAAAATTTGTTGTCAAAAGTACTGTCGCTGTAGCACAGTTGGATAATGCACCTTCCCCGGATTGGAGAGAGATCCAGGTTCGAATCCCGGTAGCGCAACAATATTTTTCGATAACATTGATTTTATATGTATATATTTTAAATTAATACATTTAATTAGTATATATTTATCTTTAGTTACATATTTATATTTTACATTTTAATTTACAAAAAAGCCAATAAAAGAATAAAAGCAGACTGAGAGAGGTGAAAATGCGGTCGCTTAGACGCATGTGTAATTAATGTGCGAGAGAGTGAAGAATGAACAAATTCTAAGCGAATGTATAGCATAGCATATAAAAAATAATATTATATTATATATAATTAAAAAGGGTCGCTGAGATGGTTTAGTCATGTGGAACATGTGAGCGAGGAGTGTATTATTGGAAGTATTGAATCTTGAATACAACAAGAACAAAGCGCGTTCACGAAAAACCTGGCATGATCAGATAAATGAAATTTTGGAGAGTGGCCTTGTTAAAAGCTTCAACAGCAGAAGAGCATACATGACAATTTACATGAAAGTGTACGAGTTAAGAATGGTTTGCCGGGACAGAGTATGGCATTCTATCCTCTCTGCGGGGAAATGGCGTAATGGTAGTTAATTAACTATTTTTATTTACTTACATGCTTAACTATATCTTGCTCCAAAGCAGACACATCACATTTTAGTATTCTTTAAATGTAGCGTGTGACATTATTTATATTTTATTTTAAAACAGAAGATAATTAAATATACAATGAAATATAATTTAGTGTTAAATGTTAATTGTAAAATATTTTTAATATCTTTAATTGACATTGCGGTTACTTTGTGGTGTAACATGATTATTTTAAAATTTCAAAACAAAACTTTGCTCTATACACACGTTGGGTTATTTTCACTACTTGTTTCGAGAGGTGTACTGATGATGTGAGGGACTGCACCTCTTAACCACCTTACAAAGTTATGTTTTGAAAAAGTAAAATATATTTAATGACACATAAATAATTATATTCGTGGTTTATAAATGTGTAAGAAGCAATAAACAATATTTGTATCGTCTCCTGCTTCTCTCTCTCTCCCAAAAAGTCTGCGATGAATTTTTCTCAATTTACTAATACATAATTGAGTTACGAAATTATTAATTAAAGATATTAATTGCTCTTACTATTAGAAATTTTCTTAAAATCTGAGTTACTACACTATATTCAAAATAAGGATTTTTTATTAACTTTACTAGTGCCGCCTTCTTCAAACGATTTTCGCCCATCGAGCCCTCGTGAATTGAGATAATTTTCAGCGGACTAAATCTCGCCTCGTTACTTCCACAGACAAGTCCCCCGTGTTCCCAGCTCGTGTGTCCGCTAATGCGACACCCGCCACACCACATTGATGATGGGGGTGGGGGGTGGTCCGTCTGATCACAGCTCACGTGACAGCCAGCTTGTCAAAGTTGGCTCAATTATCTGGAAAGGATACCTCTCATGTTCGAATGTCTAAACACGATCATCAATACATGGTTCCATATTCATGTAATCGTTTCGTTTCTGGAAATATTATTTTTGTTATTTTAATTTTCTTTTTACCGCCTGCCCTTTTATATTTGTTTATTTCTGTTGATTGTATTTTTTATGTCGTTCTTGTTTTGTTGCCGGGTGTTTGAGCTTAGTTCTGTAAGACCACCAAGTTTTATTATTTTCATAGCGCAAACATTTAGCTTAGTTTGAATGTAATAATAATATTGTTGTGATATACATGCTGTGTAAGTATCTCTATTTAAAAACTAAACTCATTGTTTTTTTCTTCTTCGTTTTCTTTGATCTTATATTCATTATACATCCAATTTATTTATATGCTACGTACTATAATTAATGATCTGTATAATTATTTTACTTCGTATTTAAGTTATATTCCTCATTCTCATTTGTAATTTAATTCCTCTTTTTATATTTATTTTATGAGGGTTGAGATTCCAAAGTCTCTATAATATACTTCTAGATTTACATCATTATCTGAATTACCTTAATTCTTACGCTTGTTTTATCGGAATTGGCCTTAATACCTTTATAAAATACTTACAGGTGTCGTTATTTCGCAACAAAAGATTGCCAGATGTCTCGCACCCAGTGTATTCTCCTAACCGATATACTAAACGTTCCATAACGTCGTGTGGACCCCGTTTTGGAATATCATTCATTCTGGAATTTCGCCGATTATTTTTCCTTTTTATAACTTATTTACGAATATATTTTAATTCCACATGGTTCTAGAACAGATGCCCAGTTCGAGCTGCATTGGACAGCCTACACACAAACTGCACCTACAGTTGTAGCTGTTGCTTCGCTGAATATCGGATCCCACTTCTCTGTTGGACCGATTACTGTCATTGCTTTCTTGAAATTTCCTTTAATACAAATTACTGGTGCGTAATAATATTGGCGCCGTTTATCCGACGGACATACATATTTGTTTAAATAAAATAAAATACAATCACTCGGTATGAAACCACAAAATTTATTATACGTCAACCGCCTTTCGCTTATCTCAAGCTTCATCAGGACAATACATAAAGGGGGAGATAGAATATAAAATTACATGTGAACTCTCTTTTATAATTGCACTTCTTTTATATTTATGGTTAGTTTTAAATAGGTCCTGTCGATGCTTGAGATAAGCGAAACCGGTGGACGTATAAATTTCGTGATTTCATACAAAGTGATTGTATTTTATTTTTTTTAATCTAATATGTCAAACCGCAAAGTGACTGCTTTCTACGAATATTTATTTTTGACGACTCGAATACTAGTCAACTGACGTTACAATCAGAAGAAATTCACGCTTTTCATGTGGCATGAGCGAGCGCGTGCATCAAATTTGATGCACGCGCTCGCTCTTGGATGGATGCGAGATCAAACGATTCCTGTCAGAAGTCTCGTCGTCGTCGTGCATGAACTAGATTATTATGGATCTCGACCAAATAAGTGCTTACGTTGGTGTGGACCTTTATGCTAATATTTGAATGAGTGCAGGTTTGCTTTCACTATATAAACAAGCATACCGCTCGCGTCGGCCCGGAGTGGGGGGTTCCGTGCCACGTGTAATCCCGTCCGAACAGACGGATTATACGGACTTGAATTAGCGCAGGTAAACATTTCCCCCGACAGACCACTCTATTTTATCGAAAAACTTTTCAATTTGTTTGACGCATGATCCGTGTGCTGATATACTGTACTCGTGTACTCTTAAATGTATAGCACTTTTATAATGTTTATTTTTAATATTCTACGGTTGCATACGCGATTTATAATTTCATTTCATTTCGCATATGTCTTTGTTCACTTTATCAACCTGCCAGTATTTTGATGACATCCGTGGTTCCGATTCAAATTATTCGCTGTCAAAGTTTCAGTATAATTTTTTTATCCCGCAAAATATTTACTACGCTATGATTCGTTCAAAAACTTTCATCCCTGTCCTACGAATTGGTGACGTTTGGGTTCGTCATAATGGTGAAGCGAAGCCTGTCTTCTTAATAATGTGTTAATTAAATTTTATAGGCTGTTAAACAAAAATAAACTTATAAATAATAAGACAAAATAGTTTGTTTAAACCATTATTTATCGATATATATTAAAAATACAAATATAGATAAAAACACTAAAGGAGCACTTGAAATGCTTAAATAGCAACAACTATGCTGACCTTTTGGAAACAAACCATTATTTTGACATTAACAAGGGTTTAGAAATTATGCATACAGATACTAGGAGTTTACAGTTAGATAAACTTGAAATTTTAGAAATAAGAAAAAGTGTTAATAGCAAGCTAAATATTATAAATAACCAAATCCTCTTTTCAAATAGTCACCTTTTAAATTTCTTTTTATAGTCGTTCTTTCTTAGTTACCCAGCATTTTATAGTTTTGTTTTTATCTATACTTGTATTTTTAATTTTAGTATCCATTGTTTTCTGAAGAAGATACCATAGGTATCGAAACATGTTGAATAATCAATAATTAGTGGTTTAAACAAAGTATTTTGTCTTATTATTTATATAATTTATTTATTTTATTTGTAACTATATAATACAATGTTAAAATCTGTTTGGACTGTGCCCGTCTCTTATAGAAATTCTGTGTCGAGACGGGCGTAATATGTGGGCACAAAGTAATTTTGCTAATATTGAAGAAAAAATAAACTTCTTTAAAGTATATATTTTTATACCCATGTATATCTAACTCAACAATAAATGATTACATTTAATAATGAATATATCCTTTAGAATAGAATTAAAAGACTAATATAACAATGTTTAAAAAATGATGAATGTCAGCTTTATTCCATATAGTTTTTTTAATTAATGAACTTCACTTATGGAATATTATTTGATTTCAATAGCTTGTAGATTCGCCAAAAGTTTGGAAACCGAAGGACTATGATTTCCGAGATTGAGCGTTATCAATTTTCCCCGTAAATAGCGTACCGTAAGTAACGTGTTTGCATTGCTTCCGCGCGGACACCCGATCGTCGGCCGCGGGCCCGCCAGTGTTCTAGTTCTGAAACTTTGCTCCGAGCGCTGCGTGATTCTAGTTTCATATACGAGTATCTATCTCACTGAAATAATGCTGCATACGAGTTTCCATACTTTGGTTATCGATCAGTTCTATCAGCGTCGGATCTGAGCGCATCGCGTCCATTGCGTTTACGGCGCTTGGCCACGATTATATTCGAACGATTTCACTAGTGCACTCTACCGCGATCGACTAATTTATTGTTGTTTTAGAAAATACGTTTATTTTTTATTTTTCCGTCTCCAAAAGAACTGAATAAAATCCATAACCGAAGACATTATCGGATGCCACCCATCTCTGAACACATCACCAGTGTGGTTCATATTTTTATTCATTCATTCACTTTTGCAGGCCTGTCATAATGCTATATAAAAAAAAAACGATTTATTATATTATTGGTACATGTTTTATTTAAAACCATTTTCTTTCCAATTCCTTTCAATAAACTATTTTTTGACACACAAATTAGCTTTCAGGCTTTTTAGGTGTTCATTGAGAACATGTAAGTATTCATTACAACAATTTATCTTTGCATTTCACTTGAATAATCTGGATGTCTGGTAGATAAAGTTTCCTATTTGGAGCAGAATTGATAAAATTATTAATGTCCAAAACTTTCCGACCACAAATAATGGATTAACCGAAGAACCCATTGATATCGAGGTAAGTCATTGTTGGTCCATTAGCAGCGAGCTATCTCTAATGAATATTGCCAGAGCGGTACTGGTTTACTGGGGTAATTAGTAATTACAATTAGATTGTAATTAGTTGCTTTTATTCTAAGTTTCTTATATTTCTAAAGTTTTATCCAAAACCTTTTTGCGGTTCTGTAAACTTGTTTTTTCTCAGAATCTTTTATGTACATTTGTTTCATTCATGGCGCCATTGCTATTTTATCGAATTACCTCTGATAAAGTATAACAAATCTGTATTACTTGTACACTGATAAAGTTTATGAAAATAAGTTTTTTTAAAGATGTTAGTGATGTCGAGAATTTCTGCGGAGTACAGGTAAGTGGGTGAATTTGTAATTTCGACCGCTCTGAACCCTGGCCTACCGAGAAGAGTGGCAGCAATGTAAGTAAATTTTTACTTTATATATTCATTGTGCCTTGATCTTGGATTCTACGAACCTCCAATCTAACTACACCTGCTTTTTTATCCGACTCCATCTGCTTTGGTTCCTAACCTTCTGAGTTAGGTCTTCATTATTTATTTCTGTACTTGGATGTACTTTATTGTAAAATTTGATACATTGAGTATTTAATTTAAGTGAACATTTAATCTATTGCACAAGACCGAGAGCTCGCACTGTGTGTGTTAGCTTGCTGGATTTACGGTTTGTACCTGTGTCTCTAAAAGTTGCGGGATATGTATCTTTGATATTTTGCATGTATCTATCCATTATCCACGTGTAAAATATGTATACGTATCAGCACTGTCCCGACGAGAGATTAAAAATAATTGTAACTTTAAACAGCATCATTCTTCGTCGGACATGTTTGTCCTCCTCTGGCGATCACCCGCGACAGCCAGATCGCATCCACTCGTCAATGACGCACTCTATAATTCTGACTACTCAATTATGGTTATCATTTTTACATTCGTATATTTAATATGCTACCACGAGGATGGGTAGAGAAGATACCCACAAATTCCTATCCTATCACACTCGCCGCTTCTTCCGTGCCCACGCACCTTCGTGTGCATACTATTTGACTGTCGCTCTTAAACACTATGGATTTAATCGAGCGTACAATAAGTATGCATAATAATGTGTAAGTTTTTTTATATTTAAGAGCACGTTATTTTGTGTTCCATAAACTTTTTCTTTGTCAATTCTTAGCAAAAAAAGTATTTGTATTAACCGAGTATAATTGAAAAAGATTTTTTTTTGTTTTTGCACCTTTCCAAATATGCACTGAATAATTTACTAACTTACCCGTATTTTTTTCCCATCTATTATCATTTTTATCTACCATGAAATTTTATTTATGTTTATTATTTTTTTCAAAATATTTAATTTACAATATTCTACCTAGTTTTAGTAATTATTGTAAGTTCTGTCTGAGTTTATAGTGGATGTATATGTACACACAATGTGTGTTGACCGCGTGGGGACACCCTTTCATGTTCATTTTAAATGAATACTAACTGCTGACTTATCCTTTTCATGTGTTGGTTTTCTAGAATATCTCTGACTACACCCTGTTATGTAACGTAACCATATCTAGCGAACGTATATAAACACAATGTTTGCTCAGACAACATATTCATGTTCTTGTAAATAATTTTATTTTAATTTTCATGTATATATCGCTTTTCGAGGATATTTTTAACAAAAAAAAATGTACATTTTTATCTTAATGCATTCTGTAAATGTAACCGACCACTCCTAGGATTAAAGTGTCCTGTCCTGCCCTGTCTGGTGAACATCTCGCACATCACCTCACTCACCTTACTTCACATTCACTCTTACACTATTTGATTTACTGTAATATCATACCTCATTTGATTCCCACCCAATTTTGGTTTATCCTTCTTATCTTATCTTATCTGTGTAATTCGATCCATTTATTCCTACATTAAGTCCTCGCAACTCGAACACCTTGACTGACCCATTATTATTAATCTAGCCACCTTTCACATACAACCACCTGACGGTGACACAAAGTACCCAGACATCCGTTCACATCCCGCATTGAATCTATGTCCGGTTTGCTAATTGTGCATTGGATTGCAGACACGAGGTTCCGGTGACCTGCCAACCAATCACTGTGGTGCACATGGACGAGGATATTGTGGTCGTCAACAAACCAGCCTCCATCCCCGTAAGTGGCTTATGAGACCGCCATCAGCTTCCACGCTACTCCACACCGCGTGTGCCGACACAACCCTTCTATGCTCCAGTAGTTTATGCATGATCACTAACGTTCATTATTATTATTTTTACCAAGCTACTAACATTGTGCATGTTCAATGCTCATTGCGTATTTTGTCAATTTCTTGGTGGTGTATATGTATTTATTATATCATAGTTCGATGTATCATTAAAAAATTTATATAGTTTTATGAATTTATTTTTCAATGATTGTGACATAATTAGTGTTGTATCAATTCAATGACTGTATGAACCACGATATCATTATTGTTTCAAAAATAACCATTAGAATATTATTTACCATCTTCAAATTCCTGTCATAGTATCTTAATATATATTTCGCCGCTTGTTTATTCAACAACGTCAACAAGTATCATTTACTAAGATTTTATCCCATATTCCTGTTAATGTAATATATACGAGTTTATTTATATAATCGTATCGGAAGCTTACGCGCGTTCGTGAATCTCTATGTAGGTACCTACGAGTTATTGGATACCTGTTATTTGATTTGTGTAGCAGTCATAGGTAGGGAGGCATATGTTACAGTTAAAGTATGAAATCCTCTCTTTCATGAAATACATAGTAATTTTCAAAATTAGCGTAACTGAATCGCCTAGTATCAGAATCGTATGAATAACGGTAATGTATATAGTGTTTATTTGTATGTAGACCGCGAGTAACGTGGTTATAAATACCGTAAGTTATTCCTTCCTTCAAGATGGAATAAGATGCTCTGTAATAAATCATATAGCAAAAGTAAGGAGGCTTATTTTATTTAGTATTCAGCATCAGATCTTGATAATCCATTTTACGATCTTTCACAAGAGATTTAGTATGTTGATTGAGTCTTCTTTCCCTTCTTAAAAATTTACGAAAATGATACCGTCGAATGCAAGAGACGACCGCATGAAGTTGACGTGTTGCGTTTACCATCCCGCCTCTGTAATGAGGCCCTACCCCCGTCCTTTCAGTTGCTCTATTGTCGGAGCTACGACCTGGATACTGTGATATTAATATATTTCTTGGAGAATGTGTCTCCTCCCCCGTCAGCTGCCACCCTGCGCACCCTCCTGTGACATTCAGTGGGGTAAACAGGCTATGCGAACTTGTGACGCTTAGACGCTTGAACCTTCGTAACTCAACTCTGCCCTCTGTGGACTTGCTAGACAATAAAGTGCCGAAGTTTTGGATGAACACAAATATTTAAATTTAACTTTACTAACATAAAATATTTAATCTTTATACGCGATTAGCATCATGAATAATACTTAATTATGTCAGATTATTCTAATTATCTTAGCGTCTTATTAATATAATTTACAAAACAGGCGATAATTTTTATCAAATCAATGAATGAATTAGCGAAGAGGAATACATTTTTTAGTAATTAAATTACTAATAAATAGTTAATAAAAAATATGGAAACTGCAGCAAGGAACTAAGAAAAGTTGTGATCTATTTTATATATAGATATTAATTTATTTACAACTTTGTACGTACATATTCATCGACAACTACACTTGGATGACGTATCAAGGGAGAATTTCAAGTAGTGGAATAAATAAGACTTAGGTATATAGATAAGTTATATATAGATATTAGTATTAAATCACTTTCAAAATAATTTATTCGGTCTTATTATTTAACGGTGACTGATTCCAGTCTTCAAGGCAAAATAAAACTGAATTTAAATGTATTTTGTATTTTTTTTATGAAAAACATCATTAGTTCAAAATTGCTTGCGAATGATAGAAAGCAGAGCAGAGCTAAAGTATCACGTGTATTAGGACGAAGTCGACGAAATGTGACAAACGTTTCGACACCTGTCGGCGTTAAATAATAAAACTCATGTGATTATTTACAAAGCTATTTTTTTTAAATTATGTATGAAAAGAGATATCGCTAGTGGTCGTGTAAGTGAGTAATGCTATGAAAACTACGATGAATTACAAAAATACATATGTCCCAATAATGATTCCTCGCGAGTACAGTGCAGACCACATCGTAATATTATGATGATCGTGTATAAAGGTCAGTGACCTTCACCTTTATTTAATTTACTCATTTTTTCTTATGTTTGTAATACATTCCGTTCTGTTTTACTAGGTATTCAATAATATTATAACAACTCTCTGTTTCCTTAATTTTTAAAGAAAGTGTTCTTCTATACCATATTTTCTTAAAAAAAATTTTTCTTAAATTCTAATTAACTCTCTGTCCCCTTTCTTTTCAGTTACAGAACTTAATATCGAGTCGTGAAATAAATTTTTCGTTTTAGTAAATTACCCGGTAAATACATTTACATGGGGTTGTTTCTCTTTGTCTGACTTTTCCCCTCCTTAATCTCGTTTCCACTGAGAGCTTCCGCTGAAGTAATCCAACTTGCCGCCCTCTCGTCGATCTATCTTTATTTGGGGAACTCGCCCATCTCACGCAAGCCCGTGCAGCGCCAGGTGCTCTCTCCGCGACCTGACCTGCATATGAAACATTCCTCGGCATAAATTTCCATATTTATTATTATTCAAATATTCTGTTTATTTTGTTTAAAAATTATTTTGCCATTTTCTTGTAAGAATGTTTCTACGCGAGCATGAAAGATGTGAAAGATGTAAAAGAATGCACCATCAGATTCGTGTCATCTGAGTTTGAAACCTGCCAGCATCGTGATACGATGTGTACTATGTGTATGTGTATATTATGTATATATTTGATTTCACTCCCGTAACTCGTATTTTCATATTAAATCACACACTTATGTAATATTTTTCAGTGATTCGTATTCTTTCACCACTGGACATTTTCCTATTCTAGGTTGCGGATCGCAGTCAGCCCGTAGTCGCCGAACGCCTGTGTATGCGTTGTAGTGGTTTTATTTTTTTTTATTTTTCTGTTTCCATCTTGTGCTCCGGGTGTACCTACTGACGGCACGAAGGCACGAGACTCCAGTGCTCGCCGACAGGGTCCGCCTGATCCACGTGGATGACGAACTGGTCGTATTAGACAAACCATGCTCTCTGCCGGTGAGTCTCCTCCCTGCCCCTCACACCGCCACTGGACTCGCGGCAGAAATGGCCTGGAGTATTGTCTTGTGAGATCTACCTCTGTCTGAAATAACACAGATGCGCTGTGTCGGTACATGTTCACAGTTTTCCTCTAACCCTTTTACAATTTAGTTTTGGGACCTGACACATCAATGTCTATTCGTGTGTTCC
Organism: Eubasilissa splendida; assembly: GCA_031772225.1. NCBI lineage: Eukaryota > Metazoa > Arthropoda > Insecta > Trichoptera > Phryganeidae > Eubasilissa > Eubasilissa splendida. The sequence goes on along the minus strand of CM062846.1, from coordinate 19,916,347 downwards.
TCTCTGCACGCTATCGCCACTGTTTGTCTTGTAGAATGCTTATGTGACAGTTGTATGTCGCGTAGTGAGAAGAACCAATAACTGTTTTACCGTACACCTCGGCGCCTCGTCCCGCGGCGGCGGTAGTCGGGCCCACTTTTCCCAGAACGGACAAATGTGTGTGTCGACTTTTTATAATGCCGAGAAAACTCACCGTAATACGCTAACAACTAATTATATGAATTTCGTTGTGTGTTAGTATTTACTGTTGTTAGTCACTATCTCATTGGAAATGTAGTGCATCTCGTTTGAAATTCAGGTCAAACCGGACCTACCGAGTTGCCTTGTGTCGGTAGGGCCGCTACGTGACAAATGCACACGTTGACATTATATACAAATTAATTCAAAAATAATAATCATAATAATGTATTGTCCTATTTTTACAAGTAACATTCTCTGCAATATAATGTATTCATATTTAATTTTAAATGAATGATTTATAATTTACTTCTTCAATGTTAGCAAAATTACTTTGTGGCCTCATTTTATATAAACAATTAGACAAAATACTTTGTTTAAACCACTATTTATCGATTGTTCGTCGTGTTTACCTCCGGTACGTAGTAGTAAGATACCTATGGTATCTTCTTCAGGCAACAATGTATACTGAAATTAAAAATACAAGCACAGATTAAAACAAAACTATAAAGTGGTGAATAAGTAAGAACTAATATGAAAACAAATTTAAAAGGTGACTATTTGCAAATAGAATTTGGTTATTTATAATATTTTACTTATTATAAACATTTTTTCTTATTTCTAAAATTTCAAATTTGTTAAGGAGCACTTGAGATGCCTAAATTACAACAACTATTCAGAATTTTTCAATCAGGTTTTGGAAACAAACCATTCTTTTCATATTAACAAGGGTTTAGAAATTATACATACAAATACTAGTTAGTTAAATTCGAAATTTTAGAAATAAGTAAAAGTGTTAATAGTAAATTAAATATTATAAATAACCAAATTCTCTTTGCAAATAGTCACCTTTTAAATTTGTTTTCATATTAGTTCTTACTTATTCATCACTTTACAGTTTTGTTTTTATCTATGCTTATATTTTTAATTTCAGTATACATTGTTTCCTGAAAGAGATACCATAAGTATCGAAACATGTCGAATAATCAATAAATAATGGTTTAAACAAAGTATTTTGTCTAATTATTTATTTATAATTTAGTTTAAAAAATCGATTACATGTATCGGACACGTGTATTACATCACTTCTGCATAAAGTTTGATGGCTGTACAACGATATATATTTTATAGATGTGTACCTTATTTCATCTCCTTCTTCGGCGGTCCCTCGTTACGAGGATGACGTCTGCCATGATTTATCAAAGGTACCCACACGATATCATGCATAATATTTATTAAATTTGATTCTACGATTCTACAAGCCATATTTAATGTAACAAATTCAAATGTAACGCATGCGTGTTAACAGGATGCCAATCATTAATCATATTATATTAAAATATTGTACCTATTTAAAAATGTACTCCAGAAATGTAGTGTTTATGTGTTTTGGTGAACACGTCTTAAGTAAAGTTGCTTTTGAAACGCGTATGATGTTTACAAAATATTTTTTTCTGATTATGTAATCAAATTACTCTTCGCATAAAACCTCTCATTTAGAAAACTTAAAATGTCTGAAATTTTTTTTTTATAATTATTGTTAATTGTAGATTATTAATTTTACTATATTTATTATTATTTTATTGTAATAATTTAATTACTAAGTGCTTGAATTGCTCGTATTTTTACCATCCATCCCATTCGGTAATCCAAAATGGTGAGATTTATATTTATAAAATAATTGTTTTTTATGGTTTTAATATAAAAAAGTATATATACAAAAGTACCCACATAACTTCTTCAAATGTTTAAAATAAAAATTCTATGTAGTCGTGTGTTTATGTACATATTTAAATCTCCTCGTATATTGCGTATGAAATTTGATTCCAAGCACTCGGCAGTTCCCAGACAGTTCGCTTAGGGTGCTATTTTTTTGTCGCTCGAAAATACCTTGCATTATATTTTCATTGAATGTTCTGTAATATATACAAAGGTCTTTTAATCCCATAAAGCCTGCGTTGTCAACAAAGATACTTTAAATATACTGTAGAATTTTTTAGTAAGTGTTATTTATTTTAACCGAATCATGAATCATCCCCTAGGGTGAACATAAGTATCTATGGCACACTATTTTGGATTTTTTTCACTTAAGTCATATTAATTCTTATTTTGTTGTGTGTACTTCTGAAAACAATTGCATAAAAGGTATTTTTTGCTGGTTTCCTCATTACTTAACTTTTGTTACAATTTATATGAATCATAATTATTATTTTTTAAATCTTTAACATTTAGGTAACATCGGATACATAGTTAAATTATTGAAATCATCTCTAACGTTTTCTAACAGTAGAAAATACTTTAATTTGTAGTACATTGTATGGAAAAGTAATTGTCTTATTTTATGTAAGATAAAAACGATATATATAATTTTGCACGAAAATATAAAAAGTAGCAATAGATAAATAATAAAAATTTAATATCTGACAGTAGAGAAATATCAGGAGATTACTTTTCTGAGAATTTTTTCTTTTCACCAAGGATTTGGGGTAAAAAAGATTAGCAATGTCTAGAAAAAATATACCTAACTCTTAGAATAAAGATAAAAAATGTCATGAAGGATTATTTTTTTACAATTTATTTAATTAACTATGCTTTCTTAGCGATTCGATATATATCCAAAATTTAAAAAAATTACATTTCATGTTATTTTGCCTTAGTTATTTATTTACTTTAAACCAATTTTAAATGTGATTTTCCTTAAAATGTTGCCTGCATATATTTGCCTAAAACATTGTTCGGAAATTATCGAATGAACGGTTTCCGTTGGTGGATCGGGAGAAACAGATCCTGGACGAACACATTGCCAGATCTAATCTCTCTAATGTCTGAGCGTCGGTATTTATTAAATCAGATATTTATCAAACGGAGGCTTCAAGCCGGCAACACATATGCCAAAGCAATGGGTATGATCGTAAACAAAATAACTCTACAGCTTCAGGACGTGTTTAGCAAGATTTGGGCCGTGTAGAGAAACTAATGGGGCATATGTTAAACCTTACTCTTAATTATTCAGTCGATGTTAACCCTCTATCGTTTAACATTGAATTTCACATAAAGTATAATCATTTCAAAAAATAGATAGGGGCTTTATGAACATCCTGTATTTTTATTATTGTCACATTTTTATAACATTTTTAGACCTGGTTTTCATATTTTTGAATTATTAAGAATTTGAATTCAATACTAATTAAATGAGAAAGATTTACATATAAATTCAATTCTATCGATAAATATTGTTGTTGCGCTACCGGGATTCGAACTCGGATCTCTTTCCAAACCGAGGAAGGTGCATTATCCAACTATGAAACAGCAACCGTACTTTTGACGACAAATTTGTACAAATATGTTACACTTTTTCAAATTAATACATCTATCGTTCCATTATTTGAAAGCCGTCTATTTTGTTTTGTATTTAAAACATCACAGACCGTCTGTTCTGAATAATTACAACTTCACAATAAGAATGTATTCTCCTTAATAATTTAAATTCAGTTTATTTTTTCGTCAATCGTTAAATTAATATAACAAAATAGGAAAAATTGGATCAAGGACTTATTTTCCTTGAGTATTTAAATATAATAATAAAAGTAGGTAAATGGTGTTTGGAGACAGAAGGCTAGTGCCTTACCTTTATCGATAAAGGTTCTCCGTAAAAACGTATAGTAAAAGAGAATCATATTTGAATTTAGATTCATTCATACATAAATTGAATGAAATCATTATTTATTTTTCGACCAACGCCGAAATTGAGTGTCGGGAGTACCCACACGTTGTTAGTGATTCTGTCTTTAATAAAAAAAATTCACGAAGTTAATCTAACATTCATGAAAACATATCCCTTCGGATTTCCGCCACTTATGTTTACCAAGTCATCCTTTCAATTTTTAGCACGGTATATAAATGGTAATCTTATTCGGTGCCTCCTCTAGGTTTTCTTGGACTTTTGTCCGGCCGCCCTTTGTCGGGCACTCCAAATTCGCTCCCCGCGCATACCGCACGTACCACAAGCGAGCCGTGTCTTTCGCCAAATTAAATTGCGAAATTTGAATACAGGAATCGCTATGATAACAAAAGTAGCTATATTATTCCAGAAAACATGTTAACAATAAACGAAAAGAATGCTATATCTCGCCACTTCTTTTATTCTATATCCAAATATCTTACATAATAATATAGTACATGGCCAGCTCCCAACAAATTTAGCTTCGCGTCATCAGTAGGTCCGCTCCGTTATCCATTGACTAATGTTGGATTTTTCGCCATTTACATTTGATTATAGTTTTCTTAATATAATATGTAGATAATTCAGAAGTAATGCCGTTAGCAGATTTACCGCGCCGGTATTTTAATTTTGAAATATCGACATTATGTTGTCTATTTGGTACTTTTGTATTATTAAAATAATTAATTATTCCTAAAAAAAATCTATTCAAATTACACGTATGTGCAGAAAAATTATTTCAACAAGTATGTATCTGTATTCAGTTATTGTCTTCGCACATCCTTGGACGATCTTCCCCAATATTACAGCTTATATTTTTTCTTACCTTAATATAGCTTAGTTTTTTTAGATGTAGACAGTATTTTCATTTTATTTTGAACGTCAAGTGTGCTAAATTTCATCAAGATGTACTAAAATTCTGCTTTAAGGGGTGGGAAATGGGAATGGGGTGATTTTTCGAAATCTCATGTAGACAGTGACTCTTCCTTTTTCCTCTTGTTTTTAAAGTGTGCAAAATTTCATCAAGCTCGGAATAAAACTGTATATTTGTATAAAAAACAAACACACCCACCCAGCCACAGACACTCTTCTTTATATATATAGATAGATAGGACTATCGCCCTCCCGGATTAAGTTTAACTTAAACCGGAAATATTGAAAAAGGTCATAAAGTCTCTCAGACTCTTGCCTTGAACACTTCAGAAGTCAATGTGAATGTGAGAACAAAGTATATATATCAAGACGAAAATTTACTATTCTATGATATATATTATTCGTATTCTGGTAAACTATCTTGACAGAAATACGTTTTACGGAAACTTTTATAGCTTAGTTTGGTTTATGGTATTTGTTAGTCCAAGTCAAGGATTATTACTAAACTGAACTAGCAATTTTTTACTCCTGGCTGTATTAATGTTCGTTATTGCTTTCTTATTCGATATCATTAAGCTTCATTTAGTTATAAAATAAAATATGCATTTTCCTTTGAAGTATTTAACGTTTATTTATTACAGTTTAAAAGTCTTTCGTACTACAGATAAGTACATCTCGCGATCCCTGATACATTTTTGAAATCAATTAACTTGTACCCTTCACAAGACGTAGAGGAAAATGAAAATTTAACTAATCTAATAAATATTCAATTTCTTAAAATACCTTATCCAAGAACGTCTAGATAAAAATTAAGGTATAGGTGTTATTTTAATATATGTTCTTCCTACCAAGTGTTGCTGATAAATTTATGTCAAATGTGTTGTTCAACCTTTTCTTTATATTCAATACACCGGCAAATATACATGTATCAAAATAAATGAGTCCTTTTATATGATAAATTTAGGATTAAAGGATTTCCTTTGTGAACAATATTTTGTTTTATTTTATAACAAGCTCATCAAGCTCAAATTGGGTTAGTCTGTCAGTGTTACGTTACAATTAACTTTGTCATTTTTTTGTGTGAACACAAAGACTCCAGTTGTTACGACAGTTAATTTATTTTAATATATTTAGGACTCGATAAACAAAATTCTTCAAATATTAATTAATGTGGTTGTGACTTATTTAACCGCATTCCGCCCAGTTGTAAGTTCATTTTTAAACAATTTGTAGTTGGTATCAATCTATTATAGATTAACTAGCTATTTTACTTTAATTTTATGTTTATCTGATGTTTGATCGTTTTTTTTTCTATTTTTAACATGTTATGTTTAATTTTAATCTCGAGATTGATTTTCTAACTCTTCCCTAAAATACCAAGGGAGGAAATTTGTTACCTCAGTACGCATTCAAGTCACGGGGCCCACTGGGGGCACTAGCGTAGCGTAGTACCGTCCGTACTCCCCGTAATCTCAACTCCATGGGCTAGACGGTGGATTCTTAGTTCTACCGCAGTCTCCTTTATTTCTTTTTTATAACAATAATGTAATTCAAACTTTTTTATTAAGTGCCTGCTTACTGGAAAAGTTTCAGTTTTCTCAATTCAATTTTCCAACCCTCTCTACCCGCATCGAATCCTCGGCGTTATGGCATGCATTACGTCCGCTATTCGATTGCTTTTATCTTTTGCATTTTCCTTCGAAGCCTTCCTCGGATATCGGCTCATTTTCTTGTCGTGTCAGCTATCGTGCTCGCTCGCCGACCGCTCGGGTTTATCTGACCCAGCTGACCGGCTGAACATTGCCGTAAAAACAACAATAATATTAGCTTATCAACAACGGCAAGGCCCTTTACTAAACCGTGTTTAACTTTTCAACATTTTGAACGCCTTTATTGAATATCGCGTGCTTCTTCTTCAGCTTACACTGTAGAAGCCTACGTATGTGGTATACGTGTATGTGTATACTTTACATGCGCATCTAGGCTGCCATTGTGTATCTGTTCGATCCAATAAGTGTTTGTTTATTTGTATACATTCGTTTAATTTTTTGGCGTCTAACAGTTTTATAATATGTTTTTTGTCAATTTTTCTAAATTAAATTCTTTAATGGTCACGTCTTTTTTAATTACATGCAATATCATTTACCCTTTCACGCAGTGCGATACCGAAGTACCTGCGGAACTTGAATATTGCGTGCTGTCACTTCTTGCACCGTGTAGGCTGTATTACATATTGTATTACCATAGATTCGAATCGCGTTTTCCCAAAGGGTTGGTTTATTGTGTTTGCTATTCTTAGCCAGCGCCGCTTTTTAGTGGCTGTAATAAATCTAGTGCAAGACAGTTTTCGACGCCTGTGAATACCAAATATCAAAAGTAAACAATGATGCGTGAGAAATTTTTAATTAGATCTTTATATGTACTTAACTTTTGTACACGTATGTATATTGTTTGTATTAATTATAAAACAGCTTTACGAGTAAATAATTTTACTTGGATTTAAAATGAGTTTATACTGTAGAAGCCATTATTGTAATAAAAAGTAAATAATGCTTTCCTTCTTCGCGCGCATCCCTTAACAAAACGCTGCTTTTACATTTTCGAGATTTTTCTTCTCTGATAGCATTCGTATTCGAAATAAATCGTTCCGTCACAATCATGGATTTTGCACGCAAACACGTTGATGAACCTTTTTGACCCAGTCCAACTTTGATTATTGTACGATATTTCATTTTGGTTCAAAAAATATATAAAACTTATGTCGTTTTTTTTTTTATTTCATTACATAATATGAACCTTATATTATCGACATTATTATTATTAACAAATAAAGATGGAAATTAAGCATACACCTTTATATTTTTTGATTTAAACAGTATCGGATTCGTGTGTGAGATGCCCCGCCCTCAGCATGGCGGCTCGCTTGCATGAGATAATATTAAACCATATTAATCAAAATTAATTTTAAAGAAAATTTTAATCACTAAAAAAAATTTTTTCTTGTTCTTAATGGGGCGATTTTCACTTTTTCGCTATTATTTCGTCTTGTTTATTATCTCAAAACAATGTTTCAGCCCTCGCTTGCTCGGTCACGGAAAGCAGTGCACCGTCCGATGAACTTTGATACCTCTATCTCGTCCTACCAAGGTGATGGATGATACATTAGTATTCCCCCCGAGATATCGCCTCAGCCCCTCTACAAAGCTCACCCTGCAGTCACGTTACTTCCTGCCGCACTGATTGACCACTACCCTCGACTGAACGTTCCGATTATAATCGCCCCTGTAAACCTTCCAGAATACTTATCGCACGTCGCGTAAAGAGTTCCTTATACCATCAGATATAATTATTTTCCTTTGAATGGTGCGCGGCTATCTAACCGGCACTATCTATTTTACCTTTTTAAATATTTCTGTATGGAAGGCGAAAAGAGGATAAATGTAGGAAATGGATGATAACGATCATTTACGGTAAAGTCACTAAAGCCACAAGGAACATTTCGATACTGATGTTTACCCTAAATCGGTATTGATTTATAAGTTTGTATTAATCCATCGAGTGCAGTTTTATGTAATCAAATTTTAGCTATGTACGAAGGTAATTGAGTTTATAGAATACCTTCCGAGCGTACTATTTGGCAACACTTGAGGCATCGGCAACGAGCTGGCCGTGGAATATCGCCGAAGTTTGTTCCCGAAACACAAACCGTTAATACACCATTCTGTCTGAGGGTAATGAAACGGTTACGAGCGCGAATGAGGCGTGTCCGGCCTGAATTGTTTGCGAACGAAGACTGGATGTTTCATAATAACGATACTCCAGCATATACAGCCATTGATAAAAATCGAATCGCCGTATTGGATTATCCACCCTGTTCGCCCGATATGACTTTTTTTATTCCCTAAAATCAAGAAAACCATTAAAAATCACGAGCGGCGATGGAACGGATTACGACGCGTGCTCTAAATAACCTCATGGAGAATAACTTTTACCATCCTTATGCTTCCTGCCATGGACAAAACTTTTATTTAGGAGCGGACAATTTCGAAGGGGACGGTACTAAGTACTACATTCCGTAATTGTTATATTGTATTTGTACTCATTTGTCAATCTTCGGCTTTGTGTTCGTGTAGAGGTGCGAACGAGATAAAATTACTAAACCGGATAAACAGAAAGATCTTTTATTAGGCTTTTTATTTACCTACAATTATATTAGCTAATAAATGCCGCACGCCCTCTATGAGTGATCCAACGCGATAGTTCAGATTTTTATCATCAATATGTCTCACGGAACTTTAGTCGAGGATAAACCTAACTATGCGGCTTATGTCACATTATTATTAAGTAGTTGAGCTGAGGTTACGTATTGTACACGTCGGCCAGTTAAACGGTGGGATCACGCAAGTCTCAGACAAGGCCGCCGAGCACTGAACGCTACTAATATATTTTTATTATCTTTAATACATCATTCACGATAAACTCACAAATTTGGTTGTAATTTATTCATCTCAAAAACACTTTTAATCAAAGTGAACTGCTGGAATCTATACAAATTACAAGCGCGACAGGTTATCCTGTTCGGTAATCCCTTCTTGACCCTCTTGATTCACTACAAATGGTGGTATTACTTGTTATTTTGTATTGTTTACAAGCAGAAAACCATGATATATGCTTTCGTAGACTATTTTGTAGAACTATTAAGCCCTGAAAGTCTCTCGTGCATTGTTTCAATATGTCTCTTATAATATAGCTACCGTGCCAAATGGAATGCGTAGCATGCGCGATTTTTTCCAACTTACGTACCGTGAGTCTTCACTGCTCACCTCCCGAGTCGTACTGTGACGATGTATAGCTTAAAAATTATTATTGCCGAGTCTTAAGGTCAGACAGAAACAACAGAGTTTTATATACGTAGAGATTTATTGATAAAATATGGATACGAAAATGTATAAAAGCACAAAATACGTGTAAAAATAGTAAATCTATGAAATTGTAAATATTTTCATAAAAACACGTCAATCCACGATAAACACTTATTAACAAACACATTAATGTCTGATAATTAATAACAACAACATTACTGTTCCTACCAGTAATTTTGTTGTTATTAATTCTCTTCTTTCCCAAATCCGCATTTATTTATTCCAAATCATTATTTATAAATGTACGTTGAAATGTATACTCGTGTCTACGTATTTTTTGAGATTTAGATGACTTTTGTAATCATTTCTTAAGTGTGCCCAATAAATCTAAATAAGTAATATTTGTATTCGAAATTTGAAGTAAGGAGAACATAGCGCAGACACAGTCATTAAATAAGATCTAGTTAGTTCCATTCCATTTGAAAATTCCAGCGTGTGGAATCAGTTGGTAAGTACAATGTGAGAACAGTAGCCCATAACATTTCACTAGTGAGGGACAATTAAATCCGTTTCGGATGATTTTAAATAGAATATACGTTTCTAAGAGTAGATTTAATTTCATATTCAGTGGCGGGTGCTTAGTTCGATTTTCCGATTCGTTCTTACGAAACGGCTTTCCAACTTTTATGTTTCCTTTGTCTTTTTCTTCGGTCATTAGACACGATTTATTAAACAACTTCACAAACTTTTCTACCCTACTTGCACATGAATTTAGTGTGCTCTGTAGAAATAACACAAAATGGTGCGTTACTAGTTGTACCTTCTGGTGCTATGCAATGCATACTCGTCCATCATTAAATTTCTAGGTGTGTTATATGTTCATACATATATTCAATAATGCCACACTCAAATTCTCTTTGTTTACGAACGTGCAGATCGTACGTGCTTAAGCTTTATACCTCCGTTCCATTACGTTAACTAACCATAGGCGTTAGTAATCATCTGAGTACCTCACATAACCATTAATTCCACTTCGTGCTTAAATATCAGAATATATTGAGGATGGGAAAAATATTAAATGGGTTTTTATTATTTTCTTTTTTTATACCAACGACCGCTAACTCTCTGTTTCTCTTACCAACTGTTACTGTACGGAATAGATCAAATAACACGCACATACGGTGAAACCTCTATCTATCGTTTTCGAAGGGACCTATTGAAATAAACTATGAATGCGGGAATATAGAAAAAAATTACAATGTTAAATTTAAAAAAAAAAATACACATTTCACATGTTAATGAATGTGTTTAAATAAATAAATAAAATTAGTAAGCTGCACAGAAACAAAAAAAGTAATAATTAAGCTTTGTATTTGTATAATGTCAAGGGTTAATCATTAGCAGCACTCTCTCGGGCTAAATACAGTTTCGCGCCGACCTGTTCGTAACTAAAGTAGTGACAGAAGCATAATTCAACGTGTGTGTAAAGTTTTAGCTTATTGAAAAATTAAAATAGACATGCAGGTTTATATTTGTTTAACTTACTTATACGAGTATGTTGACACTTAGCAAACAAAAGAGGGTCACTTGGGTGGTTTATAGGTGTGAAGCAAATGAAAGAGGAGAGAATGGTAATGGTCGAAGGGTGTAAAAATAAAAATAAAGTAAAAATCTAAAAAAAGAAGACAACCATGATTGTTTTGATATATTATTGTAAACCATATAGATGGATGATATAGATATATTGTCACATTAGAAGAATACTATTAAATAATTCTACCGGCAATAGAATGTTCTAGGTTCAAGTCTCGCAAGCAAAGATTTTTTTTTTTTTTGAAAGATAGTTTAGTTCCTCGTGATGATCAGGGGCGTCTCAAGCGTGAAGCCGAGTAGGCCTCGACTAAGGGTGTCTAATTTTTAACCAATATATATATATATTTAAAACTGAAACCCAAAATGGTTCAAGGGCGTCACATACCGGTGGATGGTTGAGTCGTTATTAAAACTTTTATTCAAACAATTATTGTGACTGTGATTGTTTTCAATTGTAACGATTATTGGTAACTGATTATTCGTAATTCTTCGAGAAATGACTGCTATACTAGAAAGTAAATCAACAACAGTAAAATCTTCCTCAATATTACTTCTGCAATATTAGCAAATTACTTTGTGTCCTCATTTTATATAAATAATTAGACAAAATACTTTGTTTAAACCACTATTTATTGATTATTCAACATTTTTTCGATACCTATGATATCTTCTTCGGGAAACAATGTATTCTGAAATTAAAAACACAAGCATAGATAAAAACAAAACTATAAAATTGTGAATAAGTAAGAACTAATATGAAAACAAATTTAAAAAGTGACTATTTGCAAAGAAGATTTGGTTATTAATAATATTTGGCTTGCTATTAATACTTTTCCTTATTTCTAAAATTTCAAATTTATCTAACTGTAAACCTCTAGTATTTGTATGTATAATTTCTAAACCCTTGTTAATATCAAAGAATGAAGAAAGATTGAATGTTAAATTCTCTCTCTCTCTCTTCGTTCGACGTTCACGAGGTTCATTTGACCCAAGAGTTTTCGCCTTATGCCTCTTATATACTTGTACCTAATCGGGAGACAAATACGTCACTTGACATTTGACATTACGATTATCGATCTCGATTTATATGAGAAAGCTTAAAAACTTTTTATAATGACTAACTGTTGTAGTAAATACTTAATATTTTTTTCTACGCCTGAAATTTTCTTTGATTTACTTTGATTACTTCAGCCATCTAGAGTACTTCGAGATCCAAAAAACAAACGATTGGCAAAATTGAATGTAATAAACTGATCCGCGTATATTTGTATCACGCCTAATCCCGTTCATTATTCTCAATTACTTAAAAATTGTATAAAATTGTGGAATATTAGTTACAGTAATCGGTAACGTGTGTGAGTACTAATCATAAAATAATAAAAGTAAATAGTCCCTCATTTCATTATCATTAAGTATGTTTTAAATTAATTAATATAACTATGCCGTACATTGTCAGCCTTCGTAAATATTAGAAGACTTTAAAAAAATAATTTTTTATTATAAAATTTTCCAAATTATTTTGAAATTATTTCTTACATTGGTGTGGTTTGTATTTTAATACGTATTCTGTTTTTTTTTTTTTCTATTTTTTTTTTTGTTTTATACAATATGTGTGTTCCGTGAAAATATTGCATGCTTTAACATTTTTTCTTTATCCTTCTACTAATTTAACATGTTTTGATTTGAATGCATCGTACTTTTCTATGTTACTCAGGCGCATGCCGAGCTAAATCTAAACTCTTTAATCAAAAATGTTTGGAAATTCCCAGCCCGCTGTTCCTGTTAGAGAAATACAACTCAGTATCTGTCGAAATGTCGAACTAATTAAACGAGCTCGCAAGACTCAACCTAACTCAAAGCCAGACGACGTTACCAGCCGTGAAATTCTTCATTGTAACCGACCTGAGGAATTTAATCTTGAATGTTTCTTGCTAAAACATATTCCCGTTTGAAGTTTAAATTTAATGTATAAAGTAATCATTAGATGTACATTAGTAATTCATGAGTACTTCCTTTGCATATTGTTATTTATTTATGTAGGTACACGATTGTTTCTGTTTCTATGTTATTCGGAGCACTTTGTGCAAACTCCGCTTTTGAGTTTTCCGTATTAAATTGATGTATAATTTTAAATTAAAGGTACATCCTTGCGGCCGCTACCGCCACAATACGGTGGTATTCATTCTGGCTAAAGAATACAACCTCAAAAACCTCAGGACCATCCATCGACTGGATCGACTAACTTCAGGTATGTTTCGTAACTAATAAAAACAATTTAATTTTAATAATAAAATTTATGTTAGGTATGCGTAAATAATGAAGTACATATATCAAAAATATTAATTAATGCATTAAAATCTAACTCAAAAAATTTGCATTATATTGTTGTACAACAATTTGACATCACCGTTTATTAGGCCGGCAGCTAAGTTTTGGCAGTGCCTGGTATCGATTCCGGTACCGGTAAAGATAATATTAAAATACCAGGTAAATGTGAGCGTATAAAACAGTATGTGCTCTTTCTAACGCAGTTTTGTAACAAATATTATTGGGGTAGTTTTCCCCGAATAAACACATCGCACACCTACATTAAAACTAAGACAACTGAAAAAGTTATTTTTCAGTAGACAATAAAATAAAAACTTTTTTCTCCATTTTTTGTTACTAAAGTTATGAAACTAAATAACATTTTAGGTCTATGAACGTATCTTAAAATTACATTATTCGAGAACTGGGGCTAAGTTAGTTGCGTATACGACAGAGTATCCGAATATTTATGTAGTTTTGATCTAGGTGTGCGACATTCTATTATAGAGCATCTCAGCAATGCACCTAAACATAATATACTTACTATTTTTACATATACTACGATGAAACGTTTGTGCGAAAGAATTTCTGTTAATTTATTTAAAAAAATTCAAAGTGTGTCTTGATTTTATGTTGCTCAAATTCAATAACCAATCCCGAAATTATTGTTTCAAAAAGTAAAATTATCGATATGTGGGTCTGTCGCAATTTCTATGGAAATATCATTCCATGAAATGCGGCGTCCGCAGCTCTATCGCTAATAATATCAGTGATGGAGATGGCGTTACCGACTAAACGAAATTCTGGTGATTGAAATTGTGCATAAATCTAATATTGTTTAATAATCGAATCTGCCGGCATCGTTTTCCCGCATCTTGCCGACGACACGCTCGACTGTTAATTAATTACGTTCCAGCTGATTAAAATTATCCTGTACTGATGACTGCACTCTTTATTTTTGTTTTTAGTTAAAACCTTATTGATCCAAAGAGTAGGAGGTACAGCCTTATTATACGATAAAGCTGTGCACCTTATTTTGAGTTTTGTACCTGGCTAGATTTTAAACCATCTGATCTATATTCATTGTCACAAAATATAGTATTAGAATTCGTAATAAGGCTACCAATTTTTTATTTTTTAATGTAAACATATTTTTGTGAGATTGGCGATTAAACTCAGTGTTTTTTTTCAAAATAAATATTATACCAGTTTTTTTTAAAAAAATAGGTGTTTGTGGAAATATACGAATTAAAAAAAGTACGGACGATTGTTTCTTTATCAGTTTATAGTAGTATTATTCTTTTTTTCTTTCAATTTTATCGTCCTCCGTTTACCAACGTGTCAAAAATATGTTTTCCCCTTTTTAAATAATTTCATATACACACTATATAAATACATTCTCTAAATTCCAATACCTACAAATATTATTCAGATATACTTAATCTAGAAGAGTAATTAAGAATACCCATAGAAATAAGATTGAGGTCGCAATAATCAACCTTACTAATCGAACGTGCTAATGACCGTCTCGAAATATAATAAATCAATACTCGTACATTAGTTTTCTATGCGTGGCATATATATTAATCGTAAGTTCAATATATCATAATGATTCGTGAATCGACTCCTCGATGACTGCAATCTTCACAGCATCATTTACCTTACGTTCGTTGAGAATGAAGACATTTTGTGAACGGACTATAGAATTTCGTGTAATGTATTACATATACAAGCGCGCGGGTTTTTAAAAAATAATTTTTAAAATTTATAAATTCATATTTCTACAATAAAAGCATAGTTGAATTTTTTTTTCAGTGTGTTGAATATCGTGTTTATAAGAAGCCATTAGCCCCCGCGAGTGAATTTACGCACTGCCTTACACAAAAAGCATTTGATCTTATTACGGAATCTGGATACGTAGTCCATATATTCACTTCCACGAATTTATATCCTATAGATCACCGATGGCGAACCTTTTTCCACCAGATGCGTCAAAGTATATGCCCAATTCTTTAAAAAAAAGTATTCGCACGTCAAATAAATTAATTGAAAAGAAAAATCTATTTTTCTGTTATCATCACGCCGTTTCTCCGCGAGGGTAAGCAGAGAGGATAGAGAGTCCCACTCCTCTGTCGTGACACGCAGTTCTCGCATCATCCACATTCATACATCTCGCATTTGTTCCATAGATACATCACATTATCGAAAGAATCTATTCTAATTCTTATATTTTTGAGTAAAACCTCGATTTAGGAATTAGGATAATAATTAATAATATTATTGAGGAAAACTTTTATAAAGTTGTGAAATCATTTATTTGTCATTTTCAAAAATATACATTGTTAATAAATGCTTCATCAATTATGGAATGACAGGTTCGCCATTTCTGCTATAAATATTACCTCCATCAATCTTAGTGCTATTTTTGGCAATCTTTGGGTTGTTTCTGTTCAAATGTTCGTTTTTACGAAGACAAACATACGCGTACGTATCCACTCAATACTACATAAAAAAATAATTTGATTAATTTAATTTTTTTCAGGATTATTATTATTCGGTCGGAGTCCCAAGAAGGCGCGCCAGATGGAGCACCAGATCAGGAACAGGCAGGTCAACAAGGAGTACGTCTGCAGGGTTGAGGGAGAGTTCCCCGAGTGAGTTCAATTTTAATATATAAAAAAAGTACAGCACGCACTCAAGTGTTGCTCCCGCAAAACGGCGCGTGTTCTAGGGAAATCATTGAACACGCTACTTTGTTGTGAATTTACTAAACATTTATAATTCACTGCACGGTTGGAAGATGCGTCTGAAACACTTCACAAAACTGTAAAAAAGAGTAATGCGACGGAAGAATATGATATGTATTTATTTGACACGAAACCATCACCTTGTATAATAGATTTGTTTGTCATTAGTAGCATATTTTTTTTTTTTTTGCCTAGATTCAGTTTTTTTTTTTTTTTAATAAACTTTTAATATTCTTAATGTATTTTTTAAATCTTTTACATAACATAAATTTTTTTTTACTAATACATAAAAATAATATCTCGACCCCATTTTCATTTTCGCAGATTCGAGCTCCGTGTATGGGTAAAAAAATATTCCACGCTATGTAGAATATCATGTAAAAGATATACATATAATAGAAACGTAAAAATTTATTTAATTTTTGAATGCTAAAGTGATTTTTGGCCCAACCATTATTTAGCATTTGAAGCGTTAACTAAATTGTGTGAAAACACACGATCTGGAGATTTGTCACTTTTCTCTGTCAAAACGCTTACGTATACCTAAACGCCTTTAGTAAAATAATTTCACGCAGGAGCACCTAAAGTTCATTCTTCCACAACGAGGTAGCTCCGCTCGCTCTCGGTGTTTAGAGATTTTCCGCTGACGGGTTTTCTCGTATCATTGCTCACCATTTCTCACGGTGCACAACACAATCTAACAATACAGTTTTCTGAAATGAATATAGAGATTTATAAACACTCTTATATCCCATCCGACTCGAATTTGTGAGATGTTTATGCTCAACTCTGTGTCCCATTTTTTAAACTAACACACTATTAATTTAATCCTTGGCGTATTGGCTACATTATTTGTTGTCTTTCCGCGTTCACTGGGGAGCTTTTCCGGTGCACCGCAAGGGGCGGCGGCTCACGCTTGTATATAACATTATTTGACTTCATATTACAATAGTTATACATTTCTATTATTTTAAGATGAAGAATACATCAACTCGTAGATTTTTTATATCTAAATACATAACTTCAATATGTTTTCAGTTAGACTTTAGCGTAACTAATTTTGTTCATAATTATTCTACATTTATTACTAATAATTTTTATTTATCAAATTTTACAAATCCAGGCGCAAAATACGCAGAATGAGCATTAGCCTAATTCACTTCAACCGTTAACTGTTTTAAATGCCTATGTCAAAACCAAATTTTATAGCAATGTATTGTTAATCTTTTCACAAAAGATTCAATACAATTTTGTGGTTGACCTAATAAAATCTAATGTAACAATTAATTCTAATGTCACAAAGCTTATAAAGTAACGAGAGTCGAGATTGTCTTCGCTTCGTTTTTATAAATTCTAGATATTTCAGTAATCCACGCAAAAATGATACTTCTAGATAGTTCCCTGTCAGCGGAACCATTTAAATAAATGTCCTCGCTTATAGTATAATATGTACGAATACTATGGAAACCACAGACCAGTAAATTGAATAGGCATGAAATAAAGTGTACACATAGAAGAAGAGTTTGGAACATTAGTTACGGGACAGAGAGCACATTTTTGGTGGGAACATTAATCCGATAGTTTATGACACATTTATGTAACAGTATAAGTATTGACTGTTCGAAAATTAAATCATTGTGTAAACCTAGACGTATTTTTTACATTAATGCGTATTATATTGTCAGCGTTTAAATTTTCGTTCCAATCGGGTCATATTTTTAAAAAAAGTCTCGGAGCTATTTGATCGCGTGGGTGACACCAAAATGAAAATATTGGGACAAGGAATTTGCGTTAGTTCATGTGTCTACGATGGAAACGCTATAACGCATAAACTAATGTCATTGTTTTCTTCTACGAATAACGTCTCTTTGTCTTGTTACGGGACAATATTAGTCTCTCGCGTCGCTAATATTTTGTATGACAATAGTCGTATGCTTGGGTCCTCTGTACCTACTAGGGGACTGGGTAACTACCCGGCACTAACGTGTTCGTTTTATTTATACGCTATCTGTTTCCGCCGTTAAACGCCAACCTTTACGATCTCCGCCATCTTGCGGTACATCCCCGAGGATCCGAACTGCCCCTCGGTCGTCTCCACCTTTGCTGGAAGTCTGGAAGAACATATTAATAATCTCTGGAAGAAGCCCAGCGAGGATCCAATGTTATTGCGCGTCAGTGAAGGGCAGATCATAACGGGATGTAAACCATAGTAGTGATATTACCAGATTGTCGACCTGAAAAATAATATAAAACCCGTGGGTATTTCGAATATAGTGGTGCTTGTGTTTGTATACGGAACGGTATAAGAAACAATTAATTCAAGTTTATTAAAATATATAATGTAAATTAATAGATATGAAATAAAGTGTACACATAGGAGAGGGGTTTGAAACGTTAGTTGGGGGACGAGAGGCATTCTACAAAACATCCTTTGTGGAAACATAAATCCGATTATGACACATTTATGCAACAGTAAAAGTATTTACTCTTCTCGAAAATTAAATCTTTGTGTAAACAAGACGTATTTTTTACATTAATGCATATTATATTGTCAGCGATTAAATTTTCGTTCCAATGAAGTCATATATTTTTAAAAAAGTCGCGAAACTATTTGATACCGTTAGTGGTACAAGCTAGTGACACAAAAATGCAAATATTGAAACAACAAATTTGCGTTAGTTCATGTCTATACATTCGATAGTCTGTGTATAGCACTAACAAACAGCGATGCGACAGCTTTTTGGAAAATTTCGTTAAAATTATGAAGGGTGTTTCTCCTACCTAATTTTAATGAATTCTTTTATCGACATAAATGATTCTTTATTTTTTAATTTATTGATAGTAAAATGTTTGCAGTATAAGAAAAGAAATGCGTACATACGAAATCGTGTCACGTTAATATTTTTACTCTTTCGACTTTAGGTTTCAGAATAAAGCTAACATAGCGGCAGCCAGCAGACCCTCCGATCATTGTATAAAATTTATTGAAAATTATATTTTTCGTCTATTTCCGCTGGGGATTATTCTGTCACTAATATAAATAATAAAATACATTCACAATACTTTTGTATATATACTCGTTGCAGAGGTCCTAAATATCTCACGTGAATGAATTGTATTCATCTTAACTTCGGAATTGCACTTGTCGAAGCTTTCTGCTCGGTGGATGCCGAGGCTGCCAACGCCAGAAAAACAGTCGCGTTCGTGACTGAAATGTTTGGCTATGTTTGACACTAATCCCGACAATTTCTTGCCACAATTTGTGACTGTCGATGAAGACTGGATAAGGTGCCACCGACCAAAGTTCAAACAACAATTGAATCAGGTCAAGGTTCAATGATTGTGATGATCAAAAGTGCATATAAGCATAAAAACTGTGCATTACCAAAGATTGTGGAAAATAAATATAAGTTAAACAATCTTTATCTTCTGAAAATACCGTATAAATTTCTAGCCGTTAGCGATTAGCATAATCCACGGCTAGAGATTTTAATTCAGACAATCCTTTCGTCAATATTTTTCTTGTTTGCGCGCACATTGTTTGTCCGAATAACAATCTTACTGAACTAAATATTTACCTAGGCATCTTTACGTCTGCCAATTTTCTGCAGTTTTCAATGAATTTTTCTGTGTTCTATTTTATCGAAAGGGATTATTATTATTAATTGTGTGCAATGGCACCTTTTACTAATTCTACAGACTGGACGTTTTTTCTTCATGGTATGTTCCAACGTCATTCTGTAGTTCTTATTTTTTATGGTTATCATCAATTATCTCTCAAGCGAGTGATTTTGCATTTTTAGGTCAATTATTACCAATAATTTTGAAATATATTTCTTTCTGTTGTATGAGTTTCGTTTTATGGTAATTTGTAAAGATAATTATTTAGATACAAGTTTTTGACCACTATCCAATGAAATATAAAGAAGACGTAATCCTGCGCCGATAAGATCTAATGAACGAATTGCGCGATCTCCGGGTCGCGCGTCCCGCGTATTGGATTATGACGATTCCGGTCGTAAATCGGAATCGCCCCAAGGGTTGGGGGAAAGGAAGGAAATAAGTGAATTTGGATATAAGGGTCGATGATGGGGTAGGGGTTCCAGTCGAAGGACCAGTGATCTCGGGGAACCGGGATTCTGAAAGACTGCTCGCCTTACCTTGTGTATGACGCCTCCGTCACCCCTGCAATAGCCGCCGAGATCACAAAACGGTACGCGGATGGGCAGATCTCCGCTTCCAATTGAAAACGGCGATATTACAGCTTCACCCGCGGCACACACAAAACAAAAAACAAACAATGCGTGATCATCAAACACAAGATTACGCAAATACAGTGCTGGTGCACTGGAGTTAACAAATCCACACCGCGAATGCTATCGCGATGTCGCGATCGAACAAATATCGTCACATTTCACATTGGTCGCGGACGATTCGCAAGACGCGCCAAAATGTGTTTTACGAATCCAGAACAATGAAGTATTGCATTTATCCGCTGTCCGAAGAAGAAATCGCAGATAATAATTTAAGTAAAATTGTAAGCGGCACAGAGCAATGAAATATCTTACCTTTGAAGCGATAAGTTCACAATTATTTTCTAAATTTAAATGAATAGAATCGTTCTCATAACTAGAATTTTTTTTTTTTTCATACCTAGTAAGCAACGTCGGTATGTAACAATACAATTTAAGTTTATGCCTACTGCACGCCACTGGCAAACTTTATCGTCAACATTGCTGCAAACATCATCGTTAATCGAGATCCGATGTCTCTGAAATATAATATTTTATATTTGGAATGTTGGGAATTCTCACATCAAGCTAGAAATTCCTGGCTGTGTCTTTTACTCTCGATAAAAATACAATAGAAATTCGTGAAGAAATCGACTACACGATTTTTTTTTTATCTTTAATAGCTGTGGCAGAAAACATAAAAACTCTTTTTCTTTCCAGAGAGGAAATAGAATGCCGGGAGCCCATCGAGGTGGTGAGCTACAAGATCGGAGTTTGCCGCGTGTCCCCGCGCGGCAAGGACTGCGCCACGACCTTCAAGCGCCTGGGCTACAACGGCAGCACCAGCGTGGTGCTCTGCCGGCCTCGCACCGGCCGCATGCACCAGATCAGGGTTCACCTCCAATATCTGGGTAAATACGTTTAATTTCGCATCAAATGTTTTCAACGATGATTTAACTAATGGCGTAGCGTTTCAAATTCTCATGATTTAATGTAATTTTAATAACGCAAGACTGTAAATAAAAAGTTCTATATAACTTTTTTGTTATAACGCTGAATCGTGGTGATAACAAGTAGTTATCATGATTCAGCGAAAATGCTCATAGCTTTAAAAATGTCGCATGTTTTATGTGATTGTACAGGTCGATTTTTATTAATGGCACTGTACAGTCGACCACCGACGAATCTGTTGCTAGTACATATTTTTTATTATTACAATATAATAGTATAGTACATAGATTTGTTTAATGTTTAATTATTTTATGGACAGGGAATGGAATGTCATTAATCATATCTTAATAATAATAATAATGACTCTGTCGATACCCTTCATCAGCTAAAACTAGTAAGGTGAAGAAAATTAATTTTGGTTAAAAGTGAACAGTATATTTCATTATATTAATATAATGAATAACCACCAAGAAATTTCAGAAAGTTTTTAAAATGGTTTTATAATTATTATTATTATCAATGTGTTAAATTCACTTTTTTCTGTATGTATTAAAGGCACAACACACTGCGCACGGTGTACACAACCAATACTATGCGTCAACTGACGTCAAGTGCGTTGTTGCATTACTGTCTTGCGTGAAGCGGTCATATAACTTTGTCACTTTCTCGCTTATATAGCGCTCACGCACACATTGACGTGTATCAGTACATAACGCATTCAAAAAATCGAGCTGTAAGTGCAACTATCCCACTTCAGATTTGAATTGTTCTACCAGAAGATCTTTTGATCATTTCATGATAAAGCCTCGACTACTAGTATTTTGTTATTCGGTGCTCTCTCTCTTTCTCTGTGTGTGTTAACTAAACACTTTCATATTCATTTTTCATTTTCTGTATATTTTTAGCTTTGATAAAAAATATACTCGTATTCTACCAGCCGATTTACCCGCAATTGCACATGTCGAAATTGTTTACTTCTAAACCTTCGAGATTTAAAAATGTATGTGTATTGAACCGTCTAAAAGTGTATCCCCCCCCTTTAACCCCCACCTTACCACGAACCCGCATCACCTCACCCTCTCGCAAAATCTCTCATTTTTTGCATTTTTTTAATGGGCTGGTTGACATAGTTATTGATTGATACGGTTATCATATGGAATGGAATTATTTAAAAATAATTTGGAACTTTTTTAAATAATGTTTTTGGAATCCTTTTAAAACACTTCCTTGGTAGTAAGATAGATTTTTAAAATGTTATGTATTTACGACTTCAATTTGTAATTTTTTATAGGTTATCCTGTAGTAAATGACCCACTTTACAATCATCCTGTTTTTGGACCTCTGAAGGGTAAAGGGGGTGACTTGGGTGGAAAATCTGACGAAGAACTAGTGAAGGACTTGATTTCCATTCACAATGCAGAGAATTGGCTGGGAATGGACGGTGATTCAGAGCTCTCATTGTTTAAACCGAAAGCTGATATTGACATGGATAAAGGAGATGGTATGTTTGTAATTTATTATTTATCTCATATCAACAATAACACAATAATATTCAATTTTAACCAATGTTAAACATTTGATGGTCACAAAACTTAAACATTCCGATTACAAATAAATGTAACTCAAAAAATGTAATAATCTTAATTTTAATTAAATTTCTGTGTCAGATAAATTCACTGCTGTACTATTATCAATTTTGAAAACAACCACCGCTTTTATTTATCCACATTGCATCATCACTTTTCACATTTTAGTCGGTCACGTGTCCGGTGGCGAGGAAGACTGCGATGTGGGCTCCGCCTCGCGAGAATCCTCACCCTCCCTCGAGTCTCCCACCCCGGCACCAGCTCCAGCACTCCCGAGCAGTCAATCGGAGCACAGCAAATTGGTGTCCAGGGAGGACATACCGCACTCTGCCTTCACCAATGTTTCCATATCTCCCCAAATCGTTGTGAATAATGGGCGATCGAAGGTAAAACTTGATCTTTTTCATTTTACTTAAGTGATTCAACAGCTATACAAATGCGATTGCCACAAAGAACAAACAATTATACCAACGCCATCATTCATATACAGGGTGGCCCAAAAAAAGTGAGAAAAAGAGAGTGAAAACATTTCGTAAAATGTGATATAGTTACATCAAAATTAGTTTACCTATATCAACAATAGCTTAAATAGTTTACTAATTTACTTACTTACCTATTTACCTATATTACGTTTTATTTCGACAATTTCCGGTCGCCATCTTTGATTATTAATTTTCCCATTGTTTATATTTGGTTTTTTCAAATTGTTGCCCAGAATGACAAAAATCACTACAGAAGACCGTATTCTAATCAAATATTTGCGAATTGAAAAACGTTAGGGTGTTTGGAAAATGATCAGAGTTTCAAGTCTGGAGTATAGCTGGACGTTACAGCAGGACGGAACTCCATCTCACACTGCCAGAAATACAATCAACTTTCTTCGTCGTGAGAATGTTAATTTCATAAAGCCAGGCATGTGGCCACCAAACAGCCTATATTTAAACCCAGTAGATTATGCAATATGAGGTGTTTTGATGATTTCTGATTTGCTAAATATTGTGCAAAAAAAATTACATTAAGAATTATAATTAATTATATTGTGTTTTGAAATAACTTGTGTGTTACGAGATGTTCTGACTCTTTTTGGGCCAACCTGTAAGTATGTATTATATATTACATATAGCTATATTACAGGACACCTCAATATTTTTTAAACTATACAATACTATCAAAAAATTACTTCATACTTGTTAATCTGTTAATTGTCGGCAGCTACACTTTACAGCTTCTGTGAGATAAACATAAATATTTTTTTAACATTAATATTATTTTGTAACTTGTGCGTATGTATTATTTATATGGCGAATCAGGTCTTACACAAACAACCCGACCACCCTGGAATAAATATATTTTTATTATTATTATTTACGAGTCAATGTAAAATGACATTAAATTTTAAAATTTAATCTCGGAGATCGTTAATTTTATTTAGAAATAAAAATTGTCCACCCAAATTAATTATCATCAATAAAATTTTGACCATTAATTCCAAGTGTGTTCAAAAATAAAATTTCCATTTGATTATCATATCATTGAGTATTATTTAAAAAATTGCATAGTGGCTGACTTCAAACTTACTTTTAATTTAATGTACATACCTATTTCATTAAAATATGGTTAGGAACAATAAGAGTTTTGTATTGATTTAATTGTCCTAAATGTATTTTTCTTCAATGTATGCTTTGGTGCTATCAGGTGACAGTTGCGACGCAGACTGGCCATGAGGCCCCGGACATGCTGTTCAACCAAGAAAAAATGTCAATGGACCCACACTGCTACGAGTGCAAAGTCCGTTATCGTGATCCCCGACCTCACGACTTGGTTATGTACTTGCATGCATGGAAATATCAGGTATGACAATAATTGTTAGAATATTAATATCAAATCAACCATAAATATTATTCCTTAATTATAATTAGTATTCCTTCAATTTTTATAAATTTATTTAATTTTTAGTATCACTTGTGGGCTGGAATCCTATGTTTGTTATTGATAATTTTTGTTGTTCAAAAATTGCTCTGCTCAAAAATAATTATTCTGATTTATTTTTGACATAAAATTTGCAATCACCACAATACAAGCGGTGTGGTAGGCATTTTGTCTTATCAAATGTCTAATAATAAATATAATGTTGAACTGTGCCATTGGTTTCCATCCCTCATTAAGATTCTGATTCCTGGCATTTATTTATTTCCTATTTCCCAGAACCAGAAACACTTTTTACAAAATTTGTTACGTAAGATACAACTCTAGGCAACAATGTATATTGTTTCCGGCGCCATTGATATATTCAAATAATGTATCTGTGATCGTGACATAAATACATTTAAAAAATGCTAATTTAGATATAACCTCTATTTAATAAGTCTCAAATAAACATTTTCCAGATCTGTCAATCTCAGATCAGAATCCCAAATCTGTTAACGATTAAAATCAGTCTTGAAAATGAGCTGTTCTGGATCATTGTGATTGTTCAGAGATATTTAATAAATTTGCTAAGCATTATGATTGTAGATATTCATTAAATTTTCTATTCTTTATTACTGCGTATGACACGTAACCCAGCCTGAATATGTAGGTTCCTTGTGTGCGATCAATAAATATAAAAAAACACAAAAGCATTCTAGTTGTTTTTAAAAACTCTTAGATGACACAGCTTACATAAAGTGCTATAGTGATTCCTATCAGTTAATAAATTTATGTTTTTCTATTGCTTATGGACTTTCTTTTTTGGATTTACAGGGTCCTGGTTGGGAATATGAGACCGAGCTTCCGGAGTGGGCCAGCGTCGATTGGATCGATCCAGACAGCCAATGATAATCACGCCATCGTTAATGTTTAAGTACTAGTTTAATTTTTGATTTCATGGAAATGCCATGAAGATTTTAGTCAAAAATGTTATTGATTTGTACAATATGTTAATATTGTTTTTTTTCTTCTTTTAACTATGTTCTTGGCATATAAAAATCACTATTATTGATCTAATTTTAATTTTAATTAATCAAATTCATTTTTAGTTTTTATCAAGATTTCATCCAACATTGATATATTATAACATTTTGATGATATTAAAATGTATTCTGAATTTTGTTTCAACAATCGAATCTTCTGTACACTTTCCAGTTTATGGTGTATACCCCTTATACATACATGCTTGAGATAAAATAGATAGGGATGGATATACTTTTCTTCTTAGAACCTCATTTTATGCGTATTTATGATCTGAAAATAATTACTTTAAAAACAGAATCACTCTAAATCAAATATGATTTTTTTGTTTCTCTTCTTTTTAATTCAAGATATTCTTACAAAATTATTTTCAGATTGTGTTTGACTATAGAATTTCTCAATTTTATTTAACAGTTTTGATCAGTTATGTTCTGTGATTTAATATTACATACAGAGCCGTTTAATTTTTTGAATTCCATGTTTTTCAAAAAGTTCTATAAATATTATGTCAGATGAATTAAAATAGTTTTTTTTTTCTTTTTAATATTCAAAATATCACTGACGAATTCTCAATAGTGTATAAATTTGCTAGGGAGAAAGTAGTCCTTATTTTAGTTGATATTGGGATGCGATTGTATCGTATTTTTAATGGTCTGATAGCTATCTGTATGGCATTCATTCATAATCATGAAATCGATCACATCCCAAACAAAATTTCCCTGCTGTTGCTTATTATGTGTCATCATTGATATATTTGATTTTAATTTCACATTTTCTAGCTTTTGTAATTAAGATACCTTTGGCAGCAAAGGTGGAGAATCAATCTCACTAAGTGTTATGCCAAGCTATACTTTTTTCATAATGCAACTACATTGTCTTAGTTTAAAAATAGTAAAAATGTTAATTCACAGAATACATATTTGTTGTTCATAAAATATAAATAATCCTTAGTATTTTGTTTTAAATCATTGAATTTTCTTAAAAATATATATTTTCATTGTTAATAATTGTAAGTATCTATTTTAACACTTTTCTTGTGAATGTGGTTCAAGTTGTCGGTACCCTTGTACCCTTACGTTAGATTTATAATTAGTGTTTAAGAACTCAAAAAAAGTAAAGATCTAAGCATTTGTCAGTCTTAGATTCTTTTGGTTTTTTGACAATTGATATCCCTCACTCAATATGAGACTATGTATATTTTGTTATTAATGTATATTGTTATTACCATTTGACCACTGTGTATGTTGAAACTTAACCTATTTGTGTGTGATTACAACACTTCATGTTGTGGTGTTGCTATAAAAGACGAGTTTAAAATGTTACGTGCCTTGTTGAAGTATATTGCTTAAATTAGTAAGTTATATTGTAGTCAAATGTAAAAAGTAGCCAGTATGAATTATCTTAAAATAGGCACTAAGAACACAGCTTACACAAATACCAAAATTCAATATTATATTTACAATATTTTCTTACGTGGTATAATTGACTCGGTAGTCATTTGTATCTGTCATTTCGTCTCAGAGAGCACAAATGTATTTCTTTACAGAATTATATCAGCACATTTACATCAGCTTCTTATGAGACCCTAACGGCAACACTTTTTTTAATGAATATATTATATTCTATCTGGTATGTCTAATTAACTAACCTATTAAAATTAATTCCATCATAATCAAATTAAATCTTTTGTAAATTACATATGAAATTGGACAATACTTTTAATAGTTATATATACTGAACATAACAGTGATGATTACAATTAAAAATATTGTATTATAATATTATCGTAATTTAATGCTATTTTCAGAATTCCCAACTTTGACTACAGTGAAACTTTCCATGATTTGATTATTTTCATGCACGGATAAATTTTTTTCAGTTATGTTTTTCTATTTATTGTCCTTTTTTAAATTACTCTTGTCAATTGCCAAAATATTTTTGACACATTTTTTTTATTCTGCAGAATTTTACGAGCTGTTGAGAGAATCATAAGTATATTAAGAATACAAACATGACCCAATAATTAAATTCTCTCGACGCCCTCCTACATTAATTAACAAATATGTAATTTTCAGTTGTTCTAGTATTTCGCATATATATATTTTAACATAAAAAAAATATTCTGATTCCGACATAACGCTATATGATTGTATATATTTGTTATAACTTTTAACATAAAACACTTAACATGAAATGATGTATCTCTGAAGGATAAAAAATATATGTGCTGATGCATTGTGACCAATTTTTTACTGCTTATGACTCATTTTTAATTGATTAGACTGATCTGATAATAAACAATAGATACCTAAGGATGCGACTTGCTGCACACCACCCTTACTATTTTAATTAATTGGGATTACCTGCCTGTCGCATCATTAACTATTCTTCTGTGTTTGACTTAATTTTGATTAGGCCATCTGTGAATAAACAATTTGATGCAATAAGGTGGGAAAAAAGATTTAAATTTTTTCACAATTTTTTTTATTTAATTTAGAGTTTGTGTTATACTACTGTTGTAAAAATATACACATAAGGATTTAATATGCATTGCATTAGTTTAAAGTTTTCTTCATGACCGATTCAATTATTGCATCATTGAAAAAATCAGCGAGTTTTTTCTTTTATGATGAAACTCGTTTAATTATGTATTATGTAATTAATGTATTCTATTATGTTCTGTTAAATACAAAATATATTTTTTAAATTACTGCCGCCTAAAAATACATTAAATACATATGAAATACTAGAACAACTAAAAATGGCATTTGTCAAAATTTGTTTGTTACGAAAGTTGATATAGGAGTCCATGTGTAATGGGTTTTTTTTTTTAAATAATATTGTTTTTTATTTTTTCAGTGACTTCTTCAAAAATCATTAACTTTCAAAAATATGCCTATTAATTATTCAGTGTTTCAACTTCAAGAGCTGAATTACAAAAATAATCGATAAAATCAAAAGGAACAAAAGAAAAAAATAAGACTTCAGTTTTGAAAACTTAAATGCACTCATCATACTTTCTGACTAAGAATGGTTTTGGTAGTTTTGGCATAACAATTATTTTAATTCTATATTGATTGTAATAAAACTATATTTTCTATCAATTGTTAAAGTGAAATATAAGTGTCCCACTGACTAATTTACTCTTGGTCTTTAGGCAAGTGTCTTATCAAAATTAGGTACAATTAGAAACAATTTTAAATATTTTTCAAGTTTATATTTTAATCCCCTATAAATTTAAGTTTTCAGCGATTTTCTGACAATGAACCTACATAAATAGGATGGTAACAGTTTGTAGAGTCTTCTAATTGTATGCATGTCTAACTTCTTTTCATTTGCATTTGATGATCACAGCAGTATGTACTAATAATATTGCATATATTATTGGGTTGATGCATAATTATTGAGGCCTTTTTTCAACAAAAACAATAAAAACATCTTTAAATGATTATTTCGGAACATATTTACCATCTACTTCAATTACTGCTTCCCATTTACTCGGTAGCCGGTCGATCCCACGATCCAAAAAGTTGCTGTTCTTAGTGGTAATCCACTCTTTAATGTCGGCCACCGAGTCATCCAAATCGTTGTAAACTTTGTTCACGAGCCAATATTTCAGCAATCGATTGATGTGATAGTCCGTATATACGAAGAATATGGCGGATGAGGAAGCAGTTCTTATTGGCGATAGCCACTATTCATCCCCAGTGTCGAGATTCTTCGATTTGGTTTCGCTGCAGCAAATTGGTAAAATTTCAGACACGTTTGGCTTTGTTGTTGTCGGAGTTCGTGGGGGACCAATCCAGCCAATTTCCATACTTTTCCAAGCTTTTTGAGATGATGAATAATGGTTGAATGGTCCACATTGAAGTCTTTGGCTAACATTCTCACTGTCAAACTTTCATCCTCTTCCACGGCTGCCAAAAGTGTCGATCACGAAATGACTATGCTGACTTCCAGTCTTTCTCAAAGTGGTAGAGCATAATATGGCGATATGATTTTCGACAAGCATTTTCACTATCTGAAAAGAAGAGATTATTTTTATGAAAAAAAATTATGAAAAACTGTAATTTTAAAAGAAAAACATGTCGCAAAAAAGCCTCAATAATTATGTACCAACTTAATAATATATATGTATGTATGTGACATATTCTGATTTTCTTACAATTTTTTATTTCTCCAGCAAGTTTGTTTATGTTGAAACCAATTCAAATCAAATTTATATAGTTTGTGAGCTGCATAATAAGTAAGAATTGTTTGTTTTGGTTACTTTTTTTTTATTTTTTATCAATAATTTGTGTAACTAAACTGTTTGTCCGACCAAAGTAATGTAGATATTTGCCAGTGGTGAATATGTGATTGTTTGTTTTAAACTTTTTTGTTATTATCAATTCTGTGTATGTTTTAGTTTTATTTAATACTGTCAATTTGTGATGTTATGAAATAGGCAAAAACAATTGAAGCATCTGCAAAATATAATATAAAGAATAACAAATTTATTACAATTACTATTTGATTTAAATTAAAGAATGTAAGACAATAATTTTATTTTAATAGTTTTATTTCATATTATGGGTTTTATTTTTTGCATTATTGAAAAATAATAGTTTAGTTAATACATTCGTAATATAGGTCATTAATTGTTTTTGGTTAGTTTATTATTGAACATATTGCTTTAGATATAAATAGTTTCAGAATAGAGTAATGTATAGCTTTTGTAATAGTTAATCTGTGTAAAAATATTCCTTAGTCTTCTTTCTTAAATATAACATTCATGTCAAATCATTGTATTATTCTCTTAGACCTTTATTTTTGCATTTTACAAACATCATTAAGAGTGTCTCTTTAACTTTAAGATATAAATTATATTCTTTTACAACTAACAACTAAATCTTTCCTTGATTGTTATGAAAAATCAAAATGACATATCGGCGATATTATAAAATTCATGATATGGAATAACAGTGAGTTTTTAGGTGTAGATGTAAATGTATTAAAATATAAATATAAAGTAGATTTGGCGCAATTTTGGATACAATGAAATATTTTATAACTTATCAAAATACAATTATTTGGGACCTTTCTAACATGATCTTAAATAGATGTACTGCAAATTAATGTCATAAGTAAAAGCTTGAAAATACATTTATTTTCTCTTTAGTCTATATTTATATGTTTCTATTTGCAATTCTAAAGTCTTCACTTTTTCTTAAACTTAAGCATATGAATGTATTCATTTGATAATCTAAATCGAGCTTATTATTAGATTTAATTGTCACAAATATCTATCGAATAAGAAAATATGTGCTTTTAATTTCCCTCAGTCAATTTATGTTTATGTTCATGCCGTTCATTGTGTTTTACTTACAAATATAATCTAATCCAGCATCAAAAGACAAATTATCATTAGCATTTCATTGTAAACATTCTATGTGTTTTGTTAGTTAGTAGTATCTTAAGTTTTATCCCATTTCAAATATATGTAATGTCACTTTTCATCAAAGAAACTAATGTTTTTGGCATGAAAAATCGTGCTGTTGATTCATTTTTTCTAAGCTAGTTTGGTATGGAATCAAAATAATTGTCTTACAGCCTCACAAAAATTGACAATTCCTTCAATCAGCTATGCAGTTACATAGATATTTACATAATTTGTGTATTTTCCATTTCATTATTCTTGTATTTTTTCAGTTCCTTGATAGTGTGACATAATGTTAATAATATTATGAGAAAATACAGTTTGTTTCATTGTTTTTTTTATTATGTTGAATACAGAAAATATTAAGTCAAATATCTTGTGTTATGAAATAATATCCTGTAATTTCCATTCATCCTCTTCCAAGTATCCTTTAAATAAGATTTTAGTTTTCTTAGTACATACTTATAATTGTATGTTATTTATAATTTACAAGATGCATAAATATTATTTCTTTCTATTTATTAAATGTTTTTATATCTCGCATTAATGATCCCAAGCAATGGTCATAATGGACAGTGTTTGCTATTCTCAATTAGATCTAAATAGGTATATCGAGAATAGCAACATTTAACAATCATGAACACCAATGATGGTTAATCAGTACAGTTTGAAAAGGCTATTACAAACACCTATACACAATAGCGGCGCATTGGTTCATAACATTGGTGTGCATAAATAATTTTAGTGTCATCAATTTTTGTAATGAAATCACATTATTATTGTGAAGTTGCAATTTTAAAACATTGTTCTATGATATTTTTAATACAAATTAAATTAATTTATTAGAAATACATAGATTCAAAATGAAACTAAGCAAATATGTTCAAGATAATCTAGAGTAAAAAGAAAATTTTTGATCTTATTTACATTTGAGCATATATATACAGTGGAACCCCGATTTTACATGCCTGGAATTCACGTTTTCCCTCCATTTGCGTGTTATTTCTGCAGTCCCATGTAATTTTAGTACATTACAAACCCTATTTTACGTCTAACTTTCCAGCGATTTACGTCTAAAATTTATTTAAATTCATTCGGCGGTCAGTCTTTTTTAACGGCACCCCATAAGCTATAATTATTGTGATACTGAAGAATTAGCTGCCATTTTCCAGGGCAACCCGGTTGCCCCGGCTAGTTCGGCGCCCCGGCTTGCTCGACCCCCCCTCGAGTCGGCCCTGAAACCCAGTTCCTACAAAGGAAGATGCCATGAGGCATATTAAAGGCCTGGATTAATTACTGACGTTTTCCATATTTCCGGAAATATTCCACTTTAACGATTCATTAATTCTATTTAGTAGAGATTCGCCTATAATGTTAATAGTATCATTGATTACTTTTATGGTTATACCGTATTGCAATTCTTTTGATTTCATTTTTTGTTTAACTTTTTTCAGAATATAATTAGATTACCCGGAGCTCCCGCAAGGGAACAAACGTACCCTGCAGACACTGCGTGTACATTTCCAGATTAAAAAAGAAACATTGCGCTAACACTCTATGTCAAAACCATAAAAAGGGATGTGACAGGAAAAGAAGAAGAAGAGAGAAAGATAAAAATCTATATGCGATACACGTTTATTTATCACTGGAACTTTTTAATTTAAATATTAAACTTAACTTTCGGGTACCGGAAGATCGAAAATAGGATCAAGGGCCGGAGCGGTATACAAGGTGACCTCATTCAAATTTGCGTTTTAATGAAGTATAATGGTTTGTGCATGTTCTATCATATTTTTAATTAAATTTCTTATACAAGCTAACAAAATACTATTAAAGTTGTCGTCATTTTATAAGAAACCGTAGTATTTTGAAGTGTTATCATTCATAAATACCCGGCCGACGAGAGCTACGCAAGCAGATCAGCAGAATAACGTAACTAACGTAACTAGATGTGCCGCGCGATCACGAACACACCTCGCACGTGCAGGCGGTGAGCCTTAAGCTATGAACGTGTGTTCCGAAAGTGATGGTCCAATATTATAATATTTATTTCAAAATGCATACAACTAGAAGTAAGATAAAATTATTGGGATTATTTTATATACATACATGTACAAATGGGATAGAATTTTAATTTTTTTACATTCATCACACAGTAAAATGATGTATAAATGATAAATTTAAATCTTCATATTTATTTATTCAAAATTAATAAATCTTAACAGCAAATAACTTATAAAAATATTTTCATTAAAATTACAAACATAAACAAGGAAAAAGTCACAATGTAAAGGAAAAAAGTAAAATGTTAATGCAGGAATTAATTATTCAAATAAAGCGTAAGGTGGAGTACAAGAATAATAAATATTATAATTATAATTTTTTGAAGTTTAGGAATAATAGTACCAGTAAATACTGAATATAATAAAGATATCTTAAAATTTTTAAATAAAAACTTTAAGAATATTACATAAAATTATGTAGCGCGCACCGACAACACTAAAGAGAGGAAAGACGCGACTAAAACACACTATCAGACCTATTCTCAAAATTTCAATATTGAAATGAAGGTGATTGTTACACCTACCCTCAAAAATAGACAGTACGTAAATTAACGTCCGTGTTATATTTGAATGAGAGAGAGGGAGAGAGAGTGAGGGAGATAAACGTACCATAATCTGTCAAAACAAAAATGACAACAAGATTGGCCGTGATTCTTCTCTACAACGCTGCGGATGAGGAAATCAATAGGTAATTTATGAACAAACCTTTTTCTGTGAACTTTGAATACTGTATTAGTACTTATTTTAACTAAAAACTTATATTTTTAGTCGAAACTCGAGAATGGAAAGACGTCGTTTGCGTGATTTGTGCAAGCCGATGGAAATTCCAAATGGGAAATTTTTACTATACCGCCTTGATAACGACACCGTTATATATTTATTTGAAGTATTAACTCCCTTTTTAAGAGTTTCAAGGTATTCAGGATCTATAACACCACAAAAAAAGGTAAATGTTTTGAAGTAATACTCACTACTTTTTAGGTTATTTTTCGTATTTTTTTTTATTGTATTTTACAAAATTTTGATAATTAAAGTGTATTATTGCACAAGAATGACACTAAATATCGATTTTTAATTGCCATGTTTATACTGAAAGTAAATTGATAATTTGAATTCTAGGTGATAACAGCTTTAAATTTTTACTCGCACGGGTCTTATCAACCCAAGGCAACCATTGCCTTGGCTTGTCACAATCTTCTGTTAGCAGGTGCTTGAATGAAGTGACTGAGGTAATTTGTGAACACTTGCTAACAGAATGGGTTGTTTTCCCAACAAATGATGAGGACATTTCCACAGCGCAATTGCAGTAAGCACACTATTTCCATATGGCCGGATATGATTCCTTCTTTATTCTCTTTAAGACATGAATCTTTTCCCATGTAAAGTTGCTGTCAAAAAGTCATATAAAAGATTAATAAACTTATTTGATTAATTATTTAGTATTTTTAAATGTGTTAAAGCTAATTTTTATAGATTTTTTGAAAAATTCAACTTCCTCAGTATAGTTGGATGTATTGATGGAACTCATAATCAAACCCTCCTACAGAAATAATAGACAAGCCTATTTTAATAGAAAAGGGTATTACAGTATTAACGCACAAATTGTAAATATATATGGAATATTGGGGAATTATATTATATCACAAAGTTATTAAATTTACTTTTTAATAATTATTTTGTTCCAGATATGTGGAGCAGATGTTAAGATTTTGTCAGTTAATGCATTGTATCCCGGGTGCACTCACGATGCAGCAATATGGCATACATCACAGATTAGAAGATTTTTGGAAAATCGAAATGCTAAGAGGTTGCTGGTTACTGGGTAATTTTTTTTTATAATTTCATAGTGAAAATATACAAATCGTATTACATTATTTGGGCATAACGATGACGTATTGCTGAATTTTCAGGTGATTCTGGATATCCATCAGAATCCTGGCTTCTCACACCTTACGAAAATTCAGGACTTAATACACCAGAATCCAGATACAATAAAGCCCCCATTAAAACAAGAAATGCTGTGGAAAGGTGCATAGGACTTTTAAAATCAAGATTTCGTTGCATTCTGAAGCACAGAGTTCTAAACTATAGTCCGACTTGCAGGGCAAATATTTTATTCATGTGCTGTACTGCATAATATATGTATCTCCAGAAATGTCCCACTACATGATGTTGCTGGTGATGGGTGCATATTTAACAGTATGTTATGATTTACTTTAATTAGTTTAACGATAAACACAACACTATAATTCTTTTTAAAATATTTTTATTTATTTACAGATGTCATTGGACCAATTAATGATCATGCAACAAGCATTCCAATTCGACAGCGGCAAGTCAGGAATGAAGTCATACAAGAATATTTTAGTTGAATTTTTTTTTTCCTTACATTTATAAATTTGACTTATATACATTCAGTAACTTTACCCAACCTCTAAAGTATTATTACATTTTTATCTTGTAAACAAACCATTTGTGAATATATAACCATGTCAGTTTTCTTTCCTGATTCTTTCTGACAGATGTAATAGAATCAGGGGATATTCCTTACCTATACATATTATTAAATTCATTATGTGCAACTCATATTTTTATTTAATTTCCCTTATTTTTAGAATATTGTAAATAAAGGGATAACAGATATCCTTCTCATACTTTTTATTTGGAAAGAGGTTTTATATATATTGTATACGTATACACAATTAAAACACAGGTTTAATGTTATGTTTTTATATAATCTTATAAATATTATTTCACATTTAACTGTAGTAATAATAAACAAATTTGTCTGCATACGTTAATAAAACATTATAGATCTATCAAAACAGTAACTATTTGATTAATAACATAAAATAAATATTAAAGTGGAAAGTAGTAAAATCTTTTTCACGTTATCTGTAGAAATAAAAAACAATCAGTCATTACTATAGGAATATAAAACTTTATCAGTCAAGATGTGTACATAAAATAAATAAAAGCGTTAACTAAGTCAGGCGAACCAGGTCACCTTCGCCCACCTTGGCAATAATTAACCATTTCTTAATGCAAACTATACTTGATACAAAGTTGACTATTGTTGCGTTTAGAAGTGCAGCGCGGCTTTCCATTTTCTCAGCATGATATGATGCTTGCATCTGCATAGCTCTTTCTGCCATGCAGCTTCTTGTCGTGTAAGCCCGTGGTTGTGGGCGTGAGCGCAGAGATGGCCTCGGTTATTGAACTGAGCTACGTGAGGATCCTGTCAGAATATTGGGTGTTGCAGAACTATATGGCGATGACGTTGCAGAAATATCTGGTGATGCAGAAATATCTGGCGATGGTGAAATGGATGCCCTGCTTTCTCCTTGTATATTCTCTGGTAGGCTAATGTCCGGAGAAATTCCAATCTCTTTTAGCTTTGGATTTCCAGTGATTCCTAGCATCCTTTCGACTGCTAGAAATCTCTCGTCCTCTTCTGAGAGACGTAATGTAGGTGGTCCCCCTACCGTCTTCCTGGAAGTGATTTCTTGCTCTTAACGTTTGCGCGTAATTCTATAAAAGACTGAAAATGTGCTATATGAGATAAAATAATTAAATGATAAACCACATAATCCGGGAATAAAAGCATTAACTGTTTGATCTGAGGGATAAATTTGATTCTAAATTAAATAAATGTGAAATAAAAAGTGATTACATACACTAATTCAGTAAAAATAATCAATGTATATGTAAAATCAAGACACATAATCTTTGTATTATAAGTAAATATACAAAGTGTTTTCATTAAAAATCTTGACTTGGTTTTAGAATCATACAGATCAATTTCATTAAAAAAAAATAATTAAGAAAATGAAACTAACCTTCTTCCATTTATCTGGCGTTTTAGTGCACCCATCATTACAATTATTTAATATTTGGGCCAGTTCTTCCCACTTCCTCTTAAGTGTGGCTCAAAGCTTGGGTGAGGATATTTCACTACAAAATTCAAGCAACATATGAAAATGAAGTAGTATGAAAGTAAATAAATATTAATTTTGAAAATAAATAATAATTTTATCACTCACTTCCTTTCAATACCACATTGTTCTTTGGAATTTCAATCCAGTCCACCATCAGGCTTCTCCGTGCCGACGACATTTTAATTCCGCGGTGTGCCGACATATCTATTTTCTAATGCAAAATATTTATTTTCGTAAAACAAAATATACGTTTTCCTCTGTTTATGTTTTGAAGTAATAACCATAGAAAATATTAGAATTAGGGATGTCAACAAAGAATCGATTTCGCAAAAATACCGACTTTCTTGTTCTATGAGAAGTATTGTTTTCAAATTCCATGCAGGATCCATGACAAGTAGATTAACACTTCAAATATAACCATTTTGCTCTTGTTAGGGTAATTTATTCGATAACATCGAATTCGTTATAGAAAAAATAATGGTTTCACAGGAAACGCCTGCTGTTCTGACTTCTGTATATATACCGCTGCACTAAATTATGCCATAGTGGTGGAATGGGAGATTCCTGACTGAGCGTTACTTAGTAAAGAAATATCTAGCATTGCAGGAATGGACGCGTGGATTTCTCCTTGTACCTGGTAGGATAATAGTCAACTTTGTATCAAGTGTAGTCTACATTAAGAAATGGTTAATTATTGCCAAGGTGGGCGAAAGTAACCTGGTTCGCCTGACTTAGTTAACGCTTTTATTTATTTTATGTACACATCTTGACTGATAAGTTTTATATTCCTATAGTAATGACTGATTGTTTTTTATTTCTACAGATAACGTAAAAAAGATTTTACTACTTTCCACTTTAATATTTATTTTATGTTATTAATCGAATAGTTACTGTTTTAATAGATCTAATGTTTTATTAATGTATGCAGACATATTAAACACATAAAAAGGATTTATTGATTATATCTGTCTAATGCAATTTCGATGTGTTTTTCTTTCTGTGTACTATATGCGGAATTATAATTACTATATGCGGAATATTGGTTATTTTACGGTAAAATTAAAATTTTCATATATTTTTAGAAAAAAAATTGTGTTCTGAATGGGCGTGCATAGATTTTTCACCATATTCAATGTTTAAATAAAGTTCGTACGATTGACCGATGATTATTTATAATGAAAGCATAAATATAAATGGGAACTATTTAATAACGATACGTATTAGAAAGTACAGAGGTGAAAACTGTTCCTTTATTTAATCGCGCATTGTCCCGCATCGGATCGGAATCTAAAAAAATATGTTGATTAACTAAAGACGCTGGATCGTTAAATACCGTTTTATTTTATTTTTGTAAAGTGCCCTTCGTAAAAAAAATTTAGCGAATCAACAAATTATATCAGTTGCTAAACCAAAAAGTTTGAAACATGGTATAATTCAATGAAAATACTTATTAATCATGTGTTTCAGAGAGACAGCTTACTTATTTTAGTAAATCATTAATTCTTGTATATTTATAAGAATATGTATATAAGACATTTTAAAAATTATAATCCGTGTTTATTTTTCTAAGAGAATAAATAAAATCATGTACTGATGTCGATGCTTGCGAATACACAACCCTTTTTCATGTCTATTTGGTTATCGACCAATCAGAAGCCGACTATACCATAAATAAAATATACAAGTATAGACAACAAACATTAGCAATATTCGCATAACCAATCGTTGAAATTGAACCTTTGGTTTCACGTCATTCAATCGTAGAATACGTCAAAATTGACGAAGTATACAATGTTATACAATAACGGAGTAGATCATGGTTATTGAAATTGATTTGAAATTGAGAATAGACCCGTATAGCGCGCTCGGCGAAGAGCCTATAGCGAAGAGATTTAAGATGCGATTCATCCAAATATGTGCGTCATATCTGCCGTTACCTAATGAGGGGAATTACCTTATAAAATGGTTTCGATTGTCTATAGAAAAACATTATTTTCTCTACTTTTTGCTGTCTTACTATACATTACTGTTATATATTTTTTGCGCGTTGCATTCTTTGGGATATTTATGAGGATTACAATGAATACCAGCTCAATTTCATTAATATTTTATAAATAAGATTTTTGGGGTTATGTTGTACCTCATTCCGGAACGGGAGTATTAAACTGAATGAGAAAAGCTAAAAAAAAACAAATATAATGGGAGACAAACCATTTTTCTGTAATGGATATAGTTATTTATAAATTCAAGGACGCATTTAAAAATAAATCATTTGTATCATTCTAGACACATTTGTGATGCCTCTGTTAAAGCTGAATACTATTTAAATAAACTTACAGCCTTTCCACTCCCCTATGCTCGCTACACCATGCAGTATAACCTTACCTAACCTAAATTTATATAACCTAACTCAACATAACCTAATCGAGTCTCCAGGTTTTAAAAAAACAAACATTTTGTTAAATTGATAAAATCATAAACAGTGATGTGACAGGAAAAACAGAAGAAGAAAAGAGAAAAATAAAAATCTATATGCGTTATACGTTTATCTACCATCAGAACTTTTCAATTTAAATATTGAATGTAAATTGACTAAGAAAAGATAAAAAAACAAATTTCTTCAGCGGCCATTAAAAATCATATGTTGATTGTCAGTGGTAAGGCAGCTATATTGAATTTATTTCACGTGTACGACCTCATCAGCGGCCATTAAAAAAAATGTATCAAAATAAATATGCATTTCGACATTGTATATATTGTTTTCATCTCGTATTTCTGAAGTAAACAACAATGGCTATCCTACAGGTAACCATTTTTATTTTTAATCGATGTCTACGACCTATAAGCGGACATTTAGAAAAAATGCGCGTAAAAGCAGGTGTTTACGTCAATGTTAAAGAAATGTTTACATTATTTTGTCGTAAAAATTTTAAAAATAAAACAAACATTTGTGTTGTGCATAACCCAACATTCATTTTTAACGTATGCCGAATTCACACGATGTAATAACACAAAACAGTTCAAATTTACCTTCCGTTATCAGACATATCATAATTCATTGTCGTTCTTTTTGTTACATTGTTTTACTAAACAATGATGCCGAAACTTATATAAAAAATTCGCTAAGTCATTGCCCTCCATCTGCTTATAACATTATATTACCGCTCGATCCATATCAAGGTCTCTACTCTCTATCTTAATTTAATTCTACATCTTCAGATGCGATTTCTTCTTTGCTCTGCCTGCCTTTGCAAAGAAATTTCGCCAGCTAACAGGGCCGTTCTCGAAAACGGAATCGCTTCCCGGTGGTCATTGCCTTTTTTTTTCCTTTGAGTCTACGATACTCTGAGTACTCTAGATGCGGCTAGACCGCCAAATCTACTACTACAAGTGCATCAGCGCTAATCGCTTTGACACTTTTACTAACTACCTTATTGTAATAAACATCATAAGTATTTTATACTAATACATGAATTGGAAGGGTAAAAAATTCTGATAAAAAACCCTCAGGTGGTCATTGCCTATGCTCGGGCCCGCATTTAACAAAAGAGATTATTCTTTCGTTCTCTCATTCCATCGTTAACGAGCTTCCCCGCTAAATGATGTTTTTTTTCCGATATATTGACGTTATGGGTGGGTGATTTTTGCGCAATTGTTTTTTTTAAACAAGAGAATTCTCAAAATCTATTTTATCTCGTGACAAAAGAAGACTAACTTCTCCATCCTGAAAAATGTGGGCCAAAGTAAGCAAATTGACCAAAGTAGTCGTCAAGCCAGTCATCAAGTCAATCTGGAAGCAGTTGCCGAGTCAGTCTGGAAACAGCCGCCCAGCTTATCGTCAAACCAGCCTAGAAGCAGTCACCAAGTCAGTCTAGAAACAGTCAACGACGCCACTTCGCCCGGCCGAAGACCGGACCCTTGGAAGAAGACTCCAGCGAAGCAACGCGGATTAATATAAGGTAGAAATTATATTAGGATTAAGTTAGCACAGAAATATACACCTGCCCGTGATGTGTGTAGTAATAATACATAAATATATATTTGTCTTTTTTCGTTTCTATCATTCAACCTGTCTCTTCAATGATCATCGCTACCCGTAGGTTTGATTACACGTCAAAGAGAGGCAATATAACCCGGAGGCCGCCTCTCTCGCATGATAACGACACCAAATGTATATCAGGTTTATCTATAGAAAAGATAATAGATAGATAGAAAATAAATATACATGTATAGATACTATTAATAATACAATTTATTTTTATACCACGTACCTATTAAAAAATTAACTGGCAACACATGTAGTTTCTGTCAAATTCATGCATAGATAAGAAAGAGAAAAATTCGTGAGATCTATGACAATATATGAGTTTATATTTCTCATCTATTATCTCTGCTTATTAGTATGAGCGTAAATAGTTTTCTATCACCGGTTCATCACTGAAATAACTTAATGCCTCTTGCTTTTTTCAACCTAAAACTATCTGTAGAATTACGTAACACACTTTAGTTGGTCCCGCTGTTCTTTTGTAATTATAACAAATAACAATGACATGATTAATCCTTCAGTATTATGCAGTGCCACGAATTCCGCGCTCGCGCATCTCTTAGCATTCTATTAATATGTTCCCGGCTGGGCGCATCACGATCGTTCCAAAAAACTAGTATTCCCGCGTATAACCTGTAATAACGAGCTTAAAAAGTTTACGTTCAGCGGGTTTGCATTATTTTTAGTTTAAAATATGTCTTGTTATAGATATATTTTGTTTATCGTTATACCGCATATATTATGGTGCCAATGTAGTCCTGCTGCTGTACATAGTCATTCTATTCATCAAGAAAGAGTAGAAGACGGCAGCTTCAGACCAAGAGACGCCAACCATATGAGGGATGGGGAACATTTTTCCGAATTTGATCATGAAGCCATTATAGGTACTCCAATAAAATTAAATAATCAGTTCTT
This sequence comes from Eubasilissa splendida, assembly GCA_031772225.1. NCBI lineage: Eukaryota > Metazoa > Arthropoda > Insecta > Trichoptera > Phryganeidae > Eubasilissa > Eubasilissa splendida. The sequence goes on along the minus strand of CM062846.1, from coordinate 19,873,969 downwards.
GGTTTTTTTTAACAATAGTCCAATAGATATTTATTTAGTCAGCTGTATCTTGGCATACTCAGTGGAAATTGTTAAAGGTGAAACTATTGAGACCGAAATATTTCTTTGTATTGTAAGAAATTATAAAAAATAAACTCACCAACATTTTTGAGGTCATAATAATTAAAATGATTATGATTGAAACATTAAACAAAAATAGGAAACGAGTTAACATTTTTTTTAAACTATAGTGCTCGCACAAGGTGCATTTTATAAGCATTATTTATTTTAAGCACTTAATTAATATATGTAACAGATATAAGAATACATGCAATAAAAAATAAATTAAAATATACTATAGATTTTTTTTGTGTTAAAATTTGAAATCTTTTATGAGCTGTCTTATTTTTACATCATTGTATCTCATTGTACTTTGTCAGATGATGGCCTAGTCACTAAAAAGTTAAGCGATAAAGTCACAAACATTAGACATTATCTTTTTGTTCTTCCGAGATATTAAATCTTTTCGTGTTTCGTGCTGGTTGATGTAAAAGGCGACACATATCATGGCACCCCTGTATCTTCAAGAGCTTTGCATCCCAGACAATTAGAATAGTACACATCAAACACTCAGGTCAGCCTCTACTTCAGCCGCAGGTAGGGTTGTAGAACCGACCAGCCATTGCCAGAAGTCTAAGTTTAGTGAACGTGCATTTGCAGTGACAGGCCCAAACGCGTGGAACTCTTTGCCCTCCGTCAAGGAACAGTGAATCATTTAAAAGAAACTAAAAATGCACCTTTCCATAAATTCGATAACAATTTTTAATTTTAAATACAAAGATAGAGTAGAACTATGAACAGTTTATGTGTAAAGCGCCCTTGAGGTGAAATTTTTACAAAAATGACACTAAAAATTATCCAATGTTATTATTATTAATTATTATTCAATGCAATTTGACAATTATCTATGAACAAGTTCTTTGGAGATATTGAAATTGGCTGTAAATTTGATAATTCTTTATAGCTACCAATGTAATGTGCATGTGTTCCAGTATTATGAGGTTTGATCAAAAATATGCAGAATTTTTTAATTTCGTAGGTTATGTTAGTCCAATTATCACTATTTTTTTTGTTGTGTTGGTCTACTTATCCCTGATGTATCTTGATATTGATAATCTTATTGGATACTTACTTTATTGTTGGCTGTCGAAAAGGTTACACGTGTTTTGGTAGGCTCGGTGATTTTTTTTCTTATAGATAAAATGGAACAACAAAGAATTTGCTTTAAGAATGGAATAAAGTGCAGCACTGTATTGGAAAAGTTGAATTGTGCTTTGGTGAGTCTTCAATGAATAAACCAAGCATTTACAAGTGGTACAAACGTTTCCAGGAGGGCCGTGAAGATGTTGAAGATGACGAATGCCCTGGACACCCCAGCACTTTAATGACCGATGACAACGTCAATAAATGAAATGTTTATGGACAATCGGCGAAACACTATCAGAGAGGTTGTTGGTGATGTTGGCATATCATTTGGCTCATGCCATGTAATTTTTTCAAATGCTTTAGACATGAGACATGGCAGCAAAATTTGTTCCGAAATTGTTGAATTTCGACCAAAGCAGTGCCGAATGGATATTGCTCAGAAGTTGTTGAATAAACTCAACGAACCAGAACTGCTCAAACGGGTCATCATGGTGATGAAACATGGGTATACCGATATGATGTCAAAACTAAGATCTAATTGTTTCAATGAAAGTTTTCTGAAGAGCCCAGACCGAAAAATACTCATCAAGTTTGATCAAATGTGAAGGTTCTGCTCACTGTTTTCTTTGATTTCAACTGCATAGTGTATCACAAGTTCTTGCAAGCAGGTCGTACGGTCAATAAGTAGTACTACCTGGAAAATCTACGCCGTTTGTGTGAAACAGTCCAAAGAAAACGCCCGGATTTGTGGCGAAACAATTGCACCCTGATTATGCACCTGCTCACACTTCACTGCTTGTTCGTGAATTTCTGGGCAAAAACAACACCGTTATGATACCTCAGCTTTCGTATTTACTGAACGTGACTCCCTGCAACTTATATTCCCGAAGATGAAAAAACCGTGTAAAGAAAATATTTTGCCAACATTGAGAAGATAAAGACGGAACCGCCATACCACAACATTTTCCAGAAGTGCTTTGAAGATTAGAAAAAGCACTGGCAAAAGTGTATTATATCTGATTTGAACTATGTACTTTACTTTAAGGGGACAAAATTAATAATAATAAGTAAATAAATTTTTAAAATTGAGAAAATGAAAATTCTGCATATTTTTTGATCAAATCCCGTGTATAGATTAATATTTTATATATTTAGAGTGCATGAATAAAGGAAATAAATCAATGAATGTGTAATTATATCAGAGATAACACTTTCTAAAAACTTCTGTTATCAGTCGCGCTGTGAAGCTCATGTCAGTCACCTTCAGTTTGTATTCTTTATTACTATACCAAATCAGATCACCAATGAAGTTTTAATGGCATTTATTCCCTTAGTTTTTTTTCAGTATACCTATATGTCCACATTCACATTCCTAGCATTCGTTGTCTTTTATTTAGCACGCTATATAAAAACATATTTTGTTAAATTATCATTTATCCCCTTGAGCATTCATGAATAAAAACCACAGATGCCAACTTTTTCCTAATACTAATATTAAAATAGATTTTTTATTAATTCCTTTTTCTATTTCCAAGGTAGTGTAAGAGTTGCGGAGGACTTTGATAAACTGCCCATTGATGAATCCAAAAGAAGATTAGGTCTCCTACTGTTAAAAATGGATTTAAATAAGGACAAATTTATTGATAAAGTTGAGCTTAAAACATGGATTCTCCGATCATTTATGTAACTATATATATATTTGACTTTTTATTATATAGTACCTATTTGAATGTATATTCTTTGTATCATACATTTGTCAACCTATTCCCCTACCATTCAGTCTTATATTTAGTGATTCTCTTTTAATTTCACTTTCAATTTTTTTTTATTGAACTCTGCTAACCCTTATAAAGCTATTTAAGCTAATAAACAACTTATTTTGATCCCTCGTATGTAGTGTCATAACATTTTCAATAGAATATAATAGATTACTTTTTTTTTTTAATATATAATATATGTAATTAAAAAATGTATCAAATACATGTGAAATACTAGAATAACTAAATTTGTTAGTTAAAATACTTTACATCAGGGAGGTCGATTTGTGAGAAAAATGCAATAAAAAATTCAGACTTGCTTTTGATCTTTTCAGTCAGTTTATTTTTATAATAATTGGGTACTGTACGAACTAAGACACTAAATTAATTATATTATGGCTTGGAGAGGATGGGAATTGACTCTGTAGCAATTAACAAATAAGATATATTTTTTCAGACCATTTATTAACAGAAATTAATCAGAATAACATGATATTAACCCCTTTTCACAGGAAGTTATCTGAAGAAGAAGCAAAAGAAAAATTTGAAGATGTGGATGTAGATCAAAATGATATAGTTACTTGGAAAGAATATATTTCCGAGACCTATGGTTTAGAATCAGAGTATCGTATTCCTGAGGATGAAAATGACAGTGAGGAATCTGTAAGTATCAGTACCAACTTTTTGTTTTTTCTATTTTTTTCCAAAGCCCTTGTATTTTTAATTTTATAGTATTTATTTTTAGTAAACCTTTTGTTGTGTTTGCCACTTTTAGGTATTGGATTAAAGTTCTATGGCTAGCGTTCATGGACAAGGGTTTGTGAAACACTGGATTGATTTATGTTTTTTTCATTTTGATTTAAAAAAATATATAGGTATAATATAAATTTGTGAATTAAAATTTATGACAAAGACTCATCCTTTCTTCTTGTTGTATGTGGCACAACTAGCATTTATTTGTCTCTTTAGCACTATAGATTAGGAAGGCCTATTGAAAATTAAACTGTGAATTGATCCATTAAATGCTCAGTAATATGTAAAATAATGGGAAAAAACATTATTTTTTCACATAAATTTAAATGTTATCATTATCTGTACTCTAAATATAAAATGAAATAATTTTCCAAACTTTCTTTCCAGATGATATCAGAAGACAAAATAATGTTTAATGCTGCAGATGAAAATAAAGATGGCATTCTTAATTTTAAAGAATTTGTGGTATTTTTCAACCCAGAAGAGCATCCTAAAATGCATGCATTGATAATAGAACAAACCCTCAAAGAAAAGGATTTAAACAATGATGAAAAAATCAGTTTTAAAGAATTCCTTGGCGACAAAGGTCTGCTATATACATATATTTTTTTAATAGTTTTACCTAGTTCTTCAATGATGACTTCATCCAATTTTTTTTCATTTTATAATTATTACCCTTCCCAAACAATTCAATAGAAATTCTAATTAAGTATCTTTGTGTTTCATTTATTTTTCCTACGAAATTCTGGAATATTTGTTGATATGTATATTTTACTGTAACATTATGATTTGTTTTCACTCCAAACATTTCATTCCTAATTCATTCCATTCATTTTGTGTAACTTGTTTTAATCAAATATATTGGTTACTTTTAAAACAGCTGTGCTTATAATTATGTTATATTATCACAATATTTCATGAATTCTTGTACACCGTAACGTAAATCTCTTTACTAAACAACACAAGATTCTTCTTTTAATAGATGCGTGAAATCTTCCTTATATTATTTATATGTTTCCTGTTTTACGTTTATTTAAAAATATGTATATTCAAATTAAATAAAGAAATTTTGCACCAAAAATATTAAATACATAATAAGAGTTGGGGATACTTTAAAATTCCTAGATTTTTCTCTATTGTACAGTAATACCTCGCATAGTCCGGCTTCGATCAGTCAGGATTAAAAATTTAGTCCTATAGTCTGGTTTAAAAATTTTGAAACAAACAAAATTTTAATTGAGCAAAATAAAAATAAATTCTACAAAGTTTTTTCCTTTATACAGTCAAGTCTTTTTTGAGCGGTTTATTTTTATGCTATTTTAAAGTTCTGCGATACGATACATATATAACTATCAAAAATTATTGGAATGGTTGAAACCTTATCAGAGCATATTATGGAAGTTGATCCCAATATGTATTGAACTTTGTCTTACAATTCGCCAAACCATAAACAATGCAATTCGTTGTTACAAAGAAATGTATGAAGAGAAAAGGCCAAAGATGAAAAATATACAGATATCGATATTCCAATTTTTAGAGAATAAAAAATGAATTACGAAAACTATGCACTTTTAAAAATTACATTAAATAAAATGTATTTCTAATTTATTTTATTGCATTTAATTATTGAAAAACAGGGTGAAATTTTTTTTTTGGAACCAATTATCATTTTTTGTATGTACAGTAAAACTGTTAATTCGTAACTCACGGAACCGAAATTTAAAAAAAAAATCGTCTGGTATATTGGCGGAACCGATTACCCGGACTATGTGAGGTATTACTGTATTATACTGTATCTGTGTCAATTAATTTGCTCACACATATTTGTATTTTTAAGGCTTCGACCATGACAAAGAATGGATTGCTGTTGAAAAGGATAAATTTGATCATGAATTTGACTTAGATCATGATGGATTCTTAAATGGTCAAGAAATTCAATCATGGATGATTCCAAACAATGAGTAAGTAATATGTATATTTTTTATTGTCATTGTTTTTTATTTTGTCTTTTTTCCATGTTTTTACATTGTACTATTGCCAATGGCATTCCATGTTTGAGTGGTGCATGCAAGATTTTGATCCCTTTTCGTACTTATTAGTTCCAATTTCAGTACCTTGGTGACCACACATATTCTTACTATAAGCTTGTAATATTGCTTTCAAAAAAGAAAAATTGGTGTAATGCAAGAATATGACAAACGCAGGTCAAAAAATATTGTTGGCAATTTTAACCTTCCATATCGGATACTCATTAAAAACAACATATGTAGTTAAATCGAATTCACATCTAATATATCAAGAAATTACACTAGAACCAAATACCTTATTAGAAACAGTTTAAGGAGGGCCTTTCATTTTTCCAGTTTGATATTCGATAAATTCTACTCATTATATACCCTTTCAAGATGAGACTAATAATTAAACTACATCCAATTTCACATAATAGTAAAGGATGTTATATGTTACGTAAAGACGAAAAGTTGAAAAGAGAAGACTATAAAATGGTTAATTTTCTCGCATTTGAGACCGGCTGTCAGAATAAAACTCATTTATAGAGTTTATTCCATATTTTAATATAATAATATTGTGGAATGAAATAATGTGTGTTGTCATTCAAGTTAATCAATCAAAAATGAGTATTTTTAAACTGGTACTAAATAAGATTTTCCAAAGATAAAACCATTTATAAAAAAATATTTACGCAACTTCTTCAGTCAATTCATTTTAAAAACCAATATTGTGTTATTATTTAAATTTTATTTAAATCATTTCAATTTTTCCACACAAATAATATTTTTTTTATATCATAAAACATACTGCGAACTGACACCGTTTTAAATTTAATGTGAAACTACAGGCATAATAAAATATGAAAAATACTAAAATTTAACACAAGGACGCAACAAAAATATGCAATATTCTTTACACTTTTCAAATAACACTTTAATGTCTTCGCTCAAAAGTCTCTAAAGACAAAATTCACAAATAAAAGTACATAGAGTTAATATGTCAGTCAGATGACTAATATTTTCACTCTATTTGACACAAAAATAACTAAGAATTGTTTTAAATTTAGAAAAACACAAAAGCATATAAAAATAAAAATGAAAAACTTTAAAACTCCAAAACCACCGGCGCACATGATGATGTGTGTGGGGTTGTATTCAAAACGTTATTAAACTTTTTGAAGTGTGCAAGTAAATGCGAGGATTAAGATAATCTTACCATACTCGTATTAAATTGTACATAAAAAGGTTTATACGTTAATACGTAAACGTAACGTAATAGTACAGGGTGTACACGCAATCTCCGGCCCACACAAAATGATCGCGCGCGGAATACAAAAATGGATGAAAAGAATTTGGAACAGAGACATGAAAAGAACAGGAGGCTCAAACACCAACCAGATACTGGGCAGAACAAGACCTACCTGCAGTGTTTACGATACCTCTGCTCTGAATTTATTGGTTGTGGTTGTTACTTATGAAATCTCTCGAACGTACTTCGTTGATTGCGCGAACTGGAGACATGCACTATGCGCAATAGCAAGGTGAACAGTTTAATATGATACGCTCAAGTGTCAACCTTCAACAGTTTGATGTACTTAAATAGAAAAAATGTTAATTTACACAGCTTAATTCTACAATAGGATGTCAATAAACGTTAAATTTCAATTCTCCAGTTTAACGAGCTCAAATAGCAGGACGTTAACTGGATCAAAATCATAGACAATACACCACAGAAAACGGTTGTGCTTTGTGGTATAAAGTGAAAGGGTGAGGAGAAGAATAGGAAGGTAATGGGCTAAGAACCATTATATTCACATGTGTCGCGTTCCGACGGCAGCGCATGGAGATTGACGATTGACAGGGTGTGTCGTGTACTTCGTACAATCAAAAAGGCGATGCATAACTCTAATTAATTATGATAAATAATAACAAAAGTTTCTCACAATTTTTAGGCCACGCTACGAACAAGAAAATGAAATTATCCACTATAGGTCGAAGAAGCCTTTGGAGAGTGATCAATATGGTGAAAGGTTTCATTGACTGAAGAGGTTTTATAGAAAACCAGTAAAAAATTTAGAAATTTAAACAATTACATGTCTGTAACAGTGTTATAGTAGCATTATTACAATTTTGTAAGTCAAAATCAATGTTTATGTATATGTTCTCTATACAATCTTACACCATTGACGGATCTAAATTAAATTTTGCTTAGTTATTCTTAAGGAGCCTACGTAAATACAAACATTATATTATTATTAATCGATATGGCGGTTACTTTATGGTGTAACATGATTATATTAATTTTCACAAAACTTTATACCACACACACGTCCTTACTATCTTTCAAGAGGTGCATCATTTGTGAGTATTTTTATACCTGTGCCAACTCCACCGGCCATGGTGGAGTTGGCACAGGTATAAAAATACTCACAAATAATCACATTTAAAATGATTACATGTAAAAAAAATCTCTTAAAATTATTTCATATTATGAATTTTCGAGTTATAGATAGAATTTTGTATGAAATTTCATTTGAGGGGATAAAATATGATAAAATGTTTGAATATTAATGAATTTCGAAATAATTTTTTTGTTTTTACCAGCTTTTACTGTGTATTTACAGGTGTAACAGATCTAGTCCACAATATTTTATGGGTGAATACCTGACTAAATTACGAGTCGAAATTGTTCAAGGAATATGTGTCTTATCTCAACCACGTTAGAGTCAACCACGTCACCAAGCATTTCAAAAAAATCGTAATTATACGATTATTTCGATTAATTGAAATATGTATTTTATTAGTTCCAAATTATATATTGAATACCAAAAATTTAAGTTCATCTAATTTCGAGCAGCCAGACTATTTTTTGTTAGATACAATTTTTTACTATTGTATGTATAAATTTTGTACGTAGACATACATAGTACGTTGTTTGACATGATTTTGTAAAAAGGACACAGAATTTCAAGCAGCCAGACTATTTTTTGTTAAACGATTTAGGGCCTGAAGCGAAGATGTAAATTAATAATGGATAAATTTCGCAAATATTTATTTTGAAGCCATATAGCTTAACATGATTTTGTAAAAATTTCAAAAAATAATATTTTCCGTAACAGTGCAGAATTTGCACATATTCCTTGACCATTTTCGACTCGTAATTTAGTCAGGTATCCACCAATAAAATATTGTGTATAGGCCTGTATATATATTAACATTAAAATAAAATCTGTGTTTTCGCAGTGATATCGCTGATGATGAAGTGGAACATCTCTTTGTGTCTTCGGATGACGATCATGACTTAAAACTTTCGTTTGCTGAAATTATCGATCATCATGATATATTTGTTGGCAGTGAAGCAACTGATTATGGTGATCATCTTTTAGGATCTCATTTTGAAGATGAACTCTAAAATAATATTTTCAATTCAGAAGTGTTTTTTCAAAACTCAACTTATGTAATGTATAGGGATGTCTTTTTTATTTTGTTCTTGTACAATAGTGCTATCTATTAAATGAAATAGGTTCCCCAAAACCGTACAACTAACACAGAGAGTTCATAAAAGAATGACGGGTTCATTAACTTAACCCCTCTTATGACCCAATGCTGTATATATCGTTCGCAGAAATTTTTCCACCTGTGGTTTTACATATTATAATATATCAAAAAATTTAACATATCGTTTAGTTTGATAATGGTGATGAAAAACATTATCGACCTTTAAATTACTCAAGTATCTCTGTGGATGAGCTCCTTCATATTATGTTCACCCCTTTTAAATTACAATATGTATATGCATTTGTCAACTTTTGAAAAAACATTCCTCATTGCTTATTTATCACGGCAGTATACATACATACTCAACTCTGCTTAATGTTTATTTATTTATTTGTATTAATTTTAATAATATTTTTGTGCCTTAAATTTATAGTAAAACCTGGTTATTTTAAACCTTTTTTATTTTAAATACTACATAATTATTTCGCATTTCTTTTGGATTTATAATTAGGTATATAAAACAAGTTTTAAACGCCATCTTGTGAACAGGTGAACATATGATATATCCATTTTTATTTTCAAATTTTAATTTAAAACGCTTGTTTTTAATTTAGTTTTGTACCTGTATATGTACATATATCTTTTACCTTTCTGTATGATTAGGAATCTTTACTGGTTTACATGCTTTTTGGATCTTATTTTGTATGTATAATTTTAAAAACTATAGATCTTTTGTTGTATAATGCTTAGGACCAGTTGTGTGACCAGTAGTAACTTTTTACTATAGTAAAAAAAGTTAAAAAATTGCGAAAACGGATTGTATGATCGTTAGTAAAAAAATATTTACTTCTTGAAAATACATCCCGTAGTAAACTCATTTTACTGTGTGATATCTATTAGTAGAAACAAGAATCAATAGTTAAATATGGCGGACTCTTGACAGCTGTTCCAAAAATCATCTGACACATTGATACTTTGAAAGATGCAGTATATGACAATTAATCATTCAATATCTGCTATTTTAGTGATGAGAGTTTGTCCGATGATGATCTCGTTGTTTAATATACATTATTACACATAATCCGAAATAATTTTACCACCTAAGTGACAGATATCGAACGCCTATTCTGGAAAAAATCCATAGATAATACATATTTCATGATTATTTGTCAGGCCTATAGACGTCACCATCTATACTTTGACAGTAGTAAATTTGACGTATCAGCAATTCGCAAAGGTTTTTTACTATGGGTGGGTGTTAGTAAAAAGTTACTATAGATCACACAACCGGCCCTTAGATCAAAAGATTTTTTTTATAGGATCTCTTAAAAACAACTTCTTTATAAATTTATAATGTTTTAAACAATCTTTTTTGTTATAAAGGTGTGCAAATAATTGTCCATCTGAATAGAGAAATTCCAAAAGTGCTTTATCGAAACAGGCTGAGTTGACTTAACATGTCAGAATGCTCTTAGTTAATGTTTGTAGAAATACCAAGTAAAGTTCCTACCGAAAACAGTATGGTTTAATAAATAATTTAATGTACAAACTTGCTTTAATCGATAGCAAAGTTCTTTTTTCATGATCAATGTATGCCAAAAATAAATGTTTTTACCTGTACTCTAATTTGTTTATTTTATATACTATTTAGATTTTCATAGATTTTGAATTTCTAAAAAGTTTTATGTAGTAATTTCAAACAAAAAAACTTTTATTTTGAAATAACCATGCTTTATTATAGGTGATTGGAATATTAATCGATTCAAGATCTGGAAAAATGTTCCTGTATAGTTTTCATTAAAACGTTTAATGATTTCTTGAAAAAATAATTTTTATTTCATATCTTTAATATCTCCTAGTCACAAATATGTATTCACTGTAAACAAAATAGCAATGTTTTTTATTTAAGACATATTCTGATTAAATAATAATCTTCCAAAGCCACATAAATTACAACAAATGTTCATTCAAAAGATTTATTTTTCTTTGAGAAATGGTTGTTAACATTTTTGGTAATAATTCATAATTTTTATAGAAGCTCTTTTGTTATCTTTTATAGATATGTATATACTAATACATAATGCTTATTTTATGTATACATACATGCATATATTTATTAATATTGACATTTCAGCTGGTATCTTTAAATAAAGTAACAGTACAAAGTTAAAAATGATTTAATGATTATTTAAGATAAATACAGATTATTATTTGTAATTTTTTCAGAACATAGTTCTGTGATATTTTAATACAAATTAAATGCATCAATTAGAAAGATATACAGATAAACTCAATTTATCGAAAAAATATTTTAGCTGTCACGAGGATTTGAACCAGGATCTCTTCCTATCTGGGGAAGTGCGATAACCAGTTACGTCAGCCTCGTAAATAGTCAACAAATTTTCGAACTTAAATATTGCGGCTATAGTATTTATTTATAGGAAGAGATCCTGGTTCAAATCCCGGTGGCGGCTAAAATATTTTTTTGATAAATTTAGTTTATCTTTCTAATTGATGCATTTAATTTGTATAATTTTTTTTTTTATTCCTTTTGTATTGATACATGTTTCATAGAATTCAGTAATATGAGAGCATCATATGAGTGTGTTGTATATTTTATAGACCGTTTTGTTATAATTTTTATTTAATTATGAAAAAGTTTTGAAATAACAAATAATGCTGATTTTCTGCTGTCTTTTGCATCATTTTATGTAACTTTGTTAAAATGCATGTTGCAGGAATTTATCCAGAGAACCATGTACATATTCAATTATTACCTTAATTTTAAACTATGTATGTCAGACTTAACAAATTTTAAATCACATATGTTCAGAAAATATACACCCTTTTTTTTTTAATACATTAACCACACTAGACATTGTACAGACCATGACATCCGTGGGTATTGTCTGGATGTGGGATATAGGGAGAAAATGTATAATCCCAGTCTTAAAGAATATTTCTCCTGACCAAGTTTAAATTTTGCTTGCATATTATTCTACAAATTTTAACATAGCATTTGGCATGATGTAACTGGAGTAACTCTTCCAACATGATATAACATTTCTGAAAACTGGCTAATATAGAAATTAACTTTTAAATAAAATTCTTGTGTATTCGAGCTCTGAAAAGTGTGTGATGCAAAAGCTCAATCAGTTAAAATATCACTTTTGAAACATTTTTTTTCTACTTTTTGAGTCATTATCTCGAAAACTAGGGCTAAACTATCAATTATTTAATATTTTTGATCACTATATCACTCATTTTTCAGATGTATCTAATTTTGTGATACTGTGTAATCTCATATTATTTATTGCCAGAGAGAAAAAAAAATGTTACTTGATGACATTATAAATAGTATGTATAATAAGCTCCCAAACTTCAGACTCTGAATTATTATTTACAAAAAGTGTTACTTTTATTTACTTATTTATTATTATTATATATATATGTGTGTGTTTGTATAATTTTATTTCCTTCTCTAATACAATTTAAATTGTTAATTCTCTCAACAATAAATATATGTAATAAGTACACTAAAACTTTGCATTTTTCTCAATATTAATTTCACAACATTCTAATATACACTTTTCTGGAAATTTTGCAAATTAGAAATAATTACTTATTTATGCTCCCAGCACAAATTAGTAATTATTTTTGTAGGTTTTAATTGGTGTAAACTATGTAATAATACATAACATTGTGAAAAATAATACATATTTAGGTATAAGAATTTAAAGCTTTTTAAATTTTTATTGAACCAAACTTTGTACTATTTACATGAACGAATATTATATATATATATATATATGTATATATTGATACAGAGGTATCAAGAGGGCGCAGTGAAAGACAGTGGTAAATGGCAGAAAAATTTATTTAAAAAAAAATCTTCAAAAAAAATAATTCCATATACCGGGGTAGGGCAAACATAGAACGAAGCGGTGATAACCGCGCTTGATGCCGTGAATAGCGGAGGCTTGCGGGCGGCAAAGAGCAGCGGCTAACGTAGCCCTGAAAATGGCCTCTTCAGTAGCACAGTGTGTCCGGCGGGACATCAACAGTTGCCAGCACAAACTCCTCGATCGATGATGGCAGCAACGGGGTAGCGGTTCGGCTGGATAGAAAGCCAAATGATCTGGCATAGGCAGCAATTCTTGTAATCAGTCCTGGAGCGGCAGCGGCAGTCTCGTCTATCCAGACAGAGGTCAGCGGCACGAAGATCCTGGGGTGGCGGCGATGGCAATTAGCGGCACGCTCGGGCAGTGTCGCTGCATTCACTGTCCAGAATCGACCTGTGCCGTCCTCGTCGCCAGCAGAACTGGGAGCCCTTTGTGTAGCGCTGGCGGTCTTATTTATACCTGCTGCACGTGGTCCGTTAGCCCATCTCACAGCAGTGTAATGGGGGAAGGCGCGCACTCCTCCGCTTGTAAGTCGCTCCCTCGTATCAGTCGTTGCTAATGGCCAGCGGAATTTACCAGAGCATTGTCAAGACAATTTCATAGAATTGTGTTGCCTGTGCATGGCCCCAGTAACTCCAATCCAGGTCATTTCCTGTAATTCGGGCAGCGGTCGTTTCTGAAATGAACTTAAAGCAACGGCGATGGCGGTGTTTCTTAGCATGATATTCCACATGTATCAATATATATATATATATATATACACACCTATACATATTTATTTCCATACATGTATGTACATATAATTACAATCTTCTGTGTACAGTTTTCTGGGCTAATCTGCCAGATATATCTGACCTTTCTGGCCGATGTTTCGGATCCCATAGAAGGGTCCATCATCAGTGCTGATGTGATGTGTGACTGTTGGTGTTGTGATTGCAAAATCGGCTTTCGATACGGTACCTAAAAATGACACACCCTAAACTAAATAAAATACAGGTTCATGCAAAATGGTGTAACATGAAAAGGGAGAGGGTTGTGGTAATTATTTTTGAAATATTGAAAGTAGGAGTGAAGTATTTTGATTTAAGAATTTTGTTTAAGTATTTTTTTCCGAGTTTAGATTTTTTAGAATTTCTTTAGAATTATTGTTCCTGTGTTTGGTACGGAGTGGATAGGTTCGAGCTTATGGCTGTTGAAAGAGTGATTAGTTTCAAATATATGATTTAAAAATTCCACTATGTTATTATTTTTGAGACAACAGTAATGTTATGTTATTGACATATTTAAGTTTTTCACGGTTTCGCTTATGTATTTTTCTCCCAATCTCCACAAGTTATTAAATAGATCCCACTCTTGTCTAGCGTACCTATTTTAGTTTTAGATTTAAGAGAAGTTTTATCAAAATTGCTTATATAAAGCATGGTTTTATATAACGTAAAAAGTTCAATAATTTTTTTAAATAATTATTCTTAACCACAAAGTATCAATTAATGCTATCTTAAAATTTATTTTATTGATATATGGTATATGTACTATGTAAGTACTTTATACAAAATTGAACAATATAATTTTCTACCTTTATAGGGTTTTTTATTTCTCTTTATTCCGTAAAGTTGTGAAGATTGGTCCAATGTGGGCAGGAACTTTGATAATAGATTAAAAATATTACAAGTTCAATAAAAGGTTGTTTAGCTCAATTTGACTGGGGGTAGAATTCTTTCACTCCACAAAGACCTATAATTTATTCTATTCACATACAATTATGACAGTTTCACGAGCAGTATCACGCAATTACTCGAAAACCCTAGTGAATTGAATTGAAACCTCTGTATAGTTGAGTTCTCAATCATCCTTTGGGCGGGCATGAAAGGTGTTACACATTATTAGTGACCAAGCAGCACTTTGTATTTAAATAATGTATTTCATATATTGATTTAAAAAAATACATAATTATGTGGAACTGTAAAGTTGAGTCTACATACATTAAAAATAAATTAATACAATTTTAAACATGAAATAATATGTATATTGGGGTTAAATAATTAATTTACAAAGTAATCAGTTGCAAGCTCTGGTAGTAATTAACTGACTCAGGTGACCTAGAAATTTACTATATAAATTAAATTAATCAATTAGATGCACAGAAAAAAATTATTTGAAGTATTTGTTTGCTATCGGGATTCCAATTAGATTCGAGATCCCAATTTTTTTTTCTATAAATAGATTTCTTCTGTATATCTTTCTATTTGATTAATTTAATTTGTATTGAAAATACCACAAAACTGTTCTGAAATTGTACAACTTCACTTCTTCACCTTTACAACAAAAATGTAAATTTATCATAAAACTATTAAGATGTGCTTTAATTTTTGCAGTTTGAAATTCGAGAAATTCAACGTGAATTACAAATGCTTTCAAGATGAGGCTAATAGTTAAATTCTTAATCAGAAAAATAATTAATGACATTTGTTACATAAATCTTGCGAGAGAGGAAGGTTTGAATAGAAAGATACCACAATAAAATTGTTGATTTTCTCACATTCAATACAAGTGTCAAAAACAACTATAAATAATATAAACTATATATATTTAATTGTGACTTACATAAAAATAACGCACATAAAATGTTTATTTTGTTCAAGAAAATTTGCAATTTATTTTGTGTATAAATACAATATTATTTCATATTTTAGGTAAACTATGCGTGAAAATACATCTTATTGATGTATTTAACCGAAAATTAAGGGAGCAACAGATTACACATCCGTCATAGCCGGATAGAGCGGCGTATTGAACTTCGATGTATCATTAAAATTATCGTCTTTTATAAAACTGAAAATATATTATTTAAAAATTGATTACAGTAAAAATTTATTCCTTACAATCAATTTTTCATACAAAAATGAATTTATATAACGAAATTTCGTTAATATGTATAATGAAATTATTTTTGTCCCGTACGAAAAAATACCGATCATTAACGTAAATATATAATGAAAAAATAATTTTTTACAATGAAAATATTTTGGTCGTTTACGATCATGTTTGTCAATTGTTTTATTGCTTTGGCGCAGCCCGCTGCGCCCTTGTAAAACATCTTCTTGGGATCATAATAGGCCTTTATAAAGCCATTTGGCATAATCTCCATTTGTCCAAGATTGGATTTATTACCCATTGTCAAAATAAGTTAGAATGGCACCCTTCCCACGCTCTGAAGCGTACACGTGTTCACGCCTCTAAAAACATGTCTTATCTAAACCAGCTAGAGAAAATAAAAATCGAAACCGAAGTCCCACTTTAGGGCACGCACACGTCAGCTTTGTGTTTGATTATATTGCCCACCTATAATTCTGCGCATTGAAACTAAACTAAATAGATTATTCAGAGTTTTCTTTATACAGAAAATCCTCCTTTGTTTGCAGAATGCCTTATTATGTTATATTCCATATTAAAGTGACAATGGGTGTCTTGTTTGCGGAACTTACAAACTTTTTTAAAGCCGCGCTACATTTATTTCTACGGCGTGCGCGGAATATTCATATATTAGGAAAAAAACATTTTTTCGTTATGTGTGGGAATTCGTTATTACGAAATTTTATTTTTTGGTCCCTTGTGTATTGTGTTTTTGATATAAAACATAGTTTTAAATAGTAGCTGAAGCTTCAAAGCATGTGAGTAAATACAAAATATTATTTAAAAACGTACGTTTTCACTAAAACAAAGTATTTTAAAAACGTCAAAAATTGATCATATGTCCTGCAGTGCCGATAAATCGTCGTTAAATTTTTAAAAGAACATTCCTTTAGAGCTTGCATCAATATAAAAATCTAAATTAAAGAATACACCAGAAAGTACAAGTATTAATACTACATTCCATTTACATGCAAGCCTGTTGGCCGCTACCTATCTCGCTAGGTACATATAAAGTACCTGTTCTGAGGTAGGTAGCCATAGGTTCCATTAGTTGGAAGTAAGGTAACAGATGGTAAATGGTAAAAAACAGAAACAATCAAAAAGGAGACGAGTAGAGAATAAGTAATATGAAAAAAGTAAAAATTTTGATACAGACTAAAGACATGTAAAAAGTAAAAGAAAAGAAACAAGCAGGGATATAAGAAAAAAAAAGAATTACATCAAATGAGTAGCTTTGATCATTTGAGGAACTCTTCCAGCTGACTTCTTTCAATTTTGAATTGCAGAACTTAGGATATAATACTGTTGTCATCTCTTGTGATAGCTTATTGAATGGTTATAACTATATATTTTGTTAATTTGTCTCCATAATCTTGACTTCAAGATCGTAAGAAAATATTTGCGGTCTTATAATGGGTTTTTTTTAAATTATGTCAAATAACATTCAGTTTATTAGTTTTAAATGAGTGTAAGTAATCATTATAAAAAAGTCAAATCTAGTGTATAACTTCTAATATAAATGAATAATGATAACCAACATTTTCGTAAAAAACGCGAAAATTTTAATTATTATTAAAAGTAGCGCCTTTATGCGGTAAAATTATCTAATAACACTGAGCCTACTTCTAAAAAAAATAGCAATGTTACAGAATAACAGAAATCTTGGCCTTATGCATATTTTGTAGTTAAGAGAACAGTTACTGGCTAAAATAATTCAGAAATAAACCATCATTAAATGTTAATGATTGTCGCCCTTAGATATTTACTTATAATAAATTTTATATAAGAAAAAATTCTACTTAGTACAGAAGTTACATTATATACGGAGTATAACAGACCTAGTCCACAATATTTTATGTTCAAGGAATATGTGCCTAATCTCAACCATGTCAGAGATATAACCATTTCAAAAAAACTGTAATTATGCAATTATTACAATTAATTGAAATATTTTATTAATTCCAAATTATATATTGAATACAAAAATTAAAGGTCAGATTGACTTAAGCTCAACATGATTTTGTAAAAATTTCAAACAATAATATTTTCTATTTAGGAGAACACATTCTTATTGTGAAGTTGTAATTATTCAGAACATAGGTCTGTGATATTTTAAATATGAATTAAATATATTCATTATAAAGATATACATATAAAATCAATTTTATCAAAAAATATTGTTGTTGCGCCACCGGGATTCGAACCTGGATCTCTTTCCTAACCGGGGAAGGTGCTTTATCCAACTAAGCTACAGTGACATTATTTGTATCAATGTGTCCAAAATTTAATAAAAATGAATTGATAATTCTGGCGTCTGCTATCAGTTTACTCAAAGGTATTTGAGATTCTGTAAAAAAATAAGGTAGATGGCTCTGTCAAATGATGGAACGATTAAATGTATTAATATCAAAAAGGTAACATATAGGGTTGAAAATTGTCGCTAAAAATAATGTCGCTGTAGCTTAGTTGGATAAAGCACCTTCCCCGGTTAGGAAAGAGATCCAGGTTCGAATCCCGGTGGCGCAACAATAATATTTTTCGATAAAATTGATTTTATATGTATATCTTTATAATTAATATATTTAATTCATATTTAAAATAATATTTTCCGTTACGCTGCAGAATATTCCTTGAACATTTTCAACTCATAATTTAGTCAGGAATCCACCCATAAAATATTGTGGACTAGATCTTTTACACATGTATAGCCATAAAAAAAATCTATTTTTAAACATCTCTAATCGGTTCTGTTTTTGAAAATGAACCTTCATTCAGGTGTCATATTCAAGATTATGTAATTTATGTTTATGATGTATGTAATTTGTAATGAGTTCTTGTCATTTTATTTTTACTGAATTATTGTGTACATCTTTTTAGTATATTCTCAGATTCACAAAGTATGACTAAAAATAATTGCGAGGAACAAAGTTTTACATTTAGCTGTCCATACATAAAATCGGAGCCGTTGAATATTTTAAATGATATTAATAAAATGTATCAACAAAAACTGAACGTGATTGAATGTACCAATCCTAAAAATTTACAGGTAAAATGGTAAATCCAGATTAAATAATATTTACATAATTTATACGAGGGGCAAGTAAAAAATAAGGTTCCTACATTTTTTTCAGGTATAAGGTATTTTTTATTGCAATAAATAAGTAAACCATCTGAAAGCTTGTACTTTATTCTATTTTTCTACATAGTCTCCTGATTTTTCTATGCATTTTTCCTGACGAGTTATCCACTTCTGAAAACCCGCTTCGAAGAATTCCGCCGCTAGGCCGCCGATGAACTTGGTGACCGCTTCTTTCACCTCTTCATCTGTATTGAAGCGTTGTCCACCCAAGTGTTGCTTCAATTTCGGAAACAAGTGGAAGTCGCTGGGAGCAAGATCAGGGCTGTAGGGGGCATGGTCAAGCAATTTCCAGCCGAATTTGTCCAGTAGGGCGGTGGTCTGTCGAGAGACATGCGGGCGAGCGTTGTCATGGTGCAGCCTAACGCCCTTGGTCAGCCTTCCTCTCCGGCGATTTTGGATGGCTCTTTTGAGTTTTGTCAATGTCTCGCAGTACCTGTCCGAATTGATGGTGGTCCCTTTAGGCATAAACTCGGTCAGCAAGACGCCTTTTCGGTCCCAAAACACCGTAGCCATCACTTTCCCTGCGGAAAGCGTCTGCTTAATCTTTTTCGGCCTAGGCGATTCAGGATGGCGCCATTGTTTGGACTGTTCTTTTGTTTCTGGAGTGACGTAGTGACACCACGTTTCATCTCCCATAATAATGGAGTCCAAGAATTCTTCAGTATTCTCGGCGCATTCTCGAAGAAACCCCTCGGCACACTTGACACGATTGTCTTTGTGGGTTTCTGAAAGCATGTGTGGGACCCACCGCGCGCACACCTTGCGATAACCAAGTTTATCGGTCAAAATGTTATCGATGGTTTTTTCACAAACCTCAGGAACCTGGACAGCAAGCTCCCGAAGCGTTACTCTCCGATCTTCGAGGAGAATGCGCTCAATCTTCGCCACGACTTCGTCCGACACCGATGGCCTCCCACTCCTTTGCTCGTCGTGGACGTCTGTGCGTCCTTCGGAGAACTCCCTGCACCATTTGCGGACGTGTTGGACGCTGATGCAAGCTGTGCCATAAACTTCTTCCAACTGTCGATGAATTTCAACAGGTTTAAGCTTCTTCGCGTTTAAAAATCGAATCACCGAACGGATTTCACACCTGGCGGTAACGGCGATGGCGGGTTCCATAGCGGATGGCTGTCAGGCCTTTACTGAGCGTCGCAGCGTTTGCTCCCGGTAGTGGGGATGTAGTTAAGGGACCAACAATCAAGGCGGTGTTGCCGGATTTCGCCTAGCATCTCGCGTGGCGAGTGTACAGCGTAAGGAACCTTATTTTTTACTTGGCCCTCGTAATATAAAAACTGTGCTTCAATTACCGCTGTAATATTTTAATTAGTCATATATGTATATCACTCATAGCAGAAGGACTGAAGCATCAATGGGTACTTTTGAATATAGATAATTCCTGGATGTGGATGCTAGCGCTATATAAAAAAAAAATTGGTATGTATGTATTTTTTTATGTGATAAATTCACATTAATTTGATAACACATCGGAATATGATGCACATATGTGCTGTTTATGTTTATTTTAAATTAGCTTAATTAATTAGCAAATCTGTTAATTAATTGTTTTAATATCTCTTCCAATACCATCTCACGTTATTTCAATCTTTTCACTGATAGTTGGTCGGGTACACTGACCCGTTAAACTCATGGATGACATTAAGAAATTTCTCAAAGTATGTTTTCCATCTCCCAACACTTCTTTTTCATCCTTGATGAGATTTCCCGATTTTATGGTCCTCGATGCCCTGTACACCCCTTGTATTGACACCTCTTTCCGTACGAGCCGAACATTGCCAAAGTAACTTTCCCGCTGTATGGTAATTCTAGTCTAAAACTAAAGCTCTAATTTAGAACCAAAATTATCTCATTCTTGGTGTTTGACCTTCTTTATCACTCTCCTTGCCTCCGATATTTTCTTATATTTAATAAAAATTATTCAATAGTTGATTTTTTTATTTTCTGAATAATTGAAGAGCTGGTAATTTATATACTGCATAGATACTATCAGACTGTGTTGTCATCAAGGTTGCCAATGAGAAAAGAAGGAGTCTTTTGGTCTTTCCAATACTTACTTTATTCCAACATTAAAAAGTGTGTCTTTGAATGGAAAAATTGTCATTTTAAATGCTCCTGGCAGTCCTCCATCTTCTATCTTGTTTTCATGTGGTAGTCCCAGACTTTTTGTGCCGTACTCACCTTATAAATTTTTCTGACTCTATTTCATCTGTCATTTGCTCCTAGTACTCGGATCATATAGTAGGTACGCAATTCAGTATCAATACAATTGTAATACTTTAGTGAAAGCTTCTTAAGGTATTTATGCACTTGTTTGAATATTTATCATAATCAGGATGCAGGTGGTCAAATCAGGCGAACATCAAATATCTTATGGAGTACCTCAAGGAAGTGTTTTGGGTCCTATAATATTTTTGAAATGTGTAATTCCAACACAGTCAAATAATTTCTTTTTCAGATGATACAGTACTACTTTTTCACAATGAATCTTGGTAAATGGTAGTAGAAAAGGCTCAAAATGGGTTAAATCTAACTACAACTTGGCTTGATAAAAATCTACTAACGTTAAATGCTCTAAAGACAAAATATATGTGCTTTTCTATTAATAAAAGAGTAGGAATAACTTCTCACTAAAAGTTGGTTCAAAACAGTTCACACATATCAATTGAAAAATAAACCTTATGGCCGTACTCAACTACAGACAACGAAAGTATACAGTATTTAGGAGTACAAATTGATCAACACCTACACTGGAGAAATCATATTCAGTATTTCACAAGCCGAATAAGTAAACTTGTCTATTTTTTAGAGAAGTCAGAGAAGTACTCAATACACCCCTGAGAAGAATTGTATACTTTGCACTGTGCCACTTGCTACTTAATTATAGGATTGTCAGTTGGAGTGTCGAAGCTAGTAGTATTTTAGATTCTGTAAATAAAGCCCAAAAAATGATTTTAAAAGTTATTCATAAGAAGTCCTTTCGCTATCCTTCATACAAACTCTTCAAATAATGTTACGTTTGTCAAATGTATATACTTGATACACTAAAAACTGTACCGACATAAACAATATCACCAGCAAATAACACACCCTCACTTAACAAGGACTAAAATTTCTCACAATATTTCAAGCGTAGCTTGGGCTGTATGTGAGGTGGCACCATCCTGTTGAAATCACATGTATTGCAGGCCCAATTGATCCAATTCGGCCACCAAGAAGATTTCCAACATGTGACGATAGTGATCACCATTAATAGTTACAGCATTACCATTATTATTAAGATTAAATGTTTTAATGACTTCAACACATTGTTGAGGTTTTAGATGCTCTCTACGACTACCAAATGCAAACTGACAAACCAAAATGGTGGCCAAATAAAATCGGCGTGGAACATAATATTCACCTATATACCGGAAAAGCACCGTCTATTATAATACAGTAAAATTCTAGTATAGCAGGCAGGACACCGAAATACATGTCTTACTTTGCTGAAATGTTATATCTTAATATAACACTGTACTATGACTCAAAAAAATTATTATTAATATGTGTAATTAGGTGACATAATAAAAACCTTATTAAATTTGGACAAAATTGCAGTCAGAATTCGTATCAATGCTAAACAGATCAAATATTGATATTTTGTTTTGCAGAAAAATATTTTCCCTGCGCTTCCACTTAAGATAAAAATGTTCAAATTTATTTAAAACCATTTGAAGATGGCGAACAAATTATTTATTATTTAAAGATAATTAAATTTGTTTTTGATGTTTGCACTTTACTTCCCTTGCTTCATTTCTTCAAATATCATTTGATTTAATTTTTTTTTATCATTTGACTGTTTTAGTAGTTGAAGGACATGATTCTTAAAAAGTGGGTAAGGGATCTTCTGGATCAAAATGTACTGTTAGTACAAACTGTGGAATATCTGGAAAATGAAGCCACAAAGAGGGTTCAACTTGGACACATTCCTGAGTTCAATCCTTCTAAGGTTACTGTCTTCAATATAAAAACTATGTAGCTAAGTATGTATTTAAAGTACCTACCTACACCTTCTTCTTCTTCTTATTTTAAATAGGCAATCCACCCTTCAAGGGTGATTTGTGCCATTAATCAAGTTAAAACTTTATTTTATAGAAAAAGTACAATAATATTATAGAATAGGAAATATTATATTACAAGTCAATACCATTGTCGTTCAAAAATTTTGCTATTATATAGATTAAATGTGGCGAGTTAAGGGAAAGAAGACGACACAAATTAACCGGGAATTGAAAATTACCATTGACGAGATTACTGTAAAAAAAACCTGTGATCCGCAATGGACAGGCAAAAAAGATATGATCAATGGTCTCCTTCTCGGCACCACACTCACACATTGGGGAATCTATTAAGTTCAATCTGAATAAATGTGAGGCTACCTAGCAATGCCCAATTCTCATTCTAGAGATATTTGATATTGTTCTTTTGGAGAACCAGGGGGTGCGGGGAATAGGTCTTTGAATTATTTTAAGCCGATTACCCTTATGATCGTTTGGATTCATCCATTGTGCAATCCAGATAGAATTTGTACGTTTTTTTGCCATATTAAGTCTGTCTACATCAGGATATGGAATTGATGAGGAAAAACTCCTGAAAGAGTGGCCTCCTTGACCAGTTTATCAGCACATTCATTTCCATAAATTTCCTTATGTGCAGGAATCCAAACGAATGACACCTGTTTATTGTTGTTGTCCAAATTAAATAGACATCTTCTGATGGAACAGATTATCTCATTCTCTAGCCAAACTTTCATATTAGCATAGAGGGATTCAAGAGCTGCTTGCGAGTCGGTGAATATAACAGCCTTATCGACGTTCCGGAGTATGCAGATGTCCAAGACCTCTTTAATTGCCCAACATTCTGCTGAGAAAACCGATGAATCCGAAGGAAGTCGTAGTTTCACATTTATTTCTAATTGAGGCATGGAGACAGCAGCACCGCAATAGCCCTCAGGGCAAAGTTCATAACCGTCGGTATAGATGTGGAGATAATTAAACCATTTTGAATCAAGTACACTATTAAACAACTTTTTTACATGATTTTCATTTATCTGGGTTGATTTGTCTAGTCCTGAGATTACATCAATGTTAGGAAAGAAAAATATAGCACCATAAGGGGTAAAATAGACTGGAAGAGTAGAATAGCAAGGTGAATCGGGATATTTTGTTTTTAAGGAGGAAAAGCTATTATATAAATTTGGTTGAGAATTATTTGATAAGTATCTCCGTGAGTCTATCAGAGAAGTGAAAGCGGAAACCTTTTGTGAAAACCTACACCAAAATGTGTAATAAAAAGTATATTTTGTTTGCAGTGCTCTACCTTCTATCCTCAAAATAAAGAAATAAAATTCAATAACCAAGCTAAGTAAGTTACATGATTAAAATTATTTTTGTAATATTTCCATCCATAATGGATTTATCGTAACACACTTCTCATATTCTCATTGTATTTAAAAAACCAAATTAGCATTTTTTAGAGTTTTTTCCAGCATAGGCGCACACAATTAGGTTTTGCTTGTTATGTGAAGCTGAAACCAACTTAAATAAATCGGATCAAATATGGATTGAAACGCATAAATTTATTGCGCGAGTTTCAAACAATTAATAATTGGTGTTGAAATTATGTTGAAAACATTTCTCTTCTTGCTTCATCTGCTCGTGCAAACGAGTATTCTATACTATGTCATTTAAACAATTCAACATACATACCTAACTTTCTTCTTGCTTTGCCTTGCTAAACGACACAAGTTTCAATTGGTAAATTATATTTTAAACAACAAAAACTTTTTTTTTTTTTGATAGATACCTTTTCCATAACTCTGTTAATATATAAAGCTGAACGTCTGTCAGTCTATTCTCTGTATAATCCTACACTTTTTGACCGATCTGCATCAAATTTTGCATAGTTACTCTTTGGGACCGTTTTTATTTATACAGTTGCCCGTGTAGCATGATACGGCAATCAAAATATTTTTCATTTTTATCACTATTATATTTGGAAGTGTGCGCATGTGTTGTCGCATCAAAAGTAAATTATTTGGTTATTGTATTTTCTTTGGTTTCATAAATAAATTAAGGTTATAAAAATGATTTCTAGTACATATTATTATAATTTTGTATTTCACTAATGAAATTCCAAGGTTGCTTTAATTTACAGATTTATTTTTATTTCTAGTGATCCTATTGGCAATGAAAAATATTTTGTAGCATCAAAATTTTCTCAGGTACTTAAAAATCAGTTTAATTATCTCAATCATGATTGTTTTTTACTTTTCAATGAACCCATGCTCTTAAGCATAATGATATTTAAGGCTTGTGAAATGTGTCTATAGATTTGTATTTAGCGGCACAGCAATTGATTATTCTACATATTATTGATGGAATACATCCCTTCTTATTCTAGGATCTTCAATTTTAACTCTATGTTTAGTACCTAAAACAATGACCAGTTCAGAATCCTGTTAAAATGCTTTTCAATTGATGAGTTTGGCCGAATAACGGTCTATGTGGTTTTTTTTAAACTTTAGAGGAGACATAATAAAAGTGATCGCTAAATTAGGGAAATGCCTTTTTTGCCCGGAAGTAACATAGACAGTTATTCCATTAAACTCTTATGGCAGTGACATTACTTATGTTATTGTTTTCAGGGAATATCGTTCTTCTTTATGGCTAAATCACCCAGTTTCACTTAATGTGATGGAATGTTAATAGGTTTATAAAAACAAGAAAAAATTAATATCATTGTTTAGAATGCAGCAGTTTCATAAACAAAACAGTAACGAGCCGATGTGCGAATGTAACAATAAATAAAACAATGAACGCAACCGTGACATGGACCGTTATTACAATTATGGAACTCATGATTCTAACTATGTAACTACATAGAATTTTATTCAGTCAAAAACCCGATTTCGCAAAATATGTAACATAACAATAAATTAAATTAAATATTTTTTATAATTATTTAATGACCAGACAATTGATTTCAAAAAATATGAATATGTTGTTAATTTAAACATAATCAATAGATTATTTTTAAATTGGAAAAATCATGATGGGTAATATCTAGCAATAAAATATACAAGTTTTAATGATTTTTCCATAATGAAATTTTTTTTTTTGTAATGTTATGCAGGAGCATTGAAGTTTCATTAGTTATTTCCATGTTACACCAATGGTTATTCCTGTTTTTCAGGAGTTTCACGAAATGAAATGTGTTTTTGAGAAGAAACTAATTGAAAAACAAAAAGAATTAAGCACACTAAGAAGAATGGTTGCCCTTTTGCAAGAAAAATGTCACAATGCTCAATTGCAAACACGGTTCAAAGATGATATAATCAATGAAATGCGAAAGCAATTAAAAAGTGCTACTCGTAATGTAAATATTTTGTTTGTATTTTTTAAATCAGAAAAGCATTACCCATAAGCCTTCTGGAAATATCATATTATAAGTACATATATAGGTACTTGTTTATGTTTCAATTTTATTTGTTTTACGTGATATCTAATTATCATATAATAATTGATTCTCAAAATTCCGTACAAGTTCAGTGTATATTCTAAATCAGAAATTTTTAAGGAACTTGATTATATTATAATAACATTAGTGTTTGCATCAATATTTCACAGAATTGTTATGTTTTCAGCAGACCAAAAAATGTTGAAATCAACTGATGTACTGATATTCTCACTACCATTTTATTCTAAGCAGTAAATGAATGGATTCTATCTCTCCAAATTACATTAGAAGAAGAATCAATCAGCATCACACATTATTTCTCTATGTCATGTATACACTATTTTTACATACTTAGTTTCTAACAGTCAATGTTTACATATTTTTAATATTTTATGTTTTATGTAATATTTTATACTTTCTGTACAAAAGAATATTATTATATAATGATGAATCATAAAATGAATTTTAATAAAAGTTATTGTGATCCATGAATGTATTATATTCACATCCTTGTTACTTTTATTTGGCTTTTAACTTTTCATCAACTTCTTATGCCATCCATATAATTACATATCCATCATTTGAATGATCCATGTGAATTTTTACTAAAGATTATAATTCAACTTTTGGTAGACCTTCTAGCTGAGATGCATGTATAAATACATATATCTAAACAAAATATTAAGAAGGTTCATTAGGTAGTTCCACTCTGTTTTATCAGTAGATTACCAAACCTTTATTTATTTAATTTTTTAGCATAAAAATAATACATTTAAAATAAAGGTAATTGTTTTACTAGACGTGGTCTGTTCCAAACCAATTACCTGTACAGTTTTTACAAGATGTATATTGTTAAAGTAAAACCAAAAGATATAGAAAAAACTTTTAGCTATATTATAGATGGAGACAAAAATGTGTGTTAACTAGATTAACACAAATGACAAATTGCTTTCATTTTGTTTTCTACCCAAATCAAGCAACCACTTTGTTATTTTTGGTTTAAATATTCATTTTGGCACTAAAAGGTTTCCGAAGGTTTGCTTCTAGTTTCCATAGATACAGATCGTGGATGTGAAGTTAATTTTTTTTTTTTAAATAATTTTAGTATTGATCTGGTATAAAGTTGTCTTATATCCCAAACTTGAAAGGATCTAAACAAAGAGAATAAATTGAAAACCTTAAATTGTATTCCTAGTCTAACTGGTTATTTAAAGAAAATAATTAACAACAAAAACTAAAAGAAGATCTAAAAAATGATCCTTGGACGTCTACTTTAACAACACATGATACAAATGAAGCTATAGAGAAGTTTACTCATACACTAAACACTTATCTTACAAACAATACTGAATTTAAATATGTACAGCATAATACACGCCATAGATGTAATCATCTTAAAGATTGGATAACTCCAGGTCTAATAAATAGTATTTACAAACGAAATAAAATGCACATGAAAGTTAAAAAAATACCCAAATGACATAAATCTTATAAATTCAATAAAAAGTTTAGAAATAAATGTAAATTTTTAATCAAGATCACCAACGAAGCTTATTACGAAAAAAATAATGCAAAACTACTGGAAAAGGCAATAAAAAAGAAACTCATGGAATATCTTGAGACAAATAAAATTTTATCTGAAAATCAACACGGTTTCAGAGCCAAAATGGAAACTGAAGATGCAATTGCAAAACTAGTTGAACACACTACCACAGATTTGAATAAGGGACACAAAGTACTAGGCATCTTTTTAGACTTATTGAAGGCTTATGATACTATATCACATTCTTTGCTTATAAATAAACTCAATAATATTGGTATCACTGGCAGTCGCCTGAATTGGTTCAGAAATTATCTTGAAAATAGGAAACAAACTGTAGAAATCAATGGCACCCGCAGTGATCCAATGTACATTAAATATAGAGTGCCTCAAGGAAGCACGTTCGGTCCGATACTCTTTATAACATACATTGAAGAATTTAAAAAAAAAACTTAAGAGAACGGAGTTAAAATTAGTTATGCTGATGATACTGCAGTCATTATAAATGGTGACACGTGAGCTGAAACATTTAAAAGGGCAGAATTAGTCACTGCAGAAATCAAAAGTATTCTAGACAATCACCTACTAATACTTAACAAAAAAAAACATGCCTTTTCGTTAAAAAAACAAAAGAACCATTTCATCCCAAAATTTATTAAAATACATACATGCATATTGGACACAAATCAAATATGCAACTGTGACATAATTGAAAAAATGAGTGAGATAATTTATCTCAAATTAACAAGATTGATGAAAATGTACGATGGGCTCCTCATATCAATCGAGTAAGCTCCAAAGTGAGAAAATTAATTTATATTTTAAAAATTTAACACAGCTTCATGAACATTACTTTATTCAAAATGATTTACTATTATCTCAGTTTTAAGTTGTATCATTTTTTTTCAAAACTTTTTGTGATTTTTTGCAAAAAATCATCCTCATTTTTGAGTTTACAAAAATAGTTGCTTGAATTTTATCAACCTCTAGTTGACATATTATAATATTGTTGGTAACTTTCAAAAACTTTAAAATATATTTAGGACATGCACATCAATCTTAAAGGGTTAATGATAACATAGAATAACAAGTGTGCGCACAACCGACTTTCATGCGCGCCCGCGATAGACTTATAAGATACCTTATAAGTAAATCTTAACAGATTATGTTACATACAGTAATACCTCGAGTTACGTAATAGGTGTGGCCGGGAAGCATAACGTAAGTCAAAAATTAGGTTCTTAACTGCCACTTTATTATCAAGAAAACCACTGATTACAAAAGTTTATAATATATAGTTGTAATTAAAGACTCGTAATCAGCAAATGAAATATGTTCATACATATACACACTATTTAATTGTGAAACAAACAAAATATATATATATATATATATATATATAAATTAAATTAAATTTATTTATTTGAAGTAGATGGTTTCATGAAATCAAGGAGAGTCATACAGAATTTTTCTGCTCATGTAAAATTTCTCCGTAAAAAGAAATTAATTGTTTATATTTTGTCTTACTCTCGTTATGCACTTTTCATTAAAACCATTTTCTTCCAAAATCCAAATTCCATTTTCAATAGACTTAAGTCCATCAGTTAATTTTACAATAGTTATAAGCTTTTCCGGTGGTATCGTAAACTCGTACAAGTGTAGACCTGCATGACACGATTAACATGTTACGTGAGTGCAGAATTGGGCGTGGGGACGGGGTGAGAAATTACGTATCTCTAAATTTATGTAAGTCGGGGTATTTGGTATAATGATTTGTATTTTGATAAAAACGAGCTTTGATTAAAAGATATGGTTCCACATGTTTATCTTTGTAGCATATAAATCACGTATGGTACTCATATTAATGAAAAGACTGGAAGCATAAGATTTTATAACACTAATGCATACATTTACAAAACATTGAATTGTGTAAACAACTTTTTTAATTACGAAACTATCCTACGTATGTCTTTGGCCCCCGTCCTAGGGAGATGCTTAAACACTAGTTAATTTATATTATTATAGTAATAGTTCATTTGAGCTATAAACAAATGTAAATTGTGGATTAATTAATAAAAAAATGGATCACTGAATGTGCAAAAAAATGCTCACTCTACTAGCATACCCTGATCAGTTTACGTATTATCAAGTATCTAGTCAAACTTTTGATTTTGTCGATTGCAACATTCGTTCTTGACCGTTAAGTAAAACTAATAAAATAATATTTGCAGGTCATCTTCTATTTCTCCCAATAAAACTATGTGCGATGTTAATGCGTTGCGGTAAGAAAGATAAAAATTTAAAAATCGAGGACGCGCAAGATATATTTGTCATCTTTTTTAGTATACTGAAAATGATTGAGAATACAAACAATGTAAACTTTATGCGTCGTGAATCGGTACTACCCATTTGAATGGACTTTGTCAAGCACATCGCGTAGCGCATGTGTACGTACTTTTGTCAGTCAGCTGCCAACCTTTTCTTGTTAATTTACAATGCGTATTTTCCAGATTACGAACATTTGACAAAAAAAAATAATATTCGATTTATAAGTACAATTTAGTATGAAAACTTTCCAGAAGGACCACATTCTGCTCCAAAACTTCAACTTACGGTGAATTTTGAATAAACTGGATTTTACTGTACTTATTTTTGTTTTCCCATTTTATATCATTTGTGCAATGAGGGAGAAATTTGTAAAAACATTTCATTACCAGTATACAGCTATTTACTTGAGTTTCCATATTATGCGCTTGGAACAACAAGATATCATCTAACATTTACATCAAATTGACATATTGAAGTTCAATGTTTTGAATATTAATTTTTTGATTTTTTCAGCGGAGTTCGGTTCATCACCCATAAGGTGAAATTTACAAAAATGGCACTATGTATATTATAATTTAGAGTAATAAAGTACCTGATTTCAGGTAATAACTCATACACTTTATTTGTTTAGTTGCTATTCTAAAAAATAAAAGTGAAACTAAAATATAACTTTGTTTTCTTGTACATATCTACCTAAACAACCAGGAACATATTTGTAATATGGTTTTAATGAGAAAATTATTGCCGAAATTTGATATGAAAATGTCAATTTTAATCAAAATACAAATGATGCCTTGTTCCAAGATCATTATACATATATACAAAGTACTAATAAGAATTTAATGTCTTGTTAAAATATGTATATGTGTGCAATATGTTGGCAAATCATGTGTGCACTCAAATCATGTGATACTTATACTAACCCTGATCGACAGATGAAGAATCCATGGCATCCCAGAAGTGTATGAATGGCTTGACTCCGAACACAGAATATTCTGATTGGCTGTGAAAACCAAACATCTAATTTTCAAAGGAAAATTTCTAATTTATTCATTGGAAAAATAGACCGACATCTGACTTTTGAAATATTGATACCATTATTAAATTTATTTTTTCTATATCTTTTATTATTAGTGTCGCACCAAGTTATACTTGATATGCATAAATAGGTAATTTAAAAAAAGGAAATTAGAATCCTTCCACCAATATGCATTACAGGATTGAAATCCTCATTAAAGAAGTGAATATTCATAGATAAGTTTTCCCAGAAAAAAACATACTATGAAAAACAGATATCTAATTTTCAGAGAAAATCAGTTCAATATTATTGCATATTTACAATCCCAAAATAAGTCATAGACGTGTTTTCTATCTGCTGTATTTTTAAATCTATTAAAAATATTACATATATTTATTTGGATCATTTATTTTGAATTTTTACTTTCTTAAATGAGTTTCCAGTCAGATGACAGAGTACAAAATAGCTATTTTTGTATTGTAAACAGTTGCAGTAGTAAACTTCATAGGCATCCAAGAATTCTATAAATATCTTGGTTTCCCCATTATTTTTAACCCAAACAAAAGTATTTGTGTTTATTTGACATTTTAACCTCTTAATACTCCAGCTTTGATGGTTGGTGAAAAGGATTTATGCCAAAATGAATGTTCTGAAAAAGCTTCACAATCAATGCTTGGATAATATGGTAAATTACTTTTATATATTCAAATGTGTGTACTTCAACAAATGAGCACATACTTATGTTGTGATATTATGTTATTGTTTTGTAAAAATTGATTTTAATGTGTGTTGAAAAACTTTAATTCAGATGAAAAATAAAGACACAGATATACAAGAAAACTGTTTGGACCTAAACATAGAAGAAATACAGGATTTAGTGCACTACATTAATGACTTGGTATTGGACAGAGATGCAAAATCTGTTGAGGTTAGTAAAATGGTAAATTAATGGTGCTGATATTTTTCTCGTGGATAGTAAAATTCAAATCTTCTATTTTTGCTTGCCTCATTGTATGTTATTTCCTACTGTTCTTTTGTACAAACCAAAGTAACCTTCTCAGTTAAGCATAAATTAATTATACTTAATTAGGCAAGGCATGCAAAGGTTCTCAATTTTTAAAAGAAAATTATCTGAAAATTACTGCTTTGTTGACTGAACAAAAAAAATGTTTTTCACTATTATCCCGCAGAGTACTTATACGTGGATGCAACTTTTGTCTCAAAGCTCATGTAAAAGATAGTACAGAGTTAGTGAAGCGTAGGCTGCCATATGTACTATATATTGTACACTTAGCAGATGGACCAACCTTTTCTGCCAGATCCTTGAAGTGCAAGAGCAAAGTTTCACCGGTGTACATGTATCCTCATGTTTGCAAATAAATTCATATTGAAGTGTCTTAATTATTATCATATACTGTAGACTCGGGAATAAAATTGACCCAGATTAAAAACACATCAAAGAATATTAAAAAGAAAGGTTAAGAAAAATATGGGTACAAATAATTAAAAAGATTTTTTTAAATAGAAACTAAATGTATTAATTAGAAATGCCTGCGTTGTTTGGTGAGGGGACTGAAACAATATTTTATTACGCAACAGAGCACTTAATAGGTCACGTAGTCAGAGAATGGAAACTAGTGGTACACTCTTCCATTTTTATCACTTTAGAATGTAATATGTAAAATTATGATACCTTATAAGTGTATTTATATATATTTAAAAATTCTGTAGTTAAAAAATATATTATAAGGAGAACACATTCTTATTGAGAAGTAGTAATTATTCAGAACAGACGGTCTGTGATATTTTAAATACAAATTAAATGTATTAATTAGATAGATATACATATAAAATCAATTTTATCGAAAGATATTGTTGTTGCTAGCGGGATAAAATAATAATTCAATTAAAATTAATTTTAAATGTATATCTTTCTAATTAATGCATTTAATTTGTATTTAAAAAAATATTACAAACATATGCTCTGATTAATTACAACTTCACAATAAGAATGTGTTATTCTTAATAATTAAAAAGGTGAAAATAATAAATCAAATTCCATGCACACATAATTTATATTTACAATTAAAATCATCAAAAGTAAACACTGAGTATAAGCGTGCCCAAATAATAATTTGCGAACACGTCGCTGGTTCGGTTCGTTTAATTTAGTTTATTTTTCTGGTACATATTAGATAGTCACATGAAAAATTATTTTCCATTCCAATCTGCAATCCAATTAAAGCGACCCCGGGTTTTCCAGATACTACTGTTTTGCTATTCCTATTTTTGCCAGTTTATTTGACATTTGTTTAATACATATATATTTGTATTGTATATTATCATTTTTTGTTCTGGCAACTAGGCTGTTTGTGTTGAAGTGATAAAATAAATAACTAACACAACATAAATAATATTAATATGTTTTGTATGATATACCTATATTAGGTAGATATACACATTTATATAATATTTTTTGTAGGTAACCAAATACAAAAATCAAATATTGTCCATGAATTTCGATTTGGATGTTTTGGAATGCTTATACAAAAACTGCTGTGAAGAGGTGAGATACCATTATTTTATAAAAAATATTCCTTAAATTTATAGAAATATTAGCTCTTATATATTGTAATAATAATTTATAGCAATTATTAATATTTTTACAGATGATGAAACAAGAAAGTACAATTGATATGCTTCGTCAAGCCTACCTTGATAATCACATTAATGATTTTAACATGAAATTGGATAAAACAATTCTTCAATCAACTTTAATGGAACGCAATAAATCACTAGATTCTTGTCAAGTTAGAAACTTTTGTTTTAAAAAATATTTTTTATTTATTTTAAAAAAACAAGAAATACAACAATTTTAAACCAGTCGTCAATCTGTTTTTCGAAAACTATATTACCTAAAGGTCTTTTATTTTATTTAAATATTTTTACATGTATAAATAGTAGTAAATAAATCAATTTTATACACTCAATTTTCTCAGCCATGAAATGATGATATATATAAACCTATATATGTACAAATATGTATGTGTATATCTGAGTTATATTGTCATGGTTTGATTTTTGTAATGTTGTATTTTGGTGATCATGGCCACTGACGATGGCATGTTGTAATAGACTTACGACAGAATAATAAATGCAGAAGAAATTCCATTATAAAATAGTTTAAGTATAAAAAAAATTTTTTAGGAAATTTTTGTAGAATTTGACAAGATAAAAGAGGAACTAATAGAGTTGGCAAGCCAATTTACCAATACGGTATTTATTACACTTTGTTTTAATATCTTTTTCTAATACCAATATTAGCTATACTACTAGTTTTACTAATACTAATAATTTCCAACCATAATACCTTCTCGAAATTGGCCTCACCTTTTTGGTATTTTAAAGGCTTTTAACATGGAAATAATTTATTAATTTTATGTGTTATATTTGTGTTATTTTTAATGACCCTTTTTGCTTTTATGTGTGGAGGACATGCCATCTTCGTATTATTTTCTGAATGCATTTGCCAAATACATTTCTTTCTTTCTCTGACTCAAAAATCATTAATTTAATAAAAGCCCAGAAATGTGTGCCTATTATGTGACGCTGTACCTGGGTAAAATCTTTAGGGGTATTTTGCAACATCATATATATATATTGTACCTTTTTTCTGCTTTCTGTGTAAGTTTAAGCGTTTCTAATGTTTTCAAAAATTCTGGTGATAAATAAAATTCAGTCGCATTTTCTACTTCTTACGCCATATTCAAAAACTTACCTGACCATCGCGTCTTAGGATGGGTAAAATACTAGTTTGTTATATTTTAATATTTGAAGTATTTATTTTTTTAAATCTCTAGCATATTTTCCAATTTTGCTACATATCCTTTTAAAGGAAAATAATATTTTTAAAGCGAAACTTTCTTGAAATTGTGAGTCCTCTTTTGTATTTAAAAATATACAAAAACTTTCTAGATATTATTTACCTTCTTTTATGGCGAACATAATAAAAATTTCATAAAAATATATCTGATATCATTTTCCAAACCAAAGTGAAAAAATAACTGTCTAATTTAATTAACTTTTTCTTCAGGACACGGAAAATGAAGTTAGATGTATTAAAAACCAACTATACACCCTTCAAGATGTACTGGTAAAAAATATTTTAATCTGAATACTGATATAAATGTACCTACATACATTTAAACAATATATATTTCAAAACATATTAGTTATTCTATTTTCTTTTACATTATTTATCCTTTTTTTAGAAATGTGAAGAAAAATTTACAACTACACAGCACAATTTTAAAATGAATGACAGTATGACATTAGATAGGGAATGTATGCCACTAAAAAACAGTTTTCAGTGCCTTAAGTCTAAATTGAAAAATCAAAAAGGTATTATTTTATATAGTTTATAAACTTTGTCACAGAATCTGAGTCATCCACTAATTTATTAGATTATTTAAAATTATGTAATGATAATCAGTCTAATTCTTAATTCAAATGTGTTTTGTAATTATATAAATAATAATTTATTATCCCCACCATCAGATCCATATCCACGTTTTTCAGATTGAACTAAACTGTTCACACTATGAAGGCTCTGTACTGAAGCATACATTGAATGCAACGGATCACAATATTTTATTCCTAAATTCTGAGTCAAAAATATTTGAGCTGTTTTAAAATTCTGTACCATTATGGAGATAATCGAAATTGAGATTAATTTCTTAATTTCTAATCAAAATCTTCGAGACTCTATTGTATCAATGCTCAACGCCACTGGAATGCCCATGAATGAGATATGTAGATAGTATGTAATGACACCATCCAACTGCAAATCCCCTGCTGAAGGATAAGACAGAGATATCTAGAAAGTAGCTCTGTATTTGGAGAAGAGAAAACTTTGTTGACTCACGGGACCAAAATTAAAAAAAAAAATCTGGATTGCAAATAATGAGAACTATTTTTTTAAGACAACATTAGTATCTCCAGGACTGTTCACAAATTATGTAATGAAAGGTTTTGATCTGAAAATATTGCTCGGTTCACAACATTTAGAATACTGTATTCTTTAGAGAACTAAAAAAATATTGATTCATTTATACATTTTTCAGATATTAATAAATTGAATAAAATGAAAATGCAAAAATTGAAAAAACTATTAAAAGTCAAAGAAAATCGAACCCAAGATTTCATGAAAGAAAATAAACATTATATAGAAAAGGTACCACTAATCTTTTATATTATTCACACTCTAAAATATTAATTTACAAATAACTAAATTAGGCTAAAATAATAGTTTTTCAAAATGTGTAAATATATTAACACTTTTAAAAGCCTATGTATATAACTATAGAACATTACCTTTTAAAAGTGCTGTATTTTTTCAGAATATCCAGCTAGAAAATGAATTATCCTTTGCAAAAATTCAATTGGTTTCATTAAATAATTTACTTTATGAATATCAAGAAAAAAATATTGCCCTATCAATGAAACTAACACCATTACAAAATGCATACAAAGAAAAAGAAAATCAATTCAAGTAAGAATTAAAAACATTCCTATCAAGTTGGACACACAAGCAGAATCACCATTTATCGTCGTCATTAGTTGGAACTATGGGCCATACGGGTCCAAGGCCGACTGCACAAATATTTAAAAAAAATTACTCAATTAATGTTTGTTTAGTCGGTGGCCTAGTGATGCAACAGCCTTGACATTCTAATTTATTATTGAAATATGTTTTAAAGGTAAAACTAATACTTGTTTTAGATTGTATTTCCTTATTACAGAATTAAACAAGACTGTATTCAATGGCTAGAGTTTGAACTGAATGAATCAACCAGAAAAGGATACGATGTTTGCTGTGAATCAAAGCAAATTTTTACGGGGGTAAAAAAGTGGATGAACCTTGTCAAAAAGGAAAGAAGGTCAGAGCACACATATATCATAGTTTATTTATTCCCTGTTTCATTGGCTTTTTATTTATAGTAAAAAAAATTCTTTAAATTTTATATGCTGTAAATATTACATCAAATTCAAATAAGAAAAATTCAGATTCAAAAGTTTGCATGACTATCGAATAGTTTCATCTAGATCGGTTTTTGTCAAAACCGATGATTGTTACGATTCAAGTCATATTTCGCTATTTAGAAAAGCCCCACTAAAATTAATATGTATGTGGCCATGTAAATAAAAATATAATAGAAATGTCCCAACAGTATATGTATATATTATCAAATTTAAGAGCAGAGCAGAGAATTTTAAAATAATAAATATCTTACTAGAATTAGTTCATAATATGTTATCAAATTGTTACCAAAGTGTATTGGTTGTGGAAACTACCAGAGAGAGAACATTGTGTCCTGTCAGGCTGCCTGTCAGTGCTTCGGTCCGGATCTTTTGAGAGTTGGCTCCCATGGGCCTTAACTTTCCTGCGTGTGTAACTGCAAAGCTACCATTTACTTATAAAATATTTTAAAGTATATATTAGCTCGTGTATAGAAAAGTGGCCTTTTTGATAACATAGGGACCCACTTCTACTACATTCTGTCAAAAATGATGCATCTGGTCCACAACTACTAATATACTCAGTAAATATGAAGTTAATCAATAATATTTATTAGTCAATCCGCCACCCGGAAGAGCCGCATCATTTAACTATGACATGGTCGAGAGTTTATTTAATAAATGCCTATAGAAATATAAAGTATTCATCCCACCATATATTTTTTTTAAATAAAGAAGCATATTATGCAGAATACAAGTCACATCAATATTCTCACTATTTTATACTTGAGCCATCTAAGTATGCATGTGTAGCTTTTTTCATTCTATTATAACTGAGGTTTGCATTCCTAACATCTGTGCTTCTTATTTAATATTTTTAAACTATTTCATACAATCAATCATGCACAGTTTTAAAGATTGACCGGACAGGCTAAGACACCTCTGCTAGATTTAGTGTAGATAATCCATAAAAAGATTTTCACATAATTCTACATATACATATTTCCAGAACTTGTTCTGAATAACTTCATCGCACACTTTCTCCAGATCAATAAAAGCACTGATTTTTTTCCCTTCCTTTGGTAAAACTTTATTTATCAACATTATTCATTCTCACTATAAACAGTATGATTAGTGAGTCTCAATTGTTCATAGATCCTTATTC
Source organism: Eubasilissa splendida (assembly GCA_031772225.1). NCBI lineage: Eukaryota > Metazoa > Arthropoda > Insecta > Trichoptera > Phryganeidae > Eubasilissa > Eubasilissa splendida. The sequence goes on along the minus strand of CM062846.1, from coordinate 19,835,229 downwards.
AACCCAGACCTCTTCTCTATAAACATTCTTAACCTGTAAGAATTTTTCCAAATACATACATAGTTCTTAAATATTATAGTCAACTGAGCGCAAGAGACTAATTAATGACTAGATAAAAAAAAATCTACCTCTGACTTTGTTTTGTATAGGGGAATTATTGTTATATATTTACTCTAATCACTTGGAAAGTATCCATTAAAAACTTGGAGAGACTTGTGTGAATATGTATATGTATATGTACATACAAAGTTAAAATATGTATACATATTCAAAACATTAATTCTGAGTACATACTTTGTATCGATTATGTATTTCCATTTTCTATTCTAATAGAAATATATTAGTCTCATTTTAATTTTTATTAACATTCTTCAAATGCAAAACTTATTTATTTTGAATTCTATTTTTATTGTAAATTAATCAGTTTTGTTTTACTTTTAGAAATCTAATCCTGAAAATAAAGGATCTGCAGAACATCAACAGAATGTTAACTCTGCAATTGAAAATGTCTACATTAAGCAATGATTATGAAACTACCCGTGGTTTTAACCATTCATAATATTTTCATAATCACACAACCATTTTACAAGATTCCAATATAATCAGATGAACAATGTCTAGGTGGTTTCTTGGTTATCAAGAACATTTTACTAATATGTAAAGAAAAGTGATAGACTGCTGCAATTTCCTTAGGTTTCTAATTAAAACATATGTGTACGGAGTTTTTCCAAGTAACATAACCCATTATTAACTTACGTACCGTACCTTTTTATTACTTCTGTGTGATTTCAAACATTTTTACTATGTATTACCTTCCTCATAAATTAAGAATCGGTGCATTTTTTTATTATGGTATGTATTTATATGTGTATGTTTAATGTTATGAATACTTTTGATTCTTGGTTATTTTATTACTTATTATTAGATATTAAAATATATATAATATTAAAAAATTTATTTGCCACATTTTTTAATATTTGAGTATTTCGATCAAGGAATTTTACCCTTTAATATTAAATAAATTGAAATGATTTATTATTTAACCTTATGTTTACTCGGTAGACAGTGTTTGAAAAAATTTCAATCAATGGTAAATTATAAAAATACAATCTTTGGAAAAATATTATTATCTTGTAACATTCAATTGGCTCCCATGGTTTTTCTGAATGAAAATCATTCTGTAAAAATATATTTGGAAATAATTTTACAAATAATAAAAACTGTTCAAATACATATCAACCCCTCCTACATAATGTATCGTAAGTAAAAAATTATATTTTTAATTATTCTAGTATTTTGCATGTATTTGATACATATTTACATTTATTATATATTCTATGATGTCGGTACTAATAAACATAATATTTTAAAAATTACAGTCATTTAAAAATATATCAAATACGTGCAAAATACTACAATTGATTAAAAACATAATTTTTTACTTACAATACTTTACGTAGGGGGGTCGATATTGTCATTTTAACAAAATTATCTAATTACCTTCTTCTAATCAGAGCTACTCAAATTCTATTAATAAATATTATGAAGAAGTATCATTAAAATTCATTAAACTTTGAAACATGTACAACATATTATATCAAATTTTTAATAGATGCTGTATTTAAATATAGATATGTATTACATATACATTTTATTTTATTAAGAAATAATATTGACAAATTTTTAATTACTTTTTAAATAAAACTGAAAATAGGGTTAATTACCAATAACTGCAAACCAAGAATGTTTTTAATTTTTATAATGTGCAGAAACAAAATGCAAAAGAGAACATATTGTTACGTAGGTATCATATCTTCGAATGATTAGTAACACAGCGTATCTCATTTTTTGACAAATTGAGATTTATCAATTTTGAGATTCTGTGCGGTTTGTATTTTCGCGCTAATTTGGTAAAATACAAAATTCAGCACTTGCGTTAGTTCAAAGTATAAAAAATGTTAATAAAATAAGAATGTTAATACTGAAAGTTGCACAAAGTTTTTTCATTAATATTTTGAGATATGCAGTGTTGCTAATTACTCGGCGATATTTATATGTGTGTTAAATAATACAGTGAAAGCTTCACTTACCATTAAACAGTACTTCATAAGTAATTTCTCAAATCTTAAATAAATTTCTTTCACAGATTGCCACGATTTCATGATGTAGTAAACATGTGTAACAATAAATATTGCAATGACTGATGAAATTTTTTCTTCTGATATTTTCAAACATTCACAAAAGTGTTTTATTTTATTAATCATGACACACAGTACACCACACTCAGGATAATCATTTGAGAAATTTATTGAATTAATATCATTGATTTTAATTTTCCTAATTTCTGAAACAGTTGAAAATTGATTAGAATTTTGTAAAAATGCCGATAATTACTCCACAGGCTGAATTTTTCTAGTTTAGCTAAACTTTCAGGCCCTATTTTAGTGGCCATAATAAGGGCCAATGCTTGTCATCGATTATCCATTAACACCCTTGTATGTAATAAGTAGTGAACCGTTACGTGACTGTGATTGTGCCACTGATTGGTAACAGAGATTTAACGATGATTGATAACTAAGATATAAGTGTTGGAGGTTTACTTTTTAGTGTACCAGTCATTGCTTGAAAAATTGAGTTAATCAATTATCAATCATCGTTACAATCAAATACAATCACAGTCACAATCATGGTTAAAATAACGATTTTACCATCACTAGTAATAAAGAAATCCCCTTATTATTAAACATAAATAACCGTATTTAAATTATCCCGAATATGTTGGCTTGATAGCAAATATGAATATAGACAATGTGCACTGTACATTAAGAAAGGGAGTGATGGCAATGGGCTACAGAGATTTGGTAATTCTCATACAGAGAGTGTAATGTTGATAGGCGTACGATAACTATTGTAAGTGTGAGCACTTTAATCAAGGTGGTTGTTATGTAAAGAATGAATTTATATAGTCGGGTATTCTAAAACTAACGTAATCTGTTCATTCTAACATATATTGAAATATATGTATTTAGGGGTAATTTGTTCCAGAAAACAAAAATCTCATTCAACACAACAATTTAACAGGAAAATATAATATAAATTAAAAATTATGTCTATAAAGATAATATAAAATTGATTTATTTAATTTATATAAAAAAACAAACAATCTTCTCTTAGTGACAAACTAACCAACTAGAATAAAAAGTATATTTTATTTCAAGATTTTCATTAATTTCGAAGTTGCAGAGGTTGCGGGGGGGGGGGGGGGAAGACAGGTCTTAACCCATCAAATGCGGATTGATATTAATTTGATATAAACCAGCAACAGAAATTACCTATTGCCGATTCCTATATCAGACACTTATTTCTTACTAGTCATGGAAAATTGTATATTTTTTGGGTGTCCAAATAAATATCAAACAAATCATTTTTTCAATATTTTTAGTGTTTGATTATTTTATTTTAATTTATTGATAATTTACATATGAGGATAATCACAGTAATACATATTACTTTGGCTTACTAATAGGATTCGTCCACATAATCCAGTTTATAATTGGAGTTAGCACGTTTTAACCTGCCCATTGCTCCCCCATGGGAGCTAATACGTTAAAAGACGATGAAGAGTAAGAATAGAAAAGTGAAAAAGATTAAGAAATTTTTTTTAAATAGAAGTTTAAAAACTGGTTTTCCATATAAAGAAGACGATGACAATGTAAGACGCAATATACTATTATCAATGTCCGGAACTTCTCAAAACAGAAATATTTCTTAAACTCACATAGCTTAAATCATACAAATCGTACTGGGTCCGCAGATTAGCACTTTTAATTCAAATTACAAGCAATGCGCCTGTGGAAGACAAATCACTAACGCTAGCGTTATGTAGATTGCGAATATCGAAGGCGCAGGTCATTTAAATTTTAAAAATATTCATTAAATCGGGTTTCCTAGATAAAGAAGATGTGATACAGAAAACTTATTAAATACAGTACACTTTTGACAACTCCAAAACTTTTCGAAACATGAATATTGCTTAAACTCACAGAGAAAATCATGCTGGATCCACGGGATAGCTCTTTTAATTCGAATTATAAGCAATATGCCTATGAAAGACAAATCACTGACGCTAGTATTATGTATATTGCGAATATCGTAGGTGCATGCCATGTAAAATCATTAAAAAAAAATTTTCATTAATTTTCAACCCTCCCTCCTAAATTTGGGAGATTTATATCCCTCGCGCACAAGTACGGTTATAGAATAACTTTTGAGACAAAGCTATGATATTAGCACGTGAGACCGTGCTGAAACATCGGTCTAGGTTTCCTCAAGGAACAATTTACAATATTTACTATTCAATATTTACAAAAAATGCGATCTAACCTAGAAGAGACACTAGTTCCGTTCCGTATATATATATATTCCGTATATATATATATATATATATATATATCTGGTGGTGGCTGCTGCTACAAGTCTGGCTCGTTCATTCACGGCAAGTAGTCTCTCCAGTTTCATCGTTTCACAACGGCGGTCTTGCCGGCTCACGCTCGCCGAGCAAGACCACTAACTCGCTTAATTTCATTTCATAAGACACGTGCATCTTCTACATCTTAATTCTATCTGTCTTCATTGTTTTTATCATACTGTCACAATAAACACTTCAACACGCCAAAATCACATGTATTTCATTCAACCACCATCCTAACCCCCATATATATATAGCCGGCCGCGCTGTCGCTAGCATCGATGCCGGCTGAGATGGCGGTGGATATGAATTATGATCGCTACATATATATATATGGGTATAACATATAGGCGAGTACCAACCTAAAGTCGAAAATGCTCAAGAAGTTTCTTGATATTCCATTTTCCTGCCAAGTTGATTCCTTTTTAATTTTTTTCAAGTCATGATTTTTATTTTTAAGTCTAGTACTTCTCCATCTATATTTTATTGAGGCTTATTAAATCATACATAAATAGTGCCAGAAATAATGCTCTCGATAATAAAATGTCCAAGACAATTTGTGAGATTTATAAAGGGACACAATTTTTTTTAGTCATTTCGTGTTGAAAGTTGAAAGCTTATAAAATTTCATTTTATAATAATAATGCGTTTATTATAAACAAAAATGTCAAGCATGGTGGCGTATTTACCGAATAATTTGAATTTTTAAGCAAAAATTGACCTGTCAAGTATTTAAATAAACAAAATAAGTGTTGAATTAATCATTTTTCGGAATTGTTGACAATTCCCTATCCAGTGTAGTAGTCAGCTTACACGCATTTTCATTCACAGACAAGAAAGTTACAAAAGAGAGATTATTTTCGAAGTACAGGTGGGCCATAAGTTTTTGCACTTTTAGAAAATTCAATAAAAAAAACTACAGGTCGTATGATAATGAATGTTTATTTCACTGAAAGAGCACAATTGGGAAAATAATGTCGTCTAAATGTCCACCATACCGCCGTTGGCATTCCTCGAATCTGGCACCTAGGTTTTGAAATATTATGACACAAAGCGCGTTGGATGTTGGCTATTTCTCGACTAATATTCGTCTTAAGTTGGTTTATCCAAGTAAATGCGACTTTTAAAATAACCCAATAAAAAAAACAATAGGTGTAAAATTTGGGCTGCGAGGGAGGGCCATGGGATGTCACCTCTACGTGATATCAGTTCGTTAGGAAACATTTCTTTCACCACCATTATCACATTGAATGTATGGCAGGTTACCCCATCTTGCTGAATCCAAGTCCTCTAATTGTATCCTGGAAATTCCGGCTTGAAAAAACCCCTCAGCTTCTTGACATATTCTTTAGAATTAACAGTAACTGAATTGCCACATGCGTTTTAAAAGAAATATGGACCGATAATGCCCTTTGATGACATAACCACCCAAACTGTCACTTTTGGAGTATGAAGAGGCCTTTAATGTTTGAGTTTGGGGTTCTCCCTGCTCCAGAACCTGCAATTCTGCTTGTTAACATGACCGTTCAAATGAAAATGGGCTTTGTCGGACAACAAAATGTTATTGAAATTGGTAAACCGCTCAAACATTGTCTCAATGAATCTTTTTCGTGAAATCCAATCATCGGGTGTTAAATCTTGCACCAATTGGATCTTATGTGGGTGTAATTTCAAGTCCAGTTTCAAAATTCGACGCAAAGTTGATCTTGGTATCGCTATAGCACCAGAATCCAGAATGCTTGAGAATCGACAAGCCCGGATTTTCTCTTAGACTCGTTAACTTGTGCGACAATATCTTCGCGTCTCCTGCTCCGTGGCCGCCCGATTTTCTTCTTATTTAACGTTAAACCGGTCTCCTCCAACTTCCTGAGCCACAATTTAATTCAATTAACACTCGGACATTGATTCATACTGTATAATCGGTAGTAAGCGCGAAACAGGCGCCGAACAATCACATAAGAATCGTTGTTTTTATAAAACTGTTTTTCGCAAAACGCACGTTGTTCCCTTGTGAAGCGATCCATTGCGACTAAATTTCCAAGGACCAATGTCGCAGAAGCGATTTAAAAAGTGCAAAAACTTAAATAACCGCTAATTACTACGAGTACCTATTACTAATCTTTATTATAAAGAGATTCAAAATACTCCCACGACGTATGACAATGATATATTCATAACTTTGTAGCGATCGGAATTCAAATCCACCGCCATCTCAGTCGGCATCGACGCTAGCGACAGCGTTGCCGGCTTCTGCTACAAGTCTGGCTCAATTCACCGCCAGGCAGTCTCTCCAGTTCCATCGTTTCACAACGGCGGTCTTGCCGGCTCGCGCTCGCCGAGCAAGACCGCCAATTCATTTCATTTCATGCACACATGCACCTTCTACATCATTCATTCACTCTATGACTTCCTTGTATTCATTGCCATTGCCATAATAAGCCTCAACACACGCCAATCACATTAATTTCATTTAACCACCGTCCTAACCCCCAAAACTTTATGTAGCCATCTGGAAATGTATAAAAGTACATATATGAAAACAGTCTTAACCTTTTAGATGCGACAATATGCATCGGAGATTTATTTTACTCATATTAAACTTCTATTATAAATTCGATATAAGTTACTTCATACTTCGTTTTACGTAAGATAAATACAAAATATTTTTAAAAAATGCAAACTTTGAAGTCGTTTATCTCTATATTCGTTGATATTTTTCTAAAAATATTTGAAAGGTTCTAGAAGCACAGTAAAGGAGGCAATAGAGATTTTTTATTTTTTCTAATTAAAGATTTTATCTGCAGCCCAAATTTTCTTACTACGGCCCTGGACAATTAACACTAAATTTAACAAACATTGCAGTCCAAGAATATTTTTTTCGCAATCTAGCATTAATTATTTAAATAACTTTTTCTACTATCTCGAACTAACAAAAATGGTTATTATTATATTACCATTAAAATTATATGTATGTTTTTTTGATGTCAATTTTATCATGAATATTCTTTCTTGGTCAGAAAACAATTCGTCTAATTGCATTTTTTTGGTATTTTACTGATAATTGCCGATTTTTTTTCCAATTGTATGATTAATACTATCAAAATATTCACCGATGTAAGGACGTTCTTTTATTTTCTCGTTGCGTTTAATTTATGTGTTATGTTCAAATTTCAAAAATACAATTACCGATTTTAATTTATATCGAACGTAAAGGCAGCTTCAGAATCAACCAAATGCCAATCATTAAGAAATGCTATTTTTTAAATCATTCTTCAGTTTAGTCGCATCGCTGAATTTTTTGTTTGAGTTTGAGTTGAGATTAATAAAAATGCAATAATAAAGTTAAGAATCATTCACACATTATTTCAAATTTACTGCAAAACATAATGTAACCGAAAAAAATAGTACCTTATTTAGTACTCTTTCTTTTGTGTTCAAAAACTGGAATAGCTCGTATTTTATACAATTCAAACTGACATTCTGGAAGAATCTAGAATTGACCGTAAAGACCATCGACCTCAAGCGTTAAGCAAATCAAGTAGCCTCTTAAGAGCGGAAATTTGAGAATGAATATACAGAAATAAAGTTATAATCACAGAAAATAAGTAAAAAAGCGAGAAAATTAGGATTCACCTAAGTTTATTTTCAAATTGATCAAAACATTTGATGCGCACAGGTATTATATAAAAGGCTTCAGAAATAAATGCTTTTGTAGCATAGGTTGGAATGGTTAATAATTGAAAAACAAAACATAACTGAGTATATGTTCATTTTATCAGATTTTTGTACTTTTATATTAAATATAATATTGCACTAATACTTAAACATTTATTGGGTCGTAAAATTTACCAATATTTCTATAGACATATGACCATTGTGAAAATATGATCATTGTGACTGATAATGTTAATCATACGATGATTTTCATTGTTTATTTACGTGTGATTCTAAAGCCTCCTTTACAATAAAAGTAGGTACCTACTTATTTCTTATCTTTACGCGTCTCACTTTGTTATTTTGTTGTATATTATTTATAAATATTCTAATTTTTAATTTAAAACATTTTTAAAGCGTGATTTTGCTAATAAATTATATTATCATGATTTTGTCAGCCGACCTTACTGTTGCTCAATGTGATGTGGCTTCCGTGATATTAGACAAATTTGACTGACGCCTGTAAGTACTGTCGCCGGGACTTTAGTCACTTGAACTCTTCCATGTTCGTTCTTTGGTGTTTCTCCCATATTTGCTGTGATCTTTTTGGTGTGTGTCATTCGTGAACAGTTAATATTTTATTATTGATGATATTGTTGACCGAAATAATATCATTTGGAGACATATCACCCAATTTGAAGCTGAAACAGGCAGTCAGCTTAAGAATTTAAAGGTAGGTTAAACCTTCGTTATATTATTGCTAGTAATAGTATAAATGCGTCACAATGGGTTGATTAATCCCGCGACTTATTTATTTAACTTCACATTTCGTGTATTCATACCAAACATTGACAAATATCCAGGTGCCTATTCGTAATCTGTCAAATACGCCAGCTGATCGAACTTTATTTATGTGGAAAAGTCACCACATCATATTTATTTATCTCAGTTTATCGTTATCTAATTATTTAAAGATATAGTTCGCATTGGTATTTGTAATAGAATTAACGCCCTAATCGCATTGTTTCCTTTGAATGAAAAACAAACATTTCTCAAATGTGATGATCGACGACACCATCCAATATTTTGCATTGCTCAATATATGTTAACACATCTTTTAACTTATACGAACTAATTATTTATAAAGAAGTGACATATTTTTTATATATCTAAAATTGCTATTATATTAGAATATATCAAAAGTTTTTCTTTTACAGAAATGGCTAACAGAGGAGGAAGTGCCCAGAGGCCCAATGGCGCTCCCCAAGGCAAAATATGTCAATTTAAATTGGTTCTCCTAGGAGAATCTGCAGTAGGCAAGTCTTCACTAGTGTTGAGATTTGTGAAGGGACAATTCCATGAGTATCAGGAAAGTACCATAGGTGCTGCCTTCCTCACACAGACAGTTTGCTTGGATGACACTAATGTCAAATTTGAAATTTGGGATACAGCCGGACAAGAAAGGTTAGCAATATTTTCTTAATATATAAGAACATTATCATTGTTCAAAGTGTCATTAGGCTAGGTCATATTTTCCCATATTCATACAATATTTCTTAAATTTATTTAACATACTAGTTTAGAATCTAAAGGCAGGCACAACCACTAAACCTTTAGAGTGCACCTTCCACATTTTGTGATACCTTCAATAATTGTAATATCACTGGATTCTGTCAATAATCAATTATTTTGTTTATATGATTTATGTGGGATAATTTTCGTAAAAAATAATACTTCAAGGATGCCTATTTAAACTTACTAAACTATGAGTTACTGCAAACATATTTGTTATTGTTTTCTGGTAGCTTTATAACTAAATAAATTGATTACCTTTGTAACTTAGTGGATGCATATGCGCAGGGTTTAATCCTCACACATGTATAAGTTAATACTGTTTTCATTCTACGTAACAATTAGATCTATTACTTTGAAAATAGGTAAAAAAAAATTAAATGCTAATATATAATTTTCTTTAGATTTTTTTTTTTAAATTATTAGCATCATCGTCAATAACGTAACTGCCCAGTTGGTGTGAGAGTTTTAATTCTTATAAACAGACTGAATGTACAAAAATACACCAAGTACCTTTCTGATAATAAACAATCTATTTTGTTGTTTGTTTATAGGTATAAAATATCAAATTAAATAAAGAAAACTTAAAACTACATCTCTTTCCCACTCATGATTGTTTGTGTTTCTAAATAGTTTCAGAGCTTATTGCGAGATGTGATCGTTGTGTACATTTGTCATATGTATAGAGCGAGAGAGTTATATATCAGATTGATGATAATGAAATATTAACAGCTGGTGATAAATTAGTGTCATTTTTGTTTAGTTGTTTCTAATTTGAATTTTTTTAAATAAGATTTCGGTAGATTTTTTATTTGAATTTCATCACAGTTGTATTAGTACCATTTTTTTCCAATAGTTTTTGATCTGTCACAAAACAGATACGCCTCAAAACTCTTGTACCTTGTCCTTTTTAACACACTGTTGATACACTAATAAAATTTTAAGTGATTGACAAACTCTATGAAGCTTGAATAAATCTTGGATTTGGCTTTTGGCTTTTTACTGTAATATCCTATTAATATAATTGTAAGATCTTACTGTATAACATATTAATAAAGTTGTAAAAAATAAATAATTTCTCCAATACGTTTCATTGTTTAAACATATTTGAAACATGAGATATCTTATTGTACACATTGCATCTTGTAGTATTAAATCCATATTATCTAAAAAAATTAAAATGTAATTCAATGACTGCAAACTCACTTTCATTTATTAAACTTCACGATACACAAATATATTCCATTTTGCAGACCTTGAAAGTTAAATAACCCTCTATACATAATAAGTGACTGTAATTGACATACTTCTTAAAATAAATATAGTAATCCCTCGCTAACTGCAAGGGATGCATTTTTAAAAATGTTGCCTTTGGCAAAAGCACGATTGGTGAGATTAATAATTGAAAGAAAGTAGATGATTAGGGGATTATTTAAAATAAAATAAAAATTGATGTATTCGTTGAATCAATTGATTTTTTTCCATTGTTGGTTGCTTAATTCTTTTTTCAAATGTCTTTCTTAATTTATGCATGTGGCTGCCTAAATTACTTATAAAATTTAAACTTCACCCTGCTTGCAGATCAGTGCATGGAAATGGTCAGCCAGTTGAAATGCCATATTCATATATATATATGAAGGTCTAAATATGCACTGATCCTTAACCATATATATATCTTGATATATATATGATATATATAGATATATATCTTGCCGATATTGTGTATAGTGTGTGAGTTTCGGTAATATATATATATATTACCGAAACTCAATGAGACCGAGACTGGTGGGCTGAACTAGTGCACTATACACAATATCTGCAAGATATGCAATGAGGCTTTACTGTATTACCAAACCATTGTGGATACTTGATTTGATAATGACAAAATATTAAGCCCACGCTTATTGTAAATAGTAATATACTATAGAATAATTTTTCTAATATACTGTGGAAGTTAAATATCTTCTACTTCCATCTCTGCTTCATGATCTTGATTGTGTAGTGTTCGTTAATTATTACGTAAATCTCAAAAATTAACAATTTTGCCCGGTTTGGACAGGAAAGGGGTCAATTGGCAGTTTTTTTTTTTTTTTTTCAGTTTCATCATTATAATCGTGAAAGGAGTAAGTTATGTTTTATGGTGGTGTACCAATTTGTTTTTTTTTGTAGATAAATAATGATTTCAACATTAAACTATAGGTTCATGTGATTTCACAAATAGCGGCCAAAGTGTGTATAGTGTGAATCAGCTGCCTATGCCTCCCATCGGGTGGCATCCTGTTATTGTTAATCTGCCTGTTAGCCTGTTAATCATTTAATTAGTTAAATTTGTAAACATTTAAGTTAATATTTTGACATTAATGAACAACATATTGGTCAATAAATTTATTCCAGTAATTGTTAGAAAATGATCTATTTTTATATTGTTCTTGAAATTAATGTAAAATGGAATAGAAAAGATCTACAATATACACTCAAAGGTTTTCAAGATAATAAAATTTATGCGGGGTTACTTTACCTTAGGTCGGTTATGACAAAACCTACCCACGTCAATATACCCCGAAGAAATTATATTACTATTCACAATGTGTTTGTTAAATATGTTATTTTTAAGATCTACAATATTGACATTTAAACAAAGTATTTGACTTGTTGCTCACTTATGAGGCTTCTGCTTGTTTTCAGGTATCACAGTTTAGCGCCCATGTACTATCGAGGGGCGCAGGCAGCTATTGTAGTATATGATATCACAAACCAAGTAAGTTTCATATTATTTTAATTATTGTTTTGATATACTAGACATTTTTGGGCAAAAATTTATGTAGTTAATAATAATTCTTTTAAAATATGTACGGTAATACAACAATTGTAATAAATTCTACCGTAATACATACACTTGTAGTATTTTAAGTTGATATGGAGATGAATTTATTTTCAGATGTAAGAATCTGTTATGGAGCCAGCTAGGTGTGTGACGGTATTACGATTACTACTCTTGAAAAGCTTGCATCTTAATGTTCTGTGAAATATTAAATGTCCTGGGTCTCAGTTTCATTTCAGGGACAATCTCAGTTTTGTGCTGGAACGTATCTTTTTTCACAATATTGGGTTTTCAAATATCTATCTTAAGAGCTTTTTTTGGACCTACAGATTCCATAAATTTATGTGGCATTTTTATACCATTTATCCTTGGATAACAAGAATCCTCTTTAAATGATAATTTTTTAAATAGAAACTTAAATATTCTTTCTATTTTCAAACTGAGCAAAGTGCTTGTGCTATGAAAATAGAGACAAGGTTTGAATCCCTTTCCACTTGGTCATTTGAAATTGAAATTACAGTTTATTAATTATGTTTAAAAATTCTTATACATGCATTTTAGCAATGAATTTGTATCTTTATATTACATATTTAAAAAAATTCCAGGACACCTTTGGTCGCGCTAAAACGTGGGTCAAAGAACTGCAACGACAAGCATCTCCCACGATTGTTATAGCTCTGGCCGGTAACAAAACGGACCAAGCGAATAAGAGAATGGTGGAGTACGAGGAGGCGCAGGCGTATGCCGATGAAAATGGATTACTGTTTATGGAGACAAGCGCGAAAACAGCCATGAATGTCAATGAAATATTTCTAGCTATCGGTAAGCTTTTATTTTATAATTAACGGTTTTTCATGATTCTGTAGGTTTTTAAAAAAAATATGTATACCTAAATGGACCCATGGATAATGTGTAATCTTAGGCATTTTCGATACCATATATCTAGGTAGATTTACACTATGGAGTAATAGAGATAAATATCTATTTTCGGAATAAATTGTTACATTGGATTAGGAAAATGACTGAATTAATCATGTCAGCATTTCACATGTGATGTGATTAATTCCCATTTTTATTACTTTTCCAAATTAACAATCTTTCCAAGATTTGTAGAGGGTAGCCATTTCTGCACTGCACAGGTTCCCACAATAACCGGACCCTTGAAGTTTAGTATGCTCTAAACATTTTTCGAAGACGATATATGAATACGTATAGCCTTATTTCATACCTTCTTGAATCTTACATTATACAATCTCAATTAATTCGATGCATAGGGCTCGAGAAATCAAATTTAAAAAAATTCTAATTTATCAGTATTTGTATCGCTGAATTTCAAAATCTGCTATAACACCTTTTAACGAATTTGAGTTTTATATATCATTGTATTTGGAATTAATATTTTTATTTAAAAATGTATGTTTCATTTTTAAAATACGCTTTGTTAGCTACCAATATTAAGTATAATGTAAGGGTGAACAAAACCCGGTATAATGCGAAATAACTTTCAAAACTTGCCATGTATTTTCTTTATCATGCTGTAAGATATACAATCAGGCCTATTCTCAAAATTGCAATATTGAAATGAAGGTGATTGTTACACCAACCCTCAAAAATAGTGTTATATTTGAATGAGAGAGAGTGAGGGAGATAAACGTACCATAATCTGTCAAAACTATCTGTCTATTTTTGAGGGTTGGTGTAACAATCACCTTCATTTCAATATTGTAATTTTGAGAATAGGCCTGAGTTTTATTTTAAATACAAATTTAATGTAATAATTAGAAAGATGTACATATAAAATCAATTTTATCGAAAAATATTGTTGTTGCTACCGAGATTCGAACTTGAATCTCTTCCAATCCGGGGAACGTGCATTATCCGATTATGCTATACCGACAAAGTGGATTGAATACTATTATATGCTAACATACGACAAAAATAAAGTGCATTTGATTGATCAATGTTCAAGATACTTATTTAATAATTTATGAGACAGTTTCTAATCTAATTTAGATTGTTACTTTTGAATTTTCTTATATTTTATTTTTCATTGTTGTCGAGTAATAATAGCATTTAATTTAGTAAAATTGCGATGCTGCAAACTTGGTTTGGTACTATGTTACTGTTGTGTTGTTTGAAATAAATAAATGTGAATAAAATTCAGTTTATCATTTCTGGAAAACTGCAATTTATTTATTTATTTAATGAATATACTTATTCACAATTATTATCAACACCATAACGCAGAAAACTAAATAACAGTGTAGAATTTGCATTGTTATGTATACTTTCTAGTCGATGTTCTAAGATTTCTAAGTACGATTGAACCTTCGGCTTCGGCCAAAAACAGACCTTCAGTCGGACACTAATATTTAGATTAGGACTAAAAACTTATCTTTGATAAATATATCAGCACAATAATTGTACAAAGCATATGATGAGAATGATTTTAAACCCATTTTATGTAATTGCAGCCAAGAAGTTACCAAAGAATGAACAAGCAAGTGGAGTAGGAGGAAGTGGCCAGGGCAGACGCTTAGCGGAGGGAGAAGCTCCCAAACAGGCTGGCAACTGTTGCAAGTGATACACCCGATTACAGGTATCTATCTTTGACGATAGTCTAATAATCTAAATTTATTTGTTTATCATTATATTAATTTGGCATTAACATTTCCAGCAAGGAGAAAGTAAAAATGGGAAGAATAGCATAAGACTGGCTCACCATCAAGCATTGGCAGGTTGAAATCACTTTTCAAGTTGCTGCGTTGAAGAATTTCATAAATTAAAATATTTATATACACGAAGATAATGATCAAAAATGCTTCATTTTATGTACATGTTTATTTTTTCATTCATCATTTTTTGAGTTTGTAGCATTTCTATTTTTTTTTTATTAGTTTATAAAACAATATATTTTTATTGTGATACCTACTTTGGCGATTAGAATGCAAAATATTTATCAAGGACCTCATTTTTATTGCATTCCAAAACAAAAAGTAAATAAGTTTATTCAGCTTTTGAAGATCCCGAACATTATAAAACATGGATCCATGATGCATTGTCTAACACCAAGATCACCGTATCACATGATATAATCTGCAGTGAGATGTTGCATCGTGTTATTTAACTTGGACGGTCTTAGTATAGGATAAGTGAATGTCAAGTATTGTTGCAACAATAGCAATTGAATTCCCAATATTGTTTCATCTGCTTGATTATTAAATGGTCATTTAGAAAAATAGATCTTTACGAGTGGTGCCTTTTTATTTTGACATCCTCTTCACAGTCCCTTTTGTTCATTTATGATAGTCGATGTTGCAAATCTATGGTAAGTTCAGAAGCTTTGATATATGTTAGCAAAGTGCATATTTTAAAGCTACTTAAGTATGTAAATTGATTGATTGCGACTCTTATCACTATTATATCCTGTTTAATATTAATTGTATTCTGTAAATATCTTTAATATTTTAAAAATAGCTATTACCTTTGTATGTATTTGTAATTTTGGAAGTATGATAGTGATTATTTAAACATATACATATATATTATTGCTTAATCATTGAATTGTATTTACACATTTTTCAATTCATGCCTGTGTTATAGTTTCACAATTTTATTTTATAAATAATTAATATAAATGTATGTATACAAATAGATTATAAAATACTGTCTTATCTATGTTACTACAATAAATAGTAAATTGATCATAGATTATGATACTTTGGTACATTCCAAATTTATGCGACCTATCAAATTTTCAGTTAAATAAGAACTTTTAGAATTTTTACATTTGTAATCGCAGTTTACTCTTTTTTTATTGATAATATTTACAATGGATACTTTAAATGCACTTTTGCAGTATTCTGTGCATTGCATTTTTATCTGAGTGGCTATGTTGATTAAAAGCGATATTTGAATTTTGGCTTTGGAATGTACCTCGGTGAGTATAGATATTAATATAATATAGTAAATGTCAAGGGTTCAGTGGACACTTTTTTTTCCTTCAGATTTGTGACTTTAAATCTATTCAGTAAAATGTTGTGAAATAAAATTTCATAAATTGCTAAGGACTACATTTCCACCATGTTTGTACCATCAATCATTATTGTGTTATTCCAAGACTTCATGATAATTATTACACAGGTATTTCATTCCATTTGTTAATGTATTATGAAATCTGCATGGTGGGCCAAAGCTCATTGGTTTAGTTTCATAGTTTGAAATGTGCACCATTCAATCGTTTTCCCCTAAGTTGTGGTAGACGAATAATGATATCAAGCTCGGGCTCATATTGTTCCTTGGGAGAAGTATTGAACATACGTGTTATTTATTCGACATGAGGAAATGATTTAGCGGGTATGTTAAATTAACACTAACTCCACCAAGCCGCAATCAAAAACTAT
This sequence comes from Eubasilissa splendida, assembly GCA_031772225.1. Lineage (NCBI taxonomy): Eukaryota > Metazoa > Arthropoda > Insecta > Trichoptera > Phryganeidae > Eubasilissa > Eubasilissa splendida. The sequence goes on along the minus strand of CM062846.1, from coordinate 19,818,311 downwards.
TCAAACATAAAAAAATTTAATGAATTAAAAGAAATGCTTTAAATATTTTAAGTATTGTGATTCCTTTGTGACAGCAGAAATTTGGAAATTATTATATATTATATACTTTTTTTCCTATAAATCAAATGTTTTCTATCAACAAAATATTGTATAAAATAATCTATTCCATTTATGTTACACCAATGAAGTTGTCAAAGATGGCGAGATAATTTTAAAATTCAAAAAATGGATGCAGTGTGTAAATAATTTAATATTTTTTGTGTAAGATTTACTGTGAAAGATTATCATGAAATCTCAAAATTGTTATAAATTTGTCATTAAATATGTTGCCTTTATATATCAATAAATAATAACTCAAAAATCTCCTAATGTCTATAAATAATACCTTCTCCAAAATGAATAATACATGCTTCATTTTAATAAGCCCAAATGTTACAGTTGCATGAAAAAATTATTTATTTATTCCCCATTCTGGATTTTTTTGGACAAATGAAATCAAAATTCTAGAAATTTTCTGTAATTTCAGCTTAATGAACATAAATGCATGCATACAGTACTCATAAAATTTTGAAATTTTACAGAATTAAAAAAAAATCTAATTCGTGAGATTCTACTGTATTTGTGATTGATGTTGATGTATGTACACACACTCCATTTTTTTTTCTAGAATGCATTTTTAACTATGGGTTTTTTTTAATACTTTATGCCTAAAAATTATTTCATCTTCCGCGTACTAATTACTTAAATTTAAATTTTTGAACTTTTCAAAATCAAACCGTCTGTTGATAACACAGTGAAAGACCTAGATTCATTGAAGCATTTGATATGATTACGTTAGTCAAAGAGCTTTTCTAATATCTTTCTTCTGTATTTAAGTTTTCGCACTCAGGCACTTCTTTAATGTAAACAAATGTCAAATTAGTAACAAAATCATCAAATACCAATAATATAGATATTAACATAAATATTAAATTACAATTTTATAAATATTAACAAATATCGAACTACTATAGAGATAAAAGTTCATTTTTTGAAATGAAAATCTTTTTTTTTAATATTATTTTAACAACCTTATTCTAAATTATGTAGTTTTCCATTGATAGATGTGACATTCATTTCTCCATCATTCAAACAAGTTTTTGATTCCTCATTTATAAGAATTCATAAGCAAAATATTCTGTTAAGCTTTCCCTTATGGTGCTAAAATAAAAACACACATTATGGTGCTGTAAACTCAGTGTACATGTAGAGTTGCAATTTTTATATCGGATTAATATGAGTATTTTACATTTATTACTTATATTTATTAATCATTAAAATAATAGTTGGCATATATATAAGTGAATATTTATATCAATTATTGTGTAAAAGTGCTATAAATGAGAAAAAACATTGATCATCACAAACGACAGCATAAGATACATTTAACTTGGCCAGTGCACGCTCTGCCACTAAGTGATGATCGTCACCCCGCGCACTGTGCCGTCCGCACCACTCTGCATGTACACATTCACGTATTGACATATTTACGTCAGGTTCTTCGAGAAAACATTTTTTATTGTTGTGTATGGTGAATACTTATATTTTGTAATTATTTTATCCAATGCATAAATATATTACGGAGGAATACCTAAAATATGAACTCTGTATGTATTTAGTATATTTACAGAGATAATAATACATAATTAGAGGCAATGTTAACTCAGTTTACATCATCGAAGAGGAAAGGTTAAGGCTATTATCGTTTCATTAACAATATTAAATCTTCATCTAAATAATGCTGCATAGATCTAAACAAATGATAATCAGATGGTGCTAGATCGGGGCTATGAGGAGGATGATCTACAAGTTTCCATCCTAGTCTGTTCATTTTTCTCACATAATTTTTGCTGTATGAGGACGAGCATCATTGTGTCTTCTTGTTTTCACAGGACTTCTCTGCTGTTTTTTTTTTTACCTGATTTGAGTAATTAAAAAAGAATTTATGTCCCACCAAATAGGCAGTAGGACCTTTTTTAAAGTAAGGCATAGTTTTGGGGGTTGTACTCACCACCTGCTTCTTATATATCTTTTGTTATCATACAGTACCCACTTCTCGTCCCTAGTTACCATATGATGCAAAAAAGGTGAATTTGTTTTCTATGTGGCCACACATTTGTATGTGTGTGCTGCTTTGTTCTCTTTGCTTAATTCATGTTGTACCCATATCCCGTGTTTTCAAAAACCTTCCTGATTTTCTTAATACATCTTTGGATGAAGAAAACACTTCCAACTAAAAGACGTGCAGTCAAGCTGGCAAGCAAGTCATAACTGACAAGTAAAGTTACCCAGGTAAAAACAAAATATCAAAGACAAAATCGAATTCTCCTTCAAAGAATGTCCAGCACTATGGTCAAACTGTAAGATTTATCTCAACATTATTTTGAATGGCGTAAGATATGGATATATTCCAGAGTGCTAAATATCATGAAGCCAGTCCCGAATTGATTCAGATAATTATGTGGTTTACATTTTAATCTGTAGCTTGTGAAGAGAAGTTACACAATTTCGTTATATTCCTGGTTTTACCGAAATAAGTATTTTATAATCCTGCAAGGACGCCTGAATCACTTTGATGTTTGTGCTAATAGATTAAACGAGGAAGATATGTAGAAAAAATATTTGGTTGCCACCAGGATATGACGTCAGTATCACGGTAGCAATCATGTGGATTTTCTCTGTATCTTTTTAATTTATTTTTAATATATCACAATATGTTCTGAAGCTGCAACTTCATAATAAAAATATGTTATTTATAACAATAAAAATAATTTAGTTGAAGATTTGATGAAATAAGTTATCAAAGATTAATATTCGTCATAGTCGACACAAATAAGATAACGCAATATCAAGCACTGATGACATTGGGGTGGAAAGGCAGGTGAAATAAGGTAAATGATTATTTGTACTTGTTATACTGGAAATAAGAGTGTTAAAAGGAATTGTAAGTAATAAAACGAAAAGAATAAACTTAAAATCAAACTTTATTTTAACTTATCTTACAAAATATGTAGTAAAGTGTTAATGCTTGGAAGGGGATTCTGCTTTCATGAAAAACCTATCCAACGATATTTGTTTCTTCTTGCTTTTTATAATATTGCGGAAATGGGACATGACAATCATTTAAACAGATTTATAACACGATTTGATAAAGTTTTATCAGGGTGATATTTTTCCACAAATCTTTGCACCTCACTCCACTTTGCGCATATATCAAGGACCTAGGAACATCTTCCATTCATTCATCATTCTTTGAAAATAATATTTCCTCTGTCACCATCTTTTGCTGCTCATTAAGAAGCTGTTCCAATTCTTCTGTAGTGAGTTCTGAGACTGCCAGCCTGTTCGCAAACTGGAGTATTTTTTCATCAGGACTTTTGTTCATAAACCGGGGTTCCACTGTATATTAAATGAAGGGTTACTTGTTAGATTTAATTGATTTATTAATTATATTTGCTTTAATGCAAAATTTAAAAAAAATTATTTATCTAATCTGATTGCATTGTTTACATGAAAATTTTTTTTTTATCTAAAGTATGGTGTATCTCGATAAGATGATTTAAAATCAGATTTTTTTTTACTGAGGCATCTTAAATCAAGATTAACATATTTGTAACTGATTTTATAGCCAGAGCGGAGATTCTAAAATTGATATGCTTTTGATAAAATGCTTCTATAACAATAACATATTTTCAAGAGCAGTGCAGTGTGAAACTGCCATTTAATATTAACGCAATCACATTTACACAAGTCACCCTCTGTTTTTGTTAATTGTATAGTGATGGTTTTACTTTTGAACGCCTCAAATGTTATTTTATTCTAATATTTAAACTACGTGCCCTTTTACCTATAAAAATTTGTTATTATTTAATATAAAACGCGGGTCATATATCGCACACCTAGATCAAAACCAAGAATTTTTAGTTATTATTGTATTAGGATACTCTGTCATATACGCAAATATCGTATCCCCAGTTCTCGAATATTGTCATTTTAAGATACATTTATGACCTAAAATGTTATTTAGTTTCATAACTTTAGTGACAAAAAATGGAGAAAAATGTTTATATTTTTTCGTCTACTGAAAAATAACTTTTTGAGTTGGCTTAGTTTTGATCTAGGTGTGCGATATGTAAAATAGGTACTTATTTTAGCCGAGAGGTAGTTTATGTATAACATTGGATGCAATTGTTTATTATTATTATTATCTTTTGAAGCGGGATATAATTATGCATTGCGAATTATGATTCCGTTTCCTTATCAAGATTTTGTCTTTAACGTTACCGTCATTTGCAGCTTTGTTTTATTATTTAATTCCGTGCGAAAATTTATATTTGTTGGTATATTCAATAGACGATGAATTGAATGCGAGGTGGAAGGTTGAACTGGGTCAAATGCTTGCGAGATAGAACGGTTTGAGAAGTTATGTATAACCGTATCCGTATATATAATAATAATGTGTGTATTCCAGCGTGATCAGGTTTTTTTTTAACCCGATTCGCCATAGAGATAATATTATGTTATACATTAAAGTAATGAAATAAATATAATGCTATGAAAAAGAAAACCAAGGAAAATATTAATAAATAAAAAAATATATAACTTAATGAAAAATGTTGAATTTTATTTTATTATTTTTATATAAAGTCAAATCAATTGTAATTTTTGTTTTGCTACGAATTAACATAAGAAATGAAAAATGTTAATTGACGTTCAGTACCTGTCTATGTAGACTATGTAGGGGAGACTGGATACGGTTGTAAGGATTTTGATTCAACTGCTTCTAAAAATTATATATGATAGTTAAATCAAAACTAATTACTGTTCCATAAAGCGTCTTAATTTGGCTAAAAACAGGTATTACATAACGTTCCTTGTAACTAAGATTAAAAGTATAAAAGATGAAAGGTAAAACGTGTAAAAGATGTTGGGGTGAATGTAACACACATAAAAATCTTCAAAATTAGTAGAAAAACAATGTTTATTGGCCTTATATTAAAATTAGTCATCATTAAGGAAATCACATCTCTTAAGAAAAACGTAACGAAACCATTCCTCCTCGGCCATTTTGTTTTCGTCCCAGGTATTTGATATAGCAAGATCATACTTCACAGCTAAATCAAATGCTAATTCGGTCACTTCATTTTTAATCAGGCCAAAGTATATATTGGCGCAACGGATTAGATGTTTTGATATTTATCTCCCCTGCTCTTGTGTGAAAACTTTATTATGAGCTCTATAACCCATTCTCACAGGAAGGTTATTATCAACAGCAGGTTCTCTTTTTTTTACGTCTAGTCTATTGATATATTGTTGTCTTGCCTACACATGACATAAATTTTCCTTTATTGCTGCTGATCATACCGAAATTCTATTTTTTATGTCTTCTTACGCCTCTTTGTAATAGGTTATGTTATATTCTTTTTTCCTTGTAATATGTATAGAATAAATATATATTGTTATATGTTTGCATACGCGTGGCATTTACAAAAAAAAAACGGTTTATGGGTGTCGGTTGTAACAATTAACAATATATCTTTATTCTATGGTTATTTAGGGATTAGGTCAGTGGTTAAATAAAAGAGATGTTGTAGTTTTGTGTGTTTGATGTTTATTAAGATGGATAGATCGAACAAGGAAGACAGATATAATGAATACAATGAATGAGTGAAGATACAGAGATGTAGAAGGTGTGTGTGTGTTACGAAGTGAATCTGCGGTCTCGCTTGGCAGCATAGATGATCGAGCCAGACCTGTAATGTGGATTTGAATTCTGATCCCTACAGTTATAATGTTTCAACAGACCACATAGAAAATGTTACAACCGTCCCCAACCATTTCGATATTATTCATTTTTGTAAAAAAGTGATAAAGGGAGCAGAACGATATATTTATACTTCATTGTACAATGTCCAGCTAATGTTAAAAAGTAATGCACATATTTGAAGTATGCAATGTAAAAGCAAATTATTTTATTTATTTAACATTGCTTACTATTACAAACTACTAAGTTAAGAAGTCGATTTAACTTTATTTTTAAAATTGTTAGGCCTAAAGTCATCTATTGTCTAATTATAACAATTATTTGCTAAAAGATTTATAGAAGATGGAAACTGAATATTTTTGATTTTCTGATACTATTTTATGTCTCCTATAGGAGACACTAAGACCAAGGAGTATAAGAAAGCTCGAACTGCATTCTTTCACCGACGAAAGCATTATGCACTTACATAAATGGCTTCTAACTGAAACAGTACTAAAGCAACGTGAGTATTTGAGATGTGGATCATCTATAGGCGGCTACTAAAAGTTAGCCAGGTTTAGGTCACTGATGGTAATGCATTGATTGGATGCGAAAAGACAAAGAACCTCATACTAACAAAAAAAAATACAGATATAAATACATATAAGACATTATATTGTAGAATGATTAAACAACATAGTAAAACAACTTTTTTTTTATGTACATATATTTTATTACAAAACATGCATATAATTTTGACATTATAGTGGTACAAACACAAAAGTAAAGTTTAATAAAAAGATGTAACCTTTATGCAGATAATCTAAGGTTGTAGTGTAATCTAAGGTTGAGAATGATCAGATGCTATGTGTTCTTCATTTTATTTTATGAAATGGAAGCATGGGCACTCACCGAAGAAACGATAAGGCAACTTGAAGCTTTTGAGATGTGGATCTACAAAATAATGCTTAAAATAAGCTGGATGGATAGTTAATGGGACTCCGGAGAAGTATGAGATCTTGCACCTCATAATGCAGGGAAAGATTGCTGAAAGTCAGGGCCCTGGAAGTAGGAGAAAATCATGGCTAATGAGAAGAAGCTAATGGCAAAAAGAAGAATAAAAATATATTAAAGTAAAACGAAAATTGAAGACAAATAATTATAAAAAAATATTTTTTCATTAGTTTAAGCAGGAGATATTAAATTATTTTTTCATTTTGTTCATTGATCGGTTACACCAGCATTTTTTAAGGCATACTTTTTTTCAATAAGGGCGGTTTCCGTCTGCAAAGTGGCCACTTTCTTTAGCTTTACCTTGGTGCCTGGCTGTTTTCATTTTTTATAAATGTAATTCTTGATTATATTGGATCAAGCGATTATTGCGGTCCATCCTGCAATGAGCTTCATCTTCGATGGTCCGCAAATGAGGATTCTTCATACCTATGTGAAAAATACTGTATAAAATTACTAATATAGATGAGCGAATACACACCAATTAATTGCTAATGCCATAATTAAAAATATATAATTAATTGATGCAGCATACAGTGCTGTATGGGCACTGCAATACTACTCTACTGTGAACGTATTTAGTACACTTCCCTGCTGCAATTGTGCTGAGGTATATTACTTTAGTTATAAAGATCTCTAGAGAAGTATGAAATGATTCACACATTTGTTTATTTGTGCGCCTAAGATCCAACTAATATTAAATCATTATAGTTAAAATCGAAAATTCTGTCAATGTGAAGATATTGTTTTATAAACTCACCATAAATAAGGAACTCTTTCAGCGCTCGTCGAAGATTGCAGAGCTGACTCCAGACCGTCACTATCATTGACCCCTGATTTCTACATCGATGCTCATATTTAGCATGGAGTCGATATGATCATCTTACGGGGCTGGAGTCATTGGCCCTCCTCTAGTTCTCATCATTTTTCCTTTGGCGAAAGAATGACGTTTCTTCTTTGTCATCATTGTCTTTTCATTTCATTGTCCTGCATTGTTCTCTGGAAAATATGAATATTGTTATTTGTTTGAAAGATCATTACCATATTTTTGGCTTAAGTAATGTTTATCTGTTTCGTGAAAACGATATTTGGATATGTACTTGGTCTGGTTGCCTTCGACAGAATTAATCTCTAAACAAGTCTGACCGCGCACTTTGATTCTATTCGAGTTGTTAATAATCGGGAGCGAGAATAGTTATAGTGGGATACCGGTTGAGAATATCTAATAAATGAGCTCTTTCCCTGGACGCAAACATTTTTCGGAATCGCTATAACATAACCTTAAATGCGATAACTGTCATGTAGTACCACCAAACCATAGATAAGCACCAAACACAGCGCGAAATTATAGAATATCTCTAGATTCGTGGACAACTGCATCTTAACCAGGACGTGAAATTTAAAGGTAATTTAAGGAAGAACTTTTGTCAAGGAATTCACTCTGAATAGAAATTTCACCGTACGGCCGATGAGAAGTGCGCGCTTTCCTTCAACGAGTATAAGGTCCGCACCTCGAAACAGTCATTTTGAAGCTTGATTCCGAATACAGGCCTAGCTCTTGTGCTTGGAGAAGAAGATGAAAAATAATTTACGATTAATTTACTTTTCGTCACAAAAAGTAAAAAACATTAGAAATGTGTATTTCGCACTTTGTAAGAGCAACATAGGATATGGAATCGTGACCTGGGGTGGAGCCGCTATCACAATATTCGATTCGCTGGTTAAAAGGCAAATGGCAATAATATGAATAATTTTCAATAAGTACTTTCAGTGTGAGTCAGAATCGCTATTCTATAAGCTCAATGCTATGGCTCAATGTATTTATTATAAGGTAACTTTATGAAAGACTTGAATGGAAACAAAATATTGCGCTATATCACATATCCTATGTGTATTAAAAAAAACCCAAGGAAGACTTAACTATTTCACTATTTAAAACCTCTTTTTCTCAAAGACATGCACGTTTTATAAACCGTAGATATACATAAAAGATAGCAACTGCATCACAACTTACGAGTACTGTATGCTATTAAAGTAATGGCTTTTCAAAATTGGGAGAAGGGATCCTCAGATGAACAAAATCGTTTTCACCTTATCAATATTTAAGATTATTAGGTATCTAATCATCTGCGTAAGAACTGGCATAAGTTTAGATCTCTAGATGTACGCCAATTTTGGCCTCATTCAAGTGTCGGCTATATTCAATATAACAAAATAAAAACAGGCATTCAAATGTGTATCCTGCAGAGAGGAGAGAATGTCGCGCTTACGAGTTTTCCAACCTATACCCGATGATAATTAGGTCTGCCACATTAAGGCCTCCGTAAACCCATTTCCACAGCATTCAGTCTGCGTCCGCACCTTTCCAAACAATACGCCGACGTAAATA